>OY982922.1:6210366-6831153 GCA_963891755.1 Pyrrhia umbra | reverse complement strand
GCGTCGGAGAGTAAGTATTTCAATTTTTTTCCTGTAACAAGAAAAAAAAAAAAATCTCCTACGCAAAAATGCCTCACATCATTTTGGAAAAGAGCTGATACTCTTACACTACTATACCGATATTAACCAAACATAGCTAAGAACCAGGAAACTGGCTTTCAAATGAAAAAAACCGCATCTAAATCGGTTCATACGTTTGAGAGCTACAATGCCACAGACAGATACACACACAGACACATATCGACGTCAAACTACGGTATAACACCCCTCTTTTTGTGTCGGGGGTTAAATATGCTTTATTTTAGTTTAAAAACTTTGCTTACTTCCTATACTCACAATGATGTTTACAACATAACACCCGTACTTTTCTAGCGACTTCGTGGAGCTGGGTTATCTTCTAAATAACTGCACGAGGCTAGGCCTCCACGTCCTGCTGCTCTTCGGAGTTGTGATTGCCTTCAACCAGATGCGTCAGCTCGACATCAACGAGCACCCGATCTCGCTCCTCGATGATGTATTGCTGTTCATTTGTCTGCCCGCCTTCTTTATGGAGACTGTCTTATCCTTGGTTGCAACTATCAACATTACAAATGTTGTGAAGATTGTAGATTTTTCTGTTATGGTAAGTGTGATTTCTATTTACAAAATATAAATATTATTAACGTTTCTACTATTATAAATGCGAAAGTAACTGTCTGTCTGTCACGCTTTTACGGGCGAAAAGCTACACCGATTTTGATGAAATTTGTTATATATATAGATCACAACATGGGAAACGATAAAGGATAGTTTTTATAAGAGAGTGCGTGAAGTAGTTTACTCAGGACTCGAGTGAGACATTTTTTGTGGTTAAATGCAACTTAAACGTATTGTATTTGGCTACGACGACTTTTACAATGACAAAAAGAGACAGAGGTGAAACCTCAAGTAGATATACTTTTTGAAGCTTCGACAATATACATACTAAGAAAGCTCAAACATCTACTCCGCAGGTCATACAAGTGCTGATCCAGACACCATTAATCATGGACGGCCTTCGCCGCTGCAGCAACACCAAAAAGCTTCGCAGGCGCAAGCCAGGCCGCGAAATTCTCATGTTCCTCTTAATCACGAACGTCGCCATGTGGATCTTCAACACATTCTCCTACAAATCTCCCGACAGCCTCGACGAGAGATACGAGTTCTATGGAAAAGTGATCTGGACCATACTAGGCCATATTAGCTTGCCCCTCATCATGTTCTATAGGTTCCATTCTAGTGTTTGTTTCGCAGACATTTGGGATTCAGCATATAAACCTGGTTCAGAACATTAGTTTAGTAAATAATTCAATTTAAATAAAGTTTTTATAAATAAGTAATTTATGAAAATGTTGTTCATTCAAATAGCATCATGAAATAGCTTTGTATAATTGTATCATAAGACGTAGATATTGTACTAAATTAAAATAAATTATCCAACCTAAAGTTTAAGTAGATACCAAAAGTAGTATTGCATCACTAGTGATACAGCCCATTAATGTATGAAAATGTAAATAATGAAGCAAGAATAGTATTACAATAAAGAGACATAGTTTAGATACGTTTTCAAATAGTTAAAGACAGTTATTGTAGTCAACATATAGTAATTATCTATAAGTATAAAATATAATTAACTATTGATTATTGGTAAGCACATCACTTGAGAACGGCTGGACCGATTTAACTGGTTATTTTTTTTATCAAGTTGTAGTAACATAAAAAAACCTCTGAAAAATCTGAATTTGTTTTTTTTTTTCTTAACAAGATTGTATGAATAGGGCAAAATTCAACTATTTATTTCAACTTTCATTTATACCTAATAATAATAAGCTAGCAAACTTTATACATAAAAGATTAATATAATAAGTTGTTAATAGTTCTTCTTAAAATATTTTTGTGTATAAAAAACATGAGATTATAATATTGTCTGTTTTGTTACTCATCCATTTACCTAATCTTAGTCCAACACAGACTTACATAAAATAAACAAAATATGAATACAGTCCCGTCGTAAGGACGCCTACTCGTTATACGTGGGCGTCATAGACGACTAAAGGATTTAGTCGCGCGAATGGACAATAGCTGTAGCCTGCTTTTATTTACAGATCAATCGATCACACTGAGTTCAGCAATCCTTCCACGAATTTTGGCTAAGGTATACTGTTATTGTAGCAATATTATCTGTACTCAGTGACTAAGGAGTTGAGTGGTTCAGGACACGTTTAAAGCGAATAAAGGCAGTTTTTCCTGACGGTCCAGCAATTGCTGGTACGTACTAGTACAAGTTCCTTACTCGCATAAAATAGAAAATATTTAGTATGGTAGATAATTTTTTCATTATCTATGTTGTTACGCATGTATATTTTTGTTGGACCGTTGGAATTTCTCCTGTAGCATGAATATAACCACAGAATTTTTTTTTTCTTAGTAGCTTTCCGCCAGCGGCTTAGCCCTAATCCGCGTGGGCTATACGAATTCAAATTAAAAATAATAGTTTCATACAAAATTTCCCCCCCTTCTTCACTCTCTAAGGAGTAAAACTTCCGAAAATTCTTTCTTATCGGATACCTACGTCATACAAAGAACACACCCTCCAAATTTTCTGGTCTTTACGATCAGCGGTTTAAGCTGTGCGTTGATCCGTCAATCATTCAGGACAAAGCATTTTATATGTATAGATGTTACTATAATTTATTAAATTATGAGTAGGTACACGAATACGTAGTGCAGGTGCACGCGGTTGCTTGCAACCACAAAGCACGTATCAATAGACCGTCTTAGCTGACCAACTGAGAGAGCCCGTTAATTATGTTGCGGCCCCTAACGCAATTACCGAATATTAGGTTAAGTACTCGGACAGTCAGGCACAGCGCACTTAGCCGACGGCCGAGATACAAACTAGTTATGCGACCGTGGTTACATACGACCACTATACATACATAAACCTCGTAGACCCGCAATCATATCTAATGATTCAAATTTTAGAAAAACAATTTCGACATACCAGTAGGTATTTCATTATCCTTTTACAGAGTAAATTCTTTTACAAAAACATTAAGTCGCGGCTTAATTGGGCTTATAGTTAGAAAGCGCGGATTTAATTTCTATTGCCAGGCTCAATCAGGTAATTGCTGTTAAATTTCTGTTTCAAGGCCTATTTAATATAATATTGGCACGATATTTATATATTCTCTAATCTTTATTGCTTGGTAACAAAAATCTTTGCACATATTTTACCAGACTTCACTCATAATAAAAGCAACTTATTCTTTAGCTTTGTTCTGCAAAAATGCAAAATCCTAACCGATATTTTAATTAATTAATTAATTCCGGGTTTGTGGAACCTGCTCAAAAATGTGAACTTTGACAAAATGCCATCTCATACAAACACGCTGACCGATATTCAATATTCATTCGTTGGATTCAAATAAGGCGAATTTATTTTCAAAAGCAGTAAACATCACACATAAACAGCAAATGCAATAAAGCGCTTAGTTTGCATAGTTGTAAGGCTTAATTTTGTTTAGTCGTATCGTTGTTTCCATGCTGGATCGGCACTGGAAAATATTCGTGAGTAAATCAGTAGGGCAGCGCGACGCACGGATCTGCGCTCGGCTGACCAATGCCACTGTTGTCTAATTGTTTCCGATCTCTTCTGAATAACCACCGCGTCGTATTGACAAAATTTGAACACGTGACTGACGGCTGATAAAGGTATTCAATGCTTCAATGCTCTTTTACTTTATACCAGATTTCGCTGTACTAATATCTCGATTGAAGCCTGCCAGTATTATACAGGTTTATTTAAAATACAATTCAGAATAAAAATATTTAAAATGTTGTAAAGCAGTCGCTCAGGTGGCCGACTGCCATTACACATAGCATGTCACTATTAAAATTAATATTCCTTTGTTTTTCAGGACACTTTAACCGTATGCATTAATTGCATCATAAAAGCTTTTCCCGTGCGTACCTACTAATTGGTTTATATTATGGGCCTTGTAATAAACAACAGTTAAAACGAATTTCCATTTAAGACTAATGAAACGTAACCGCAACTACGTTCCGTCGATTGGCGGAACCTAAGTGCTTAAAATAAAATATGGTATCTCTATTAATTGAATATATGAAAGCTTTTTGATGGTGTTTATTACCCCAAAAGAGCCTCATGTTGTAAAATGTGTATCATTCGTGTGTGCATGAAATGATTTTATGGACAGCTAGAGTTCATTTATTAGATGACAATAGGATATTATGGTGCGGCAGTGGCCGGTCACGCACGAGGTCGCGCGGCGCGGCGGCGGCGCCTGCGCACACCGGAAGGGTGCGACACACCGCACCGGAAGCCTCCCCACCACCCGTGACCTGCGTGTGCACACGCGCTTTGTTGTCCACCAGTGTCACACGCGATCTCCTCTGTAACTGTGGAAAATAGACATTTAATAAAAATCTTCAGTGTTCTATAAAAACTGATCACGACTAAAGCTTCAACGAAAACTTTAAAATATCGTCCGAAACCAAAATGCATTTTCATAATCAAACAACTACAATAAAACTACATTATTCCTATAAATACCAAAACGTCAGTGTATTCCCAATTTGCGGTAGAACGAACGCAGACACATCTTGACGTCAGTAGTAGTCCCACTACATCAATGGTATTAGAAGTGTAACAGTGAAGAGTCCTTCACGCCACTACTGCTCAGCCTCACGACGTTGAGAGGCAATCCGCAATCTTCAACACAAGTAGACAGCCAGGTAAGAGATTAACATTCTGTGATGATTTGTTTTTTTTTTCAGATAAATAGTGATGGTACAAATAAATCACAACCTACTTTTACACACCGCCATTATGCGTTTCAGTTTTTTATATTTTACTAGCCATTTGTCTGCCTGCAACTCCCGTCTAAAAAGTAGCCTGTTCTGTGGGTCCTGTCTATTTGCATAGCAAATTTCATCTAATTCAGTTCAACCGTTCTGCCATGAAAGCGTAACAAACAAGCTCACATTATCTTTTAACATTTAGGGTAGGATTAGATAAAAAAAGGACTATATTTTAGTTACGAACATTTATATAACATGTTGGTAAACTTCAAGGCTAAAAGAAAATGTGAAACAAACAAGATTTCCTAGTAACTTACAAAGTAAAATATGATCTACGAATTTTTGTGACATTTCTCAACTGATTCAATATATTACAGCCGTATTTCACTAAAAGCAAAGTGCTGACCGACGGTAAAATCAAATATGTAATAAGTATCACATTGGATTATTTACAAAATTTTCCTTCACTGGAATCCGTGTCAATTGAGCTGAGATTTTGCGAGGTGTAAATAAATGTATTATTAAGCTCGTGTTATATTAGATAACATGATCACATAATGAGGTAACGGCCTGATTACACAGTCTTTGCAAGTCATTGTGGTATGCATAATTACTTGTACACATACTGGAAGTAATGTTTAAAAGGTGGAGCGTAGCTTGCCTACAAGACGCGCCGCTCAACCCTTCCTGCGACCCGCCCCGGCATGTTGTGCTCATAGACAAACGGCGACTGATCAACCTACACGTGCTTGCGGCCGACTTATTTTGGGGTGTAAAATTGAATTACTTTGGGAACAACTATTTCGGAAAATGCTTTTAGTGATGTAGTCTCTGCTTTTAAAATAGTTGATATCGCCGCACATTTTATTTAATAGGAAATAGGATTGTTTTTAAATTATAACTGAAGTTTTTACATGCCATGTAATAATTAAAATATCATAAAATGCAGCTAAATATACTTAGTAAAACCGTAGTCAATTATTAAATTTTTACTGTTCTCGGAATATAGTCGGCGCTGATCAAAGACGCGTTGCCGCTCACCCGGAAAATTGCCCGAGCCCAATGAATATTATTATACTCTCCAATAGATACACGTAGTTTATTCTAGTTAGGACAATATTGCGCAACTGCTACAAGTTACAGTCAACAATTATAGAGTTCACTAAATTACATTTATTTTACTAAACCTAAACTATTTTATAAAAATTAAATGTGTAGTTTCAATCAAAATAAATTGGAGGGAGTACATAAAACCAGTATTGTAAAGACAACAATAGCTTTTATGCCATTCAATTTAACTCTAAACGTACGCCATTGACATTATTTCACGGAAAAACGTCAGTTCAAAAATATTATATAGGTAGTATAGTTCAAAATAAAACCGTACCGTTAATTTGGTATTTAATTGGCAAAGGCTGGCGGCACAGGCGAAGGTGTCGTATGGGAGCCGAGGTGTGGGCATGTGGGCTTAATCCCATGTTGTAACTGTGCAGGCGACGTCACGCTTCGCCGGCCATATTTAGAGATATGTGACGATCCAGCGGCTGCCCAGTGAACCGCGAGAGGATGTGAGTTATTAAGTGGTACACTTTCAGGTGATCTGTCGAGTGAGAGAATCGTGTCCCCGCTCCGCTCGCCCCACGCGACCTGCAACTACTAAATGTTTTGTGCTGTGTTGAATTTTAGGATATCGTTTCATAAATATTTATTAGTAATTCATAGCATAATGCGTTAAATGAAAATGAATATTTATTTTTTAAATGAGTTAGTATAGTATTTAATTCTAGCACAATATCTACCTAGGTGTTTACGTCAACCAACATTACATCATCCTCTAGAGTTATCAACGTTTGTATTTTCAAATAAAGACAGCACTCTAATTACAAATTATAATAAACAGTACTAATTACAAACTCTCAAAACGCGCAAACATCATCCAAGCTCAAATAACGACACATTACTAAATTGAAACGCCGCATCCACTGATTTGAAACAAATAGAGTGCACGTAAACATGATTCGTGTGTCGGCCTCGCTCGGCTCATCCATTTGTAACAAGCCTGTGATGTTATTCATTCCATATCAAACGTTTAGAGAGCATTACACTGATTCCGACTGTTTGGATTTACCTGCTGATGGTCAAGCTTAGGCATATTATTAGTTATGTAATCGTAGATTGATTTAATCAACAGCGGTCGAGTCTTTTGTTTTGTTGTGCGCAGTAATTGGATTAAGCACTGAGAGTTTGAGTGTAGGCAACATAAACGTGGGTTGTATTTGGACAATATCAAACGTATCAACATTGATTTGTTGTGAAAATAATTCAGAATAAAGGATAACACATTAGCGAAGTACCTACATAATAGTAAGGAGTGCTTTTCTTGTGCATGCTTGAAAATTTATTTACTTTAATATTTATATGAATCTCCAACAGAGACAGAAAAACATCTACGTAATACAGTAGAGGAAATTAAAACTGTGACAATGAGAGCAATATTATAGTATTCAGTTCTCTAATGTATAGACGTTAGCGCGAACCTACGAACAAACTAACAACACTCGCTCACTAGTAAGTCAATGGAGCCGCTCAACAACCATGTAAAGAAAATCGAATTTAACTCGAAACGCCCCCATCTAAAAGTCACCCTCGCCTCAGTCACTCCGCTTTTCTGCTTCCTGTGGTATTGCTTGTAAAATTTGGACAAGCAGATAATCGTTTATACTTCCCATAACTACAGTTACGCAAACACGTTGTAACTAAAAAAAAGTTATTAGTTTCGAACTGCCTTAAAATTTGAAACTGATAAAATTTCTCCAGGACTTTTAGCTGAAAGCTTTTCCTAAAAAACTTAGTTAAACTCCAATTAAGGAAGTCAAAGGTGAATAAAATTGCATTTGATCTTGGCGTTCCATTACTAAACAGCGCGGAAGTTAATTAGGCGGCACATGACGCACAAAGCTAATGTGGTAGTGTATCTGGTGCAGCCGGAACTGATCGCCATTGGCTCGGTAAATCAATATCCAGTGGGCACGCCTGTCACCGGCCTTTACCGCCATTTCAATAAAATCACTAACTGCTTTCTCAAGTTAGATGCAGAACAGTTAGGGTTGTTGTTTGCTGCCCTTAATTTTGTTGTTCGACCAAAGTTTGTTTAGTTACCTATCAATATATGTAGGTATATTTTATTGTATTAGCTTACATCCTGAGGAAACAAATTATGTAGTAGGTTAAAAATTATCTTATATCTCTCTCCAACTTTTATAATAAATAGACAGACGTAATTTTCCATTTTGCATATTATAACGATACGCTATACCTAAAGCAGCGTAGGTAATTGTTTGCTCCCGATAATTGGTGCTTACCCCTTACAGAAACATCATTGACGTTATCTAAGTAGTAATCGTCTAATTATAAAGAGTGAAGTATCAGTGTACGCGGTATAGTGGAGATTATAGTACTGTAGTTTACAAACCGAATGTCCTTATAAAAGGTCACAATAATCCTTATTTATGAGGCGTTAAAACATATCACTTTTGAACCCAAAGGTAGGATTAGTTTGTTGTTTATTAAAATATTTTTAAATAATAATCTGCTAAGAAGAAAAAGATGATATAATTCAGGTAAAGGTATTTATTTCGACATTTATTTTGTTTGAATTGATATTTAGCCTTAGGTACGTAAGCGTATTTTAACAATATTTTTATAGAAAGGATACTGTTTATGGTAACAAAGAAAGGTGCTGATAGATCAAAGAGAGTGTACCTAACTAAAAATAAGCAGTAAAAATAACACACCCTTTTCCTCAAACATATTAAAATGTTATTACTATAATTATATACCTACGCCCACTTATCCTGATAAATATCAACTTTGAATATCGTGTTAAATATAATATGGTATATGATAGCAAATATTTTAACTAAAAGAGTTGGTTTTTATTAAAACAAAGTTGTATTTTAAAAAATACTTATATAATGAACTACGATATTATTTCATTTGAAAAAGCTAGATTTTTATTAACCTTATTATACTTAATCAAAAACATCCTGCAGAGAGATCAACTACCCGTGTTTCATTAAAAGTTTGTTATTGAACTGAAGTTTCATTGCTTCATAGAGTTCGAAACATGTTGGCTGGAATTTTCTTGCAATGTTCAATTCGTAATAGGAGTAAGCATCTACTTGCTACATCGGGTCCATACGGTATTGTTGTAGCATTTAATGCATGCTTAGTCGCTATAACGTTCTAAAGTTGTATCGATAACTTTTTGTTGCGCTGGTTTTTGCAGTCGAATGCCCTTTTCAATCGCAATGAAATCATGAACGCTGTAATTTATTGATAGAATATTATTTTAGCAAAACGTTTTATGACTAATATTTCTTACGTATTAGTAACGTTAAAAGAGAAATAAAAGTACAATTTGTAGTTACTACAGTAATTAGTAGATAGTACGTTTACAGGCACGCTTCTGCCCAAGTTTCCCCCATCATACCTAGTGACCATAATGGCTGTTTCTATTTTGAGGTTGTTTAATTATGCTCATTTTAAATACGGAATAATACCTCCATAAGAATGAGCAATCACGAAATTGTATCGAACTAAAAATATTAAAAAGGGTTTATAACAAAACCAATACCATATATTAAGTATAAAACTTCATAAAATAAATATCACTTAACACGAAAGCGTCATAACCCGCATTTAATTCATCCCTTCAATATAAAAACGTAGGTGCAAGAGGCGTAAGAGCATACGTCGGTGTAATGAAGATTTGAAGATAATCGAAAGAGCGGGCGCACGGCAGACGATTTATTTGCAGCGCGACCGTCCGGATAATAATGCCTTTAACAACGCTTCTGGGCGCACCGAGCCGCGTTCCAACGTACCAGTGCACTTGACTGCAGCTCGGGCTAGTAGCATTAATATGTTTTTGACCGTGCCTTGCAACTATCGATTTTTAATCGACTTGCTATTCGGTACATCACTATTCGGGAGCTTTTGAGTAGTAATAATATTTTTCTCAAAAACAGAAACGCACATATGATTCAATTATAATATAATTGCAGTTTTAAAGAAACTCGTGTTGTTTAAGACTATGTATGTCGGTATAGCTATCAGACGATACCGATATGAGACTAAAATTTAAAATATTTTGTTAGCGAAAAGATAAATTTTATAAGAACTTTACCAGTAAATCATATTTTTATTGAGAGAGAATATTTATTTAACTTATAGAAATTTACATCTACAGTTACACTAATATCATGAAGAGATTAAGAATGAATCCCATTTCTTTTTTCACTAACAGAAAGCTTAATTATCCCAAAGGCATGTACATAAATATTATAAAGCAAGCGATAATGCAGCAGCCATTCGTTTTTTTTTTATATTGCAATACTATAAATACAATTTGTATGTCATTATGTTGTTTTCATTACTGAGTGTGACTGACAACTCTATTACTGTCCTACTGACCTATTACAGAACAATTATGGACTTTTTGCATAATGTGCCCCTTTATTTTGTACCGGTTTAGAAACACTTATAAAACTATTACATTTTACAGAACAAAAAAAAATAGGTAGTGTATGTGTAGTGTAGTGGTATGACATTTGTTTTTCACTGAATTCCATTCAATACCCGATTCAACGCTGCTCATTAAATCGAGCACGTAGTAACTAAAGCTACCTTTATTTTTTTACTCGAATTTCATCTGCTCCATTTTAACAGTTTCACAATATAATAAAGGTAACAGGAAGCAGTCATAAGCATAATCCGTAATTAATTATAACACACAAAGGAATGATATAATATACAAACAATAAAGTCATAATTGCTTACCGATTGTTCCAACGATTATTATATATAAACAGTAATAATTTTATCTAATTTTAAATAAAATCGAATTTAATTTAATAGAATCGATATTGTTTCTATAATTCTACATATTTTTTGCAAACTTATTATAATAAATTGAGCTAGTAATTGTATTTTAACTAAGACGCGATTAGAACGAGGCATGGAGGCCGTACCGCCTTCAAGTCATGCTGTTCGCTTGTTGATAGACTTTCGACCTCACATTAAGTGTTTTCTCTAAGCCTCTAACATCTGGTAAGTATTACACAACATGTTCACTGTGTTTTCGGCACAATTTCAAGACTTTTTGTGTATTTCTTTACGACCAACTATATAATTACTACTAAATTATTGATATCTAAAAACGAAAGGTAACAGACCCTTTCAACATTAAAATTATATTGGTTGCATAGGCAATTCTGTATCGCTTTGATAGTTTTGTAGCTTTTATTATATTTAAGTTTTAGAAGTTAAAATTATAAAGTTAATAATTTTTGCATTTATTTCCCATCAATATTTTAACTTTTTACCCAACTGCAAGGAAAGGGTTATGTTTTACTGGTATTTACCAAGAGAAACAAATAACCCTGTTCCGTTCGCGTCTGTAAACACTCAACGAATTATTTCAAAGTTTGAGTATTTAATCCTTTCAACGTCACACATTTTGGTACGATAGCCTACGTCTACTAAAAATCTATATTAAAAAACTTGACATAAAATTCTGCAAATTAAACACCAATTGGGTATCCGTACTAAAATTAAAAGATATTTAACATCACCGCTTATGTTATTGAATAAACTAAGTTTGAAACTCGCCTAATAAGCCATAGCTATAGCCCGACAGGCGCGTCAATAAACATGACAAAATAGGCCCATAATAAATATGGAATAGGGTTTCCAATCAAGTCAACTTCGCGCCCTCCCCCGTGCGCGCCCGACGCAGTAAGCGACACAGACTAACAAACTTTTAGAAGATACTTGAGACACTCCTGGCTCTGCAAACAGCCTGTTTAGAGAGAAAATAACCAGCTTGTGTACATCCACTTTTTTCCAAGTAAATCAGTATCATATGCTGGACATAATTCTGGTTTTGGATTCTTTACATATTTCTATTGTTTAGTAAAAAAACGCTAAAGAGTATGTCTTTATCAGACGTTTACCGTTAAACTTTTATTTACTACAAGCTTTTTTGCGCGGTTTTACCCGCATCCTAAGGGGAATACTTTGCACCCCCGAAGAAAAGTATCTTATGTATCAATTCAGGTCATAACCTACGTGTGTACCAAATTTCATCCAAATAAAATTAGTAGTTTTTGTATGAAAAAGTAACACACATACATGCATACATCCTCAAAAACTTTCGCATTTATAATATAAGTAGGATATCCATTTTATTTATCATTTATTTATATTATTTGAAACCATTCAATCCAATACTAAGCCGCGCTACGTCTCACCGTAGCAGCTCTCGTAGCGTCGTAGCACTGTAGCGCGGGCGGAGGCGACGCGGCGGGCACCCTGCATATCTCGCCACATAATATAGACAACTAGGCGACGCCTTGGGACAAATTTTTAAATTGCCTCCTGGCCCTACAGTACCGACTGACGGCAGGTCAGCTTCGCGCTCATTACTCACGCAATTTCATCAACCATGTTTTCTTATTAAATGTTTTAAATATTCTAGGATTATATCAAAAATCTTTCCGTTCACACTAATTTGTTTAAAGTAGGCAATTACAACACATTTAGTAGTAACCTTATTTTACTAAATAATACCAGGTACTATATAGGTACTACATCGTATTTCATCCCACGTTAATTTCGGCGCAATTAATTAGAGTTTTCAATGATATAATGACACACATTAAATGGCCCGTTTCGTTGATCAATAACATTGTTGGCTAGATATACGCAATTATAAAAGTCATAGCGTTATCTGTATTTTACAAATGTTCTACAAAATGTTGCAACCATTGCTTGCGACCATAGAAAGTTACTCATATCTAGTATAGCTGAGTCTAAATATTCGCAGCCGAGATACACAAGTAATGGAAACAATGCGCCATGCTACCGGCCCAAGATAACGCAAACTACATCAAGATACGTGAAAGCCCACTTCGGAACTTTGTGTAGGCTACCGCGACTTCTGTTCATGTTTACTATTTTCAGCTTATTTGTTTGTTTGATATTTTATTTAGTCATTTTCTTAAAACGATCAAATTTCAACACAACTTTAAGCATAAGGACTATGACGCTAATAAATTTAGCGTAGCGTTTTAGCCAAAACTTGTTAAAAATAATTAAATTATAAAAAATACAATACAAATTACTGCCAGTTAGATTTTATGTTAAACCCTCTATTACAAATAATTTGAATATGTTATAAAATCTAAACAAATTGGTTTTTTTTGTATTCGATACATTTGAGTACTCTCAACAAAATAATGAATGCTTCAAAAATTACAAACGCAATATTTATCGTATATTCAACCAAACATTTGTGAAAAACTCAATTTCGATATTTACTGGTTTTATTGCAGTATTGGTAAAATATTTCACGTAAATAAACATTAACATTTCAAACATAAGTATTTAAACAAGTTAAATTCAAGTTGTAGCGACATTTATTCGCACGAATATGTATTCGGATCCATATTTACATAATTCAAGCACCGCCGGAATGATTCCGTAGTTGTGTATTACACAAAATGAACGTATCCCAAGATCCCACTTACAAATTGAACCGAGTCGGTGGGCTATTCTGTGCGCAAACTACTCTTGTTTGGGACACATTACAATTACCGACATGGATTTGAATTTATAATTTTAAAACATTTTTATAAACACGATTCTTAGTACATTCGATCTGTCTTTGAAATAAAGAGCTTTTACGAAATAAATTTAAAAATACATGATATTAGCTAACTTTTCAAAAACTGAAAATATAAAACTAAACAAAATCAATCATCTGTACGGCGATACATTACTTTCTTACGGTGAAAAAAAATAAAGTATACCTTAATAATACCAACCCTACATTTGTTGATTAAACGACAACAAATCTTAAATCAAAAATGCGACCGCGATTAAGTGGTATAGAATAGAGGCGCTTACGGCCCATTGGGACGCTGGCCCGAATGGAGCGCGCATACTAATTCGTGGTCGTTCGAGGAGCATTCAAATAGCAGCCGAGCCCGGCTTATGGGATATGTGAGACGAAGCCCAAGATTTAGTTTACAACTTAGATTACGGCCCTGGTGGTCAAGAATTAAACAAGTAATCTAATGGCCCACGCGTAACGTGTCCCACAGCCAAACAATCTAATTGAAAGGATTTCAATTATACATACACAGCACGTCTCTTGCGGTGCAGGGTTTTGGAGTTGATTTAATTAATGTAATTGGAATACTATTAGTTTGATATTATGTTAATGATGAAAAATAAATGATACCTACCTACAATCCATAAATGAGACAAGAAAGGTATACACAACAGCTTCAAATGATATCCAGCTTTAAAGGTAATTTATGTTACATCGAAAACCATATTCCCCAAAAGCGGAGATAGAGGTGAGATAGATGTGCATATATCATACCTATATAATGTGGATGGAAAGTTTTTTTCCAGTTCTACGTAATAAGGAGCAAGCCAATTATCATTAACTGGGCAGAAATCCAGACTACTGCGAAATTCTACACTGTACAACTGGGGATTTTGATCCCAATTTTCGGTCTTTGGTTTGCCCAAGACTGATACTGATATTGAGTAACAAAACCTGATACTGAGTGACCAAAGAGATAGGCCTCATTTTTTTTTTATTATTGCCTACCGGTTTTTATTTTCGCCTTACCTGATCTATGGATGACTGTTTGTTACTAAATCACGCAAAACTACCAAACTAATTTGGTGAGGAGAGACATAGGTACATTGTTTATAATCTGGATAAATATATATAGGATACTTTTTATACCCATCTAAATCTGGTATCTGAACCCAATTCTAAGTCCACGCTAATGAAGTCGTGCAGCTAATATGTCATATCGAAAGAAACAGAAAGCCTGTGTATGCATTGTTGACTTGTTCTCAACCGTCCTGCCAATGTAAGTTTCATAAATAATACTGTGTAGGAGCTAAGTTTATACATTCTGAATATAGTTCATCTCCTAACATGCAACCCAAAGGAGCCACTTGGCAAATGATACCCATGTTGTTTAAGCAGTAAACCTCCAGATTGCGGAGAAAAGCTTTACCTGTTGCACGACTCGTTTCAGCCTACAGCCCGTGCACGGTGGCTTACAGCTCAGTCGTTTTCTTTTTGTATGCATTTACGTTTCAGATTAAAAGATCCAATCGCCACCCCAGTGTTCGGGGGCCTTCGCGTGAGCCCGGCAGGCTTCGCTGGTGTCGCCCACAGATGATTGGCCGGCGCGGGAATGGGGTGAGTGATGACGCGTTCGAGGGAAGTTTTCGCGCTGGAAAATCAGTTGTGGTTGCGGGGTTGAGCAGCGCGGCCGTGTGCCGCTGCAGTGCTGCCTCGGTCCGGTCGCCGTCGTCGCGCGCCGCCCGCCTCGAGGGTAAGTGAACATTTCATTCGATTAAAAAGCAATTTCTCCTGAGAAGTGTGATTCATATACCTTGGCCTAAGCTTTATTAACTTCAATTTGGATAAGGTTGAAAACATAAACTTGATTATATCGCGCTAAACATTACTTTTATAAATATAGGTTATCAAGCCGTAACTGCCTTTTACGTAAACAATCTCATAAACTGATATTGCGTAAGTGAAAAGGCCTAATTGCTCAAATTAAATTCTTTCTCGGCATATCTTGTTATGTTCGCACTGGGAATGAAATTACTTTTTCTGAGAAAATAAAATGTTGTGTAAAGTTTTTCAGAAGGAGAGTTTGTCAAGTTACAAACCGAAATACCACAAACAAGTTTAAGTAGAATTTCTTCAAATGGCATTTTTTGGGAAGAAAATTTTGTTTTGGAAATTTAAATTACAAAAGGTAAGGTACAAAAAAAACATAACGAAAATAAACTAAAGTAAAAACAGACATTTCATATTCAAGCAATATATTAATTAAAATCATGTTCAATGCAACTTCAAAAAATCATTTCCAGAGATATCTGCAACCAGTAATTGATACATATAGCAGACGCAAATAGCTCAACACAATCGGCGCACCTATGTATGTTTATTTCACAGAAATTTTACATGACCTACTTCGGCTGTTCCCTGTTTTACGTCCCTACTTATATTTACAAGCCTGTATCGGGACATAGCTGGATAAGTAGCCGTATTGAAATAGTATTCGTCTGTATTTTTCTTTGCGTCAACATCATTTCTAAGACACGATTATGAAGGGTTGAAGATTCAACATTTGAAGAAGTCATTCATAACTATGTCGATTAATTCAGTAAAAACTTAACTGTGGCAAAAATACGTATTCAGTAGAATGACTGTCAAAAGACTCATTTTAGAGACAAGAACTTGTAAATTATTATGCCCAGGCTAAAATCGGGAAGTCGTAAATTTGGATAAACGCACTGTCACCACCACACTATTTTAAAAACGGTGAAGGACAACATTTTGAAACTCCAAAGACATATGACCCGTACAGGGCCTGAGTGATGGCGTACTGTCCACTCCCTTTCACTGATATCTGAAACGTAATACTGGAAACATAAACAGCCGCTTGCAAAAAAGGATGTTTTTACATATTCGTAAAACTTGATTTTACTTTTAGTTTTGCATGTTACAATTTACAATACCTTTAGGTTTATTTTATTACATTATATATGTATGGATATCGAATCAAGTATATGCTATAAAAATTGCTTGAATGTTCATGCAGTAAAACTTATGGCCGACAAAGTTTTTAATACACACGCACTTTTATTATATTTCCAATACTATATTAAAATAATACTATAAATACGTCTGAATATAGAAGTAATAAAAATAAATCATACTCAATATTTCTCCATTAATAACTGAACATAAAATAATTAATGATAAATGAAAACCAAGCCTTTATTGTGTAAAATGGTCGGTTTAATAATTAAGACATATTTCCAATAAGTAAAGATATCACTCGTGTTCAATACACAACGTTTTCCATTTAACAATAAGTCTCGTTAATTATGTTTACTTTGGGATCCAATTTATTGAGCTTTTCCTCTCTATCTGCGATTGATTACGTTTAAAATCAATTTCATGATGTAATAGGAATTACTTAATTTGCCAGCTTATTTGCTCTATTTATTAATTATAATATAAATGAAACGAGTAAGATTATAATACGAAGCCATTCGTATTTCATATAAAATTCGCGTTTTGTTGAGCAATTATATTCGTTTTTGTGATCATGTACCTATCTATAAATAAATTTACATTTTATAATAAAATAAATGGGTTAGCATTGCGTATTGTACAAAAATACCAAATCATTTATCCAATTCCGAGTATTATACGATAAATTAATCAGTAAATGAAAAAAATGCCAATAGTGTCGTTGTTTCTAAATGATCATCATGATTCTACTCTTCACTAAGGTCTGGAAGCTTCTTTGCCCGAATACTGATCCAATCATCAACCCGTCTTCTAAGTAGGATCAGCCGTCGCAGAGTATTACCGAATAATCTAATTGTTACATCTAATACTACTGCTGAGCGAGCACTGGCTACGGGATGAATGTAGGTAGATTCTATGGCTTCAAGGCAACGTCGCCAATACATACTCTTTTTGAATGGTATTGCTTTACGTGTCATGTTAAGATCTTTGTGGTTATCCTTGTCTTTTTTTTTCGGATGGGAAATCATCAAATGACCCCTCCCGCCGTGGGTGGGGTGGAAGGGAGTGTCAGACTCTTACTGACTAAAACCCATCCATGTTCCTTCCTCAGCTCTTTGTATTCCGGGGCGCGGTATCTCTTTCCAACGTCCCGCAGTTTTTCTCCTTGTCTACTTTCATTGCTGCAAAGATCGACAGCCAGCAACACTATAAAATCAAAGGTTATACCAATATAAAAAGTCATTGTGGCTTAGTGGTTAAGGCACCGTCATCTGGTATAAGAGTGTGCAGGCTCAAAACCTGGCAAGTAACAATGTGACTTTTCTAAACACATATGTACTTTCTAAGTATACTAACGGTGAACAAAAACATCGCGAGGAAAGGTCTGAAATCGCCAATCCACCTTGAGAAAACGTAGTGATCAATAGTCATGGCTTCTTTGTATTAGAAGAGCCCTGTGCCCAGCAGTGGAACAGTATATAGGCCGATGATGATGGTGATCCTAATTTATAAATACGAAAGTGAGAAAACGAAAGTGTGCAAAACAGCTAGTAGTTTTATTTTTGCGCTAAAATAAAATATTATCAAAGTTATGAACTACAACGGGGATAATGGACAATCAATATTTCATGAATATCCATGACCAACTTGAACTGGTAAAGTAATTCGAAATCTTTAGCCTGAACAAAATGAAACTTGTTCTAACTACCTAAATCATTATTCACATTTATTATGTTATCAATAGAATTGTTATTCGAAACTTAACTCTGTAAATAAACATTTAAACTTAAATTTAGTTTGGAGTTTAAAACTATTTGCACATAGAATGGGCAATGATAAAATGAATTCATTATTGTGAATAATAAACGAAACGCTTATTAATACAATAGTCAATATTTGACAGTCCAGTGAAGCCCGGCTCTTTATGATTATTTTATTAAAATTCAGAGGTTCAGATTGTATTCTAACTGATATTATGAATGCAAATGTCAGTTCGTTTGTTACGGTTTTACTGCAAAACGGCGGAACTGATTTAATAAAAAAAATGGTACAGACGTAAATGGGACTTTGGGAACGGTTACAGGGTGCATTTCATTTAGGTGCGTGAAGTAATTCCCTCAAAATGCAGGTGAAACCAAGGGATACAACTATATTTTCGTAAAAAAAAATGATGAAAGTTTTGAAATTTTCTTCTTTGTGATGAATGAGCATAAAATCGACTAAAAACACCTAAAACCGGAATAAGCGTAATTATGGTAATTTTTACATAACTTTTACACTAAACTGATTAAACATTGTTTTAAATAATATACATAAATAAATACCTTTATATACTACTCATTTTAAACATTGTATTTTTAGAGGGTTACTCTAAGAAATGTGAAGTGTTGAAAGTCACACTATAGAGAGATAAATAATATAATAGATATAATAAGAGATAATAAAGAGATATTTTCCGGTACAAATTCCATACTTCCACTAATACAATAAAGGACATACATATTAAGGACAGATAAAATAATGGGCAACATAATTTTATATTACGTAAGTGGATAAAATCATAGTAAGGAAATTTTGTTATAGTGTCAATATTCAGAAAGCTCTCTCACCTCATAGTATAAGTAATGAAAAGCCAATGTGATTGAGAAATGATCTTATTGCGTATGGGATTCGAGTTCAAAATCAACTGACAGTTCAGGACAGCAGCAAAATGCTTTATAACAAAGGGAAATTCCAGCTTTTCACCCATCGGCCGAGTCATCTAGTAATGAAACAGTAGGCTGTGGCCGAGCCACTCCACGGCCCACAGTACACAAACTCGTCCTCATTTTTATTTTCACTCACTGAATACTTAGGTAGTGTTTTATTATGTACGCTTTATGGTACCATAAAAATGCATTCAGAACCACAATTGGCTTTGTAGAAAATTGTTATAGCCGAGTCCTAACTCAATATATTATATATCTAATTATATTTGTAGCCATTCAGGCGTTTTAATCAATGAAATAGAAAATATTTCTGTTTGTTATCTAAACATTGTCAATAATTATGATGTAGCGAATTTCTAAATTGTTACATTTTAAAATTAATTCCCATAAAAACCAAAATTGAAAAAAAGTAATTTCAAATGTAAATATTTCGTAGAAACATTGAATTCTTTTTATGTTTATATCAATATAATTGCTGTTTTGTGCTATCCAGGTATATCCCTGAACAAATATTGGCAGGATTGTATAAAACGTACAAACATTCATGTTCCTATTTGATTGGTTTTGCGACATTTCTGTTTACTTTTTAATGAGTTTTGACGAATCGACTTCGTGTGATTTTGAAACCAATCAAACTTTCTCACGTTAGCCGGAACTTTAGAGATTACATCATCATTATGAAAATAAAACTGATGCTTAGAATTCAGCCATTAATTCTAGATTTTATACCTAGATTCATTTTCAGTCTATACAATATATTTACGAAGTAATATGTATCTAATCGGTTCAATACTTTTAATAATATAATGAACAGCACACATAATCACCTTTATCTACTCGACTCTCAAGTCTACTGCAACTATTTATTCATTCATAGAAACTGTGAGGCGTTATCGAGTACCATACAATGTCATTTTAATACGAGCGGACAATGAACGTCACACAATCATTACCCTGGCGGCATATGGAAGCAGTTCGGTACTAGATTGATCGAATTCTGCCGGTCTGCCATAGAATGACTATTGTGAACACGTACGACTGGAGGCACACACCGAGACGCGTTGGCGTGAATAGGCTGCCGGCTCTCCGCTAGGTGTCATGCATGCACTCCAATGTACTGTGATTCGATAACTGCACCATTTCAACGAGTCATATACCGCACTACGTCAATCTGAATTGTAACGGCAAAGGCAACTTGCGTTTCGAACATTGATAACAGATATGTCCTGCCGGAGACGAAGTTTGCAGCCGTTTCCTATTTAGAACATTGCTATCATACATTTTTACATTATTTCATATATCTGGAATTCAAGTTAGCCTTTACAAGTTAATGTGTATGCGTGTCGTATTTAAATGAGTGCTACCTTCTTATGTATTATAATATAAATAAATAAATCATCATTAATGAATGCTATACTACATATTTTTTTAACTATTATTTTTATGTTGTGAGAAAGTCTATATGTGGGAAATAGGCAATTAAAAATATGTAATGATCAGAATCAGATTGGAATAGGTAGTGCAATTTAGGATAAATGACCTGAAATTATATGTTAGTATAGATTCGCCCATGACATACGGGATTATTCTATAGCAGGCACCTACATACATAAGTTTAAATCTGTAATTTAATATACGTAATATAATTTAAAACCAAATTTTAACAAGTGTATATTTATTTAAGTAGGTATTTTAATAACTGTCAACAAGTAAAATGTCATAACTTATTTAAAATAATTTACACAATATACTTGTAATACGGAAATGTACTCTTGAAGTTTTGTATTCTCTGTTATGTAGACATAAGATACAAGGGAACATTTACATTATACGAAACAAGTGATCGACATAACTTTGCGTAAATACGTGCTTCGTATTAATTAGCAGTCGTAATTGTTTTGTAACGCGATCGCATTCACCCGGATTATCACAACTCTTGAAAGCTTCACAATTTGGAGCATACGATATAAGGTTTGCATTAATTTATTACGAACTTTGTAATTCAAATCTCAAGTATCTATAAAGATTATGCTTTTAAGAAGTCAAACAATAAGAATTAATTCATTAATATTCGTTGAGTTAAAATAAAATATAGTTATTATATATTTAACGAATGAAAGATTTAATGAATTATATATTTATATATAATTCAAAATGTATTATGTTAAAATAATAATTCATGTTGAATTATATATTTCCGACTAAACGCCCGATAACAATATGGTTTTTGAAAGAAATGTGAAATAGCTTCGTTTCAACATTGCTACGAAATATCGTAGCGAAGCTGCTACGAATTGCTACGAAATGCAAAAGTTAATTTTAAAGCAGTTATGTAACATTATTAAAGCAAACCGCATCTAAAACTAAAAAGAGCTAATAATAACACAGACGTTACGTAGGCCGGTTACAATTTGTAAAGTCCGCAGACGAAATAACGATTATGAGCGTTCACGGTTGGAGGGCTTACCTCGCCCGCTTAACTTTGTAAGTCTGCCACAATTACTTCTAGGATCGCTTAATAAGGCGACCTGAGAGAAACATTTAGAGGATTTTTAAGATTTCTCCGTCGCAGTGGCCCAGCCGCATTCATAAATGAACTTCGTTACACGACCGGTGCACTTTAATCCCCTCGATAAAAGTAATCGTGCGTGCGTTTATTGGAATTGCCTTATCAAAAATACTGCCCTGTCCGTTTTTATCTGAACAATATTCGTTTATATGATTTTATTTTACAACTTGCGGTTTTTGTGACCATTAAATGGCGCCTAGTGTAGATTATTTGAATAGAGTCCATTTTAAATGGAGTTTCTAGTGTCATGATAATTTGGAACTGCCTGTTGAATTGACGATTTAACTCATAGATCTTAATATCCTTATTTAAGATCCAAATCCAATTTTTTATTGAAGCATCGTTACAAAGCCTTGAAAGTCGTCCTAAATATAAACTTATCTTATTACAATAAAACCAAAATAAAACTCAAACTATTATCGTCCGAAGCCTGTTAAATAAAATAAATTATGTGCTTACAATTAAGATATCGTTTATTCGTACCGAAGGCGTAACTGTGAAGGCCCGAATTTATCCGGTAGTTGGGTGAAATCTTAGCCGCCTTGTTGAGGTCTGTACTGATTGTGTCGAGCCGACCTCCGCACTAACGAGCTAGTCAGGCCAACCCCTTTGTGACGCCGCAACGGACCCAATCTTACTGCACTTTGGTGATCAGTTGTCTTAGGCTGCCTGTTTTGATACTTCATATACACACGATGCTTCAATTAATGAATATTCCATTAATTCGTGCAATGTACATGACTTTTCCAGTATAGTGGATTATTGTACAATTTCCTACAAATCGCTCAGTGTAGGAACAATTATTTATTTGATCTTCCAAAGGTTTGTGAGGATCTAATTAACTCTGTCGAGATCACATGCGGCTACAGGTATTGGTTTTATTATTATACAAACAATAAATGGTACACGGTCCGTCCAAGTATTGCTTAAAGACACTTTATCAGTTAACAATAGCACATAAAAGGGACATCGGAAGTATAATATTTTGAAGTTAGTGAACCAAACTGAACGTCCGTCGGCAGACGACAAGTGCAGTGCCCATTGTCCTCGCGGAACCACTTTATTGCTCCCGGAACCAAATAACCTCCCTTTATACCAGTTTTATATCGAGCGGCTTATTGGACCACTCGATAAACGAAATGGATATTCCCGTAACAACACGTACTTGTTGTAAAGTTTCTCTCAAATGAGACACGTTCATGATGCGATGCAATTGGCGTATCTGTTGCCCTTAACACTCGGATAACTAGGATTATGTCTCTCAAATACAATTGGGTCGGTACTAAGATTTCTTTAAAGCCACTGAATAGTTTTTTTTTTTCAAGACATAGTTAATGAGTTGTTTGAATTACATAGAATATTATAAAACCTATTTTAAGAAAAAAAAGATAAATATTTATTAAATTCACATAAAATGTTATACATATTACGAAAATATCAATTTGTTTACTATTTTTTTTTCATACCTTTATTAACCAATATTCTTTAATTGCAAAAAATGGTGGCAACCCTTATTTGTAATTGAGTTTAATTATTTAAAATATTCATATATTCATTAATTTAAACTACTTAAGGCTAAAGACTTACTACTTTACTATTTTTGTATATTGTATTTAAAGATATATAATGTCAGTCTGTTAGTAACAGAAGGTACTCGTAGATATTAAAGTTGATTTAAATTGGTAATTAATCAATGACCATTTTTCAATAACCATTGACGAAGCTTTGTGATACATAACAATATCGTACCTATTGTTTATTTTGTTGGCTCATTTCCAGTAATCTCTTTTTTATTTAAAAGGGCTTATGAGTCAGTGACCTCAAATTATAATTTAAAAAGAATCTATCTTGATTGAATGTTAATAAAATCTTAACGGATAAAAGTATTGAATGTAAAAATATTTTATTATTAATTATGCTTAAAATATTATTCTACTAACAGTAGTTTTAAGTTTGTACTAACATGTTATATGGGTCTTTGGTCTGAAATAAAAATATTATTATATTATCTACACTAATATTATAAAGAGGAAAACTTTGTTTGTTTGTTTGTTTGTAATGAATAGAAAAAACTACTGGACCGATTTTAAAAATTCTTTCACCATTCGAAAGCTACATTATCCACGAGTAACATAGGCTAAATTTTATTTTGGAAAAAAATAGGGTTCCGTAAGATATTTGGGTTTTCTACCACTATTCCACGCGGACGAAGTCGCGGGCAGAAGCTAGTTATTCATAAATTCGAATGCGGGACGCGAGTTAGATTTTTTTTCTATAAATAAAAAAATAGTTTTTATTCCAAATTTAAATCAAATTATAACTGCGTCTTGTTTTACATCGATAGTGCTGGGGCTGGCTGCCTAAAGACCAAAGTTTTTTCTTTGTGAATGCAGTTTTAGTTTGGATCAAGGCAAATACAAAATAAAAATAAATATTTTAAGTTGTAAATACCTATCAAGACAGCATTTTTATAAAAGAATATTATGAAATCCATACATTAATATAAGAACACGTCTAATGGTTGCACGTACAACAACGAGAGCCTTGGCAACAATAACTTACACCCCGTTAACATCTTCGTTCCCACAGTGTAATATAAACGGTATAAACATACTTACTTTGTTTTACATTTTAAAGCAAAGTTATACATTTGTATAGCGAGTGTAATTTGCGAAATACTGGCCATTAAGTAACCAAACCGTAAACATAACATCAAATGATGACTAATAAAACAGATACTAGAAAAATTTAAAGCAACTTTTGGGCTTATTCTTGCAATTTCATAAATCTCTGACACATATGATTGACCTCCTATATTTAACGCTTTCGATAATATAAAACTATCTAAGAGGTGAAGTAGTAATAATAATTGACACTAACGACAGGATACTTCCAAATTTAAATAAGTCGTCATCAGCCTTGGTTAAAGGCCTCTTTTCATACAGAGAAAGCAGTAGCATTGATCACCACGCTTGCTCAAGGTGGATTGGCGATTTCAGACTTTTTAGTACAAGTTTCTTCAGGAGGTTTTCCTTCGCTAACGTTACTTGCCAGACTTCAAATTTGTACATGAGGTTCCTTAACCAGCAAGCCACCACGACTTCAAGTAAGTAAGTAGGTACGAGTAATTTATAATTATTATTTATGTAGAATAAGTTAGTATTACGAGTAATTCATAATATAATTATAATATTTTTACTATTTACCACGCTTGATAAGGATAATTCGCTTCATCATCATACTTGTAACGTTATTTTGAGCTCACATAATCTTTTAAATCAAAATAGATATCAATAATCGTGAGACGTTAAACTAAAAAAAAACAGAGCCTTTCTATTTATGATCCACTTTTTTGGTAAACAAACGTCTCAAGAGTATTCTTCTTAATCATCTTTAAAAAGAGGTAAAAATACTTCAAGCTAAATAAATCAATATAAAAATATTTTATTTATGTAAAATAAATCCGATATTTGTATCTATAAATAACGCTATAGCGTTCATGGCGTACACGTAGTCTACGTTGTATACAATCCTCCGATGTGCATTGCGAAGGAGAAAGATGAAATGAGGCGTGGAGGATAGCGTGCGACGCAACAACCGGAAGTAACGTCAAAGCTTTCATTGTTTCCGGAGTTGAGACCGGCGCACGCGCCGCACCCGCACACAAAATGAACATTCTTTCTTACATTGTGAACTAATTTTAATTGTATACGACTAGTGAACCGCGAATAATAGTTTGTTATACATCGAATTTATATTGATACGGATCATAGACTACGTCCACGGTAATTGGTTTCATTGACCTGAATTTACATGACGGTGTTGTATCGTCGTAAACATGAATAAATTAAATGTCAGATATTTTATAAATCTATTATATGACTATATTCCCTTATTTCACAAAATATTTCCAGTCTTTATGTCTGATTCAAATTTTATGTGCGCAGCGATGATGTAGGATTTTTACGTCATTTAATTATAACAAAACCAGTTTGCAAAAAAAGCTCAGCATCATGTTGCCTGTTAATGCTCTCCAGTGTAAAGCATTATCTATTTATTGTAAGAGTCGACCCAATTTAGCGTCGAACTCCACCATTACCGAGGACCCTTCGACAGCACAATAAAAATGATTTATAGAGCCACGAGATCGTCCGCACAAGAATATAATACGACTTTATTTATTGCCAGCGAAACTGATAATAAACATCTGGGTGAGCGCCTGTTTATTTTTCAAGAACTATATTATTGCGACCGGTTAGAATTTACAGACAGTCTTTTGTTTGAAAAGGTGAACTAGTTCCGTCCGCTCAAACAATATTAAATAGCTAAAGTTCTGACGTGCATTCGAGGAAAATGCATCAGCATGAAATGGTTGTAGCAAATAAATCCCTTATCCTTGTCTGAAAACATATCTCAAATAAAATAGTTTCATATAAAAAACAATAGCAAAACGTTACTATCGAACAAAATCGTATTATATGTCTAGTTTTGTAATGTAATTAATTGCTTCGGAAATTATTACTCAATTTAGCAGAAGAATTCGTTAACGTCGGTCGTCGGCATCAGCCACGTCATGGCACGGTGAGGCTGACGTTATTATTGGCCACATATTTGCGGCTCGCCGGCAGCCTCGCTTGCTGAACAAACTAATCTGAAAATTACACGCAACCCACCCCGGCTCTGTCCTTATGGCCCATATGAACAATACATTGACAAACTACCCCTTCAGTCGACGTATCGTCATGGTGGCCTTGCTAGCCATAACCATATACCTTAAAAATTAATTGACAATGTTTTTTAAGTCACGAGAATACAATTTTAATTATGATAGCCAAACAATTTTATCATAATGTATTCTGTGGGTGTTCGGATTATCCGAAAGATTTATCAAAATAAATACTTGTTTCCTTTTCTCATAAAATATTTGCGTAATAAAATCCGTTAAACGTTTTCACAAAGTAGAAAATCCTTCGTTGAGGTCGAGACATTAATTTGAGGCAAGCAATAAAGGGGCAGCGAGATGTCTTCACCAGGACGGCGGCGTGTCGGCGGCGGGCGCGCGGCCGCCCCGCTCCGGGCCGCACGGTGAGGCTCTTAAACGCTGCTCTATAAATTTCTCAATAAAAAGTCTGCTTCACATCCAGTTACACTGAAATGAACCTTCAGGAAGCCACCTAAAATCCATCGCCGACCTCAAACTACACGAGAGAGATGTGCACTTTCGTAAATGACGGTAAACGAGAAAATAATTTACTTTGATATGATTCTCCTTCCGTGCATGACGGTCATGCGAAAACATAACTTACCCCTATCTGATAAGGCTTTAAATAGAACGGGTAAATCTGTGTAAATACAATTTTTGGCAATTGATTTTACCTAGGAGATTAATGCCGCGGCTTTAGCCCGCGTCGCCGTGTCGTAAAATGTAAGCGAGCCTTATTCAATTAAATTTGGCGACATTATAGCAATCTCAGGCAGCTCATTTAAGAGGAGGATAACGCGGTGACAGCCTACGCTTTGTTCATTGTGTTATTTGATTGGTAAGGCTGAAATTCAGGGTTAATTTATTTGACATACACTAACCAATATTAAAGCTGGTCACATCATGAATATCGCGGTTGCGGTGTCAAAGTGTTCAGGCAAAGTGCATTATTAAAAAACAAACATTAATTAATTAAAACTGTGAATTTAATGCTTGTATTCGCCCGCTAAAATAATAAGGTTCAGGTAAAAAAATTATTGTATGACTGTGGCCTTGAAACACTTGAAAAACTGTATCTTTAGTAGCTTCAATTGATCAATATTATCTATAAACATTCGTAAAACACCAAATTCATGTGCTTATAACCAAAATTACTTTAGAGTAGAGAGATCAGCTAAGAAATACCAAGCCAAGAGCCGGAAACCTTGAAATAACAACGCACCATTAGCCAAGTCGTGTTTATCCTGCTGAAGAAAAGGGGATTGTTGATTTAGAACCTCTAACCGCTTGAAAAACCACAGACACAATAGTTGTACCAGCACCTAATAAAAAAGGTAGTTATCGTTGGAAATACGTTACGGGCCTTAATAAAGTCCCAGTAAAACATTACGCGTTGCTTAAAGCGCATAAATTTTATTTAAAAATGCATAGAGCAATATCTGCACAGCATAGAGCAGTATGTGCGCCGCGAACAATTATTGTAATTTGCGGACAGTCCACGGCTATTTCTAATCGATTTCAATTGTGACCGGCTTCCATGGTTCAATCTGCCGGCTGCTCCATAAAAGTTGCACGCCGGTGATACCCCATAGGCTCCCGTGCGATACGAATTTCTCTCACAGCCTCGTAATAGCCCATCGCTGAGCTTATTACCCGACGCCATCTATTGAGAACGGCTTTACAGGGAAATCCCGAATAGCTTGTAGACGGCGCTCAAGTTAATAATATCTGCTTGCAACTTATTTTTTAACTTTCCGCTTAACAACATTATTGGGTGGATTTACAGGGTAAATTGCTTTATGTTGCAGTTTTTAGATTTGAGTCTGCTGTCAGTTTTATAATTATAATACTTCATCTAATCACTTATAAAATGTTAGTACAAATAAACAACACGAAAAAACAAATCAGGTGTTATGGACCAAAGATCCTGTTTAATACGGAAGTAAAAAATTCAGTACAAATTTAACGCAACCTAAATTAATCAACTTCCAACAGGATAAAATAACATCATTAATACCTACTTTGTTTTAACTCGCAAATTGATTAGCTGGTCCCTTTCAAACTTTCTGCTTTGTTATTTAATCAAAGATCTAAATGTTTCGCATACTTCCTTTCAAGCTCCGAACATTAAGTATTTATAAAAATTGACAACTTAAGTTGGGAAGGAAAAACCCTTTACAACTAGTAAATATATCAAACGAATAACTTAAAGGTAGGTAGGATGCTAATTAAAGTGTTCCTAAGTTTGTCAGATGTTGTGGTGGGCGCGGGTAGACGAAGCCATCTAGGCGGAAACTTTTATCCCTGGTGGACGGGCATACAATCCAAGGAAATAGTCCCATTCCGTACTACCACTTTATTTAAGTGTACATAGTAGTATTCTACAATTAATATATTGAAGTGTATGTCTCCAATTATTCCAAAATGACAGAGTGTCCTCTTCCAGCCATGAGAGGTAAATCGCTAAACGAAATTATAGCTTCCGGATTGGAACTACCGCAAAGGTAACGAAAAGCTGAAGCTAAGAGCTGCGTATTTGTAAGTCGCAGACGAACCGGATACAATTACAGACAGCAATCGTCGCGGCGACCGTACCGTAGAAATATAAGCTCCCTTATCCGTAATGGAGCGGCTCTCTCTCATTATTGCGGTCCGGTGACGCTACGCCCGGCTCTGTGGCAACCGGCTTGCGACCTCTCACACCACACTTTGAATATCAACTTGAAATCCTTTTATTATTCTTATCCCGCAATACACTAATCCACGAACACTCTTCTGAAACGGACAGCCGTTTCAGATTTTCCGTCAAATTGTATCTTTATAAAATATCTGTTCCCCTTGTTGCATTTCTGCCAATTGCTTCCTATTTCCACTTGAGTGGTAGTTATCGAAACGAAACAATAAGCAATATTATTACAGTTTTATTGGATGCAATTCGATACATTTTAATACAAACCCAAAACAACTGAGAATTCTGGTTTGTGTGCTTTGAAAGCTGGTCTTTAAAATAAATTCACAATAGAGATAGTAGTGGAGTGAAGGCTCTCCATCACGTTTATTTCAACGCACGATCAAGTTTTATTGTAGTGCCCTCATGTGAAAGCCAATACACAACGCGTGGAGTGGTTAATGCGCCGACCGTAATATCAATAAAGAGGGGCGAAAGAAGGTGGAACAGGGGTGGTGAACACCTGTCTCCTCCTCCAGGTGTCGCCTGCGTGTCGACTTTCCTCCGATCCTTAAAATATGGCCTGTCATATTTTCTAGGCTCTGGTAACTCGATTGTACACCGGGATTCATTCTAGGTATAGATATTATTCTAGGTATAGTTATTTAGTGCAAATCATTCAAGTAATTCGAAGTTTACGTGGTATTTGTAATTTGGTAAAGTGATTAATTTAAGCAAGCGTTAACCGATTCGCAAACCACAGACACATATCTCAACAACAACAATGAGCCGAGTATGGGTCAGGGAGTCAGGTGGTTTTACGTTCGATTGAACCCAAGCATTGTTTGAAATGTTGACTATAAAATGTAACTTGAAAATGTGCCTTAATAAACTTTAAACTATAATTTTCTGACTATAAATTAGACAAAGCGTAAGATTTAAGACTGCAAACAATATATATAATATAACACTTTTCAACGTCTATTTCTGTTTGTTCGCAGTGGTATTGTTTGCCTATTTAAATATGTGTCAGGGATTTCTCCCCCCATAAAAAGGGTGATAAAAGCTTGCTATGTCAACACGCTGTACAAAAGTAATCTCAACAGTTTTCCTTCTTTTTCACCCTCACTTTTTGTATAATTTACACAGTTGTTGAACTAGATGCCTTAGAATACTCTATGGTAACAAGAGTTACATAAAGTTTGGATTATTGTACAAAAATGGAGCAAAATTTTGGGAGCATATGGAATATATGTTAAATACATATTCTTATTTTATTTTTTAAACTTAAGCAGTAATACTCGTATGTGCCAAACTAACTTAAATCTTTATATGCCTAACTTTATATTGAAACATACTGTAACTTCTATCCTATGCCTCTATGTGAAAGAATAACACCTCCACGAATTTGAAAATAAATTGTATACAAGGTTGATTTTAAAAACACATTTGTATAAAAAATACTTATCACACGAAGGTTCACTTTAAGTGATTTCTAAATGATAAATTACATATTATGAAATAAATAAAAAGCAATCAAACCAAGTGACTTACGAATTAATACAAACTTAATGAACAACTAAATGCAAATGCTCAAAAATAACCCGGCAATATCCAATTTAAGTTTAATTTTCAAACCATAAATTCGGTTTAGCTCCCCGGAGCGGCGCGGGATTGAGTCTCTGACTCTCCGCAAAATTGCAACCAACATTTTTATCCCTTTGTATTGTACTTCGGAAATTTAAGAGAGGATCCCTCTATTCTTTGTAATTCTGTAACTCGTTTTGATTGTCTATCGGCAAAGCACTCTGTTAGCTATTATTTTCATTGTGGTTGAGGATTCCGAAGTCTATTGTAGAACTTCTAAAATATTCGTGTTTGTGTTTGCCTTAAACCACTCTTTTGTAAATAAATAAATAAATATTTATTTATTAATTTATGTCTTTAAACAACGTTTTGTGTGATTAGTCGAAGGTTTGTTTTTGCTTTAAGTTTTAGCGGAATAGGTATTATTACTTTATGAGTAGGTAAATACCAGATGCAAGAAGCACATTTTATAATAATTATCGTGTAAGCTGAGGTTTCCTAGCAAAACAGGGGGGAAAGGTTTGCCTCTCGCGCTAAATTAAGTTGGCGAACACAATTTTTCTCTAGGAAGTAAATTTATTTACATCTCGGCGCCTATATACCAAATAGATTGCTCGCACCTATTTTTTATTTTATAGAGAATAAAAATTTCATTCACTTTAGGTACTCGTTATAAGGCTTCTTTCCTATATTAGTTTCTAGGAACATCTATTAGCGCTTCTGGTCAGGAAAATGCTTCAAAGAGTTGATTAATTTTTTTAGCTCTCATTCTTAAGGTTTCATTAAATCAAGTGCTCCAAGTACTGCAAAATGCAACCATAATCACGGTTGGCTTTTGAAGGTGAATAACACGTGGTAATTAAATAATAGTACCTAGGTGTAATCTATCCACCTACAAGTAAAGTCATAAATTTCCACGTGATCTCAACCCTTATTCTCCTGAAATACGCTGGTCTTTACAACGTTTCAAAATGTTGTTTCATATGAAAGATAAAATTAATTTCACCTGCACCCGACGTGCACGGAGAAGCCGTACAAAAACAACGATGTAATTCTTTAGCACGACACATTTTATCCTAGTTAAGGAAACCGCGTCGTCGCGCACACATGAGTTAACTCTCCCGGGCTGCAGTCGCAACGTGACATTTAAATATGAATATGTCGTTGCCGCTGCTTCCGTATGAGCCAGCTAATAATCTGTGATTTTTCTGCACATCTGCGCCCGTGCACGGTGCCTTAGCGCAACGACAGCGAACGACTGTCGCCTTCAACACGTTGCAATTAAAGCTTCGATGCATAAAGACTTGCAAATACGTATTTCACATATCTAGTTACGAGTTCCGCTTCTATCGCCAATCTTACTATATCGGAAAATTCTAACAGCGAAACGATTTTACAAAATCATCCTGTAGTGAGTGAAAACTTTCCTTCCATGGCACAAACTTACAAGATAACAACCCCGCGACAGGCATTTGTTTGGGAGTAATTCGAGTCACCGGCGACGGAAAAGCATTTTCTCACAAATTGATGTCACTCCACGAACGATAAAAGTTTTGATTCTTGTAAAAAGAGCAGGAGGCACAAAAGTTCATTCGCCTATTTAACTGCTCTTGGCAATACAGTGAGAACTGAAGTATCTTTGATCTGCTTGTGCACGCATTAAGTTTTATATATTCCTCACACACAAAGTGAGTTTACCATAAGTATAATAAAATATACTAATAATCACTAAAACTACTGTAAACCGTTTCCCCCATAGAATTCAAAATAATGACATTTATAGTTACAACATTTCTTTTTAGTTACTTACAGGTGACAATCGCAAAAATAAAGTGAGTACCCGACAACATTCAATAAAGTGATTCCGGCCAAAGGAAGCAAGAAGATAACCTACTTACTGATCCGGCGTATTCTATTTGCCTGTAATAATCGCGATGACAATCTCATATTACATAAAAGATTTGCCCCTCTTTTCGATCGAAATACGATTTTCTCCCTTCGGAGCTATTGCCGCTCGTCTCGAATTTTTTCGTCATTGTAAATGGAGCTACTACTATGGGATATTTTTGAATGTATTCGAATGAATAAGAAATTTTGGCGCCACGGAGAATGCATAATACGTAGACTAGGAGAGGGGTGAGGAGGCTGTATCTTAGCGGGCGTCTGGCGGATAATAGGAGGCGGAAACTCGGCGTGCCAAGGAGACCTCGCACGACCATTAATAAAAATGTACACTTAATTGTTAGTTCGTACGGACCGTCTTAGATATTGACGCTTTGAAAGCAGTGTACACAAATACGAAAGTATCCATCATTGAATCTGAAACAGATTTGTTTACTGAAATATAAGACGATCAATTAACCTTTAACAAATGTTGTCGAATAATAAAGTTCTAGTTTACTATAAATAAAATTGTTACTTGTGGAATCAATGACCTCTGATAATTGGAAAACTTTGCACAGGGACTAAGCACAGTGTTTCGCTCAGTTAGTCTCAGCTTTATTTGCGTAATTCTCATAGGTTTTGCATAACATTTTAAGTATTATTTAATAAATTTATTAGAATTCCAGATAAATTCAACTGCAAATATTGATTGATTCAATAGTACAATGAAATACAAGGCTCTCAATCATCAATCAATAATACATATTGTTTTGCTTTTTTTACTCGTGCCTATTAAAAATCATGTATGTGTCCAACTTAAGTACCATAACGCGACATCTATTACACTCTATAAGTACTTAACTAAATTTCAATCTTGATAGAACTCGGGTCTCGTCAAACAACCCCTCACCAAATTGTGCTAATGTGAGTACACATCCAATACTCCTGTAACACTATTCAAACACAAGTAGGCCGGTGGGTTTCGGACTATCATAGAGACATTGTCGCCATGCGTGTAATGTACAGAGTAAAGGTACAACTTGACAATTGTGAGATAACGTGAAAGTGAGCGAATTTGGGAGTCGGCAGCGCTTTTGCAGTATTAGGCTTGGGAATAAGTTTGTTCATTACGAGGGGAACAATGCGGTAGGCTCGACGGCAGCGGAGGAAACGTGCGCCGACGCTGCGACAATAGGCCCGACGCCTTATCGCGCCGGAACGCGTCGGGCCGCGCCGCGACGCCCGCGCCCCGCACTACCTCCGCCACAGCCACTTGACGTATGAGCACTGAATAAATGGGAAAACTTTTAGCTGCCGTTATGGGAGAACGAACAATTGGTCATCTGTTGCTGAGGAAATGCTTAAACGTCCGTTAATCTTGTACGACAGACGGACGATAGGGGAGACAAACTCTTTGTTCAACTAATTGTTACTGCCCTACTTATTCTTAGCGCGTTTTTCTATGTGTGGTTCAGTACAGCTTGTAATGTGTTATAAGAGCGAATTTTTTTTTTTTTGGTAAAAATAAATGTAAGAATCTAATATGCATATGCATATATAAAGCATTTTTCACGCATCTGTTACAAAGATCTGTTTGATTGTATGAACTAATGATTTGATGCTTTTTCAAAAAGTATTATTTACCAAATAAAATACATGCAAGAATGTAAGGTACATTCTTGCATGTATTTTATTTTTACAATTTATCTGTCAAATAAGCGAATCCGCACTTGTCAGGGGACGGTGTAACTAGCCAAACATATAACAAAAATAGGAATTATATTTGCCATCTAGTATCTATTAACGTTTAATTTTAATATTAAAACCTTTCACCCTCAATTCTAGACAAAATTAAAAAAAAGCATAGCTTCGCTCACGCAAAAATAAAATTAATATATTATAGCGGTGGTCGCAAAGGCAGTCATAACGACGTTTGTTTACTGAGCGAGGGTAGCGCCTAATTAATTAATTGCCCATCCATTTGTTAATTAAAAATATGCTAAGATTTGCTTTCCTAAAAAAGTAATCATCTTCTCACTTAGAAGACCTTTGAACGTGAAGTGCAAAAATTTCTGGAGCTATAAAATAATAGGCAACTTAATAGAAGAGAGAAAAAATGAAGAATTCCTAAGAAGAATCCGCATATAATTCGGGTTTCGGGATGACGGAACCGTGATTAAATTGGTTCGTTGTCGACGAAACCTGCAAAATGTGCGGCGAACATCACACAGCAAGCGAGAGGACACATCACGACAGAAAAAGACCGGACCACGCTCGGATATCGTCCAATTAAATCTTACACAACAAGTTTATGTAAGGACAGTTGGAATGAAAATCTAAATATATGAATCGCAGGTATATTTCCATATTCTGAATACTCGTGGCCTATAGTTTATTTTGAATGTGCAAGTGCTTTTTTAATTTGACAGGTGAGTGAACACGCCTTACTCCAAGTCTATTGTGTTGTAAAAGTATCGAAATTGAACGAGCGCTGTCCATTTGGAGGCTGTATGGAGCCGACAATAACTGGGTGGCCATTCGTTTCTCGCTCTCTGAATATCCAAATGATTTTTTTCACGATTTCATTGCATTGACTGGTGCAAATGGCAAGCGTTGATTTCTGTTCGTCTGACGGCGGGCAGCGGCGATGCGAAACACCGATAACTGAATTACGAACATTATCTGACATTCGGTAACTGGATATTTGCAATCCAACTGTTTTGGAATAATGGATTGATGCCTAGTTTAATTAGTTATCTGGCCTAATGCACAATATTTCAATTTATTTCAATGACTCGGCCGCATTGTATACAACATAAGTAAGTGAATGTTATGCGCAGCACTCTAAAACCCATTTACCTGTACTCGGAAGAGGATGTCAATCTCTTAGGTCGCATCAACAGATAGTGCTCATTATCGAAGACTTTATTGGCCCTATTAATACTGAGAACAGGGTATTACCCCAGTATGTATTCCATAACAAAGTTTGCATACACGTTTTAAAGTACTTTGGGAGAATGATAAATAAGATCAATCAACTTATTAATACAATGTATATTCTTCAACTTTCCATACACCTTTTACTGAATAAAGAAATATGCTCACAATTAGCTTAATTATACTAAATTAGATATAAAAAGGTTAAATAAATGTTTTGGAAATTCGTGACGATCACAGCAATAATAACATCCAAACCGCTGCCGACTAATAATATCCTACCTCTAGACCTGCCATTAATCAATTACTATGATTGTCCATACAATTAGGTGATAAGTCTGTGTTAATAGGTAACTATCGGGTTCTCATTGACAAATGGTGGATGGCGGAGGCTTGTAGTTGCAAGTAATAATAGCCGCATATCAATGCAGATGACTATGAATGGGATCATTAGCATCCGCCGGGCTGTGATCATCATTTGCGTGCCTACACAGGATTGTGCCATACATGTTATATTGTAACTACAGATATAACGGTATTATACCTATGTTTACATCATCTTGTTTGTTTTTTAAGTAGCTTAGAATGGCTATTGCCTTGCTCGTTGTATTTACAAATAAATAAATAAAATGTATCTAAGTAAATTATAGCATTAATGAATATAAAATATATACTAATAAATATACATATTAATACAGAAATAGGAAATGTTATACTTGGAATAAGTTAGTAAGTTTAAGTTAGTCCTCTCAATTCTTTAAATATGTCTTTGCTGTGCCCACAATTGTTACCTACTTTTAAATTTTCTTACCATTTACCTCCGATACCACAATTTGGGATGTAATAAACTATAGATATTGAGATAAACATACTAAAACGAATCCATGCGTGATTAATTCTAGTGGTCTTTTTTTTGGTGAATTGCTATTTTCAGAAATGGCACCAAAAAATATAGATTAATTAGTTAGAAGAAAATTATAGCAACATTTTTTACCATCTTCATAAAAAGGATAACCTCCTTTTTTATAAAGTTAGTTGAAAAAACTTAAGCTTAAAGCTAAAAATTTTGAGCTTTCAGATAGAAGGACGATACCTACTTCAAAATATTATGTTTTAGATCAGTAAATCGTATTCGGTTGCTAGAACAATAGATCAGAGACTAACTTCGATTTATTTTATATATAGATTCATACGTCTGTTTAAATCTAAAAATAATAAAAAAATATCCATTTATCAATATCAAAAATGGGAGAAACATAAAAATATAAAGTGTCATGTACACATTTAATTAATATCTATGATTAAAATGTATTGCAGAATATAAGTGTATGTAGTATTGATAAATTGGTACAACTACATAAATATCGTTACAGGTAGTAGGATAGGTAGGCACAATCTCTTCATTTTTATTCTTCTTCTTCCTCCTATTTTATTAGCTTCCGTGTTTGCTTTCACTTGGGAGACACCGTTTTCTACGTTTAACTTTTAAAATCGAATAAAAATGTAATTTCCCTGGCTCGCTGAAAGCTTTATGATTCGTATTCATCGACAGCAAGGCAACTTATTCGTTAGCTCTCTCGTAAATAAATCCGCTAGTGAATGGGCGTCCGCTGCGCACGTGTGCTCCGCATCACCTGACACGATAGGCTGAATGCAGACCGTACCGTCGTCCAATTTCGCGCGCTAAATTGTTCATAACGGAAGTTCATATCCGGACGTCGGGCCGCCCTGCGCTTCAGGCGAGATTAGGCGGTAATTACCATTTCCTGTGACACAGGACGCAGACACGGCTAGAGAAGAAGCGGCTTCTCTCCAGGACGTACCGCGCTCGGCGCCACCGGAGGAAGGAAAAATTTACTACAACAATTACCTTACTTCCAACATTTATCGGTTTCCTAAATAGCAATCGACTTGTTCCAAACGTACAACAACGGAATCGAAAATCGAGGAAGTCCTATCAGCTGCAATAAACAACATTCTAAGTACCTATCGCAATAAAAGCCCTTCGGAGAAGACATTCGTGGAAGTATTCGTAGTATCCAAATGCTGGCTGGTATAAATTGAGTGTTTACCATTACTGAGTCGGAAAAACTGATTATGTAGGAATTGAGCGGAGCGCGGAAAGGTTGCGCTGTTGTGCGGCGCGCGCGCCTCGCTGCCGCCGTTGATATGATTGAATAAGCGAACACCGGGCTCCCTAATGAAACATATTGAACGTGTATCGAATCACTTAGGCGCGCCGGTGCGCTCCTGCACTCGCTTTTTGGGGCATGTCAACAAGCCGTAGGTGAACCCTATAAATAACATTACGGTGGAGTCTCGTTTTAAGAGAGACAATAAATTGAATTAACTCTGCCAACTTTGAACGTCAAAGGCATAGAATAAAAAAAATCAAGTTCATTTTACGGAATATAATTTCACGCGGCATCAGCGTCTCCCTTTGTGACGCTTAGAAAATATTTACACAAAGCTGTGCCCCGTAAACCCACGAAAAGGGAGAATCCTAATTTATTCATTAATGTCATTATAATTAAGACATTTGTGGCATTTAATGTGCATTACTTTCAATTTTCTCTGTCGCGGTAACATTTTACGAAGTAAATTAGCAAGGGTTGGCTACGTTATAATTAATAATAAAATATATGATTCGTTTAATCAAATTATAATACAGGTTATTTACAGTAACTAGAACTAAAAATAAATTTATATTCGGGCTCAAAAATACAATTCATTTTTGTTTTAAGATTAAAAAAAATATATATCGTACCCTTGTTATAGGTGTCTTATATTTTATGCATGATTTTTAAATTTTATGATTTAAAAACCTTTTTATTCTTTTGTGTGAAATGTGATACTTTTTAAACATATGTACCTTGTACATTGTATTGTTAGAGGGTTGATCTCTATAAAAAGTTAGAACCTTTCATAAGTATTTTCAATCTCTATTTAGATTTTAGGTATCCGAAAAAGCCCAGCTTATTCCGTGTATGTTTTGACACGTCAGTGATGTTTTCAATCATGTTTCAGAGAGGTCCAGCGCAACACGGTGAGGCGTGACCGGCTCACAAACACTGCGGCCGACACCAAAGCTCTTTGAACACATTCGCTAAAACTACTACGTAGTACCTTTGTAAAGTACTTCGTACGGGATTCCTCGAATAATTTTAAATCTAGCACTCGACTAGTTTTAGTAGAGCTCCTCCTAAAAGGAACTCGTCAAGGGTAGTACAACCACCATTCTGCGTATTGGTATTGGCAAGTTTGAAGGGAGAACAAGAGAGAGAGATTTAATTATTAGTACTTCAGACACGGGCTATCATTAATTTTTTGGGATATCATTACATCTTCAATACTTCGATACTATTTTTGGTAAAACCTTATTGTATACATATGTTATGAATAACCTTTTCATAGTCAACATTTAAACTGACCAAGTGAGTGTGGGGCACGCGCAGTTAGGTATTACGTGTTAGTTGGTAGACTTTAACTCTGTAACCGGTTAAGCCTATTTAACCGTGATAGTTTTCCTTTGAAGTTCGTTATATATGCTACATCTATGAATCCCCCACACAAGGGATACATGAGAAAAAAATATTCATCCCCACTTTACGTTTTTTTTTTATCGGCGTAATCAATATACATATCCTTAGCAAATTTCAGCCTTCTGATACTAAGAACCTCTGAGCTTTACCGCGGACAGACACACAGACAGACATGGGAAAATATAAGAGTTCCATGTTGACTATGGAACTCTAAAAAAGCGTGTTTAAATAAATGAATGTGTTTATCATAGAAATATTCCTGTGTGAGTTTTTTTATTCCTCATTTTTAAACCCCAAAGAGTTATGCCGTGAGAGAGACGGACCAGTCGCAAAGACGATTTATTAAAAATATTTTTGTTAAGATTGTGGTGAACTAGCATTCCAGCATTTATATAACAGTGCTTAACAAACAACTTATTTTGATTGAAACAAAACAAATTCAAAAAAATGGATTCGTAACTAGGTTAAATTAAACACTAAGCTTAAATTAAAGGATAAGTCTAGAAAGTTTTGTGTGGGTACTCCGGAAGGCACGAAACAAGGAAGGTAGATCCCAAGTTATGACTACCCAAACTATCAACGAGCATTAGTACCTTATGTAGAATAAAATGAACATGTTCGAAACCTACAGACGTAAATACATAGGTATAGATTACAGTTCGCGAAAGTCATTCTCAGCAGTTCTCGTGGTTCCTCATATGAAAGCGGAAGTAGACCAAGACGACAGAGTTTTTAGTGGGTGCAAGTCTCATATAACCACTCCATTTCCCCAAATGGTGTGGTAGGCGTAGGCATTCTCACCGTTAAAAACAGGTATGTATTACAGACAATAATTACTCCTAATAAACATTTTTAAATCATTATAATCAAATATAATAAACTGAAACAAAACATTATAAACCAGAAATCGAAATGTCGCCATGTGATCTAATGAACTACCGCTAACAGTTAATTTTGAACCAAACGGCAGTTCCTGTTACTCGTTAGCAATTCTAATAGCTTCCAAGATATCCTATAACTACTAGGTAGCACAGTAGGATTTTATCCCATCGACGTACGATAACAATGAATATATAAGGCATGCTGTGCATCGCAAAGGCACTGAAAAGGAAATGACAGATATAGTGCTTCCTTATAAACTTCACTAACAACGCATATGTCGTCTGTAAAAATATTCATATCCACCATATATAATATTAAAGGAAATTGTAATTTGCTAGTAGTTTTCCTGCAGGAGATTGGCTGAACTATTTTCCTGTGTTGAAGTTTCCGATTTGAATAATACAAACTGATCAAGTGCTTGGGTGGATGTGGGCCAGCCAAGACCAACAATATTGGATGGCGATAAGCTGATATGAGGATGATAATCAAGCACGCTTCAGGTGCAGGTCCTGCACTATATATAAAGCTGTTTTTAGGATTTAGCTGCTTTTTTAAAATCTATTTCATCCCGTCATCTCCTGTATCTGCCGCGATCTCGTTTACTGCTATTTGGAATCCACAGAGCGGGTATTTTCGCCCACAGCTCATAGGACATGTGGCAGATAGAACCAACCCAATTCCACTTCAGCCTGAACGGGTAAACTGGACTCCTATCTAAAGGCCTATCAGGTCGCACCACACAGAACCAGATGCAAGGAAGAAAGAGAGGCCTTCGCCCTGCAGTGGGATATAAGCAAAATATTTTTTTTTTAGCTTGCTGCGCTTCTTCTCCATATAAACATTAATTATGTCTAAACTCACACTCGATGCGCGCAGAAATCTTAAAAAGAGATTCAAAGTTTTCGCTTCACGTACTTATTTATGTAGGTATAGGTTTAAGGAACTAATAAACTATCGTCTTTCAAATAACTAGAATTAACTGGAACCAGCCTCTTCGTGTAGACTCACGCGAACAACAAACATTAGCTATGCGATGGTAACTTAAGTATACTACCACTATTACCTATAGATTTATTCTAAATTATACTTATAATGTTACTACACGTTCGAAAATGTGTTTGTTCATTTGTAAAGTATATAGAGAATAGACGTTCATACAGTAAATTTTCGTACGACGCAGTTCCCACGTGTTTTTAGGGTTCCGTAGCCAAATGGCAAAAACGGAACCCTTATAGATTCGTCATGTCTGTCTGTCTGTCTGTCCGTCCGTATGTCACAGCCATTTTTTTCAGAAACTATAAGAACTATACTGTTGAAATTTGGTAAGTAGATGTATTCTGTGAACCGCTTTAAGATTTAGATACAAAAATAGAAAAAAAGCAATAAATTTTGGGGGTCCCCATACTTAGAACTGAAACTCAAAATTTTTTTTTTCATCATACGCGTGGGGTTTCTATGGATAGGTCTTCAAAAATGATATTGAGGTTTCTAATATCATTTTTTTCTAAACTGAATAGTTTGCGCGAGAGGCACTTCCAAAGTGGTAAAATGTGTGTCCCCCCCCTGTAACTTCTAAAATAAGAGAATGATAAAACTAAAAAAAATATATGATATAGATTACCATGCAAACTTCCATTGAAAATTGGTTTGAACGAGATCTAGCAGGTAGTTTTTAAGTAATCAGCAATTTTCCTCTACAAACAAACTTAATTATGCGGTCGGAAAAAAACAAGATAATTGCGACTTTATTGCGTATTTTTTCTTTCCAATGGTCGGAACCCTCGGTGCGCGAGTCCGACTCGCACTTGGCCGGTTTTTTTATCTAGGGTTCAAGAGTGTGTCACAGGCTACTTTGATTTGCTTATTTGTTATTGTTTTTTTAGCTTCATTGTAAGATAATTCCATTAAACTCTATGACATAGTTGAAATTAAATGGTTATTCACTTTGTAATATTTTTGAAATTGTTTTCTTATCCTAGACAAGATATAGAATTTATGTAAAGCCTACAGAAGCAAATCCGCGGGGTAAAGTAAGGTTTAAATAACAACAATAATACACGTAGATGGTCGTGTTTTATAAATTGATCGCACAATTAGCGGGTGCCTGTCGTGCTGTCTAGCTGAGGGGTACATACTTGATAGCATGATAGTGCTGTCAAATTTGTTCAGAGTTCAAAACCGAACTAGTGGCCGTGACTGTGGGGATGGTGGCATAATGTTCTAAGAAACGATATAAAAATTGTTTTTGATCATCTCTTCATAGAGAAAGATCAGTCTTTCTCGAGTGCTTAATAATGAACAAGGTGAGTTTTGGATTTTATTTTATCTTATTTATTTTAGTAATTATAATCAAATTATATTGTTATAAAAAAGCAAAAGAGGGTGCAGCAAAATCACACATATGATTTTCTGTCTCTTGAAGACTAGTCTTTATCAATAAACATAGTTATTAATAAGTTAAATCTAAGTATATAAAATTAATATTGTGTATTTTTTTCCCAACTATGACAGAAATAAAATAAAGATTTGTTTAAAATTAGGGATTTTAACAGTCTTGGGCTCTTTGTATTAAGTATGTTTCACTGTAGCACCTAAACTAATGAGCCGATTTTCATGACTGTAGTATCAATCCATTCGTTATTATGGCCAGGCTGATATGAGGCATGATATAGGCTACATTTCATATGATGATAATGGTTTGTATGATTTCTTTGTCTTTATAACATATCAGAAGCACTTGAATTGTATAATTTTCTCAGAGATAACCTGTACTGTAAGAAAACTATTGTAAACACCTCTTTTTGAAAAGAGTGTTTATACGTATGAATGTTTTGCCGGTAGTCCTCTATTAGACCCACTCCTTGGAACTGTGAAACTACTATTTGACATTTCATAAAAGCCTGCAAAATAAATAAATATAATACGTGTATAAACTAATACCCGACTGTGGGAAAAATAATATTTTATGTCATATTATAGTTTCCAGATTACTAAGCACTCATCGAAAAGTACGTTAATTTACTTTCCTATAATGACTTTTCTATAGTAAGTATATGGTAGACCAAATGGCATTTCTATGGCTTTTATGTTGATTACAAAGAAATTAACACCTGCGAGAAATCATACAAAAATAAGAAATCTTCCAAATTGTATTTTTCCTTCAATCACGTGCAATCAAAATAAGTATACAAAGAAAGCATGCACGCATCGAAGTCACACTTATTTATTAACTACATAAGTACATGTTATCTTAAGTATATAAGCATTATAACATAGGCAAACATTTAACGAACAGTTTGCATGATAGAACATAGCTGAAGAGTGCAAATTGGAACACATCACGACACAAGGTGATAATAAGTGCAAGGCGTTCCATCGACCACTAAACATATCACCAACTAATAGGAATAGTTATTTATTGCGCTATTATTCATAGGTACTTATAACTTTGTAAAAAAATCTGTGGTTTTTTTCCATGGACGATATTCGGCAAAACATTAAGGCCCAAGTTCAACGACAAGGTAACGTACCTCGTCGATTAACTTAAAACAGCTGTTTACCATATATTCAAACTTCCAACTTTCGATGGGTAATGTATTATTTGAGATTTTTAATCCTGAAACGGTCGATTACCAAAGTTTGTTAACTGGAATGGAAAAGTGGGTAACACGAAAATTGCAACTTCCTGGTTAAAAAACGTTAGTCAAAATTAATGTTTTGTATAAAAAGTAGATAGGTACTAAGCGCAATAATGAACGTAGGTATACACAAAATTGCACAACTGAAGTACGTAGTTTTTTTTTTTAAGAATAGTTTAGTCTAATTTTGTATTGGCACACTTGTTAAATGTACTGTAAGATTTTTAGTAATTGTTTTGTAAGAATAATGAAATACTTATTATATTAAAAAAAACAGTTTAATAATAATGTACTTAATTTTTATTAAATTCGTAATTGCCTAATAATGTTTAATGATCTATATATAAGGCTTATTATCACCTACTCAATGGCGAATGAAAATTCACTTTAGCTTCAATTCCATGTTATTTAGGAATATTATTTTCATAAAATATCAGAAATCAGTCAGTTTCTGTCTTCAGCATTTTCTCCATTTATAATTCCCTTATTCTTTTATTTATATCCTTGTGTTACAAGAAATCTGATTTTATAAATCAGACTTCTAAGAAAAACCGGCAAAGTGCGAGCCGCGCTCGGTTTCCATACTTGGAATGGAAAAATACACGATATTAAGTACTTTATTCTCAATGTTTTTTTTATAAAACTTTGCATTACACTGAAAATGTCTCCTGCATCATGGTATACCTAAATCCTGCAAATTGTATAAATGACCGAATACTTCTACTGAGTTGAATAACGAGCTTGATTTTAGAGACCCCAGGCTTATATGTCTAATATTATTTTCCACTTGATTGCCACTACGCATTACTGGGAACATTTTCAGATCTTTCCAGACTTACAGACAGACGGGCAACGAAGTCATTCTATGAGGGTTCTGTTTTCTTCTTCTTGAGTTGCGGAACTCTAAAAATGTAGGTGTATAATCCATTTCATAAAATTCCTTTACCATGAAATAACTAGATAGAATTTATAAACATGTATCGACGTCATAAGCTGCAAACTAATTAAAGCAGTTCTGTATCAACTCAACACGATGTAAGTCATGTACCTATATATTTATCTATTAACACGTTTTCAAATAAAGGTTTTGTTTATTAACATTAACCCTCAATCTCACTTACATTATAATTATGTATAAGGAAGTGACCAGGCCAAAAACTTCTATTTCAGAGTCAAGCTATTTCCCTACCAAATTACATCAAAATACATTCGGTGGTTTACGTACAAATATAGGTATAAATACAAATAAAACATACTATAGATATCAGTAAGGATTCAACAGAATCGACTATGAATGCATCAAGAATGTGCTATTTCCCAGGAAAATAATATTTTCAGCGAACTTTGTAGTACTTTGACTGTGCAGTGGATAGTAGACAGGATAAATCTACACTTTCATAATAATATAAAAACAAGCTTCTGCCCTCGACTTCGTCTGCATGGGTTTGCTTAGATTTGCCTTCAGATACCGAAATAAAACGTTCTCAATGTGTTAATCCACGATTATAAAGTAGAATGTTGTATCAAATTTCAACCAAATCCATTAAGTATTTTTTTCCAGAAGAGAGTAACATATATCCACACAAAACTAAACGCAAAACCATAAAAACATAATTGCAAAACATTTATAATAGTAGAGGGATGATAAAAGTTTAAATATTTATGTAGCTAGCCACATTTAAGAAGCCTTTTCATCAATTATATGTATCCATGAGTATATGGTTTTGGCCCTAGGTATCAACCAAAACCTAGAAAAATGCCTATTGAGCTACAAAAACGACAAAAAAAATCGGAACAGAAAAACCACTAACACGCTCGTCCGGCGCGACAGAAAACAAATATAAAGTGATACAGTTTTCATAAAAATGACGAAACTTATATTATCTATTTAGTAACATGTCCGTGGTTATCATATCAAATTAAGTAAATTGTTTCATGTTATATCGTGGTTTGATATCTTAATTAACTATCATACTCAGTGCTTTCTACATGATCATTTCAACGAGTGTCTAGAAGCCGGCTCTTACAGTTAAGTAATCAATAAGATTTATGAAAACCATCACCCCAAGCAGGCAACCCTTAAGAAATCTTTGAGATATTTCGTGTCAGACTAGCGGTTACGGATGGATCGAAATGTATTGCTTTTTCTATTATATTTTATTTCAATATTAGTTACTAATACGCATAACAACGTAATATAGAGGTGTTAAATATATAGTACTATAGGTAGGTCGTTAAATACTAGAAAAATAAATATAAGACGTAGCACAAAAAAGTTTTACTTCAACGAATTAAGGCTTCGTTGCATCATAAATCAAAATATCGATACAAACCGAATATACGAATTCATACAATAATGAAAAATAATTGATCTGGGGCTAAAATAAAATATAACACACCGACCACTTTGTTATTTCTTACAGTCTGCCAGAAACTTAAAGCCATATATTCTCGAGCGTAGCATAAAATGTTAATCCATTCTTAAAGACACACGTCCAAGTAAGTTTTTCACTTCAATATTAGTTAGTGGTGGTTGTTTGTGTGAATCTCGGCAAGTTTAAAGTGCAGCGACATCGTTTGGCATCAGGTGCGATACACTCACGCAAATATTTTATGAAAATACCTAGATTATTAACACTAGTGATGTGACTCTTATCGATGTTTTACCGATAGTTTTTAATTACATGAGTACTGCTTTGATACTTAGGTATTAGTACAATTTAACATCGTACTGTGGAATAATTAAACAGTAGAGTACCTGTTTAATAATTCCAGAAATAAACGTAAAAGATTAAACGAAATAATTTGTTCTTTAAAGACTAATTTTGACTAGATAAACAGTCTCACTCACTAGGCCCTCACTAAGCTTTTGTCTTTTCAGATAATAAAAGAAATACAGAATGATTGTACAATTGTAAGAGATAATCTGTTTCTGTAGCGAATGGATAATAACTCACTAGTCGCTCTGTAACTCACTTATATCAACACGTATCCCTTATTATAACTAATTGCTTTACTTTTTTTTTAATTTTTCGTAATGTAAATACTTTCTGTAAATAAATAATTGTGTCTAGTACATATCACACATATCGAACCGCAAGTATCATTGCAATACTAAAAAAAACAAATTAAAAAGGTAATTAAAAATAAAATGTCGTCGATATCGAGTCGCCGGCACTTGGTCGTACCTAGCAGCGTGCGGAGGGGTGTCGGCGCCGCGGCCGCATCCTACAGCCAAACGGTAAACACTTTGCTGTAATCTCGAGATGAGAAAACTTTCAGTTCTCTTAATTCAGAAACTTATTCAACAACCTAACAACCTTAGAGCGGACCGCCCGGCGGACACAAGACAAACAAACTCACCATTTAATCTTACACTTTGTACTACATTAAAATAAAAATCGGGTTTTCTTAACTAGCCTTTGCAATGCGTGCCAGTACCTACCTACTAATCTAAGTAAAGTTCAGTATTATTACAAATCACTATCACAAATATTTTCATAGAAATCTGTACAGTCCATACTACATATATATAATTACAACGAAGTAAAATGTGTGAGCTTATTTGTTGTAATGTTGAGGGTTATCTTTGGAACTGCTGGATCGATACTAGAAATGCTTTAACTAATAGAGACATTATTCCTTATCGTTTTTTCGGACTGCTATAAGCTATGCTTTATGTGTACATTACAAGCAAAGCCTTGGGCAGAAGCAAAAAACAATAATGTTATCATGCAATGACACATCGTCAAGATAAGACACATCTTGCGTCTGGCTGAAAACGAATTAAGCTGAAATTCCATACACAATATACATACAGAGCAACCTACTCCTACCACTGATAACGTCTTAAGAACGGGTAACAAATTCAGTAATTATATTTAAAATTGCAAAGCATAAACACTGAAATTGCACTCTTCTAGCAGTTCAAGGTATCCGTTTTCGTATAAATTTTGAGCTTTCGTCATTTAAAATGTTTTATAATATTTGAATCACTTTTTTAATGAGTGAATTTCTAATTTTCTTTCATTATTTTTCTTCGTTTTTCTATAGTACAAAATAATGTAATTAGAAATGTAAGATGACGGACTAGCGTGTGTGTGGATCCCTAATATCTTTCAAAAAATATAAGTAGTAGATTAGTAAATAAAAGTTATAATATACAATATATCTTCAGTCCTCCTTCTATCCTTAGCTCCCTGCCAAAGTCTGGTCAAAATCGGTCTAGCCGTTTCGGAGATTACGAACGTCTGTTCGTTTTTGTAATTTAACATTACCAACAGACACTTCCATTTTATCTATCTGTATAGATTCCATAGAACACTGCGGAGTGCGCGTGGTCCAACACACACTTAGCAGATTTTCTACTAAACCTTTCAAAACTACGTGTAGTCTTCAAATCATTAACCCAATTTTATTTTCTGTTCAAATGTAACGCATTTATATTTACCTATGAAAATAGGTTTTTATTCACCCGCGTCATCCGCGTCGGCCATAATATAACAAATCAGTAGACACTCTTGCGTGGGGTAGATAATAAAAGAAATACATAATAGAGTCAAGTGCAATTTAATGACAAAAGAGACATAGTTAGCGAGCCATTTACCAGAAAGGTGATAAGAAATAGTCCACACTCACTGGGGCTCATAAGTAAACCAATAATCGCGCAATATACAGGCTCGGCTTAGTTTCGTTACTCTCGAATTTCACACTACAACTTGTTGAGAGAATTTTGGAGGATAAATCCTACTAATATCGGAACTTCAAAGGTAAATCTAATGTACACTTTAAATATATTTTGTTGTACTAAACGATAATTAATAATATAATTTAGTTACTGTTTACGATAACCTCTCACGCAAAATACGCGCATTGTTGTGGAGTTGCGGAAACCAGCGCGCCTTAACTTGAGATAAGATTGGTCTTTGAATTAGCCAGTGGTTATTGCGATATATGATTCCATTGACGAGCTAAACTTGAGAGTTGCAAAAATGAACGATTCGTAAAATTTTCAGTACTTAATAAACTGGCATAATAAAACTAATATTATACTAGGAGATCTTTTTAGACAATTAAGGGATGAAATTTTGTCTTGAAATATGTAGGTAAGTATACCTTTTTATAGTGATGTATATTTGGTTATCGATATGTTCACATCAATTTAATCAGTCAATTGACACTAGAAGTGTCGCTCTCAAGTGGAACACACTCGCCGCCATGAGCAAACAGACATTAAAGGATTACCGGATAGCTACGTAACGCACTAATACCTACTCTATACCGCACGTTTACTGTAAACAACGAGATATATACCTCGTTCACTTACCTCAGTGTAAGCTTGCCTTAACCGAGGACAGTCCGTCTTGTCCATATGAGATTTTTATACGAGAAAAAATGGATAAATAAATAATACATTTGCTGGACCCGATTTGTATATATTGTGCCTGTTATTACCTACTAAGGACTATATTCCTGTTTGTGTTATGTGAAGATTAGGGCAATGAAAACATATACAAGGAAAAAATCGAACGTGAATTTAGGTAGATACGATTAGGTAGGTGTTTGTTTTCTTCCCTTTTCACGTTACATTTAAACATCAAGAATAGTTATTAATTTTATTTTTTATTTTTTACCAAATATATGACGTCCGAAGTTATTCATTCAAATAAATTAAATAAATCTTGTTGTAATTCACACATATAACCTAGTGATGTGTGAATAACATTTGGTCATGAAAATCTAATTATGATACAAGGCCGTGTGATTTTCGTGATATTTTGTAGATGAGTCCAGCTAACAGAAGACCACTGTGCGAGCCGACTGACTTACACCCAGGCGTCACTATCACAGATATGGACACTGTGCACGAAGAAAATGATAACGACAGGTATGAAAACCTTGTATTTATTTGCCTCAATTTAAGACGTAGCTCGTAGTTATAAGATATAATATAGTTATATATTTTTATTGTGGTTAATGTTTACTGGTCGTTTCTATAATGATAAATACTCGAATTATTACTAATATTTTAAACTGCTTTTTCTTTGATATTTGTACGATCGTTTAACTTTTAAATGACTTGTCCGTGGCGTAGCTAATTTTCACACATTAGATTAGTTTTTGTCGAGCCGATGGTTTATAGCTACTAGCTACACTTTTGTCATAATCACAACAGATGCTACTTTACGTGAATATAACATTCAGAACATAATATAGTAAAAGCTATTTTTGTTGGCTTATTGTAGTAAGAAATAATATTCAAGTAAAAATATCTTGACTTGTGTGATCAATTTATCTTCACCTATGTGCATTTTTATCGATTTGATTCCATGAGATTCGAATGCAATTAACTACCTTTCAGTAGGATTAAAGTCATAGTGCTATCAACAAAATTTCCGTTTGTGTTGTACTTAGTTTATTAAAAAAAAATCGCTGTTACAAATAGTGTCACCTATTTTTTTTAAAATATGGCTCATTCCATTACATCAACCAACGTGCGTCGTGTCTATTGACCAGCCAGTATTCCATTGTAGAGAATTGAACATGAAAAGGCATTCTTTTTCAAAAGCGCGGGGAAATGGATACGTCGGCTCGCTGGACAGGCCTTAGTCGTCATAAACAAAGGGTACGCTAAGCATTTAATTAAAGTTTCTTTTAAACCGCATTTTCCTTTGTCTCGTGACTCAGTTTTATCTGTTATCTAAATACTGGATCTGGTATGCATGTAGTTTATGCCAAGACTGCGTTGGATACTGCAGTATCGTAGCGCTACGTGCAATTTATTTTAAAGATAAACATTTTAAGTATTAGGAATTTAATATAATATTTTGTAGTGCAAACTTCATTTAACTAATGAATTAAGTCATCTTTACAAGGTATTTCAATCTTGACTGTAGCAGTATAGTACGAACCATAGTCCTATATTCTATATATTCATAGTTTTAAAAATTTCACATGCAAATCCCACACTTAACCATCACAGAAATAGATGACACAAAAATCTAGATGTATTATTCTTTTCGTATATCAATATTTTGAGTCTACGGACGTTATTCAAAATAGGTTCAGTGAGGATACAACGAAGCTTAGGAAGACATTCCCGGCGAACGGATGCACATTTTGGAGATTTTGCGCTCAGAACCCTCCAGTCGAAATAGTTCAATACAAGTGCAGTTCAGATGTTTCTTAAATATTCATGTTACAGTATGTTTGCATTTTACTGATATTATTTATTGAAAACGTACGGCGACTACGTGTTTGGCTATTGAGGTAAATTACCTAGAGAAATACTGAAACATAATTCGTTTAAAAAAACAGTTCCAGAAAGTCTTTTTAAGCTCAACAAAAATGTTACAATGAAAACAGGCACAATTAAAACCGGCTTTATTCTCATGCGTTCAACAAAGTTTCCCATAATCTTTTTCCCATGAAAACATGATCATTTTGGTACACAAACGCCGTCAATGCGGCCGACATTTTTTGTGGGCTACGATTTTTTCCGTCACATTTTCAAACACACTGTATTTGAGCGAGAAGTATGAAACGCATACACAAAGAGGGATTTTGGTGCAAGTCCCAAAGAGCTTCGAAAATATTTATGACGTTTGATAGACTGCTTTGTGTCGCGACACACGCGTCTGCTCCACTGTTGGGTGCTAAATTCCTAAAGGATCGAATGAGTACGTGTACTCATAGAAATAAATATGTATTATTGCGTTGCTATCAATATTCTTGCTCTAATATTTTTTAATGGTAAGACGTACACTTATATCACCTGCGCTCTGCAGTCACACCTATGCAAATAGTAAATTTTCAGAACGATAGATAATAATGCTTTGGATAGAATCTGTCAGTGAGCATGAACGAAGGAATCATAACACTAAATGAATGTTTCGGTTGCAACCTATTTTAATAAAATATCATCATTTTGGAAACTTTGTTATAACATTCTTTATATTAATAGCACGACAGGGATCAAAAAATAGACAAATTCGTGTTAAGCTCACGAAATTGTTTATCTTTTTATAAACAAAAATATCATCAACTAGTTTAAAGTCGCATCTATTACTTATAATAGTTTTCTTTCACTATGATTCAGCGATGAGTCCTCATACTCCGACCTAGCACAGCTGCGAGAGCGCACCCGCGCCATGCTGGACACGCCAGCAGAGCCCCTGGTGCAGCACGCGCACTCTCAGCCCAACAGCCGCAGAATGTCCTCCGATATCGAAGCTAAACTCGCCGCTAATTTAAACACAAGGTATATAGAAGAATAATAGATTTATCTATTAAGTAAGTATATCGTATTCATCGACGCAGTCTGCTTAGACCACGCACATAAAATGTGTGATCCTGCAGAGTAGTATAGAGAAATATATGATTTCATTGGTTCAAATGTCGAGGTTGTGCTATGCTAACAAACATTTACGATTATGTCCGATTGATAGAAGAAATAATTGAAGCACAGTTTAAAAAATCCATTAGGTATATATAGTACACAAACATTTTGCTTAAACTGTACATTCAGTTCGATACGTCACTGAAAATATTTACTCGGCTCGAAGAGTCTATCAATATATGGACGGCACGTTTGGCGTAGTGGCTGAGCAATTGGCTGCTGCGCTGCGTGTCGCGGGTTCGATTCCCGCACGGGACAACTAAAATTGTTCCGGGTCTGGGTGTTTGTGCATGTGTAATTAATGTTTGTAAACGCACCCACGACACAGGAGAAATTCCTAGTGTGGGGCAACGTTTATTTAAAAAGAAAAAAATATATAAAAGTAGTAGTAAAATTTTAGGTATTAGAAGTTGGCATGAATTAAACTATTTGAACATGTATATTTAGATCATTTACGACGTTCATACTAATGTGAATAAATATTTCAGACGACCCTCGGCTATAATCGCTGCGTTTCGACGCCCGTCGCAAGCGCTGGCGTTATGCGCAGCCACACAACGCAGGTTCCTGTCTGAACTAACCCCTCACTCGCGGACATCAGTAGCATCGACGTCACATGAGACTCCACCCTCTGCCGCCGAGATATTGGAACAGTAAGTTACTACCTAATATGTTTTACGCGAATAATATCAAGAAAGTACCGAGCTAAGTAGCGCTGAAGAGGATTAGTATAATATTTGAATAGTAATTCTAGTATATAAGTATATAGCAATTGTAGGCACACAAAAGTTTTAAGGCACCTTTTTTATATAACCAATATCAGTGCAAAACATTGAGCACTCAGATGTAGTGCATTGTTGCTCTAAAATAGCTGCTACAACAAGCTCTCTAATCTCTATCCCAAATCCATAAGTGTCCCTTGAATTCAAAACTTTTCCCCCCTCTCGCTAAAGACTAAACACCTGTTTTATCTTCAATATCCATATCAGCTATCAAAAGTATAAATCAAAATGCCAGAAAATCCTTGAGTAAATATTCGCAAGGCTGGAACATACACACTACGATAAATCAGGGCGAACTGGCACCGGCACGTGCCTCCCACACGCGCTCATCGCACCGCAAGATCCAAATACTTGACATGGGCCTACAAACCGCAAACTTACACTATTTTAACCATAACTACTCATTATATCTGTTAAACTGTAAAAAGAAGGGAATCTAAATTATATTTTTCTGTTGTGTACGTAATGCAATGACTTAGCTGAGTATAAAAGAATTTTAATTACTTTTTTTTTAATATTAGTTAAAATTAGGATATCGTTTTGTATGATACTGTTTTTGGAATTAAACACTAAATATAATATCTAAGCATCTTTAAGAATTTTCGCAGTTAAAAACTTATTCATTGTTAGTAAATCAATAACGCCCTCGGAAGAGTAACGGCTTTAAAGTTCTAAGAATTTCTCTCATAAAACATCATTCAGGTGCGGTTTGTTTTCCCAGACTATCGCTACAGGTATATCGACTATCGATAATGTAATTGGAAACAGTACAGGTAACTTTAATCTAATTATAACCATACTTACGCACTTATAAGACAACTTCCAAACATTTATTTTGTTTAGGTTATACTTTCATACTAATTTAAACCAAAGTTTAGCCAAACCCACATACCCCATAATTTATCCAACGACACAAAATGATGTCATTCTCTAGCTATGTATAAACACAGAGAGAAACCTATTTAGAGGTGAATATTATTCAGTTGGATAGCGTCATGTAGTCCACAGACAATGAACAGCCTCCGTCGCGTCAAAACCATTGAAAAGCACCCTTTATTTGTTAATAGATAGACATGCACACAATGGAACTGTGAACATTCAGTGCAAACATCACTCTATGAATGTAATTAGATTGTGAAAATGTTTCTGAATAGAACTTGCCTTACTATTACTTCAGAATCACATTTACTATGTTTTTTCAAATCGAAACTTTCAATATTTAATACTTAATTGAATGCATTTTTTGGAGTAGTTAAAGATAACACGTAGTTAAATTATTATTTTGAGAGAAAGTTTCGTAAAGCAATTATGTAATTAGATACTTTATTACTTTTGTTTATTACTTATAGGTAATAAACAAATTAAAATACCTACATAAATCTTATTTGAATATATTAGGACTTTTGAAGCAACTTTTCAATTTAAATCTTTCTTTTTTAAGTGAAGCTTTGAGTAAAGCACTTTCGGCCCTGTATGCCAAGTTGCTGGTGGTGCTGGGCCTAGCCTTTCCCATCACTGAAGTCATCGCTGGCGGCGTGCCTGACGGCTACTATCAGGTATAAAATAAGGTTCTATATTTCACATTTAATTTGTGTACATCGAAGTAAAGAGGAGTATTCCAAACAGTAGAATATTACTTTCTGTGTGGTTAATGATGAATATTTCTTTTTTCAGGGATTCTATTTATATCTCTACTTGGTGTCTCTGATATTCGTAGTGTTTCAATACGTTAACATAATGCGTCAAAAGGCTGTCAACCTAATCATTCACGACTACGGTGAGCTTCCAATTCCTTTTCAACATACACAATACCTTGCTAAACAATAAGATCCGGCAACATGCTTAGGTAATTAACCACATTTGCTTAACAAAATGAGACATTAAAATCACATTTGTTTGCATAATTGCGCCTGCAAAGAATATTACCTTCTTTAGTTTTCATTCCACTAACGTTTTCAGCCATTCGTATAAATGTAGCGGAAAATTTAACTCTACGTATGTTGTTTAACGACCGACTACATGTATTCAATTAATTTTTATAGAGGACACTCTGAAAGATGAGAAAAATGGGAAACTTACACCTGGACAAAGACCAAAAATAAAGGAGAATATTTCTCGCTACGGCAGTTTTTATTTGAGGCTTGGCGGAATTGGTAAATTGGAAACATTTCGTATTTACAGTTTTATTTAGATTACAATTTCAATTTGCATAAAAAAGTTTTTTATTTTCAGCATTCGGAATCGGTTCTATGGTGTACAGCGGCTTAGAATTGGGTGAATATTTCGAAATGACAGATAAATGCCGCTCCATTCTGTCAGTGATTACACCGGCATTACGAATGGCCCTCACGCTGGCACAAATGCAGTTCATGTTCCTCACTAACAAGGACATAGAATCAGGCACTTTTAAACTGATACAGAGATTTGGTTTTATGCATATGATAGCAGCGAATTTATGCGAATGGTTATATGTGCTAGTAGAGGAAACGAAACACGAAATACATCACCTGGAGCATACTGTACTAGCTCCTACTAATGTTACACTGTTAGAAACAGTTGGCATACCGTGTCGAAGATCTAATATTATGGGGGCTCTTCTGCAAAATGCCGCACCTTTTCTTTTCCCTTGTACTATCGAATACTCTCTCATCTGTGCTGTGATATTTTACGAAATGTGGAAGGAGGTACTTAACATTCACCGTAACATTAAAATAAAAAGTGTTCTGTGAACTATAAAAAAAAATGAAATAAATTACAGGTCAAATGCACTCCTGAAGATTTTGAGAAGAAATATAATATTCCTAAAAATAAATCACGAAACAATTCGGTGACACCTGAGAAAATTTTGCAGCAATTTGGTAACACTTTCACTTTTGATTTATTTTTTTCAGTAATGCAAATCAACATTTATATTTAACCTTTAATTTTGTTTTAGCTGGTATGCTAGGAGTGAGTTCTCCCCACGGCAGTCGCACAGCCCTCCATCACTTTTCCGTCGACTGCTCCCACGCTCATCGAGGCCTCTTCGCTGGCATCTTAATCATCGTCTTTACCATTATTTCTCTCATAATGTTCTTCGTGCTCGCCCACCATCCTGATACTATTACTGTAACGTATACTACAAATAAACATAGTTAAGTTTTTCTTATCCTTCTTCATTATTTGTTTATCAATTTGATTTTTCTAGGATGCAATATTCGAGGTCAACATATGTGAGTTAATTTTGTACTCGTTATCTTTGATGGCATCTATAACAGCTCTAATACAAATGAGAGAGTTAGCTTATAAAAGGAAATCACAGGGTAAGCCGTATTTTTTTTATTTAGGTATCGTAATTTTAAAAATCTTAGCTAATAGGTATATTTGTTCACCCACTAAAACAACTGTTTTTCACATACATATATTATATTATGTTCATTTTTTAGCTATCTTGGGTCTGGATCCTTTTCTACTGATTCTGGCTCAATCAGGGATGTTCGTGTACTGCATGTTCAGCCTTATAGGAAGCCATCACACTCAGGACCAGACAAACAGTGTTGGTCTCACTGGATTCTTCTCAGAATTTCTGTCTCTTAACCAGGTAAATATTGGGGACTTAACAGTGCCTGTTTATTTTACAGGTTTGCTAGCTCACTATGTGCTTAGCATGTTTGTCGTCCAGACCCCATTAAAACAGGTCATTACATTTTATAATTTATCAAATTTATTTATGATATTAGATGTATATTGTTTAAAGTTAATATTCCAGTAAGAGCTGTGATGGTGTGAATCGAAGGTCATGATTTTATTTTTACCGTGCGGAAACCGGTATGTCCCAGTCCCTTAAATTCAATTCATCATCTCGTACTGGGTAGACTCAAATACTGTTGAGTCTCAATATTATAAATTGTAGTCTGATTATGTATTATTCAAATTTTCCAGACGATACTTCAAACACTATTCATAATAGACGCGTGGTGGCGCCGCAGTACTACTTCGGAACAACGGAGAAATAAGCCGGGCCGTCAGCTCGTCACATTTCTGCTTGTCGCTAATATGGCCATGTGGGCAATAAACACATTAGAAAAGGTAACAATCGTTCATTTCTTTATATATATTGCAGTGATATTATTCATCAAATTGTTGTTGACAATAAATTGAACCAAATTCACAGTGTAACTAAAAATAAGATATAATATTATATACTCGCTATTATCCGTGGTTTCACCCGAGTCCCGAGAAAACTACTGAACGCACTTGGATAAGAAGTAACCAATAACCGTGCCCAGGGTCTAATATATCTCCGTGATAAATTATATCTAAATTGGTTCCGTCGTTTTACCGTGAAAGCATCACAAACAAACATTTTCGCATATTCAATACTAGTTAGGATTAGATTTTTTTACATTAAACTTGACTTATGTAGAGGTACTTGATATTATGTACAGACTCCGAGAAGGAGAAAGATTATCCGCAAAAAAAGCTAAATTAGCCTTTAGTTCAAAAAATATTTTTAAAACATCAAGTTACTTTGACTGTGGCGTCAAATACAGTGAACTAGTTGTTTCCCGCGGTTTCACCTGTGTCTCGGGGGAACTACTTCGTATAGCAGGACACAAACTTCTTCACAGTTTAATCTATATCTATTAAGTAATATTTCAAATATATTCCAGAGTCGAGCTGAATTCCGTCCAGCACACTTGGCTTTCTACGGCCCCTGGGCATGGACCATCATCACCCACGTGTCAATGCCACTAGCCATCTTCTATCGATTCCACTCCACCATCTGCCTCTTCGAGATTTGGAAGAACTGTTTTAAGAACAAACCTATCTACTTAAATGTATAAGTACTGAAACATGTGTCAGTTATGTCCTATTAGATATAAGCAATTGTATAATGTTATAACTAAGTCAAATATAAATAAATTTATTTCGTACCTGAGTCTTGATTTTATTTATTCAGTGTACCTAATAAAAATATATCTTGTTCCTAATTAAATTATTTTTGAGACCTAAAATATGTAGCAATGTAGCATACTTTTTTCCTAATAATATAAGTACCCAGATATGAATATATTTTATTTTGATGCCAACTGTACGTCATGCAATCCTGTTATTAGACTAAGAACATTCGATGAGAATGATAAACTTCATTCATAAGCTGGGCGTCAGATAAGAACAAATATATTTGCATAGTTTATCTTACAAAAATATCACACACAAAAAAATCGAAACACCTCGCAGTTTATGATTTGATAAGGATTATCAGAAAAATGTGTATATTTAGGAATAAATGTAAAATGTCATTTAATAGTGAGTAGTATGAGGTTTTTAAATCCTAATGTTATTGTTCTAAATTCAAATTAAGTCTTCATAGATTTCGTATTTTGTATAATGAGTAATTTTTACCCTGTATGGAATATGAAGGAAATGGGTAAAACAACACGCGTAAATGAAAAAAAAAATTAAGAAACGTTTATTTAATAACTTGTATTCCCTCCGCGAGCTCTTATTACTGCTTCCATACGGTTCTTCATCGATCGGATGAGAGTCACGATCACATGTTGTGGTATATTATCCCATTCCTCTTGGATTGCATTTTGCAGCTGGCTAAGTGTTTCTGGGGCTGGATCTCTTGCTCGAATTCGTCTCTTTAATTCATCCCATAGATGTTCAATGGGATTCATGTCCGGGCTTCTTGCTGGCCATACCATAATGGAGATACCGACTTCGGTAAGATAATCTCGTACGACGCCCGCGGTGTGAGCTCTAGCATTGTCGTGCATGAATATGAAGTCGTTGCCAATAAAATGTGCATAGGGCATCACATGAGGTTCAAGACACTGTTCGATGTACCGATGAGAGTTTAGTGCAGGCAGCCGTGGCCCAGACACAAAGGCAAGTTCTGTCTTACCGTCGGCGCTGATTCCTCCCCAAACCGTCCACGAACCGCCACCATAGCTGACCTTTTCTTCAATGCAGCATTGTGCAAAGCGTTCTCCATCTCTTCTGTAGACCTTGTTCCTTCCGTCGTTACCATACAGCATAATTTTACACTCATCAGAAAACAGTACTTTGCTCCACTGAAGGTATGACCAAGTTAGGTGCTCGCGTGCAAAGTTAAGGCGCGCTCTTCGATGGTCTGCAGTTAATTTCGGCCCATTCGCTGGCTTATGCGGTGCCAATCCGCGTTCCTTCAACCTTCTTCTTATTGTAGAGTCACTTACAGCTACTCTTCGTACAACGCGAAGCTGCTGCTGCAGTTGAAAAGCGTTAAGGCGTCGATTTCGTAAAGAAGTTGTTACAATAAATCGATCATCTCGCTCAGAAGTGACCCGATTCCTGCCAGATCCTGAACGGCGCGTGAACGAACCAGTCTCCCGATAGCGTTTGTAGACTCTATGAACAGATGATAAGCTTAGATGCAATCTTGCAGCCACAACACGCTGACTAAGTCCAGAATCCAGCAATGCCACCACTTGGGCGGCTTCTGCGGGCGAAGTATCCATATGTTTTAGAAAAAAAAGTTTTTTCAGACGTCCCAAAGTCACAGTAAATGAAATAAGAAACAAAAAGTTTAAAGACAAGCGCTAATTTTTAGTTTTTAAACGAGAAACGTACTCCAACCCTAAATACACATTTGTCTCAAAACAGTGATTAATTTCATTTATAGGATAAACAAATGAAATTCTAATTTCGAATTTTGATTTTTTTCTTCTTACTGTAATGACCAAACTGCCAGCTACACAATAATGTTTTTTTTTTTCATGGAATTAATTCTCTTTTGTAAAAAATTAGGACAAAAACAATAAAAACGAAAGTGTTTCGATTTTTTTGATGAGAAGTGTATTATTTTTTCCAATTGATGTTTTATTTACAACTACGTTTTTAAGACATGTTCATAATAAGTAGGTAATTAATCCCAATTTATGGTTCTAGTGGCCTAACCCTAGTTCTAGGGCTAATCACTTTATCGAGTTTATGTTATTATGGAGAATTACTAGTAAATGGGATTATTATTGTTATATCTACGATTAAAGCCCTACTCAACTAACATTTTGACAACCGGTTACTTAGCAACCTGCTTAGGACAAACTTTATTATAAACAAGCTTGTAAATAATATAAAGAGTAAAGCATATTCAAATGCCCGCAAGGACGTAATTAACACCATTCGACTTTTGCCGTAACCAATATCAGCATAATTTGTTTACCTCGATGTGGATGCTAATGACCTAATTATTTTAAATTACTGCAATTATAGTTACGACTTTTTCATTTAAATTCAATACTTACTTTATGCTCTGAAACTCAAGCTGCTTAAAAAGTAAAAACAAAAAACAATTTGGATAGATTACAGTTTAAATTATGAAAGATAAATTTAGATATTCACATATTTCTGTATAGTCAACAAAGACTATTTGTCGCTCAAAATTAGTTTCGGAGAGCCTCATTTTAAAACTGCGGCTTGTTTCACGACTTCTGGATAAGAATTATCTACCCTGGAACATCATTTGTATGAAATTATCTGCCAACTAAGTTCAACCGACACACATAAACCACATTATTGAATAGAACTTAATACGGCCGTTGTCTAGGCTTTGACGTGACTTTGATGGTTATTGTTCATCTAAAAATATAAAGTACTTACCTACTTATTGAGTCACTGTTAAAAACATACACGTATAATCCATATTTAAGAGAATTAGCGTCACAGCGTCTGACGCCTAACTCGTGTCAAGATAAAAAGAGCTATCTCAGATTGTAACAATGTTTTAGCCACGTATTAGTCTTTGTGTGCAGTTGTGAACAAACTGGGTTTATTGATCAATCATGGAAAACGTCATACAAGAAGATGTAGAATGGTATGTTCATAAACAATAATTAAAAATCTAATTATCTTTTAAATTATACTTATGTTGTAATATGAAAAATAACTTTTTAAGCATGGTTGTATAAATGGTTTAATGTAGATTAGTTGTACACGGTATTCTTTTGAGTAAAAAAGTGCTATAGATTTTAACGATGATGAATTTTATGCACTCACATCAATAAAATAAAATTGATTCATATATCTTCCTAACCTTGTGTGTCTTTTGAAACATAGTTATAATTAATTAAGCTACTTTAATTAATGACGTGTTTTTGCAACACAATAATATGGCGAATAAACTAGATCAACATAAAATTAGTATACGGAATCAAAATCCGATTAGAATTGCTTTAGTGTAAACCTACTTTGTTTTGTTCCTCACTATTGAATGATTAATCGAATGCCTTGTGTTTTTGAAAACCTTCATTCCGGACCCTACTGTTTTTAAATATAAAAGTAAAAAATATCATTATAAATGCAGTACCTAACTAAATGAATGGTTATTTATTATGTTGTTGTTGCATGTCAAAGGTTTGATGCCCGCACGGAACAAAAATATGTTCAACAAATGTTCTGGAATTAGCTGCCTGTGTCTGAGAATTTTCTTTTTGTAAACCCACCCACGATAGAAAAGAAATATCAAATACAAAGCAAAAGAGGTTAAAAATTAAAAATAGAACAACTACAGTAGCAACTACTGAAAAAAGACTACTAGCTACAATTGGAGAAAACAATTTATACACTGATCTCGGTTGTATTGAAACAAATGACCCAGTTTCAACGGCTTGCGTAGGTACAGCGCCATGGATAAGAAATTGCAAGAAAATTATCTCTAGAAGTCTAAAACTAAGGCCAAATATTTACATTATATCAACATTTTACAGTTTGAAGAAGCCAAATGTTTACATATGGATTAAAGTTTATATAAAAGTGGCTAGGTATATGAAGATATGTTGCACTAGGTGAGCTAGACACAACGTTTTGGACAACAATCTACTTATATATTTTTGGTAAAATTTCATATTGAGTATAGATCTAGCAACATTACAAATCTGGGAGCGCGGCAGTACCCCCAACCAAGTGAACGTACCTTCGTTGTCTCGAAGCCATTCAGGATATCTTTGATCCCCTCAAGAAGTAAAACTTCGATATATATAGAAAGTCTGAATTTTATCATCAGTTTCCAAGATGGCATTGTTATTCTATAATACGTTTATGATAAGATATTGCCAAATTACAAACATTATGTAGTAAAGTTTCTCAAACATATAAGCTTGACATTTTTACCGCAATTGCAGTACCGTTTTCTAGATATTCCAACCACAAAAGTAATTTTGTAATTCTATATCTATTTATGGGATCACCAAGTAATTATGCAGTTATCATATGCAGTTCTCTTGTAGTAGTACCAGAAATGAAAAAAAAACATAGTGTCTAAAGAAAATAAACGAGATTTTGTTGGTCTATATCAGATGCTATGATACTACTTTATTCTGTCAGCAATTTTAGTAATTATAGTTATTTTTAATATTCTTAGGACGAATGACCGCCGAGATTCAAAGACATATTACGAGCATGGAACTCATCACTTCCATCCTTTGAGACAGACTAGCACCACGCTGGAACGAAAACTGCGACACAACAGGTCCGTATTCATTTTCAGTGTTATAATTAAACTTTCAAACGCACAAAACAAACCGTGATTACACAGCGCCTCTTGTTCTCATTATTGCATTCAAACACTGATTCATTTCTAGAATGTCTGAATTATTACGATGACTTTTTACTATTGCTGGATGTTTTTAACGAGTACAACAGCAATTTTAGTAAAGCTTTTATCGATGCGTAATTTATTTTGAACGTTTTTTTGCGTGAATACGCAATACGCTACAAACAGATAACTTATTGTTAATTAAGGTATACTATAAGTACCCACGCTTTAGCTTTTATTTGAAAATGTCTGTGTTGTTGTGTGATGAAATGTTTTCTTAAATGTCAGCTTTTATTTAAATCTACCGCAATAATAATTATAAAGAAAAATATAAAAATAAGCTAAAAGATGAATAAAATACTTGGAAATCCGATATCAACTGAAATCGCGGACAAAAAGTCATGTAAGGTGCCTTTGAGATGGAGAACTAATTAATCGCTTGGAGATGAGCACAGGGTAGCTATGCAGCATCGCATCTGCATATATACGGCCGGCTCGTTAGGAGGGCCGTCTGAAAGTGACACCGCCGCCGCTAATTACCCATGAGGACAACATCTTACCGACTCTAACCGATGAATATTTAGCACAGTTTATTTTTATTTATTCGCTAATCTATTTTTTTAAACAACACGTTAGTTAATCAAAATCGTATCATGTGCCTTTCCTAGTATTTAGAGAACAACTCTGCTAAGCGGTTGATGGCGGTCAGACTATCAAAGTCAAGGTTAATTCTAGATTTTTCTTTTACCTGTTAATCAGTAGATCCTCGTTCAATATGTTACACGCATTACAATATCTTCCATTGCGGCACTAGAATGGCAATACTTCATATATGAAATTTTCACACCTAAATATGCTTAACAAGTATTTTTCAAGTTTTCCGGAACTTGATAGAAAATGGGTATTTATTACGTATCTGTGCTATCATTACACCATCATCAGCCTGTAACAGGCTAATATTAGCCACCAGCCTCTCAGTGTGCAATTTTTATTCCCCCTGGAATCTCTTTCGAACATCCCGCAACAAATATTTTGTTGCTTAACTTTCGTGTTTTACACTTAGTTTAATCGTAATATATATTTTTAGTATCTTGTAAATAATGTAAACGATGTAAATAAATTACAAAAGATATAACTAAAAAAAATAAAATTTAACCGGCAAAGCCTACTTAGCTGGGATAGTTTTATTTTTAACTTCGTTATATATGTATATATGCTACTGCTGTGATATTTTCAAATACCTATCCAGGAACAGCAATTATAAAGTAAGAGAGGGGCTCTAACAAAAACAATGACTATTTTAATTATTTTTTATCATTTTGTTGCCGTGACCAATATGCATATTCATATTCATACCAAATTACAGATTTCTGTACAAAGAGCCTGTGAGCGCGGAAAGACAGAAAGACGGACATGGCCAAAAACTAGATATAAGGTTTCCTCGATAACTATAGAACTCTAAAAAAGACGTTATCACTATTAAAAGGTGTCACGATCTCTACCTACAGTTATTAGTTACATCAAAGAAGTCGTGTTGTCCATCGCCACGTAGTACACTTGCTAATTACCGTTTGTCTTACTTATAACTTACTAATATTACGTAAAGCTGGCTTCCCACGGTACGTGAATTACTCTGATATGTGATATTGCGAACCAGCCAAGAGTATCGTCCGGTAGCTCAGAGTAAAACACGTCCGTTGCTGACGTCATTCACGGCGGGTAGGTTATTTTTAAGGTACGGAGCAAGTTCTTACAAAATTGCTTCGAACCTCAAGACCAACGACGTGGTTGTCCGTCGTGCGGGATAATCCACAGAATCGCGATCCATGGAAAGCCAGTTTAAGTATTGATATTTGTAAGTATAAATATTTAGACAAAAATCATAAAATGGTAGCAAAATTATTTAATTTTATCCTCCATTTTGACAGATCTTCGATGACAGTTCTTCCGTTTCACGTATAAAGTAACCGTATATTTTTTGGCCGTAAGAATTAATTAATTAATTAGTTTAGGCTTAGCACTAAGATGCACCTCTATTATGCCGAATTCGGATAAGAAAATCTAGGAAAATAATAAACGTCAAATTGTTATCCTATACTATTATACATCAGAAGTCAGTCTATGGCATGCTGTAAGCAAGCATTTTAGAATGATGACGTCAGATATGAAGTCTTAGATAATAACGAATTTAAATATCAATTTGTTTGTTTAAACTGTACTCCAGATTCTGTTAAAGTCAGTGATAACGTCAAGGATGAAATAAGAGATCAACATTTTAAAACAATTTGTTGACAGCGTCACTCACACGCCACCTAAGCTTAGTATTGAACAAATTAGCACTTTAAAGCTTGATATTTCGCAAATAGCTCCCTTAATCGAAAAGTGGTATTGACACACCTGCAATATTTTTGGAAGACCTACCTAACGATACCCCACATGACGAGATACGTGAGAAAAAAAAGATCAATTAACACTTTACGTGTGTGGGGATCTACCTAGATAGTTGTAAAATAAAACTTTGGAAAAATATAATTTAAAATTATATTATAATATTTTATTTGTCAGCGTAATTAATATCCACATCCTTCCAAAAAACAGCGTTCTAGTACTAAGCACCTCTGAGCTATGCCGCGGACAGACAGACAGACACAGCGAAACTATAAAGGGTCCTTGTCGACTATAGAACCCTAAAAACTATATAATTTTTGCCATATTTGATCGGAAAGAAGCTATAAAGAAGAATGTTTTTGTGGAATTTCCCGACTTATTTGATACAGATAATACTTTTTTCGTAGCTCGGGTTTGGGTTTTGGGCCCAATTTTAATCTCCTTTACAATGTAGGTATTATCTCTTTGCGTAAATAAGCTTAGTTCCAAAATAACAGTGTCTCTATAGACGTATGGGCTCTAGTTCCCTGAAGACAATAACAGTTTACCACTAACCCTATTTCAGTTTCAGCATTGATTGAACGCTATACAAAGGGTGCAATGTATAGATGCAGCAGAACTCATTGTTATGAAGCGTGTCGATTGTTAGTTGCATCTGAATGTATTGATCGGTATAGTGTAGACACCTGTAGGAAATGTTGTGAAATTACTTGTAACGAGGTCAAAGATATATCAAAATACGTAAAAGAGTCAATTGAAATGAACTGAGCGAAAGCTTAACATAAATGTGTAGTAAATACTACAAAAAATGGGTAAACTAAAGTTTCACGTCACGTTTGACATAGTGGCTGAGCTAATTGGCTGCTGCGCTGCGTGTTGGGGGTTTCGATTCCCGTGCGAGAAAACTAAAATTATTCCGGGTGTTTATGTTAATATGTAATGGTTGTTTTAAAACACCCCACGATATCTGAGAAATTCCACGTGTGAGGCAACGGTTTTTTTTTTAATAATAAAAAAATGTTAACTGACACGAATCCCCGAATTAGTTGTATATTATTCTTTAATATTATCAGCGTTGTATTCAATTAAAATTTCAGTAAGATCGGTAAGCAGTTTTATTGAAAAACTCATTTTATTTTCAGTTTACTTGCCGAGAAATTCCTTTTAAGTAATAGCTCGATATCTAAAATATCACAACATCTCCTATGACATAATTAAGCGGGCCAAATATTCATCAGTACAAGTTCAACCCTGTCACAGTAACAAACTAATTACTTACACACACGGTTGCGACATGACGCTGCGTTTTGTATCATCCTGAACAGTTCGTGATTTGCTCTACAACGCACAACATCTACAATAGACAAGAATTGTGAAATATTCAATTTTAAACGTGAATTATAACTTCAAAGACGTTTTAAGGAGGTTAAAAGGATTTGATGACGAAAAATAAAGAGAAATCTAATCAAAATGCATCGAGGGACTGGCGACGGAGGTCTGAGCCTCTCATCGCGGTGCCTGAAGATGAAAGGTGAGGCAAGGGTGGCGAGGAGGTTCATTAAAACCCACTATTAGTAGATAAGCGCGCGCTCAAACAAAACAACTTCGTGTAACGTTAAATCGACACCGCTTTATGCAACACTTTTAATATTATTATGTAAGGAATTTGTTTTAGTATTTATTTTGTAAGCGGCTTCGTGTTATAGAGAATTTCGAGTTGCTTTGTTTATTGAGAATTGTCTGTATTTTTTTTCCTACATGCACTGAATCTTCATAATAGTTGCAGATTTTGTATAAATTGTACGCATATTGATCTTGTATGGCTTTCAACATTTTCCTACGGGTATACTGTTACCAAGCAATTTGAACTTAGTTGAGACGAATTGCCAAAGTTATCTTTTGCCTGTATCCCTAGAGTTTAACCTAACGATGTGAACAACCAGGTGTGTATTACTAGTGCTTGAAAGTGAATTCAGATTGTAGAACTCATGTTATTAGCTGCTCTTTAAACCTACATCTTAAATGTACACTGTTGACTTGTGTAGGGGCAGATTTGTATATGCTGCTGCTTCTACTACTGCTGATGGTAATATTATTATTAACTAGTGGATATCATCGTCCTCCTGCCGCTATTCGAAATTATTTGGGGTTGGCGCCTATCTGAGTTGGTCTTTTTCTTCCGTACACCTCTATCAGCAATCATCTCATCATTCACTCTTTTTCTAATCATGTTGTTTTCTACACCAGTCCAATCTATCGTTTCTTTCTGTAGCCCTAAAGCCAACATTGATGCTCAGAACCTTTCTTGTTCTTTATTTCTTCGCATCACAGTTCCATACTATTATAACATGACGATTTTCATATAATTTTTTTGTCACTGGCACCACTTCCAAAATTTGTCTTACGTGCTCATTTCTAATCTTACCCATTCGCGTAACACCACACACGGTAAGTATGTGGTGTTCTCCTCTTAACATTCTCATCTCAGCCATATGTAATTATTATTTTTTCTTTTGTACCCCAACATTCACTATTGCAAACCATAAAGGGTTATATAACTAATCTGTAATTAAATACTAGGTAAGGACTACTAAGGAAAGGTAAGGACTTTATTTTTATAATTTGTATATTACAGAGAGCACCCACCGCATTCCCTGCCTCGTCTGAGCGTCGTGATGCCAACCAGTTCTAATTCCAGCATGGAGCATATTGCCAAACCTGTAGCTCGGAGACGACCGCTCTCGCACGGCGAGTAAGTTTTTTAGCTAATAGATTACATAGACTCTAACTACTTAGTGTCCTGTGTGCCCTGTCCAATCGTTTACTTGGCTTCGCATGCTTTACTAAAAAGTCATGACTCGGCAAGTAGTGATGCAATGCCATGCATATCTTTTTAATAGATAAATCTAAATATATATAAAACTCAAAGGTGACTGACTGACTGACTGACATAGTGATCTATCGACGCACAGCCCAAACCACTGGAGAGATCGGGCTGAAATTTGGCATGCAGGTAGATGTTATGACGTAGTCATCCGCTAAGAAAGGATTTTGATAAATGCTACCCCCAAGGGGATAAAATAGGGGATGAAACTTTGTATGAAACTTTGTCAATTTTAAACTGATCGAGCTGAGAATTCATATAGACCACGCGGGTGAAGCCGCTGGCGGAAAGCTAGTTGTTAATAAAATTTACCTTATCATCGTAAAAACTTACTAAGGTGGACACGAACCAACAAAGAGATGCACTAGCATTAATTATCCAATTTAATTAGCTTCCCAAATCCCTAAAACAGCGTCAAATTTAGGACAGTTTTGCTATTAATTAGTTAATTTCGTACGCTATTCACTAAAGTACCTAAATCCGGATAACCTACGCAACAATAAAGGCGTTCTCGCTAAATATTCCTCGACGATTTTCATTAATTTTGTAGCGTCATATTAATTTTCACTAGCTTCGTGTTTTAGGTTATTACCAGCTAATTGATACAATATATCATATTGTTCCAGTGAATCGATGACCGTGGTGCTGTCAGCATTTTATGCTAAATTACTAATAGTATTAGGAATAGCGTTGCCTGTAACAAGCACCATACAAAATGAAGTTTATACTAATGTTACATCTGATGTGAGTATGTAATACACATTATTTGAAAGCTCGTCGTTTCAATTTTTATTGCTTAAATTAAAAGATACTGACAAGTGATTCATCTTCAAGTGCACGGTTTGTGTGTTCGCCCTAAGATCTTGCACAAATGAGATTTCTAGTCGTGATCCGCAACTCAAGATCCAGGTAGAACTAGCACTAGGCACATAAAAGGTTTATTACACTACAAGTTAGCCACTCGGCTCCAATGGGGACATACCAAATATTTCGTTACATAAGAATAGTGACAATGAAAATAACAATAACTCCGTGAGGTTAAACGCTGGTATGTAAGTTTATTTTGACATAAATTAGTAATGACGTTTATTCGAGTTTAATAAACATTAAACTATTAACTATTACTATAACAAATTTAACAAATTAACAAAGGCCTTTGTTTATTTGTTAAAAAAATAATAGTTTAAAAAAACACGCTTTTATTGCTGACCGAACTAAAAAGTAGAAAATAATTTTTAATTACAGAGTTTATGTTACAGTAGTAGGAAGTCAAACAATCAATCGTGAGTAATTAACTCGAAAGAAAATTATAGTAAAATTTAAGTGATTAACAGAATAATTCATATCATTATCATAATTAGCAATCAAAATAGGTTTCATTTTCATAAAAACTACTTCCCAATGTGTAAGACAAAAATATAGATGAACACTGAATCAGAAATTAAAAACCGAGAAAAGCTTTAACAGATGAATTAAACCGTTTGCTACCTTAAGATAGGTACACAAATGTAATACAGAATTAACAAAAAATATCACAAATCTCGTGCATAACACAACATTTGAGGAACATGATCTCAACAAAAAAAATATTTCATGCGCATTTCATTTATCTGTGAAATATCTCTGATATAAATATATATTTTATTTTTATCCTAATAATCCTACAAAATATTTTAAATGCGAACGTTTGTGAGGTTTGTTTGTTAGTCACGACACACGAAAGTCCAAGTACGCCCTAGTACTTGGACTTTCGCTGTAAATAAGGCTGAAACTATCGAAAAATTATTTTCAATATTAAAATGTAATAAACAGGCAAATCTCTATTCAGAGACATACTGATATATATAGACATAGAAATACATGTGATACAAATATGTTAACACAACTCAGGTTCAATACTAATAGCGATGCTTGTAGCTTAAATCCATCAAAAACCTTTATCACCTTAAAGGTACACAAAATAAAAATAGGTTTAAAACTAAAACTAACACAAAGTTATAGTCTAATAAAAAAGTTTATCCAAAATATCTCTACTTTGGCTAGAGTAAAAGCCAAAGGTTCTGCAGTGGAAGTGTCAACAAACTATGAAATTAACAACGAATACTAATGAATGATCTGTTTTTTTTTTCAGATATTCACAATGTATCTATACATAGTCAGCATGCTATTCTTGGGGTATACCTTCTATCATCTTCGAATAGCCAACACTGAGAAAGATGGTAAGTCTTATTTCATAAGACACTAAATATAATGAAAAACATAAGTATTCAGTATTCATAAATAAGTGGATTTTATTTCATTGTCTACATATTTTTGCAGGGAACGTGAAGCGCACCCGTTACGGCAGTTTCTACCTGCACATGGGAGTAGCAGGGTTTGGAGTAGGTTCCATCATCTACTCGTGCCTCCAGTTCGCTGGGTACTTTGACCTATCGGGAGACTGCCAGCTAGCCATTGTGGCTATAAAACCAGCCCTCAGGATCCTGTACTTAGTTGCGCAAACCGTTTTTATATTTTCTTATACTGATGTGAGTAATCTTATTATCCTTATTCTCTCGCTTTATTTTGGCTATTCAAATATAAAATGTAAAAGTATACACACCAATTTTAACGCGTCTGCATTGGCCAAATTTCTCGAAACTGCCTCTAAGCCGATATTATGTCGATGAACATGCTCAGCATAACTCTTCACAAAAGTAGGTACATCACAAAGCATTGTATCAATAATAATTATACTTAAAACATTGATTATGTTATCAATCCATAGGCATAATTATTAAGTCTAAGTAACCTGATATTGAGGTGATAATGTGTTAAAGGTGTCTGCGTTGTTATTGCCCACGGAGATGCTTAAGAACCTGCGGAAAGTTATTAAATGCGTAGTTAATAATTATTTATTTTAACTAGGTTAGCTATAACCAACTTTAATTGTATATTGTTCGATTAATATGTACCTATACGAGACAAACAAGAAGCATAAATCGTCCACAAGTCTATTAACCTTGACCATAGAACTACCTGACGGATCAACAGCTGCTAACTCAAGTATCACGAACTATTCCATTGTGTTGGTACCCAAATTTTTGTCAGCGCTAATAGGCAAACAATTTTCATTACTTGCGTTTATTTCCCATATTGAATATTTCGAGTATCTAGCAAAATGCATTTAACTATTTTTATGCAGTACCTAAGATCATTGCATTTTCTACGCGCATTTCCCAAAATAGTTTACCATGTTCACAGTTTGACTTTGAGCTACGGAAAATATTTTGTGGCTTGAGACTGCAGTTAAGTTCATTTTACAGTCTTCATTATACTAAGCACTCTCTAATTGGTGCCCAACCGCATCTTGGCGTCTCGCCGGCAATAAGGATTGATGGTTTTTATAGATAATACTAGCTGTTTCCTGTGGTCCCATCCGCGGTCCAAGGGAACTACTAGTAGGATAGATGGTAGCAAGCTGCTTGTTATCAGCTAGAGTCCCATCTATCTCCGCACCTAATTTTATATAAATCGCTACGGCCGTTTTACCATGAAAGCGAAACAAACTCACTTTCGTATTTATAATATAAGTTAAGATATTATAGATTAGTTCTCACTATTATTTTTGATTTGGTTTCGATGTCATGATTATAACAATACTTACTATATAATTTTAAGAACTACCACATTCACAGAGATAAATTCTCAGATAAAAATATTCTTTCTAGATATTGGATCCCATGCGAGGGGTGGTGCTTGACAGATTCGGGCTCATGCATCTAATAGCCACAAACGTATGTGAATGGCTAAACGTCGTAGTTCAGGAGACACGAGATGATATCATCGCAATGGCCTACGATCGCCCAGCATTTATCCGATATGCCAATGTGACCGGTCCGCCGAAAATACTCACATCAGATCTTGCAGAAAATACAGAAAAAAACTCGTCTGTTAGCTCCGAAGACATTTTGTCAAATCTGACAATAAATGTTCTAAACTTTACGACGCAGAATATCAATTGGACCTGCAATGTGTCTGATATGATTACTCCTCTGATAAGGAGTGTGAACCCGTATTTAAGGCCATGTGGTGTGGAATACAGCCTTCTGTGCTCAATCATTATTTTCGTAATATGGAACGATATCTGTACAGTTCCCGGATCAGTAAGTTTATTACGTACCTAAATATTTTCTAAAATTATACACGTTAATGTTCGTATTTTCCGGAAGAAGGTATGCAGATGCATTACGATTTCCACAACTACATGAATTATATTATTTGGAGAATTACGTACGCAAGTTAACATATTCGATTTGTTTCCAGCCCTCACATGTTTGATTGGTTCCGAGAACCTACATCAGAGCTAGGAACATTAATTAGGTCAATAAATTAATTGAAGATTTCACTTGCAGAAACCGGAGAAGGAAGTTGCGTCTATGGTGACAGCTAAAGATCGACAGTGCTGTGCTCGGTCCAAATCAAATAACCATTTCTCTGTAGACTGTGGGAGTGCACATAAAGGCCTGTTTATGGGCGTAGCCGTCCTGGCTGGTACAATTGTCAGCCTGATGCTGTTCAATGGATTATTCCAGAAACAAGAACATATGAATTTAGCTTTATTTCAGGTAGACTATGCATATCTGTATACTGGTCTCATTTTTTAAATTCTTTCATTTTTACAAAGTATTTTCACGGTTATCCCGTGCAGGTGCTTACTTACTTCCTTACTAATATTATAAATCAGTAAGTAACACTGTATTTCTGTATGTCACTCTCATGGTGAAACGGCCCAACCGATTGAGATGGGAACCGATGACCGGCTCAGCCGTTTTAAATATCAAATAAAATATAATAGAATAAGGATACTTTGGAAGTTAGGATTGTATAACAGATACAAATAATTTCGACCTTTATAAATTTTCGTGTGGACGAATAGTTTACGTTTTAGGACCAGTAAGAAAAATGTTTATAGATAAAATATTTCATCTCCAGATAAATGTTTGGGAATCAATCCTGTTCCTCATAATGACGATTGGATCAGGAGCATGTATTCAAAGAATGAGGACGCTACCACTAAAACGTGCGGTGTCAGCACTCCCCTTAGAGCATGCACTGCTACTGGTGACGCAATGCGGAGTGTATTTATATTACTTATTTCAAATAATTGGAGCAGGCTTCTTAATACAGCGATATCCTGGAGAATCACAAGCAACCCGGTAAGATGAGAATTTTATCCTTTTTCAACGTTTACATCGCAAACTATACAATTATTGTATGCTTTAACCAAAGTTTTATGAAAAATGTTGCAGGATAATAACACCTCTATGTGCTGTTATTCAAAGTTCATGTCAAACGCTGCTAGTATTGGACTCTTGGTATCGACGCTGTGCGGGCACAGGCCGACAACGGCCGGGTCGGCAACTAGTGACATTCCTTCTTGTTGGAAACTTCGCACTGTGGCTCATAAACAGAGTTAAAAATTCAAGGGCAGAGTTTCATCCCTTACAGGTACGAATGAGTTTTTATATTTGACTATAAATAGGTAGGACGGGCAAGAAGATTAAGCAGGTTCCTTAGGTAAGAACACAACTTACCGTAATTTGTCCAATATTAATATAATTTAAAAACAAATCCGTCCCAACATTTAAGTTATCGCAGCCTCTTCCATATTCTACTCATAATAACAGCAGAAGTACAGCTAACTAGATAGTTATATATATTTAGTTCTGTACCTAGGTAATGATATACAGATAGCACAGTAACCGTCTTACTTATAAACTCTCTCTTACTTATATACTTTATTTATTTATAATTTTTGGACCTCCAACAAAGATATACACAGCACAATCTTACAACTAGGATTTATAATTATTTAGTAATACTCTTTCAATTATAGGAGGCCACATCATGCACAAAATTACAGAATTATTTCAGGATTATAAGTAAGATAGTAAGAATTTCAGGTAAAAAATTATGCTTTATTTCACAGATGGAATTCTATGGAGTTTGGGCATGGACTCTCATCACACACGTGTCAGTACCGATCCTTGTGTGCTATAGATTTCAAGCCACTGTATGTTTCTACGAAATCTGGAAGAACTCTTACAAAAGAACGAGAGAAGCCAACAACATAGATCCAGATGAATTGGAATTAAAAAATCACCACAGCGCATAGTTAATAATAGGATTCTACTTAAGGAATAAAAATTGACTGAAACTATAAAGTGAATCTTTTTTTATGCTAGGTACAATTCCTTAAAACACAAAACATAATTACCTATTTAAAAATAAAAAGTGTATACCTATAATTATGTACACTAATAGGTAGGTACCTACTAATGCTAAAGAGGTTGTTTGTTTTGTTTACTTGAACGCGCTAAATCTGGAACTTATCAGTCGGGAAAATTAACTTTTGGTATTTTTAACTCAATTACCTATTTAGGAAAATTATAGGCTATTTTACATCACGCAGTGACTCCAAGAGCTGAAAGAACGCTGATATGTACTACGGCCAAGGGCGGATCCAGATTTTAAGTCAGGAGGGGTGGGGTCATTTAGTCACGGTCTTCTGCCATTGAAGCTCTAAGACAAGTTTTGAGCCTTTTCAAAGTTGAAAAGGACATTTCTGCCGTCGTCGCTACGCTTTTTGAAGATCGGTTGGTTTTCCTGATTTTTTTACTGTTGAGTCATGAACTATAAAACTTGTAGCGAAAACAAAATAACAAAAGTAAGAATATATTAAGAAGTTCCCCGCACGATGAATGGTTTAGCCACATTGGAAAAATAACTTCGCACTCAACATCTGGAACGTTGAAAATTCATCGACCTTGTGCGAGTTGGACTCGCGCACCAAGGGCTCCGACCTTTGGAAAGAATATAATATACGCGATAAAGTCGCAATTATCTTGTTTTTTTTTCGACCGCATAATTAAGGATGTTTGTACAGGGAAATAGCTAATTATAAACCCCCACTTCCCCCACCTTTTTCTTATAAGCAATAATTATGATTTTTCGACTTTTTTCATTTGCAATACGCATGAATAATCATTAGGGAATGCAAATCTCGCGAGATTGGGGCTCAAGCGAGATCTCACGAGTTTATGAATAACAATACTGCGAGATCTCGCCAATTTCGAGATCTCGCGAGATTAGCAGTTTTGTGTGTTTTTTTGGAATTAATCACAATATTTGAATAAATTAGGAAAAAAACACATTTTACATTATTTTCACGATTTTTTTCAATAGACTTTTATGCATCAAACATTGTTTGACGTATCCGTCCATATTTTTTTAATAACTTCTGAGATGGCTATTTACTAAGATGCAAAGATATAGAATTAAACTCTATATCTTTAAAAAAAAAATTCTATATCTTTGCTAAGATGTAGGTGGCTGACAGGTGAACTAACGCAAGCCACCATCTTGAAATGTCATTTTGGTGATACCGGACAAGGGAAAATTCTTACCCAATTATAAGTAAAAATATAACGCTTTTTTATAAGACTAGATTTTGTCCTTGAAATAGATTAGAAAGGGCGATGATGATCTGCGATGCCTCTGGTGTTGTAGATATCCATCGGCCACGGTGACTACTTAATAATCAGGAGGGTTTTGGCTTGTGAGACACCTACTAACATCCAAATGTGTGTTAAACGTTTAAATATTGCATTTTATTGTTTCCAATTTAAGATGATTATTAAAACGTAAGTGATGAATTAATAAATTACTATTTATCATGTCATGATTTACTTAAAAAATTGTAAATTTCCATTAATTGGTATCATTATCACAAAAAATTACATTTCAGGATGGTGGATAGCGTTAGTTCACCTGTCTGCCACATTCATAAATAGCCATGTTGGACTCTAGTTTCAATTTTCAACTCATTCACATAGATCCATGTCGGGCTATATTACGATAGGCGACATAAGCACAATCCTTCTTGCTGATGCAGGGTTCCACATCTAAAAAACTACTGAACAGCTACGTCCAAACGGCCGTAGACACAGTACGTATACATTATGGTGTGACCTGCTGCACAGTAAGGAGGACCGTGCGCATAAGGCGCTTCGGTGGTCATGGTGTTATCGATTATACGATTACCTGTGTATAATATTTATTTCCCATTGAACAACTTAGTATTCACTACATTGATAGAATTTTGTTGTTTTCTTTCCACATCGATCACATCGAGTCAAAATCAAAATCTTTCCCTCGAGTACACTTCAGGTTTCTGTCGTCACTTCTTACAAGGTTGGGTTAAAGCTTATAAAGATGAATCGGAGATACACCTACAAGTTTCATGGCCATTGTGGCCATGCATTGCAGTTTGCACGTTGAAAATGGCAACACCAACACATAACCTCGTTTAATTTCGCTTGTCTGTCATTGGCCGCGATTCTCTTGACACCATCTAAATTAAATTTAGTCTATAATTCTCTCTTTCCATCAACAAATATAAGAAAGGGATAGCAAACTTTTAACACCTGTCAAATTAGAAAAAAATAGTTTTCCATACAAAATTAAACATCACGACGTAACATCTCGACTAAATTAACAAACCTGTACGAACAAAATGGCATCTGTCATTTAATTTGACAGCACTGAATTACTTGCTATCCTCTTCTTGTATTTCGCAGTAGAAAAAGAGCATGATATTTTAAAATTAGTTTAGTCGTGTGTACATCAGAATCGACACCATTGTCTGTCATACATACATACCTGTCAAATTTGTGTACAACATTTCCTCATTTTAGATTTTAAAAATAAGGTATTTCTAAAAAATATGGCTTCTGTAATGGATGTAGATGAAGAGGAAGTCGAAATGGCTTCTTCCAGTAGTGGTAAAGGTGATAAAAAAAGATTTGAAGTCAAAAAGGTAACATTTACGCAAACTCATCGTAACGGTACGTTGCAATTTCTTTGTTGATGAATTTGTTTCTAATCGATTTTATTTATTTATATTTCAGTGGAATGCTGTCGCTTTATGGGCTTGGGGTAAGAACAATATTTATATATTGAGCAGATTAGCCGCTGATCGATTAAATAAAGGCATCATGTGATATGCTGTATTTATTGTTATAGATATTGTGGTCGACAACTGCGCGATTTGCCGCAACCACATAATGGATCTCTGTATAGAATGCCAAGCCAATCAGGCATCAGCTACGAGTGAGGAATGCACAGTAGCCTGGGGTGTCTGTAATGTAAGGAGTGTCTTCAGAATCAAATAATTTCTCAATTTGGACAATCTCTTTATAACATTATATTATTCATTCCAGCATGCTTTTCACTTCCACTGCATCTCACGCTGGCTCAAAACTAGGCAGGTTTGCCCTCTAGATAACAGAGAATGGGAATTCCAGAAGTAAGTAGAAATTCCCTTGTTTTCTCATATCATAGTAAGTGTAGTCATCTCACAGTCCATTCTGGGTAATCTCTGCCTGAATGTACTTTGTTAAACTAACTACTTAAATAAGCTAGGCAGAAGTTGCCTTATGCGCTTCAAAGTATTTTACATGTCTCTCCTAAACAATTCAATGATCCTTATTGAGCCCTTGTGGCCAACAAATTGTTCAACGATTGAAGAATTAAGTTACACAGTCAAATTCATGTTATCATTGTTTCAGGTATGGACACTAAAGCAGAATGACATCACCCATTTCCCACAAGAAGTCACAGCTTATATATTGAGAATGGGCATACCAATGTCAATATTGCATTAAGTTGATAATAAACTAACTCAAAGTACTAAATTTTTCGTTATTAATTACGCGATTATTTGTAAATTGTGATAATAGAAATCTTGTAATGAAAATAAAAAACCCATAAAAATAGAATCCTGTCTTCCATGAAATGTTTATTTTTTAGGGAGATGATGGATCTTTTGAATGAAATAGGGGTACATCATTAAATTCTTGTAGTAATGCAACAAATTAAACAAAATATTAGAAAGAAACTTGAGGCAATTTATTGTGATATTTAATGAAATGAAAAATATTTCATGTTTGTCAACAATATGCAACTTGTTTTTGTCTAAATTACAGATTCTTACATACACTATTCCAATGAGGAATATCACAATAGCCAGTAATATAACCAGCGATTCACAAACAACTGCGGTTACTGATCCAGCCACATGGTTAAGTCGTGTGCATCAATTTTCTAAACAGCCAATACTTGTAAACTAAAGTAGGTACACAAATTATTCTACAAATTTGTAAAAGTGACCACTCTTAGAGGTAGGTACATGGTGATATTTCCAATTTAGTTTTCTTTTCAAATCACCTGAATATAGCTCAATGCATTTTGTTTGTAAGTATTAACAAATACCTACTCGAATAAACCTTTATAGAAACCACCATGCACAAGGAACTACAGAAGTAATGATAATCTTATAGAATAAATACTGTCTGGCTTCATTGCTTACATAAGTCATTGTTCCATTTTATAAATTAGATAGTAAACATTAATATTTTCCACTTTTTTATAGATTTACATATAAAATCCCATTTAAGTTCCTTCTCAACTGAACCCTTGCGAAGTTGTAAATGTACCTACACTCTAAAGTAGTCGTAATTTTTTATGTACCTAACTGTTTCAAATACTCCAACATTTTAATCATTATTTTACTGTTATATACAAACTATGTCCCTACATTCAACTGCTGAACAGCTTTTTACAAGCATAAAACTCGTTGCAGCTACATTTCATTCCCATATCTATAATAAAAATCAACATGAAACTGTACATATTAACAATATTCACATTTCTTCAGTGAAAATTTATCAATACCAGAACCAAATTGGATTAAATGTTAATTTATAAATTCAGCTCAATTTATTCTTTCCTAAAATATTACATTAATCTGGATACAAATGATTTTAATATACCTACACAATCTTCTGACTTACTAACTTTGGAAATGATTGAATCTTGTCTCGAGACTACACCCTTGTTCAAATTGGAGATTTACGACTACATATTTATTACTAATAATAATTATTACTCTTTAAATAGAGAATTTATTTCACTATGCTCATCGAAATATCCATACCATATTCAATATACACATTTCATTAAGACATTGATACAAGAACAAATAAATTATACAATGCAATGAGATCTACCTGCAGCAAGTCAACAATGTCAACATATAAATTAAAATGGTAAGAATTACTCCCAATTACAAAAAGAAATGTTTTCAGAATAAATTTTTTTCTTACCAAATGGCAGTTTAATCCACCAGGACCTATTTCACCTTCTTCAAATAAGTAGTAAAGCCAGACTTAAATAAACAAAATTCAATGTTTTTGTACATATATTAACAGGTTAACATTACTTTATAACAGATACTAAGTCTAGACCAACTTATTTGACGACCGTGAAAATGCCTGACACAAATGGGATATCATGCACTGAATTTGCACTAATGAAATCAATTAAAACTTTCGAATTTCTGTTTTAATAAATATTTTATGGAATCATCAAATTAAAATCTGATGCATATCACACATTACTCAAATGTCAGAACTTCACGTCACCAAAATAAATACTACATAAAATAATCCTAATCAGTGTCAATTAAACTAATAATTGAATAATAACGGTGGAAAAATAACCATAAGGTAGTTGCGGCTGTCAGTCTGCTGAAATAGCAGTTGGCAAATCAATAGTACGACTCTCATTGCCAAATATTAATCTTAAGCGTTTCATTGGAGGCAGAGGACGGATGGGGCTGTGCTTGCGGTGACGTTCCTTAGACCTACGTCGCTTCTTCAGGCGACGCGCCGTCTCAGGGTCAACGCCCTCAAGTCGTAATACTTCATACTCGGTTGCCTCCGTCGTATTTCCACAATCCATCACTTCCTCTACAACCGGGCTTCTTTTCACCCTCAATGTAAGTTTCAATCCTCGCCGTGGAGGTGTACATGGGCATTCACTACTTTTATTAGAATTATCTGCCAACCATGGTGGTCCAGAGTCTGTTTCTTTTTTCGATTCCTCAGTTCTATTTGTAACTTCTATTTTTGGATTCTTGTTCGCTTTGCTATCCTTACATTCACTTGGATTTACGTTTTCTCTAAAATCATATATCTCACTTTTCACACAAGCATTATCATTAACACTTTTATTATCAACCATTTGTTCTTGAACATTGGCAATATTTACAGAAGTTTCTATCTTTTCTACTGTAGCAGGAATTCCCAACTCTGTTCTTTGCAATAGAGATTCTTTTGTATCACAATCATTGTCTGTTTTTTCTAAATGTGTGTCTGTTATTTCAATAGAATCAATATCCTCTTTTTGACTATTAGTTGTTGGTTCAGTTTTAATATTAAGTTTATTTGTATCTAAAACATTCAACTCCGTCTCCTCTTTTGGTGTGGTAAGATTTCTATCAATTTTAACCTCAGTACCTTGCTTTGCTGAATTTTTAGGTTTAGGACAAGTAGACTGTGTGCAGGTATCAAGTAGGCGTTTGTGACTTCTTAAAACTATGCCTGTATGAGAGTCGCGACTACTGCGTGAACTAGTGGTGCTGCAGCAGCGTGATGGCGGAGCTCGGCGCTTCACGTTAGCCGCGGACGCCATCGTAATGCCATTTGTTGCTCTATTGCTGTCCGTCCGTCGCCGTAACCTTTCTCCTCGACTAGACGCCGAAGATTCTCTACTGCCCTGTGCCTCTTTACTAACAGTCCCATCCATAACATCTGCAATACATCCTTGGGCTATTAAAAGTTCAGCGTCGTATTTAGTTAATCCTTTTTGTTTCATTTCCTTCATGCTTAGGGGAGAAACAATGTCAGAATTTTGCCTACTAGATATTCGAGATTTTTCAGAGTTTTTTCCATTAGCATTTTTTTGTGACTGTTTCGCTTTTGTTCTATTTATTCTATTATCTGTTTCTCTAAATCGATATCTAGTTGCTTGCTCATCATTGTGTGCATTTTGAACAGAAAATGCACCTTTACCTCGTCTTTCACAAGTCTCACACTCGCAGTAGCAGTTACCATTTCCAAAAAAGTCCTCTCCATAGAAACATGTGATTTCTTCTCCAACTTCAATATCTCTCAAAACACGCACAAAAGCTTTGCCACGATCAGTAGCTTCAAATGTACAAGTAGGTCTGCAGTCATGATTAATGTATGCCGCAGGACCAAGCCATAACTGGGCACAATTTTTTCTACAGCTATACATTACAGAAAAATCATTTTTTCCTGGATGCAGTAATTGTTTTTCTTCTTCTTCTGTCATCTCAGCAATACAACCAACAAGAAAATCAATCCTTTCATGTTTAAAAAATTTTTTGGTTGTTGAAATCTTGGCTCCCACCCGACCTTCCAAAGAATACCTATAACAAGGCTCAATAACAAAGCCTGCTTTTTTATCAAACACTCGCAAATAACGATAAATCTGAAATAAGAAAAGTAGCAAATTAAATTGTGAAGTTCTAAAATTCATAAGTAAAGAATCTTAATTTTGAATGCCTAATAAAAAGAGTTAATAACTACACAAAGTAGCCAACAACTGGTTAACATTTATGTGGCTACAGACCATAGAACACTCTACTGACACATTAACCATGGGCTTGTGTAGCTTTACACAATGTCATAGAGATACTAGCAAATATTTGTAATGGATCTGATTACTTTATTTCAGAAGTATGTGTACACAAAATAAATACTAAATAGGTTATTTAAACTCTTAATTAGGATTTCTGCTCAAATAATATACTAACATGTTCTCTTAGTTTGCTCTGCTGGTGTTTATTTTTGCTAAAATGTCTTGGCATCCATTCACCATTTGCCAGTCTTGTGTATGCTTTATTGTAATCCTGTGTTTGGATAAATTCCTTAATAATACTTTTCAGCTCTTCTTTATTTGTTTTTAGTGGTCTATAACGAATATTCATTTTGTGTGTGGTGATGCCAAGATATGGGTCCACTATAAGTGCTGTAGCCAAATCATCGTACTCTGACAGCTCACGGGGAGTCATGCCCATTGGTTGCATCTTGTGAAGCACTTGCCTCCCTGGGTACGTCGCTGATCCAACAACCATCCTGAATACCTGAATAACAAAGGACGCGAAAGTTGTAGTTACACACATAATTCTTTCATGTCAACGAAGACGGATAGGATTTGAATTATTTTTAAATATATAACTTTAAATTTAATACTAGCATTCTCATCAGCAGTTAAAAGTATTATGCTATTACCCATATAATCTTTCAATTTCTAAATTATAAAAGGACAAACATGGCGGCCGAACACGAAAACCAAAACCCGACACGTCAAAATGTTGACACTGTTTTTTATTATTTGGAATATCTTAAGTAGTAAAAACATAGTAAATAATACAGAATAACTACGTAGCTATTATTATCACTTACTTAAATCATTGAATGTAGGTAATATTCATGATTATTTTTAATAACAACTTCACTATCTAGAAGCACTTTCAGACGCTAACCGCTAGGTTATTTACATATATCATACATAACTTAATGTTTAATTTTAAATTCTAATAAATTACTTCATAATTATTTAACAGGAATCAAAACTTAATCAAACTGATCATATTCAAATTAATCTCCGAGGAAAGCTGAAAAACAACCATGTTTTCGTACACTCCATTCATTAGTAGTGATGCCACACTACGATACGATGGACGACAACGACTCTTCATATTAAAATCGACATTTCATATCACGAAAACGAGAACTTAAATTTTATCGATATTTTTTGGTGATCTACATCCCTAATTTTATAGGAACTTTTCCCAAAATAGAGAGACGACGTTTTCACAGTTTGAAGTTTCATCGAGCAAATTTTTCTATTTCTACATTAGGTGCTACATATGTAAATTCGCAACAAGCTGAATTTGCTAATATCCATTATTTACAATAGTTTCAATTAAACAGGATCATTACTTACTTGTGGAGTAGGCCTACTGGGGAAAACAGGTGGCGTGGAAACGTGTGCATTTTATGACGATTACAACTTTTTGCACCGCTATATCTCTGAAACGGTGGCTTGTAGGAAAAAAGTATAAGACACTTTTTATAGATAGTTTAGAGAATCTGACGTATTTTTATGATAAAACTTACCGTTTTACTGAAAATCGCGAAAAACTCATTTTTTTGACATTGGACCTCGAAATTTTTTTCCATACACGGGAATGATGAGGAACTTTCAGGTTTTTTTATAATTGTCTTTCGACCAATTGTACCAATATTCAGCTTGTTACGAATTTATGTAATTTCACCCTAATTTTTTGGTCTAATTTGACTGGGCTATTCCTAGAAACTTTATTTTCTACAAACTTTATTTTATTGATAAATTAAATAATTGCAGTTTTTTTTTGCCGTTAAATATTAATAACATGTTTATGTTGTAATTAGTACTACAGCAAATTGCAAACATTTCTCAGTACTGTTTGTCTATTACATATTTTATAATATAGAGATTGCTTGCACTAAACAGCGCAAGAAAAAATGTATTTGAAAAAGCTTGTATAATTTCCAGTCATTTAAGAAATCATAAAAAAATATACCTATTATTTTATTTGATCATTTTGTTTATAACCTATTTATGAATAAAATTACTTTGAAAAAACATTTTTAATTTTAATTTGGTCACTAAGAATAAAAAATATAACCGACTTTCAAAACAGATAAAAGAGAAAAATAAATATAAGTTTCTGCTGAAACATCGCTCTAGAAGTTGGTGTCTGATTCTAAGTTACTATTGTATTTATAAATCTTGGAAGCATGTTAATCTTTTTTTGTAAAAAAGTTAATTATTTGCCTATTTTTTTTCTCTCTTTAGAGTTTTGTTCGAATATCTTCATGAAATCGTAAAAGTACATATATCTCTTGCCACTTTTGCACTAACAAAATGAACACGCACTAACAAAGTGTTTTTCAGCGATCTCACTCATTGAAAACTACAGAAGTACAGAAACGATTTTGATGAAACTTGCAAGTTGCATTATTCTGTAAATTACTTCAGTAATGGCAAGCCAAAAAAAGAATATTATGGAACAACATAGTACAAACCTACATATCGAATTGATAACCTCCTTTTTTATGAAGTCGTAAAAATAGAACAAAAGGAAATGTAAATTAAATTAAAGAGCATATTATAATTATTATTTTAAAATTAATTGCTCAAACAAGGTGCATTTCATACTAACAGTACATCGATTTCAAGCGATGAATTTTGCTCATCTCTTTCCTCCACAGAGTTTATCTTCCATTCCACCACTCTAGCAAATGTCAAATCTTGTAAATGACGTAAATTGAATGAGATAGCATTCGTTCAACCTGTCCTTTGTATTTTTCATATTTGGATTTATCGTGTGATCCTCGCGCAATAAATTGATTAACCAGTGTATTACTGCATTTGTGTGCTATATTAAATTCCAAGGTATATCGCTTATTAATTACCATTTGGCATACTTTGGAAACCGTTTGAGCCACTATTTATAAAATAGCTGGGAACATTGTAAAATGGCGTCCCATTTTTGGCTACCTTGTGTTTATATTCTTTTTTGGTCTTGTTTTAGATGCCTAACATAAAACTGCAATCTTCGGACAGTGAAATTTTTACTGTTGATGTTGAGATTGCAAAATGTTCAGTAACAATCAAGACTATGTTGGAAGATTTAGGCATGGAAGATGATGAAGAGGAAGTGGTTCCATTGCCCAACGTGAATTCTGCTATTCTAAAGAAAGTGATTCAATGGGCCACGTATCACAAAGATGATCCACCATTGCCAGAAGACGATGAGAATAAAGAAAAACGAACAGATGATATCTCATCATGGGATGCAGACTTCTTAAAAGTTGATCAAGGCACTCTTTTTGAACTAATTCTAGCTGCCAACTACTTAGACATAAAAGGTTTACTGGATGTTACTTGCAAAACTGTAGCCAATATGATAAAGGGTAAGACTCCAGAAGAAATTCGCAAGACATTTAATATAAAAAATGATTTTACTGCAGCTGAAGAAGACCAAGTTCGTAAGGAGAATGAATGGTGCGAGGAGAAGTAACTTGTGAGCCTTAGTATTATAATTTAACTGTTTAGATTTAATTGGTATCTAAAATATGTTGTAATTATTGTAAGTTTATTGCTCTTTAATTTTGGTCTCAATTTATGAAGTGTAAAATTTTAGGTCTTCAAAAAAAGGGAATAATATTAAAAGCCATTAATTGAAATAACTCATAAGTATAACACACATAATTACCATACTATTTTAGGAAGTTTCTTCTGATTGTGTCACTCACAGCAAAATGCTTTTATTTGTATAATAGAATAAATTTCCTGCAATTCTCTGTAATTTCGATTTATTTTAATGATTACTCCTTCTTTAAATTTTAACCTTTTAGTAACTGCAGTCTTTAAAACACAACTACCTTATGAATATTCTATGACTTAGATTTTATTCTATCAGCTTTTTGAAGGATGAACATGTGGTAGAACTGATTTATTTAATAAAGCAACACCTGATAAAGTAAAAATAAGTCCCTCTAATCCTAGCATCATATGGTCCAGTCCATCAGTTATATAGGTAGTAGCTAATTTTTAAAATACTTATGTGTTGTTCAGAAAGTCTAATAATAGGGGAACTGGCCAAACGTGTGATGGACCAGGCACACTTAGGGTTCCGTAGTACATAATACACATATTAGTCTATGGTAGTATATTTTAATTAGTTGACTATAACTTGTTTAGTGTACTTTGCCTAGATAGTCCTCCTATTAACTTTGTTATATTTTATTGTACTGCTGTTAATTCTCTCTCTTCTGCTTGAAACTTGATTCTTATAAAAATCGTAATTTAGAGTTTAATATTTCGAAAATAGATCCCTGAATCGGAATATGGTCTTACCCGCAGTATTTTTCAATTAAATCCATCTAACGATGACGATATTATACGAGTTACGTAAAAACCGCACGTAGCGAAGGTTATCCGAGTAGGAACATTCCCACCGCATTATAAAAGTTCGGTAGGGTAGGTACTGAGCTAAGTAGGTATTATGTGATAGATGTGTCTAATTACCTACCATCAAAACTACGGCTAATCAATTAAAAGCGCTTATTTCACTACATTTAATCAGGGCCCTGAACTAAGGGTCTCCCTTCATTCCCTACATTTCATTCCTCTTGGTCAAAAAGTCCGTTATTGTAGACAAAATAGCATATTTTTCCTTATGGGAAAAAGATCCTTTACTTTTGGCTGTTACCAGGCAGACTAATCATGATTATGACTACTTATTACTACATATTTCTTAAAAACCGGCCAAGTGCGTATCAGGCCACGCGCAGTAGGATTCCGTAAAGCTGTCTGCACACCAAAGCTGCTTTCCGAGACACGGAGGAGTATCGTTGTCATTAATGATCACCCATCTACGGACCAACCGCGTCATTTGATCCATCGACCCTGCGGCTGTTACTTAGCCACGAACTCATCCGTTTTTTAACACCAAAGATGAAAATTAAATGGTCATTACCTGTATGGGTAAGTTAAATACACAAACCACATTTATAGTTAAGTTAACCTAAAGTTTCCTCTAAAGAGGCCACTGTTTTTCATGTTTTTTTATGAGTAAACTGCTAGATGAAGATAGAGGGTTGCAGAGACAGCAACATGATTGCCATTTGCCCGTCCAAAAAAAAATATTTTAGTTGTTTGTTACCTACTCTTTCACGCAAAAATAGTGAAACGATTTTGACACACAATTACCGTGAAACAGTTGACTTGGACCCGATTCTAAGCCCAAGCAGACCTATATAATAATAAAATAATTTATCGACAGTAACTATTCTATAATCTCATCTAAAATATTCTTATTGGAATTACAAGAGTAGGTACATTGCGAGGTGTAAAAAAATATCATTAGGTAAATATAAGTGGTGCTAGAAGTCAGTAGTTTTTAAGCTATACTTCGAAATGAATCCTCGATGCTAGAAAACCTGTCGGACGCAAAATAGTTGTCGACACAACTAAGGATTGGGCTGTTGAATCGTCCAAGATAAGATCCGCACGATGCAGCTCCAAAAATTACTCCCATAGCGAAACCAAATCCAACTAACAATATTAATATTGCTCGACACTTGTCTTGGGTCATAAAAATCTCTTTACATATACAAACGAAGTCGTATACAGACCTGAAACAAAGATTTCAATAGGATGATTAGCACTTTATTACATGCCTATACTGGGAAAATTCCATCAAGGGTCGTTATCTCTACCAATTCTTTCCGTCCGTTCGTGAGCGGCTGACTAGGACTTGGCTGGAGGTGGATCACTGTGTTGCCCAATTTCTCACAGGTCATGGCAACTTTAAGAGTAAATTATTTTCCTTCAAGCTTGTTGCATCGCCCTTGTGTCAGTGTTCTACATCAGACTGTGGATATGAACAATCTGCACATCATATCTTATGGGAGTGTGCTCTTTGGCAAAATGAACGTAATATTATGTTAAATAGTATAAAAGTTACATCTGGAGTTGTTTACTATACGGACCTTGTGGAAACTAGAACAAATTTCCGTGCGTTCAAGCGTTTTTGCCATACCTATTATTGGAATCAAGTGTAACAGCTCACTAGGACCCACTAAATGTAAATTATATTCCGTGGTGCTAGGCAACTGGGCTTCACCCAGTTGTAAAAAGTCCCTTTGTGCTATTTGGCCTAACTCTTTACATCTGTCTCCTGCTTGATATGGAGGGAAGTGGAAACTATGATTATTCCTACTCCTCCACTATCTTTTTCTGATTAAATTCGTTACGGGTTCCAAGACAGTAAAAAAAAAAATCTCTCTGGGACTCGTCGAGCTTCATTGCCTCGACGTTTTCTTGTGGTCGCCACTGTTGATTCTGGCTTTCAGGAGTTGCAGTGGTTGGGAATGTGTGGCGGGCTTGTATGCCTATACTACATGACCTAACATATAACTACACTACATGACATAACAATAAGTAAGGTGTTATTTTGGCACGGCCAACTGCAAGTCGGGCTGGCGCACCGAGGGTGCGACATTTATTTTGGTAAGAATACACAATAAATCGCAATTATCTTGCTTTTTCCAACCGCATAATTAAGTTTGTTTGTGGAGGAAAATTGCTGATGAATTAAAAACTGCGATACTTAGAATCATAGTTTTATTTTTCCTGTAATATTTAGGTAAATGTCTATCAATCCTCATTATATCATATTTTCCCTGCTCAAACTTGGGTAATAATAGAATGTGCAAACCGGGACCTTTTATAAGATACCCCACATGACCTAGTAACTATACTTTTAAATTTTAAACCCCCACTTTTCTCATAAAAGCAATAAGATTTTTTTATTAACTGTTCCAAATTTCAAGTTCCAGTCGATAGCATGAATAGTTAATAGAATAGAATAGTTAATAGAAACCCCTTTCCTTTTTACCATTTTTGGTAAGGAACCCTAAAAAGACGCGGAAACCATCAGGGGATTTGGTGTAAATAAGAAATTAGGTATAAACCTAACCAACCTGCAACATCTCGTGTTATCGCACAGCAGTTTGTCAGTTTCATCCAATAGTCTTGCCAGTTGCTGTTGTGCTAGTGTAATAACTGGACATTTCTTATGAAGGATATTAGCGATTTCGCCTTCAGGGTCTAACTCACAGCTACATCCAGGCGAATCGACATTACTGTCTATTCTACCATCACTGCGAATATCACTCCTCGGTGAACCATCTGTCGCCTCGAAATTAGTGTTTTCACCAGGACCGATATCATTTTCATGCGACCTTCTATTCTTTTTGAATGTTTTCCTGGAGTATCTATAAATATTTTGAACTTGATAATCGTCTGATGACATTAGATAAAAATCAAAATGTTTTAATTTGTAAATGTTTGTTAGGTTGGTGATTGGTTAGTTTTCTCCTTGGTAAATTGAAGTCACAATGATAGTACAAGTCATAGACCTTCCTTTATCTTTATAGATCCTAATTTTTTCAAAAAGGCTTGTAATAAAATTTCGTTTACTGCAGTTGTAGATTCAATACCGAAAGTCTTGTTCTTTACAGTGGTACTTACATTGTAACTTTGCCTCTCTCTTAAGGAGTATCCTTGTCGCGCTTTCACGGTATAACGGCTAAACTGATTTGGATGAAATTTTTGTACCGGGATAGAGGGCATCCTCTATCCAAGTACAAAACGGTTACAGGATACGTTTTATGCGGATGCGTTAATTAGGTCCCTCGGGATGCGGGTGAAAGCGCGGAAAAACAGTAGTAGCTAATAATGGAATTATTTTTTATGAATTTTACAGTTTAAAGGAGCGAGCACGAACATAAATATTACCCTAACAAAAGTCTTGTGATACATATAAGAATCGGTTATTATCCTCTTCTCAATATTAATTTGTATCCTACATAAGATAGCTTTCATACATAGGTACTATGATAGGATTCGCTTCCAGGCTGCGACTAAATACCTATATCTGCATTTACCTAAACACTAAGCGACGATCTCAATCGCTTCAGCATAGGTTGTACTTGTTATAGTATTGGTAGCTAATGATTAAGCCTGAGTTATTGATTCCACTGTGATTTAAATAAATATTAAGTATCTGTCACAATTCTTAATGCGGCGTAGTCGGCCTCTTATTACAAACACATAGATCCTTACTAATATTATAAATGCGAAAGTAACTCTGTCTGTCTGTTACGCTTTCACGCCAAAACTACTGGACCGATATAAATGAAATTTGGTACAGAGATAGAATAGACCCTGAGGAACAACATAGGCTACTTTTTACCCGGGTGCGCTAAGTAGTTCCCTCGGGATGCGGGTGAAACCGCGGGAATCAGCTAGTGGTTCATAAATGGTACAGCTGGTCATAAAGATATATTATAAGATAATCATCATGCTTCTCTCCCGTGAGATTAAGCAGCACAAACTTTGCTTAACTTCACCAACGCTCATCTTCATCCACGCTTTATCATCACCAACAGCCTATATATTGTCCCATTGCTGGGCACAGGCCTCTTCTCATACAGAGAAGGCATGAGCATTGATGACCGCGCTTGCTCAAGGCGGATTGCCGATTTCAGACTTTTTAAGTGCAGGTTTCCTCACGATATTTTCCTTCACCATTAGTCAGTGACGTCTAAGATATACTTAGAAAGTACATATGACTTAAAAAAGTCACATTGGTACTTGCCAGGTTCCGAACCCCGTACACGAGAAGCGGGTGCCTTAATCACTAGGCCAGCCGCCACGCTTGCAATAAAGTAATAATGTACATAATAATTAACACATGCACCGTAAAGTGTATTCTAAACACTCTTCATAATTGAAACATATATTAATAATAACAATTATTTATTTGTGTTTTTTAGTATTTGGTATTCATGCTACTTCAAGTTGATCACACCTGATCCTTTATTATAGCCCAAGCATCCCAACACGTGATAAGTATGTATAACTAGGAACCACCTGGACCTATGTACTTACAGCATAAGATGCGGTGACAATAGATTCATATCAGCAAATATTTAAATAAATCAAGGTACGTCGCCACATGTCAGTTGTAAAACCATTACCATTTTGACCCATATAAAGGCCATGTCAACCATTATAGATAACATATTATAAGGACATTATGTACATAAGTAAATTGAAGTAAATTAGGTTAAATCAGGTAGCTACAGAAGCCGTATCATGACAAGTAAATGTGATCTAGATCCAAGTACGACAAGGGAGGGTGCTATTCATCCAGTAATCCAGTACCAGTTGAGCTACCACTCTCACATACTAGAATGTAGATCACTTAACGTGCCCTATTACAGGAATGTAACGAGCGACTTTCCTTAAAATACTTGAGTATAACGTTTCATAAATAAATTTAATATTATATTACACTATTTATAACACTTTTTAACAACACTGGGTTAGTCTCCAAAAGATTGGTGCATCCATTTCTTGGAATACTCGTAGACTACGAAGAGCGCGGCGGTTGCCGGGATGGTCCGCACTAACGTTGGTTTGAGACCGTTGTACAATGCCAGCACACCTGGAATGCAGAATAATCATGTAAGAGAAAGCTTTCAATCTAGTTCCTACGATTTCATTTGATTCCCTCAAGACACTGAGTGCCAAAACAATCGCTCTTTAGTGAAATTAACGCTCTAAAAGCTACGTATGTATAAAGTACTTCCCCGATGTCATGGGAAACCTTATTTTTCGCCGTCCACAGACATAGTTGACAATCGACATAAATACATTTAATATGGGAGTTGGCTTAAGAATCAATAGCACGTATTTCATTACACAGATAAAATAATCAATAACGACGGTGCGGCTTATTTTAAATAACAAATCCGTCTTTTTTTACAAACAAAAATCAATTTACTTTAACGATGTTTAATCATAATAAAAAAAATATTTTGAAAGATTTTGGATAAAATTTCATCCAAATCAATTCAGTAGTTTTTGCGTGAAAGAGTACCTAGCAAATAGTGTTCTTGTTATCTATAGATCATAATGACCCGTTTTGTCCGGACCTCCTTACGAATTTCCGCTGTTATGGTTCAAGCACAGTAAAAATAATTATTAATTATTATCATTGCCTTGGTTCAGGCTATGCGCTATCAGTCAGTCATATCTGATAATTGAAGTCTTTCTGATAAGTAGCCCACCCACCGATTGTGTTATGTTTTTGTTCCCGCTTAGCGAGACCTAGCGAGTACTAGTGATACTATTTAGGTACGCTATTCCTATTAGAATAACTTTTTTCGACGAGATAAGCGTATGAGGTTTAGTTAGGTAGAGTGGTTCTGGAATGAAGAATACCGTGCCAGAACGTAGTCGCATAATTGAGTGATGAAAAATGCTTAAGATTTTCAATTTATAAATAACAGAACGATTAGCGTTTATTACGTTCTTATCTTTTCCTACAATAGCGAGGCGAGGTCAAAGTGAATGACGAGATATCATATTTATTTATTATTGAGTGTTCTATTTTATCTGAACCATTATCAACATCATTGTTAATTTTTAATGTGGTTTGGTTAGTCGTCTTCTTATCATGAGGGTTGCAGGTTAACTAACCTAACAGTCTGTGTAGTTTTCTCAAATCCGCCTGACGGCCTCTGATATGGAATGTTTAATGTATAGTTAGTTAAAATAGGTATACAAACAATAGCGCCTTTTCTGTCATATAAGGGTATACTGTAGAAAATGTTGATCGGAATTTTATTTTCACTTTGAAAAATTACGTTGGTAAACGTAGCCTAAATTCACTCACCTGGTAAGGACCAGAATCAGAGAAAATATGGACTATTAAAAGATTGTTTCGCTTTATTCATCCTTCCGAAGATTATAGGATAGTATGGTGGCCAGAGGCGGCGTAAGGCCGTGGGCGGTGGGCCACACCACCCACGGCCTCGCGGTGCCAAGGGCCTCGCGCTTCACAGCCGAAAACTTAAGAGACACTGACTTCTAGAGCGATGTATTGGTCCACTAGCGTTTAAGTAAAGATTATTACTTTACAGTAGTTTTGAAAGTCTGTTGTATTTTTATGTACAAAAAAAAACTTTTATATTCCCTTCTTCTTGCACCATCAGAAGGCCTCGCAAAATGTACCTTGCCCACATTAAGTTTAGGTCTTGCGCCGCCACTGATGGTGGCCAGTAACCGCTTCGCGACTCCCAACGCCGGGGGTTCGGCGTGAGGTTTTTCCCTCAACTTTCTTGCAACTCATCTGGTCCCGGACCATGAAATGGACCAGGACCAGAAGCGAAAGGTTTATTACATTGAATTTTTAGATAATTAACTCAACCTATGAAGTTAATACTAATTTTAGGACGTAATTATTAACGCCACGTGCATGGAGAAAAGTAAACATTACGTTTATTAGTACACGAGATATCAAAGACAGGGAAATCTTAGTAAATAAACCAATAGATAACATAAATACCTTCTTTTTGCACAATGTCATATCCGACCGTCAGAAACTTTTGACTTTTGTTTGATATTTGTATTCTTGACTTGATAACGTCTGAGGGGAATATGACTGTCCACAGGACGAGCCCGCCAACAGCGCCGGCTATCATTGTCCGAACAAAACCTATTTCGTCTTTAGTCTGACCGGGCTTCTTCAATAATTCTCTGGTGCCTGTAAAATTATAATAGGCAATTAATCTTGATTACATTTAACCTGAACTTAGTCGTTGGTTCATCTTTGAGGTATCGGAAAACCAATAGCCGTGACGATGATTGCGGAAGGCCTATGTCCTGTCCTGCAGTAGTCGTCTTGCATCTCATCAATGATGATTTATTACAGCATGAACTTGTATAGTGCTCAAAAATATTATAAAGCACAGCATCATTATATTATTAAGTCGGCACCTTTAATATTATTTCCCAAATTGAAATGTGTTGCTTACGAATATTACAACAATTACCTACCTTCATAACCTCCAAAAAAGAAGAAATATCCAGGCATTTCTCTCATGATTGTGGGGACAAGACCTCGGAACAGACCTTGTATGCCATATTGTCTAAATATCTGTTGAGTGAGCTGTAGCGGCGATATTTTTACCTGGAAAAAAACTTCATGTATAGGTACACCAATTTTCAATAGTAGGTATTTTTTTCAGGTCGCAACGAAAACAGTACCTAAGTAAATAAGATAACGACGTGATTTTACTCAGATAACAAACTAACCCATATAAAAGCATCAGATATTTAAATAATAACGCGTAAATGGGAAATCCATGTTACAAAATAATAATTTCAAATTACCAACTGTATAAACTTGTAAGATATCCATATTAGATACACAGGAGTGTAGACATACAAATTAAAATTAAAAATATTAAATAAAAGACTAGAAGAAATCCTTACTAATATTATAAATGCGAAAGTAACTCTGTCTGTCTGTCTGTCTGTTACGCTTTCACGCCAAAACTATTGGACCGATATAAATGAAATTTGGTACAGAGATAGAATAGACCCTGAGGAACAACATAGGCTACTTTTTACCCGGGTGCGCTAAGTAGTTCCCTCGGGATGCGGGTGAAACCGCGGGAAACAGCTAGTATCAAATAAGTTACTGGATACATAAAATCGGCTAGCTAGGACAAATGAAATACCCAGAATAATCATCGTACAACTGTTTGTGAGGTCTGCACATTAACTTCTCGTAGAGCCTGCAGTTGACATTTTATTAATTCAGTAGGGCACAACGTGAATGAAGAGAAAAATGCTGCTAGGAAACCTGCAGATGCGTTTCCCAAAGCTGACAAGTCCTCCACTTTCTGAAAAACAGAAAACATTAAAAAATAATCATCGTTAGGTATGTTATATTTTTAGGGCAATTAATAAACTTTTTTATAGACACGAAGAAACCTGATAAAGACGTCCAGACCAACGTTGCCGTCCCGATTATAGCGGGACGTCCTGATTTTAAGCCCAAAATTAAACTTTATGTTTCGTGACAGACTCAGTCCTGCGAGGTCTGCGCAGCAGTGGCGCAGGATCACGGAAAAGAGAGCACTTTAAATAAATTAAACGTATAGTTATCCGTAATTTTGCTGTTAGTATCTTCTATGTTCATGTCATCATGAGACTTAAAATGCAATTATTTTTTCGGATGGGAAATCATCAAATGACTCCTCCCGCCGTGGATGGGACGAGTGGGAGTGTCAGACTCTTACTGACTTAAACCCATCCATGTTCCTTCCTCGGCCCTATGTATTCCGGAGGCGCGGTATCTCTTTCGAACGTCCTGCAGCCCCGGCAACATAAAATGCCATGCAATACAATTCAAAACAGACACATACAATAAACCCATCAATTACTGTAGGCTGAAAGACAGTTATTAGTTTAGTTGTGCTTGGTTTTGACGTAGTAGAGTAGCTATTGTTATTCTTGTACAAACACAATATTTTTTTATAAACCTCACCTCAACTCCACTAAGGCGACAAACAAATTTTTGACAATAGCCATACGCTGCAAATAGTACAGAATTTTCTGCTACATTAGCCATGATTGCCGGAGTGGTGCCTGCATATAGACCTCTAAACACACCATCGTTTCTCAATGTTTGTTTCAGACAGTCGTACATTCCTTTGTAAAGATGCGGGAATGTTTGCATCTTTACTTTCACTGTGTCAAGTGGCTGGCCAACATATACAACTGCTACACCACCTAATAATTATGTATAAACAAAAACAGTGAATAAATAGATATTAAAAAAATCTGCCAAGTGTGAGTCCGGTTCGCACACCGAGGGCTCGGAACTTTGAAGGTAAATTATTATTACGCTTTCACGAGAAATGGCTAAACCGATTGGGAGGGGTTCGCAGATAGATGGAACCATCAAAAAAGGAGTAAAGTACGGCAGGTACTTTATTATTTCATTTAGTTGCGCGAAGTAGTTCCCTCAGGAACTGCTAGTTCTATGATTCTAAGTAACAGTTTTGAACTAAACAGCGATTGTCCTTTACAAAGAAACCTAATTACCTATGCGGTCGTGAAAAAAACAAGATAATTACGACTTTATTGCGTATAATATTCCTTCTAAAGATCGGAACCTTCGGTACGCGAGTCCAACTCGCACTTGAGCGGTTTTTTTTTCCGACGGGATATCATCACATGACTCCTCCCGCCGTGGGTGGGGCGGGAGGGATGAGGGTGTGTCAGACTCTTGCTGACTACTCCGGAACCCTTTGCATTCCGGAGGCGCCGCGCCGTAACTCTTTCGAACATACCGCAGCGGACTAACGACCTAAAGGTTCCTTTCCGTCAGTTTATAACCAGCATAGACTATGCCTAATCCGGCCTGAATAGATTAATGACATTCTCATGATCATTTTAATTGAAAAGAATAATTCTATTGTTGCCGTAATGAATTGAAAAAAAAAAACCAAGGACAGTAAAAAATTACCCAAAGAACCAGCCGTAAAATCAATCAAGCCATTTTTTAAGTTTCCTGAAGATCCCGACGAGTGAGCCATGGTACACGCTTTATTAGTTTAGGTATAGCCTGGAAGAAAATAATTGGTATTAAGATACAATAATATTCAATGTAAAATAAAATAATTTTGGTTTGGTACATTTCATATTTCTGTGATCTGGTGCTAAAGAGGTCAATGCCGCCAATCAATATTTTGAATAATACATAGGTATTACAAGAATGGACCAACATTAACAGCCAGTTGCACCTATTTTTTTTTTCATTTATACTTTTACCAATATCACAAAACTTATCAATAATTAGCATACTTTAAATATATTTTATGTAATCAATACAAGGATATAATAATTAAATAAGTATATATCATAAATATTTAGACAAAAACATAAAATAATATTAAAATAATTCAATTTTATTGTAGGCCTACATTTTGTCAAATCTTGAAAGACAGTTCTTCTGTTTCACATATAAGTAATCTGGAGCCTTGCCATGACGTGCCAAAGCAGGAATACATTAGTTGTGAAATAGAGTCGATGCTATACAACATTAGTAGCCGTGTCTCACTCTCACAGCTGCATAGTGATTGCAAAAACATGTGGTGGTACGGCCCCAGATATATTTTTAGTGCAACCAGCTGTTAAAGTGGTTATTTGTTATATATGGCAAACATATTTTAATTTATGTTTTTGTGTTCACTTATGACTTACTAGCTAATTCCCATGGTTCCACTCAACATAATTTATTAATATCAATATTAGCACTGAACTATTCGGGCTGATGTATTAATAACAATGAACATTCTTAAAAAACTCTGCTACAGTACAAAAAAAACAAAAACCATGAGTCTGTTAAACTTTCACGAGAAATCGGCTGAACTGAGATGAAATTTTGTAGGGAGATAGATTGGACCCCGGGAAGTAGTTCTCCAGGTGCATGAAGTAGTAGTCTCAGGATGATCATAATAATTAATTGCCAAAATGTACACATAAGAGGTTCCATACAATAGTTTAGGGCTACAGCAGGAGTTTACAAGTGAGATGACGTCAGATAGAGAAATGAAAGAAAAGAGAATGGAAGTAGAAGACATGCTGTGCCAAACTCAAATAAGTTGAGATAAGGTCAAGAGGATGATGATGGACATAGGCATGACATGATATTTTTTTATATTATTTTCTGTATGTATTGAATATTTGGCAATTCTTGCTTTACATAAAATTTGTTAACATACTCAGATTATTTATTTATTGAAAGTTTATCTACAGCAGTGATTACATCACAAAAGATACTACATAGTACCTCAGGCCTGCCACTTCATCTGCAACTGATAAAAAGTCCTGAAAAGTCCATCCTATAAGTTAATCCAGGTTATAAATTATGTGTACCAAATTTCATTTAAATTTATTCAGCCCTTCTTGAGATTTATCTCTTTTATTTATTAAGTATGACAATTATGGTATGATTCAAATGTAAAAGTAGTTCTCTGTACACGGTAAAACGGCTGAATCGATTTAGATGAAATTTCGCGTGGATAGATTATTATTTTATTCATTTTTCTGCTTTTCCCTACTCAGGGAGGAGTTGGACCTAATTAATATGTTTCTCATTCATTCCAGTTCTATCAGGCAGGCCTCTCGCACTTCTTCATGTGGATAGATTGGAACCCCTAGGATACAGGATAGTTTTATCGGAGTGCGTGAAATAATCCCCTCAGGATGCGGATGAAATCGCGGGAAACAGCTAAGTAGTCATTAATAATTACTGGAGACATTAAAATTTATGTTCGGCAGCTACGTAATTAAGATAGACTTATGATACTGAAAGAATAAATTGATAACAACAGCGCTTACTGATAATTTTAGTAACTCTATTAAAACTTACAGTTAAAGGCTTCCTTATTCTGTGTAAATAATATCAAATATCAAAAAGATTTTGATAAATCACTAAAACTGTATTTCACAAAGTTTACAAATGATTACGAATTAAATTCACCGCCGGTATGATCATCAAACTTTACATCAAAACACACTCGCACTGACCACAGAGATGAATGAGTGGAGTTGGAAATAAATTGAAATTGATTAAAAAAACACGTGCAAATGACAGTGACAGCAGACAGACAACCAAGCTTGCCACAGTAGAAATAATATAATAAAGTATAATATGGACATTAATGGACATGGAATCTTATACAGTTTGGAAACATTTAAACCGAGCCACCCAAACAGGCGCGCGCTCAGCGTACTTCAATACAATTATCCAAGCGATTTTCGCTGTTCAGATAGTTAGTCGCAAGTCGTGCTGCGTTGAGACGAGGTATAAAGTATCTGTGAGACGAGTTATGTTAGACGACGCTCATGTTTTTAGTTTAGACTACTTCAAAACCGGAGCTTTCGTTTATAAACTGATGATGTTGAAAGGTAAAAAAAAAAATATTGATAAAAACCAATATCAAATACATATTTCACAATGATAGTAAGCTACAAGCCCGAGGAGCTCGTGGCTAAGTAACAGCCGCACGGTTCGACCGATCAAAGGTTAAGCTGCGCTTGGCGCGGTCGGTCCGTGGATGGGTGACCATCTATGTCATAGCGAGACTCCTCCATGCCTCGGAAAGCACGTTAAGCTGTTGGTCCCGGTTGTCATTTGTACATCTTTGACAATCGTTACGGGTAGTCAGAAGCCAGAAAAGTCTGACAACCAGTCTTACCAAGGGGTACCGTGTAACCCGGTAACTGGGTTGTGGAGGTCAGATAGGCAGTCGCTCCATGTAAAACACTGGTACTCAGCTGCATCCGGTTTAGACTGGAAGCCGACCCCAACACGGTTGGGAAAAGGCTAGGCAGATGATGAGTAAGCTACAAGCCCCTCCAATCCGTACTGGATTTCAAGGGGTTCGTCGCTAAATAACAACCATGCGGATCGACAGATTAGTATGGTTAAGTTTCGCTAGCCGCGGTCATTCCACGGATGGGTGACCGTTTTCTGAACATAAAAACCTCCATGCCTCAGAGCTGACGGCCTGACCTTTCCCCATTAATCATCATCCGCCTAGCCTTTTCCCAACTGTTTTGGGGTCGGCTACCAGTCTAAACCAGATGCAGCTGCTAAGTACCAGTGTTTTACACGGCACGACTACCTATCTCACCTCCACAACCCACTTATCGGGTAACACGATACCCCTTGAGACTGGTTGTCAGACCTTCTGGCTTCTGATTACCCGTACGTAACGACTGTCAAAGATCTATAAATGACAACCGACGTGCTTTCCGGGGCACGGAGAAGTCTCGCTTTGACATAGATGGTCACCCATCCACAGAACGACCGCGCTAAGCGTAACTTTACCGTTGATCGATCGATCCGTGCGGCTGTTACTTAGCCACGAGCTCGATTTCATCTTCATCAATATTTGGGTCATCAACAAAAAAAACATAGATTGTTTATTTTTTGGAGGTTTATCAATTAGACATTAACGATTTTGGGGGGGGTCATGTCCCTTGTGACACCCCCCCTCGGACCGCCACTGCTCGATTTACTAATAAAATACGTAATTATAATCAAACATTGTGGTGTTGTGAGTTGTAGAATTACCAACCAAATCGTGAATATAATAAGCAATCATCATCATCACGATAGATATTGTCTTATTGCCTCTTCTCATAGAGAGAAGGCATGCATGAGCATAGATGACCACGCTAGCTCAAGGCAGATTGTCAATTTCAAAATTTTTGAGTCCAGGTTTCCTCACGATGTTTTCCCTTCACCATTGGTCTTACTTAAAAAGTACATACATTTATACATTTTATACTCTAATTTCCATTTAAATATTTTTTTCGTCGGATGTTTTGTAAACTTTATTTTTAAGAAAACTGGGATGGAAGTCAACAACGTTTCAAACCGCGTGGTGAAAAATCGCGGTGCGGACAGGTCCTTATGCCACACTTGATGAATGCTATATTATAGTGCTTTTCAATTAAATTTGCAAGAGTCTTCGAAGCAATCATTCTAGAAGTCATTGACGCAAACCACGTATTGTTTTGTGTATTTTCGCAACCGACTTCTAGAATGATCCCAATATAGGTACTATACCTATACGTAAACCTTCCTTGAAAAAATTGTTTAAATAACGGAACCCCCATCCGAATCGGGACCTACCTAGTTTTTGAGAAATTCGCGTACAAACATACATATACATACAAGCAAACGGGTCGACAACAAACCTCCTTTTTTGAAGTCTCTTAAAAATGGAAGAGGTTCTGAATTCATCGGAATCTTTTTAGGATTCCGTAGTCAACAAGGACCCTTATAGTTTCGCTGTATCAACTAAATGTCAACGCCGACAAAACTTTGTAGCAAATATAAAATTCAGAAAATTATTTATTTTTAAGCGTCCCTTATACAAAGTGGGATGACTTTGAGGGGTTCCCGTTCCGTAGTAGACATAAACCTTATAGTTTCGCCATGTCCGTCTATCTGTCTGTCCGCTGCATAGCTCAGAGCAAGCTCAGAGGTTCTTAGTACCTATAAGAATTACTAGAAAGCTGAAATTTAGTATGGATATTCATATTGATCACACCAACAAAGTGGTAGAATAAAATTTTGAAAAATATTTTTTTAGAGTACCTCCCATTAGGTACCCATACACGTAGTGTAGGTAAAGTGGGGAAGAATTGTTTTTTATCGTGTATCCCGTCATGTCGTACCCCACATTGTATACGTCTTTCAAAAATAAAGCAGGTGTCTGAAGATCATTTTCCAATTTAGGAAGTCGATTGCGAAATATTTTTGATAAGTTCGAGTGTTCCCCCCTCCCCTCTAACTTTTAGATGGTTGCTCCTAGATTTGTGAAAAATCTACAAACGTAGCATATTACCGAACTTGTAAGTAAGGAAAACTATCATGGTTAATTAGTCTTAACCGTGTAGTTACAATTAGTCCACGAAATATAACGTATATCAGAATTCTATTGCGCGTGGCCCGAATGCACGTGACCGGTTTTTTAGGGTTCCGTAGTCCGACAAGGAACCCTTATAGTTTCGCCATGTCCGTCTGTCTGTCTGTCCGCGGCATAGCTCCGAGGTTCTTGATACTAGAAAGATGAAATTTGGTATGGATATGTATATTGATCACGCCGAAAAAGTGGTAAAATAAAATTTTGATAAATGTTTTTTTAGGGTAGCTCCCAAACACTTAAAGTGGGGATGATTTTTTTTTCTCGCGGACCCCTCCGTTTGGGGTATCGTTAGATAGGTCTTTCAAAAATATTATGGGTGTGTGAAGACCATTTTTTGGTTAAGCGAGCCATTTGCGAAATATTTAGCTTTTCAGTGCAAATTTTTGTTCGAAACGAGTTACCCCCCCCCCTCTAACTTTTGAATGGCTGTACCTAGAAATATGAAAAAAATCATAGACATAGCACATGTAATGAACTTACAAGGAAAACTATCACGGCTAAGTAGGCTTAACCGTTTACAGAGTTATAGTCGACTAACTCAGACCTACTACGGAACCCTACTGCGCGTGGCCCAACACGCACTCGGCCGGTTTTTACTCGATTACCTTACTTGAAGACGCCAAGACCGATTTGGAAAATTCTTCTTTTGTTTAAGAGGGTTATAGTTTCCATGTGGTCGCATAGAAATATTGTCATAATCTGATAAGAAAAGGGTTAGGGCTCAAGCGTCAACTCCTCTCCTAATACTTTCCAAGATTAAATATATCGTTTGAAAGGGCTTTTGGTAGGTAACTATTTCAATTATCAGTCTTACAGAAGTTTCACATGGGGAGGGGTGAGTCCTATGCACCGCTAATAATGGTGAAAAAAAGTTTTAACAAAAAACACAATAGACTTCCAAAACAGAAAAGAAAAAAACTTTGTTAATATTTATTTTTAGCTCAATCAATTTTATATGATTAGGTAGGTACTTGACAGTTTATTTAAAGAAAATAAATGATAGTGGATACAATGCCATTGAAACTGTTTATTGATTAAGTTTATTATACATACATTTATAGAATTAAGCAAAATTGGGCTAAACATTGCTACATACATGTATATTTTATATTATTTTAACTAGTATATAATAAGCATACATTATTGTGACACTTCTAAAGAATGTTGTTTGGCACGAAATATTAAATATGGAAATCATGTAGTCTTACTGTATCTAGAAAATACTATAGATCAGATCTAAACAGATTAATCGATAAAATGTCTATAAAAAATTAGGATAAAACTCTGTGCTTCCAAAGCTCAAAACTGTCAGTCTCTTAGCCTCTCAGAACATCCTTCTGTTCTGACTATTTCTGTATCTTTAAAACTTGTGCTTTAACTTTATGCTCAGATCCTTACATAAAATTAGATATTTTCATGTATTCACAAAATATTCCAAACATTGAATGTTTGTAAATTTAAAGCTAGACAGAGCCATTGTTAGGCGATAGTATGACTTTATAAAGGTACACATTAGCAGTAATAAAGTTAATGACCAGATACAAAGGAAGGTAAGAAGTTGTTAAGATAGATAACTAACACTGAAAACCATCTTTTTATTAAACTGACACTGAACTTTTCACAAGACTTACCTTCTTATTCATAATAACGCCATTCGCCTTAAAAGCCTCTTTATAAAAGAGTCTTTTAGCTATCAACTGTTTTGTCTGTTTGTATCAAACTTCATTTTGACTATATAGATTATGGACATAACATATTGATAGCTAAAAGAGAGATCTAAGACAAAAGGTGTTATTATGAGGTGGTAAGATGGCCTACCAATTACTGATAACATGTTTAATACATTTAATAGAAATAGTATTACAGGACTTTTTAATACTTTGAATTATTATCATGTTATTTTATTTTGAAAATTTGTATAATTATTATCATGATACCTACATTTATTTAGCTTGTAAATTATACATTTCACAATTACTACTTGTAAAATATATCTTATTTTATAAAATATAAAAGGATATAATATTCACCATCTATATTGGAATTATACATATCACACACATTACATTATCTACTGCACTGACTGTATACTTACATTATAATGATATATGTTTATTATACTTTGATAGATACTTCATAATACATTCTACAGATAAATCAACAATCATAATTATGTAAAGTACAATGCACCATATAATAGAAAATAACAATAAAAACTCAGCTAAAACAAATTAACCATAACAAAATAATTAAACAGTAACCTCAACTTGATCAAGTAAATAAGTTGTTCAAGTTACCCACAACATGTAAAACTAAATATCACATTTCACTGTCATGTATAAAGCCTGGTAGATAAGAATAAAACTCTCAAAATTAATTCTGGATGTCCAGTCTTTCCCTCAAACGAATGTATATCTTTAAAATGGGTCTCAATGTTGTGGCTATCATGCTTGTTAGCACTAAAATGAAACAGAGGATTGTCAACCATTCTGCATTTTGCCACCAGTTAGAGAAGAAACTGAGTAAAATGGTTGTTACACCTAAACAGAATGTCAGTAGACCAGCTGACGTATGAATCAATTTAGTGTAAATAGGTGGAAGGTAGTGTTTCAATTTCAAACTATTCAGAGCACCCAAGCCTCCCAGCATTGTCAGCAACACGAAAATAAACGATGTCAATCCAAATTTACCATGAAAACTGGTAAAGTGTGCAGAACCCTTGAGAATCTTATTTGTTACGATTACAATGAATCCACCTAATATTATTGTACCACCTATCACCTGAAGGATCCAATGGCGAGCACTTCTCAGTCGTATGGGCATCCATCCAGTAGCTAGGTCACCAGGAGTTAGTGCATGCATTGCTGATGTCATAAACACCAGCCACTGAAAAAGGAAAAGGTAATATATCAGGTAGTATCATAGCATGCAGTTTTACACTAATAGATAGAAAATAGCACAGAACTTACCCCGAGAACCATTAAAATGGGATGAAACGAAAACAATGACACGCCGTCTTTAAAACAACAGTACGTGATAATACCCAGGAATGCCAGACCGCATAAGTTCGATAAGATGTTTAAGTAACTCGGCGATGGATCAGTATTAGGAGCCACTAGGCGTGATGTTTCGGATTTCCTATCTGATGGTCCCATTTCTCCTGAGACTGTTTCTTCTGCGCCGAGTTCCATAAATGCTCTTATGTTGAACGAAATGGAAGCCTTTATAGTGTGTGAGACCGGTAATGTTAATCTTAAGGCCGTTTGGATGCAAATGAAATGACTGAAAACTAATCTGGGGACTAAAAACTCGAAAGTGTTGGTAGGTACTGACAAGTTAATTGTTTTTTATTGATTATTTTTATTAAACTTCACTGAACTCGTCTAAAGTGAAGTATGGTGTAGTGTAGCCAGTGTTGCCAGTACCTGCGTCGACTTTCGGACGATTCACTACCTGAAATGGGACGATTTTTGGACAAAAAGGACGGCTGGTGAAACATTAATTTGTTACGAATTTATGATTGAATGATACTAAAGTATTGGTGTTTTGCAAATAGTAAAACAAACGGCATTCCAATAAATTTTCTGATGTTTGCTGGTGATGCGCGGGATACTTCAGCCATATTGAGATTTCAAGATTCTGTCAAAGTTGTAAGTGTCAAAATAAGAAAGTTGAAAATTTGGCATTGATGAAAAACTTCCGAGTGGAATGTCTGTTTCTCCAAGTATATTTCCTCGCATTTTGCTGAGTTGTGATCCTTGAGGCGCAACTATTCCTCCGTTGTTTGAAACAATCTCCGTGGATCTAATTGACCATATTATTTCGTCATATGAACCTAGAAATTCTATTTTTTTTTCTACATGACCTATTGCAGGGTGTTTCTAACAGCATTCGACCTGCTCAACCGGAAAATGTGGCAAGGTCCTAATTTATTTAATTAAATTAAGGCCTCAAGCCAAGGCTTACAACTAAATTTAATACTAAGTGACAGCGCGCTAAGGGCTCCCCCTAGTGGGAAATGAACCTCGGCTTAGGGCGTCACTGGGGAGGACAACTAGGGACTAGCTAGATAAATCATATCAATAATGCCACATATTCAGAAACTGTCATATCAAGATTGCGACTGCAGTGCCTTAACGGACCATTTGGAAACTAAGCAAAAAGTGAAAACTATCACATAGTGTAGTGTGTGTAATCTGTGGTTGCATTCACACACCGTGCGTTTCATTTTTACAAGCTTAACGCATTTTTGTAATTTTTAAAACAGCGTTTTGTTCTTTTTATAATAAGAAAGTAAATTCAAATAGACAACTACATCATAGTTGTCTATTCTATAGATGTCCCAAAAGGGACGAAAAAAGGACGGAATATATGAACGGACATCGAAGGGACGTAAATATGTCTAAACGGACAAAAATCGTCCCTTTTGGGACGTTCTGGCATCTCTGAGTGTAGCGATGAGCGAGCGTTGAATCAACGAACTAGTTGAATCAACCGTTGATCTCCTGTCAACGTATTAACGTTAACTGTTTATTACCTGTTTATGAATTAACTATTTATTTGGACCATGGGCGGAATCGTCCCCACCCATCAACAAAAATGAAATGTACATCAACAAAATTGAAATGTATTGTAGCTCAATTGATACATCTTATCAAGATGATGTTTTTTTACTATGGGGACGTTGCTCAAATGCATTGGGTTTTCCTAGTATCCTAACTTTTATATACAAATATTTCGACTTGGTGATAACTGAATTTGATACTGTGTGTGGACGGTGGTGTATACTGTGATGTGGTTCTCCATATTGTTGACCCGACGTGATGAACATCAGCTAAATCTCCTGATGTCAAGAGCTTCAACATCGTCGTCAATTCTCCCTCAACCTCCTACCATCATCGAGCAGCAACCAGCGTGTCACCCAGCCAGCAACCACTCACGGCTTCTTCGGGTTCATGACCTCCTAGCTAACGCGCAAGCCTGGTCACACCCTTCAGTCACATCAAGCAACTCGGCACGCCCCCCCCCCCCCCCAGTTCGACCAGTCAACAAGCAGAGGCCATTATACATCAACTCTCCTGGTCAACGCATGTATCCAACCGTCACCCACACTGCGACACTTCAATCCACTGGAGAATCGCAGCAGCCTGAAAACGTGTTCGTATGCATATGCAAGTGCATTTTATCGGTCGACCTATGGGGCTGTTACTTAGCCATGAGCCCCTCTAACGAGCAATAATAATACACTAAAAATTTTTATTTGCTTACTATAAGCATTGTGAGGATAACTCGAGAACGGCTAGACCGATTTTCATGGTTTTTGATTTGTTGTATTTGTCTCCATCCCAAATGGCAGAATAATTATTAAAACATCGGAAAAATAACGAAAAAAAAATTATGGGGCGGTACGAAGTTTGCCGGGCCGGCTTGTTAATAATAGATTGTATTTTTATAACCCCACTGATTTATGTAAAAAAAGGTTTTATATCAAATAGTGGATACTTTAGGAACAATTGGCACCAGTTTCATTTGTGTTGGTGGGTGGGGACGGAGCTCATTTATTTTTGCCCATGGTCCTTTGTCTTCATTCAACTAGTCGATTTCGTCAACTACGTTTATAAATTTAACTTGTGCATCTCGTTCAATAATCGAGAATGCAAACGCACCGAACTGAGCAAATTAAAAAACTTACATTGTAAACAACGTTGTAGATTGTGAGCGACGGTCATGTCATATAATTTGAACTCTAAGCATCGTACAAAAGTGTTGAATTTTGAAATATTTAATTTAAGAACAGTACAGATGACGATATTGGTAGAGAAACAGGTTAATACTAGTTTATTTGTTTATGAACAATATGAAGATCGCTTTTTTTAAATTATTGTTTGACAGTTTGTGACAAGTTGCGCGGAAGGTCAGAAATTATTTTCCAATAAATACATTAACTTGTCGCTTTGAATAAAAACCGTTCATATTTATTTACGTTGCAAGCTGACATGAGTACGTTAACTCGTTGAAGAATTTAACTAGTTGATTAACCAGTTAACAAACATAAATCAACGTTAACGGAAAACCGTCAACGACCCATCACTAGTGGTGAAGTAACTTCAGGTCATTGACAACCACAGATAAAACATGTAAACCACAGATTATATAGTTCACATTTTCACAACAATTGTTATAGTGCTTTTCACTAAAGTCCCGCGGAAATTATGGGAACTAAATTTGACAGGTCGGCCAGACGACCACAATGTTGCCAATTTAGCCACTTTGTCGCTAGAAATGGCGACTGTCGTTTGAGTCCTAGCTACAAAAATAAGACCTAGCGACAGAATTGCTTTAGCCACTTATCTCGCGACTCTTGGAATACAAATCATAGCAATTATAGGACCTGTAAGAGACCCATTTTTTTTTAACTCTACGCAGATTGAAAACTGGCCTTGCCATTTGATTTTCGTTTTTGTCTAATTTAACTAATTACTAGTGTTTTCCGAGCGATTATTCGCTTTACCATGGATATCTCATATACATACCAATGCACTATATCTGCCATAATTATAGTCCGACAAGGTTATTTATGATTGAGCCACCCTTCTTGAAATGTAATTTTTGGTGATACCGGCCAAAGGAAAAATCTTATTCAATTTTATGTAAAAAAAAAAAATGTATTCGATAAAACTAGATTTTGTTTTTGAAATAGTGAGAAAGAGCAATGATTATCTGCGATGTCTCTGGTGTTGTAGACACCTATCCACTGACCTCGGTGACTATTTATTAATCTAGTGGGTTTCGACTTGTGAGCCACCTACTAATATATCCAAATGATTGTTAAATATTATACTTTATTCACTTTATTGTTTCCAATTTTAAATTATTATTGTGACGTAAATGATGAATGAATAAATTGCCATTTATCATGTCATGTTTCACTAAAAACTTTTGTTTTTATTGGCATTCAACTTAAGAAACTGTGCAAGTTTCATCAAATTCGGTTCAAGCGTATTCTGATAGCTGAAAAATATGTCCTTTGTTTTGTTAGAGCAAAAGTAGTAAGTCGATACATGAATTCATGAAGATATTCGACGCAGATACTAAAATCTATACTAATATAATAAAGCTGAAGAGTTTGTTTGTTTGAACGCGCTAATCTCAGGAACTACTGGTACGATTTGAAAAATTCTTTCAGTGTTAGATAGCCCATTTATTGAGGAAGGCTATATATCATCACGCTAAAACCAATAGGAGCGGAGCACCACTATTCCACGCGGACGAAGTCGCGGGTAGAAACTAGTGGGATAATAAAAGCGTGGTATTATATACATAAATCATCATCATCTGCCTAGCCTTTTCCCAACTATGTTGGGGTCGGCTTCCAGTCTAAACCGGATGCAGCTGAGTACCAGTGTTTTACATGGAGCGACTGCCTATCTGACCGCCACAACCCAGTTATCGGGTAACACGGGTAACCTTGGTAACCCGTGTTACCCGGTAACTGGGACTGGTTGTCAGACTTTCTGGCTTCTGATTACCCGTAACGACTGTCAAAGATCTACAAATGACAACTGGGACCAACAGCTTAAAGTGCTTTCCGAGGCACGGAGGAGTCTCGCTATGACAAAGATGGTCACCCATCCACGGACCGCCCGCGCGACGCAACTTAACCTTTGATCGGTCGAAGCGTGCGGCTGTTACTAAGCCACGAGCTCCTTGCTCATTGTATACATACATAAGAACAATAAATTTCTGCTGAAACATCACTCTGGAAGTCGTTGGCAAAAATACACGCAATAGTAAGTTATTGTAAAATACTGACCGACAAGTGTTTTGGAAGTTATTTGGAACTCAGCTGTTGTAGGATGTTTGATGATTTTTTTATTTTTAGTATACGTTGACAACCCAGCAAATGTCATTGAGTATTACCATTTTATCGAAAATTATAGACTCTAGCAACCTTCTGCTTTCAAGTTGTTATTGTTGTTTCTTTCTGTCATACCCACATAAACAAAGACAGAGAGTCAAGTACAAGTCTCAACTTGTTCACTCGCGCCTCGCTACTCTTTGTTGTTTACGAAAATATTTAAATGTCATATCACATTAGTTTGAAGTTTTTGGTTTTGTGCGCCGGTTGATTCATGCGTTTTACAGAATTTCGTTTATCTTACGGGGAACTATTTTTATTTTGTAGTAATGATTCCAGTCAAAAACTATCATAAGGCGAGCCTCGATTAGTTCTCGTATATGCGCGAAACTGTGTAGTGTTTTTACTTAACTCTTTAAAGTTCTCTATTCAAGGGAGTTTAATTAATAACCTGTGTGGTCTTCTTTTGCTCAATTAAGTGTGTACATGGTAACATAATTGCATGTCAGAGACAGTTGTGACTTGATCGGACAGGAACAAACTGTACGAAACCAAAAATGTCGAGGTGAGTTCAATTTCATTGGCTCCTGCTTCTTTTTCTTTAAAAAATGATTTAATGTTATTTAATTTATTTAAAATTAATTGCTACATTTCACAAACTATGGGTTTAGAAGGTCAGAAAGTTAGGCACTTTGGGATGACTAATCTAGGTACAATGTTGTTGTTAAAATTCAATTAAAATTAAAATTCAACAATTTGGCATGTAATGTTATCTCAAGTAGTCCTGTAGTAGTTTCCAGCTAAAAATTGATGACCCACCAGCCAATAATTGACTATTCCTGCTCTTCTACAGTTAAAATGATTTAAAATGAGTTTTTATCCTTTGGTATTTATTGTGCCACTATACTAGACATGGTCATTGAAATCCTGTGCGTAATCTTCTTTTATTTTATGAATCTTCAACACTAAAACATAGTATAAAACAAAGCTTTTTCTGCTGTCTGTGCACTTAAATCTTTATACAACGGATTTTAATGCAGTTTTCATCAATAGACAGAGTGATTCAATAAGAAGGTGTAATATGTATGATAGATAATAATTGGTTGGTGGGTCATCTTAGGGGCGGATTTTATTATGGTAGAAAATCTATAAAATTTTATTATGTACTAAAGCCCCTCGGGAAGCCAGCGCAAGTTGCTAGTATATCACAAAATCAATTATCTACCTGCATGAAATTTATGTATTTACATTCAACTTTTTTGCAAGAACAATATAACTGCTAAGCGCGTGTAGTGTAGGAATCACTATGCTGTTGAATATTGTTCCTGTATGCAAAGCTAAGCTATGTTTATAGATGTGAATAAAAAAACATGTTTTAAACATTATTTATTTGGCAATAAATGTGCAATTTACAAGGTATTCAATTCTTGCATTATTTGGCATGTGCCATGAAAATATTGATTATACTTAAATAAAATATACTACATAATTATTTATTAGATGTTATCTGCTAGGTTCACACACCCGGATAACCCCTAGAAAAGCCCTCCAACCCAAATTTTAATTCCATGGTTCAGCCATTTTCTCATTAAAGTTTAACAGGCAAAGGTTCTTTTACATTTTTAATATTAGTAAGGATACTATTGTTTTATGTCCCAGGCCATGTTACCTTGGTTGTTCTTAACCAAATAAGTCACATTGTATTCAAGGGTGTTTCAGGGCTTATACCCAACAGGTATAAACATGTCACGGTTTGAACAAACTGTTACAGTCCTACGTTTAGTCTATAACCAAATAGTATTTTTATTAAATTATAGTTAATAATTAAATATTTTTGTATAAAAAAACGCTAATTAAACGACATGTTAAAGTGATCCTGATATCAGTGCCCTTTTTGTCCTATAACTACATCTATTGCATTTGGCTGTGCCCCATGCATTACTAGCAAATTACTCCTCTCGCCGGGGTGGAAGGGAGTCTTAGGGAGTCAGACTCTTACTGACTAAAAGTTTTAGTCAATCTGAGTCTGAGGCAGTTTTAGTCTAAAACCCATCCATGTTCCTTCTTCAGTCCTTGTTGTTCCGGGGGCGCGGTAACTTTCGAACATCCCACAGCGGGCAGGACTAGCTCTACCCTGCTGTTTCACCCACCGTGGTGTAGCCCTTTAGCCTTCCTTTGCCCTTTACGTTCCAGGGCTGCAGTAACTGTTTCTAACAATCCCGCAGCCCCGGCAGGCATTGACCCTGGGGGTGGGCCGCCTACCTGGCCGAAAGTCGTATCGTCTCCCGACGCCCGGGGCCTCTCCCGCTCCCTCATGCGTCTACGTCCTTCTTCAGCATGACGCAGAAGCAGCATAAGTATGACTACTTCCCATTCCCTCAAGCTCCGTACCATGGCTTGAACCAAACCGGCCGGACGCATGAGGTCGCTGCCGCCGATCGCCGCTACGAGAACACGTCAGCGCTCGGAAAAAACGGGGCAGACCTCCACTGTATGCTTCTCCGTCTCCTTCGGGCGATCCTCACAATGGTGACACCCCGGCTTTTTCTCACGCCCGATTCGATGCTGGAAGGTTCCAGAGAGATGTCCAGTAAGTGACGCCGTAGCGCCTCCCTAGCCACTCTTCAAAGAGGGGCTTTATCGCTATAATTAATGGCGTGCCCTGGAAAAATTAAGCTTTAAAGTGCAAATTGGAGTTAGGAGTACCTACAGCCGTGATTTTTGTCACAGAAGAGTCGGGTCCCCTACCCGCCTCTGTGAATAAAACCGACCAAGTGCGTGTCTGGCCACGCGCTGTAGGGTTCCGTAGCAGGTCTTACTAAGGCCCAAGTTCACCAACAAGATAACGGTCCGATTAACTTAAAACAGCTGTTTAGCATAAATTCAAACTTCAAATTTTCGATGGTTAACGTATTATTAGAGATTTTTATTCCTGAAACAGTTGGTTACCAAACCAGGGTTGAACTAGAAGTGGGTAACAGGAAAATCCCAGCTTCCTGGTTAAAAAACGGTTTTATTTAACGGGCCGATTAGGTAACCATCTGTTGGTGAACTTGGGCCTTAGTCGACTATAACGCTGTAACTGGTTAATGGCCATTTTCAATATCCTATCTATCTATCCGAAGATTTCCTTACTAGAGATAGAATTTTGACATAAAGTCCATACGACTAATGTCAAAAATCTATCTCTAGTAAGCAAATCTATGGATAGATAGAATATTGAAAATGGCCGTAAGCCTACTTAGACGTGATAGTTTTCCTAGTAAGCTCATTGCATCTGCCAGGTCTGTGATTTTTTCAAATTTCTAGGGACAGCCATTCAAAAGTTAGGGGGGAGGGGGGAATGCTCTTATCGAACAAAAATTTACATTTTAAAGGTAATCCCTAAATCGAAAAATGGTCTTCACAGACCTGTTATATTCGGGTAGGTCCCATCCGCCCCGGTGGTCCCGGCCCGGTAACGGGACGGTTGGGAAAAATTGTTGCATCGACCCCGGTAGTGCCGGCCCCGTCGTTTAACGGGGTGGATGGCACAGATGAAGTATCATCTACCCCGGTGTGTTTTTCTAACGGGACGGATAGCACAGATTGAGTAGCAAACATCCCGGTAGTGTTAAAAGCGGCGAGAATATACACTCGGCGTCACAAAAATCGCACCTCATCAAGAATTCTTTTCAAAGTCATTTTAACCCTATTAATCAATGGTAGACATATGACTATGGGGTATCATTCGAAAGGTAATTTATTTAAATTTAAGAATAAAACAAAAGATTTCGTTTTTGTTTACCAGGGAATAAAAAAAAGCAAGTTGATTATGCAAATGACTAAAACATGTTTATTTACAACAAAAAAAAATATACAAAAGAGTCCTTAAAAACAACTTAAAACCTAGTGTTGCCCCCCCTAGCCCTGATAACTGCTTCCATGCGTTCCCTCATGGACCTAATTAATGTTACAACAGTCTCCTGAGGAATGTTGTCCCATTCTGCTACGGCGGCATCTTGGAGGTCCTGAAGCGTGGTAGGGGCAGGATCCCGTGCCCGTACTCGCCGTTTCAGTTCATCCCAAAGGTGCTCAATTGGGTTCAGGTCTGGACTTCTCGCTGGCCAGCGCATAACAGGTATCCCAACTTCTTGCAGGTAGTCCCTTACAATTAATGCGGTGTGACAGCGGGCGTTATCATGCATTAACATGAACCCACTGCCAATATAACCCGCATAAGGGACCACGTGCTCCTCTAAGATCTCTGTTATGTACCGAGGAGCAGTCAGCGACCCTTGCCCGCGAGCACCTCCAGTCCGAGAAACGCACACAAGGTTCGTCTTGCCGTCGATTGACATGCCGCCCCAGAACATGCACGAGCCACCCCCGTATTCTACTGTCTCTTGAATACAGGCATGTGTGAATCGTTCCCCTTGCTTTCTGTACACCCTCCTACGCCTGTCGTTACAGAAAAGACAAACCCTTGTCTCATCTGAGAAGAGCACAGTCCTCCATTGTTCGATTGTCCAATCCACATGTTCCCGAGCAAATTGTAACCGGTCTCTCCTATGCTGTGCAGTCAATTTTGGCCCTGTAGCAGCCCTATGAGCTGCAATTTTCTTCTCCCGCAACCTTCTTCTAACCGTGGAGACACTCACAGAAATTCTGCGAGCTGATCGGAGTTGTTGTTGCAGCTCAACAGCATTGGAGAACCGATTTCGTAAAGACGTCGAAACAATGAAGCGATCGTCTCTTTCGGATGTGCAGCGTTGTCTTCCAGATCCACGTCTTCGAATATAGCCACCAGTCTCTTGGAACCGTTGGAACACTCGTCGAACGGAAAATCGACTCAAGTTCAGTTGCCGAGCAACATCACATTTCCGCATCCCTGATTGCAGTAGTGCAATGACTTGAGCGGCTTCATCTGCAGTGGTATCCATCTTCAGGGGTATTTTTCTTAATGTAGCTGTTCACGTGTGTTCACTTCAACGGTTGGAGAGCGAATGACTCACATTTAACCCGGGTCGCCCGTTTTATACCCTTCTAGAGGGGTGCAATTAGTGGATGATGTGATGCGTATTTTGACAACATTTTGTTTAACGTTACGTGCTAATGAGATTTGATGTGTTTGGGAATTCTAACTATTGTTAAATTAAAGGTCATTAAATATACTTTCAATTGATACTAGTATTAATTGGGTTCAATTGATTCCTTGATGGCGGGGCATGCTTAAAACTCATATTCAAAGAGGTGCGATTTTTGTGACGCCGAGTGTAGTATTATTATATACACAAAACACATGAACTGAAAAATAAAAAAAAGAGTTTGTATGTAACAATCAGGTTTATTGGTATAAAAATATATATTAACTATTAACAATCATATATTTAATAATTTGTTGGTTGGTACAGTTCAAATCTATTGGAATCAACACAGTGTAATCGTTTGCTGAAGTGTTTACATCGGGACGACTTCATCCGTAATGAACTTTAGAATTTATGGATGAAAAAATATGATTGATATAATTGTTAATGTATATTTTTATACCAATAATAAAAATGATTGTTACATAAAAACTCTTTTTTTTACACACTACCGGGGGTAGTGTTAAAAGCGGGGAAAATATAGTACTATTTTATACATAAAACATATGAACTCAAAAATAAAAAAGGGTTTGTATGTAACAATCATTTTTATTATTGGTATAAAAATATACATTAACAATTATATCAATCATATTTTTTCATCCATAAATTCTAAAGTTCATCACGGATGAAGTCGTCCCGATGTAAACACTTCAGCAAACGATTACACTGTGTTGATTCCAATAGATTTGAACTGTACCAACCAACCAGTTATTAAATATATGATTGTTAATAGTTAATATGTATTTTTATACCAATAAACCTGATTGTTACATACAAACTCTTTTTTTTTATTTTTCAGTTCATGTGTTTTGTGTATATAATATAAAAATATACATTAACAATTATATCAATCATATTTTTTCATCCATAAATTCTAAAGTTCATCACGGATGAAGTCGTCCCGATGTAAACACTTCAGCAAACGATTACACTGTGTTGATTCCAATAGATTTGAACTGTACCAACCAACCAATTATTAAATATATGATTGTTAATAGTTAATATGTATTTTTATACCAATAAACGTGATTGTTACATACAAACTCTTTTTTTTATTTTTCAGTTCATGTGTTTTGTGTATATAATAATACTATATTCTCGCCGCTTTTAACACTACCGGGATGTTTGCTACTCAATCTGTGCTATCCGTCCCGTTAGAAAAACACACCGGGGTAGATGATACTTCATCTGTGCCATCCACCCCGTTAAACGACGGGGCCGGCACTACCGGGGTCGATGCAACGATTTTTCCCAACCGTCCCGTTACCGGGCCGGGACCACCGGGGCGGATGGGACCTACCCTTATATTCTTGAAAGACCTATCCAACTATCAATTAGGTATACATGAGAAAAAAAAACATCCCCACTTTACGTGTACGGGGCTACCCTAAAAAAATATTTTATTTTACCACTTTGTCGATGTAACTAATATAGGTATATGTCCATACCAAATTTCAGCTTTCTAGTACCAAGAACCTCCGAGCTACGCCGCGGACAGACAGACAGACAGACGGACATGGCGAAACTATAAGGGTTCCTTGTCGGACTACGGAACCCTAAAAAGGAATAACTATGACAGTCAAATTAAAAACTATAACCTAACCAATTAATAAACTACAGAATCATCATATACTGCGTGTGGCACATACTTATAATTCATATCGGGTTCAGCGAATGGACGATGTGATAATAATCTATAGTTCTTGTACAAATAGTTAGTTACATAGTCAAATATTTCTAAATAATAGTGATCAATTTACAGATCTTCGTCATGTTGACTCTACTCTAAAACTGAGTTACCTACATAGTATCCAACCTTGATGCTATGTTCAACATTATTCATAATTTATTCAACCACATCGCCCCATACAAATATGATAATGATTTTATCAATCAATTGTATTGTGGAAAGTCTAAGGTAGTAAGATAATAAAAGTTAAATTTGTTTCAAAAGTTGGTTTATTGATTAACTTTTGAGTTTGTGGGTTATTATTCCATAAAACAGGTCATAGATCAAACTGAACGTATTGCCCGCTTTAAATGGTTCAATTGATTGTTGGTATCGAATTGACTCGGGTTGCTATTTTTTTATTAATTTCAGAAATTTGAAAATTTACAATTGTGTCGTTTCTGACGGCCCAAAAAACCCCGCTTGGACAAAGATTTTAATGATGTCTGCGCGCGCCCTGACCTACACGAAAAAAACTATGTTTGTCAGGGGATTTAACTTCATTTCGGTTCTGCCGTTTTACCGTGAAAGCGTAACAAACAAACAAACTCATATTTATGAGTTTCCCGTCTCGGTAATTTACATTTACACTTTTCGTTAGGTCTTATATTTTTAAACTTAGGCCCATGTTCACCGACAAGATAACGGTCCGATCAAAACAGCTGTTTACCATAAATTCAAACTTCTGTTTTACGATGGATACCTTATCATTTTGGTTTTTAATTCTTAAAACTGTCGATACCAATACGGGGTGTGACAAGAAGTGGATAACGCAAAAATTCCCGCTTCGTGGTTAAAAAACGTTTTTATTTAACGGACCGATTAGGTAATCACTGTCGGTGAACTTGGGCGTTAGCCCTTAGCTCCTCTTAGCTCTCATTTTTTCAAAGTTCATGGTGAGATTTGGGATGCAAAGAGAAAACCAATATACCTACATAAAACTTTAAATATCACTCTCTAGTAATATTTACATCAATCAATAACCGTCTTGATTAAAGCATATCTGAAAACAAGCAACTGCTCTACATTACTATGTCGTTTAATTGACGAAAATAACTGTGCCATTTTCGTCTAATATTCTTACCTGTATGCGCTAAAGTTACGGGAGCACCAAAAAATAAAATCATAGAAAAGGCATTTCACCAAAGCAATTTCAGCTTATTGTTCCTAATTGAACATTCAGTTTTTGCTTTGTTGATCGAAGTGAACACTTTGTTTATTGATAATTCTTAAGCTTAGATAAAAGCCTAGTAGGTATCAAATAAAATAAATTAGTGCTAAGTAAGTAATCTCGAAAAGTCTCGTAGCCTTGATGCCGCTCCAAATCCGTAAAATACTTTCCAGGAAAAAGAATGATTTACGTTCTCCAAATTGTTATTGTTAAAAACTACAAAGTCGGTTTCGATTCGTGTCCAGCCTCATAAAAAGAGAGTTATCTTTGGTCTAGTACGGGTAAAACAAATACGTAAGTATTGCACAGTATTGCGTCATGCCTAATCATATTAACCTTCTACTGCTTGATATAAGTGTTAATATCCTTCGTCCTTGTGACTTACTCCGTTATATCGCTGAGTCTTACGTGCATGTCATCGGCAGCCATCTCCATCCTGCTCTTGCGCTTATTTTATTTTTAAATTGTTCGTTTTGCTTCGCAATCGTATCACACCACGTTTGGCAGTCGCAAACCGGACCGTGACTCATTCCCTGTTTCACATAAGTAACTGGAGGCGAACGCCTAGCTCGTCCAAACAAAAATAAACAAAAAACTTCATACGTGGTAGGTAAGCTTTAGGGACACCTTATCTGTTCCACCATGATGCCAGTTCCTTAAGATAAGTCAATCTATTTTCATTTCATTTCTTAGTATGTACCTACCTATGTAATAAATATATATGTAACATATTTTTATCGCAAATTCGCAAGGTTTTACTTTTCCTTTGCTACAATATATTTTATGTAATATCCTTTATACAAACCTAATTGTACTCAGTCTGTCTAATCGTCGTCATGAGCTCGCCGCATGGGTCGGTCGATCAAAGGTTAAGCTAAACTTGGCGCGGTCGGTCAATAGATGGGTGACCTCGTCCTGTTCTAAATAACATACTTAATTTATTTGTTCGCAATTATGAGGTGTCAGCTCGAAATTACTTTTAAAGTGTCAAATCACGATAATAGCAAATACAGTAGAAATAATATAATAATAGTAAGTATACGATCCTCATTCCAATACTGTATAACTGGACTACCTTAGAAAAAGATAGTTGTTATACATAGTTCACAAAGAATTCAGTTTTTAGATATCTTAATAGTCACTACCATTGTTCTATTCCTCATTTCGGTTGGGCCAGTCCAATTTAAAATGCCCATGTTAAAGCTTCTCGCGCTTGCCCTCCCACTGCCCTCGGTGTCTCATTGTTATTACTAACTAGCTTCTACCCGCGACTTCGTCCGCGTGGAATAGTGGTGCTCCGCTTCTATTGGTTTTAGCGTGATGAAATATAGCCTATAGCCTTCTTCAATAAATGGGCTATCTAACACTGAAAGAATTTTCAAATCGGACCAGTAGTTCCTGAGATTAGTAGCGTACGCAAAAAAAGTAACTTTTCTGGTTGATTTTTTACACCTTGTGTCCGAAAAACCCAAATATCTTACGGAACCCTATTTTTTCCAAAATAAAATTTAGCCTATGTTACTCGTGGATAATATAGCTTTCGAATGGTGAAAGAATTTTTGAAATCGGTCCAGTAGTTTTTGAGCCTATTCATTACAAACAAACAAAGTTTTCCTCTCTATAATATTAGTGTAGATTGGTACTTTGGTAGGTACCTATTCATACCTCTTAACTACTCGTTGTACATTGACGCATTGAGTCAATTTCTTAAATTATAGACTCGGTAAACGAATGATTCAAAACTGCTTGAGTAACATAAATTAAAATAAATATTCGGCAAATATAGGCGTTGCGTGCCCGAGACCTTGAAGAGGTATTATCCTCGCATCCGTCTAACGGTGCTTTCATTCTCAAGGTAAACTACAGACATTTTATTTTACACCTTTCACCTCCACCTTTCATCCTTATGACACCTTAAGTTATTCGAAATACTATGGCTTTCATACAGTTTAATAGCTGCCCCTGAGTGATGTAGTATTGAACTAAGATAAAAACAGGAATAGGACAGCACAGGAATGTCCAAAGTTTTGACTAAATAGGACATAGACCCTTTATTTTTTATTTGAAGTGTTTTTGAAGTCTGTTCTATTAAAAAAAATATATATGTTCCTAGATTTTTAGTGGGTCGGTTTGTAAATTATATAAATTACAATATCCTAATGCTAGACACTCATCACCTTTAATAAGGGTGTATTTCTCCTTTAAAGCTTAGAGGCGTGATATTATGTTATGGAATGGTTTTTACCATTACACTTTACAGATACTTTTGTGTCCAAAAATACCATTAGGCATATGATCATAGATACAGAAAAACCAGAAACTCCTTTTTTGAAGTCGGTTTAAAAGGAACCCTTATGGTTTCCCTTTGTCTGTATGTGTGTCCGTCTGTCCATCTGTTTGGCGAACCCGGAATAAAAATAAATCCTATGTAACCCAGGTTTCAAGTTATCTCGATCGGTTCTGTCCGTGAAAGCGTAACAGACAGACAAAGTTACTATCAGATTTATAATATTAGTGAGGATTAATAGCTCAAGAAGAGCACGTAAATGCACGTGTTATAATTGCGCTATGTAAAGCATGTTGTTATTTATTGTACTGCTATTAAACTTGCAATTACTCATATAAAACGCTAACGATTAATTGCGTGGTGGCAACTACGCATAATTTAGAGGAAATAATAATATAGTATATTATAGAACTAGCTCAACGTTGCAAATGATACAGATAGATAAACATTATGCAAACCTTGGTAATCATAATAGTCCGGTCAATTTAGACAATTAAATTAACAAAAATTCCGACAGAACCAAATTTCCGTAAAGACCTTTGGTTTACCATAAAAAAAAAAATTTGAAAGTCCCCATCAATCCCATGACTGCTAAAAAAGTTATTAGGGGTCAAAGGTCCAAATTTCAGGTTTTTGGGGTTTTTCTCGAAAATGGTAAGTTTTTTCAAAAAATACTTCAGACCAAAGTTGTAGATCTTAAAATTCTCTACAAAAATAGTCCTAATGATTATTTCTCTAAGTATCACCGTTCCTGAGATATCGTAATTGTAAGAGTCACGTTCTAAATAATATGCACACGTTTGCCACATATATACATACTCAGGTACTTAAGCAAGCAAAAATGCCTATTTGTGTCTCTTTTATGTATAAACTATATACTATATTGAGAAAATATACATTTGAAAGACAGTCAGTCCCTTCGAGAATCCCCTCTACCCAAAAACAAACACAACAATTGTAGTGGGTGAAGATGTTGATTTGTTGGTACTACTTACCGCAAGGACTCCAATTGATAAAACTATATACTTTCTAAAACCTGGAAAGGCTCAACAGCGAACAGAAATTTATTCTTCAAAAAGTTTATCGGCTTATCCTAAATGCCAAAACTATATTTTATTTTTACATGCGATAACTGGTTGTGATACTACATCGGCAATGTACATATCTGTATTTGACAATGCAATCTATTTTTTAGGAGCTCCATAAACAGCAAAAAGAAAGCGAATTCCTTTCGTAATTATTGTCTGAGGTGAAGAATCTATTTCCGTAAAGACTTTCACACAGTCAATTAAATCTTTTTTCTCAAATAATTTTAAAACTGTTTTTTTCCCTTCTGTACATTGCCGATGTAGTATCACAACCGGTTATCGCATGTAAAAATAAATAAAAATAATAATATATATAATATATATATAATAAAAATATAGTTTTGGCATTTAGGATAAGCCGATAAACTTTTTGAAGAATAAATTTCTGTTCGCTGTTGAGTCTTTCCAGGTTTTAGAAAGTACCTATATAGTTTTATCAATTGGAGTCCTTGCGGTAAATAGTACCAACAAATCAACATCTTCACCCACTACAATTGTTGTGTTTGTTTTTGGGTAGAGGCGATTCTCGAAGGGACTGACTGTCTTTTAAATGTATATTTTCTCAATATAGTTTATACATAAAAGAGACACAAATAGGCATTTTTGCTTGCTTAAGTACCTGAGTATGTATATATGTGGCAAACGTTTGCATATTATTTAGAACGTGACTCTTACAATTACGATATCTCAGGAACGGTGATACTTAGAGAAATAATCATTAGGACCATTTTTGTAGAGAATTTTAAGATCTACAACTTTGGTCTGAAGTATTTTTTTGAAAAAACTTACCATTTTCGAGAAAAAACCCAAAAACCTGAAATTTGGACCTTTGACCCCTAATAACTTTTTTAGCAGTCATGGGATTGATGGGGACTTTCAAATTTTTATTTTTTATGGTAAACCAAAGGCCTTTACGGAAAATTTGGTTCTGTCGGAATTTTTGTTATTTGATCACTATTTTTATGTCTAAATTGACCGGACTATAAGGAAAAAATACTTTTTTTTTACAAAAAATAGAACCAATCTCCATAACACTGAAAAGAGAAAAATAAATAATTATTTTCGACTGAAACTTGTGGATCAATATATTGTCCAAGAAGTCGGTGTATATTAGATTCTCCCACAAACTTCTGTGATAATGGGAGGTGACGGAGGTGGGCTTTTATTTCCACTTCCCCGCACCTTTTCCATTAAAACAATTTTTATTTTTAACTGACTTATTTTTGACAGATTTCCATAATAATTAGTTAGTTTAGTTAATCTAAATAGGCCTATAAAATTTAACTCATGTTAAATTTTACAAGTGACTATCTTTTTTTATTGCTCCGATCAAAACTTTTAGTCAAACTTTTAGTTACTATTGTGTGTATTTTGCCACAGACTTCAAGAGCGATGTTTCAGCAGAAACTATATGTTTCTCTTTTAAATGTTTTGGAAGTCGGTTATTTCGGTCGTCGATAGCATTAGTATTTAGTTAGTCCCAGAAATTATTAGCTGTGGCAGATGGACAAACAAACAAATAGAAAGTGAAACCATGAGGGTTCTTTTTCCATTTTCGTTCAGTACCCTAAAAAAGTCTATCTCTGATATTAAATAACTCGATTACCCAGTTTCGATACGTCGATGACCTACAGAAAATGTTCCTTATTTCATTAATATGTACTTATTCATTTTTAGCGTTTTAGATAATGATTGCATCATCTCCAATTTGGTTGTTTGAAGCAGGTCGGTCTGTTGCGGGTTGCGGGCGTGCTTTGTATTTGGAATAAATTAAAATAGTCCGGTGAATAAGCGACTAACGAGTCTGAGCTGAGCTACTCGCACGTAGGTGGCCGTATGAACCACATGTCTCACTCTGCCTTGAGTGTAGGTTTTGAAACATCGACATCTTTAACTTGACTGACTATAGTTAAATCAATAGTAGCATGAATTCGTGGATCTCCTACCACTTTTGTACTAACAAACGAACGTACCTAGGTACGTGTTTTTTTAGCGATCAGAAAAAAATTGCTGTCCATATCTTGAAAATTACGGAACCGATTTTGGTGAAACTTGCACTTTTCCCTAAGTTGAAATATATGCAAGCTAATAAAAAAGGAATGATCCGACTTATGGTTCCCGAGAAATACGTGGACAACATACATACATGTATACATACTCGTACATACATACAATTTTACGCGCGTGTTTAGACACCTTTATAGACTAACATATATACGAATATTATGGAATTCCAACAACATTACAAACATTCGGGTCGAAGTGATAACCAATTTTTTTTAAGAAATCGGTTATTAACACGCTTTTATTAGCTCGGGTTGTATGTATGTATGTATGTATGTATGTAACGGAATCTTTGAACCTAATTTTCACTGGTTTCTAGACGTCTGATCAACTTGGAACTTTGCACACGTGTTAAGGGCTGATGACAATGCAATAATCCGAAAAAAAAAACTAAAAAAACACGCTTTTATTGCTGACCGAACTAAAAAATGGAAAATAAATAATAGTTTAAAAAAAACTAAAAAAACACGCTTTTATTGCTGACCGAACTAAAAAGTAGAAAATAATTCAATTCAGAGTAAAAAGCGTGGGGTGCTTGATATTTTAATTATTACACCTATTCTATTGGCAACCATTTATGAGAGGAGAGTCATGAAAATATAGGAAACCCCACGCTTTTTACTCTGAATTGAATTATTTTCTACTTTTTAGTTCGGTCAGCAATAAAAGCGTGTTTTTTTAGTTTTTTTTTTTTAGTTTACCAAAAACACAAGTTTAAAAAATGTCTTCGTTTGTTCCGGGTAATTTCCGAAAATATATTTCAATTATTGTTTCAGAGCGCTGGTGCTATGCGCAGCGGCGTTATGCTTGCCGGTGCATGGTTTCTGGACATCCTGCAAGGAGGGCGCGCACTGCTCTGACGGCTATTACTGCGAGACGGAAACCAACATCTGCCAGGAATGTCTCTCCTGCGAGAACCTTAAGCGGGAACCGCCGCTGGCGAACATTCCTTGCATCAAGTCCGTTGCCGAATGCGGATCCTGTATCAATGGGTTAGTATTCGAGCCAGTATTAAAGTTCATTGCTTCTTATGGGTTTTCCGAAATGAAGATAGTTTTTACCGTACTCCACTAAATATGTGAGAAATCCAGACCTGCTGACTAGCCGTCGTCACTAGCTTCAAATAAATTGCTTATGACTTTTTATTGTCATTTGTTACTAAGTAATACTGTCATTTGTACAATCTTAACTAATTTATTAATTTCCAAAGTAGGTAAGTAACATAAAAGTTAATGTAAGAAATATTTTTCAAGAAAAAATATTTGACTTAATAGTTTAGTATTTGTTGATTCTCAGTCTAAACTGTCGTGAAACTCTGTAGTTCTACGATAAGTTATTGGGTAAACCTCTAGAATTCTAGATAATAAAAATAACATAAATGTATCGATTAATCGCAATACCAAAAACAGCTTTTCTGGTGGGGGCCCCAAAATGTTGTTATCCGCAGATTCGTTATACTCGTTATATCATACCTCTACATCTACAAGCTAATACCACAAAATATGGAGACTACTACTACTCGCGTTCGATGTGATAATTTTGTGCGTGTTAGATGTGTCACGCTAATTTGCTGACGGCTATGTTATGCAAACTTCTACTAAGACATACCTGTATAATGAGTTGATGTTTTAGTTAAGTAGAAAGATAACACATTTATTTAGTACAAAAATATAAGACATCTAAAATTATGCTTCTCTAAATCACATACATAATAAGGAAAATGGTAGGCAGGCGTGGTCTTCAGAATTATGGGTGCAGAAAAATATCCTACCTTCATGTTAATTCTAAGCTATGTGTGTCAAGTATCACCCAAATCCGTTCAGTGTTTTTTGCACGTAACAAATATCCATCCGTAATTACGAATTTCATTTTCAAAATTTTAGGATGAGATTATTATTACATTAAAAAGTAGATATATAAGGGGTTATAATCACCCAGTATTACAGAGCTTGAGCGAGGGTGTAAATAGAAACCGAGTTTTAATGGGTTTTAGCGACGTGTATACCACACAGTCCACTCATTTGCGAGAACAATAAATAATACAATGTAAAATAAATATTTATTGTATTAAAAAGTCGGTGAACAATTTTTCAAATTAACGCATTCTTCGGAAAAGACTTAGATTCGACAGTTTCTTCTAAAATTCCTTACTGTATTATTATTTCAACTGTGCTAAGACTTAGCCCAGTGGTTCCCAAACATTTTTTATTTTTATATTATTACATATTTAAATGTTTTATCTCGATGCCTTATTAGCTAGTTGAAATAGGATAAAGTTTAAACTATTGTTTTGATGATGATAGGAGTATTCCTGTTTGTGTTTACGCACTGCCTGCGCTTACAACCCTGTCCAAATTCGCAGGCTGGTCATGGATCGGCGCGGCGACGTAAATGCGGAGTGTGTGCCCCCGGACACCTCAGGGTTGGAGCCGACGCCGTCCTACGTGTGGGTGCTCATCAGTATCGCAATACTGCTGTTCTTAGCGCTCGTTGTCGGCATCATCGCGTATCTACTGCGCTACCCTGAGATCTTTAAGACTGCTGGTAAGTACATTAAATAATGACCAAGGCTTCCTTCTTTTCTCCTTTTCTTGGTGGCATGAGATGAACAAGAACATTCATAATAGAAAAAAATGAAGGTGAGGCTGATCAGAGACACGTTCGACTATCAGATTGCACTGGACGAACGAAATTGGAGATGAAATGGTAGTGGTGGAGGGAGGAGGGAGATTTGAAACAATAACCGTCCTATTAGCAACTGCATGCTACAATTCCCAGTCTTCAGGCGCAGTCGTTTTAATAAGACATTTAAAGATGTTTGAACATATTATAGACTACAACAGTGAATTAATATGCACTTTTTGCAGGTAAATGATTATAAATTAACAGAAAAGGAACCATAAAATATTTTTTTGTGTGTCTTTGCTTTAGGTTCGAACCAGTCGAGCACTGTGACCGCGCGTATCACGGCGACGGCCCCCGAGGCGCCCCCGCCCTACAACCCGCTGCCGCAGACGTATCTTTCCCCAGCGTACTCAGATGTCGAACCAATTTCGTACAATGAAGGTAAATTTTAGAGATCAAAGGCGTCGGCCTACTGTACATTTCATTATACTGGGTTTTGCCGTAGAATCCGGGCAAAGTTACTATTTTATTTAAATACTAGCTTCTGCCAGCGACTTCGTCCGCGTGAAATAGTGGTGCTCCGCTCCTATTGGTCTTAGCGTGATGATATATAGCCTATAGCCTTCCTCGATAAATGGACTATCTAACACTGGAAGAATTATTTAAATCGGACCAGCGGTTCCTGAGATTAGCGCGTTTAAACAAAATGACAACATTTCCCTTCACTGCTCTGCTCCTATTGATTGTAGCGTGATGAAAAGTATACTATAACCATCTCAGGAGTATGACAAATAATTGTACCAAGTTTCGTTAAAATCCGTCGAGTAGTTTTTGTTTCTATAGAGTTTATACAGACAGACAGACAGACAAAAATTTTACTGATTGCATTTTTGGCATCAGTATCGATCCCTAATCACCTCCTGATAGTTATTTTGGAAATATATTTCATGTACAGAATTGACCTCTCTACAGATTTATTATAAGTATAGATTAAAGTGACGTCATACCAAATTTTGGATTGGTTAGACTCGTGGAATTTGCTTACATACCAAAGCATCCCCTTATTCAGCGAGAAAAGAGCTATGTTAAGAACAATCTATAATATACATATTTTATTACAATCGTTTAATTCTTTTTTTTATAATGGCTTGGTTTGTGTTAGCCAGAAGTAGGAAAAAGGTAATATCGAGATATACACGACTACTTAAAAAGGAACTATGATTTCAAAGAAGATAGGAGAAGACAATATGATTGAGGTCACCTACATCTGTGCCACACTGACAATCGGGGTCGCTAACAATTTTAAATATGACTAGATGAGCAGGAGAAAAAAACATGTCCCAGTCTCATTCTAGACCGTAAGCCACGAACAGATTTTAATGACCAAGTTCCTCCCGGCGAAAACTTGTAAGATGCTTAAGAGAGTTTTATTATGAAGCCTGGTGAGCGTCAGCTGCGGTTCGGTTGGTGGGGTAAGCAGCAGTGGAATCCCCAGGTTTAATTATAATACTATTTTAAGCATCTTACGAGTATTCGCCCGGGAGGAAATCATTGACGAAATTTGCACTTAGCTTGCAGTTTATTCGTAGAATTCGTACTAAAACAGATGTTTCAATCTTACTAAACTTTGCTTTGAAAAGCCAAGATTTTGCAGGGATCTATTGACTGTTGGAAATTACTCTGACGTCATATCAAGTGCGCCGCAATGTCAGCCGAATGTTATTTTTAACATTTTTCTTTCCTAGAAAGCTTTAGTTCTTTTTCATTCCTTAAATTTTTATTAGCATTTATTTATTGAGAAATATTCATTGTTTTACTTCGAAAATCAAGATATTATTATGCCAGCAGTCATTGGTAAAACCAGCAAGTACCAAACTGAAATGGAAAACCCCCGAAAATTTATCTCTTTTGTTTGTATTGTATAAGTCTTTACATTTACCAGATCAGTATGATTAACATCATACGAACTTTTACACTTAAATTCATAATCGAATGATTTAAATTCATTCAAATCACAAACAAGGAAGAAGTTTCTTCACAATCGATTCAGTGTTTTCCACGTTATGCTCCAAAAACTACTAGTTGTTATCCGCTATTTCACTTTGCGAACCCAGATAAAAACTATCCTGTGTAAGGTAACCCGGATAAGGTGGGTTTCAATCTATCTCCAAAACAAATTCGAAGTGAGTTATTTACGCTTTTATAATATTAGTCAAGATAAATACACTGTTCATGTTAAATTTGCCATGTTTTGTCATGCATTATTCTATTTTTTTGTTAAAAGATGAACAATTCATCAAGCACTCGCCGACGTCCCGTCCTCAAGATGCGCGGGTGTCAGCTGGCAACCAGGCCGCCAGAGTCTACGAGAAACCCATATATGAACGAGATCTGCCTACACCAAGGTACGTGGATATTTTTGTGACACAATAACTTTTTCAAAGTATATTACAATTTTATTTGATAACTAGCTGTTTATTAGCTGCTAGCTGCTCATCCTGTAGGAACCACTTCAAGCACCCAGATAATAAATAATAATACTATAATATCCTATGTGTTAATTCAGGTTATAAACTATGTGTGTACCAAATTCCATCCAAATGCATTCAGTAGTTTTTGCGTGAAAGAGTAACAAACATACTTTTATATATCCTTACAAATTTTCGCATTTATAATATTAGTAAGATTTATCGAAATATTTGAACAGGTCTTTCAAGGAGTGAAGTATCAAAAAGGTCAGTCGTTAATTTTACGTATATTGAATTTAGGGTTCCGTACCGGAAGGGTGCAATTGGGACCGTGTTACTTTGAAATCTTCACTGAGTGTGTAATTCTATAGCCGCTTTAACAACAAATAAAAAAACAAGATGGCGCTATGAGTACGAACCCTTTTTTGTACCCACTGACGACTCGCATTGTCCGATTTTGTTTTTTGTAGAAATCTTGCCATTTTGGAATTTTATCGCTACTATTTTCAGTTTTTAAGTAATCTCATTGTATAGTAGTGTATATTGCATTGCATTGTGGATCTTGCACCTACCACTAATTATTTATCTATGTATGGTACACTCTTGCTCTTGATATTATTATGAGCTGGGTTTCAGGATAAATAATTTTACACCAATTTACATAAATCACACAATACTTTATTAAAATCTTCACAAATACAATATCACTCTAATCGCGATCAGAAATGAGCTAACTCGCAGCGCTGCCCATCATCTATTTATATGCCGAGACCGGGCTTCTAGAAAGTTCTGTATAATCTACACAGTTCTAGAACATTCTTGTAGGTCTCTACTCGAAAATAGATGGCGGTAGCGTAGCACTTCTAGATCGTTCTAGGTCCTAGCTCTAGAACATTACCGACCTACATGACAATATTATCTCAATCGTCGTCAAGTCGTCGTCGTAGTTTTGGGAATATTCAGCATCAAAATCACCTGAACATAAATACATACTTGCTCGTTAGGAATCAGTTCCGGAACAGACTCGATTGCTGTAGAACACAACACCAAACACAATTTACTGCTTACTGAGTAAACTCGTACATTGATTGCACATGACATAGGTTGTATGTACTAGTAAGTTGATGAGATCACGTAGTTCACAGTTTCAAAATCATGGCAATGCTCAGTAGATGGTTTTGGAGCGCGTTTTGGCTCCCTAGAAAGGGTTACCTACTTTCGAGGAAGCCAAAACGTGTCGCTCGGGAATTCTCACGATAAGGCCTTTCACTTTACCTTGCGATCCGCTAATCTTATATCAATCAGATATATAGATATAGACGTGTCCTTGGTACAACAGATAATAATGATAATTTATTTATTATCAACACAATATTATCAATGATATTGCCCTTGCATATGTACACTTGTTTTATTCATCGATGTCGTTTAGTATCATCATGATCTTTTTATTATAATATAGCATCAATTGTTTGCAGCCCCGAGTCTCTTCTACCGAAATACACTGAGACCATGACCCTGCCAGTCGAGGACGAGGATACTATGCCTAGCCCGTGGATTCCTGGGGGAACAACTAGCAACGAGGATTCAAAAGTGAAGTAAGTTACATTTTTTTACTTAAACCCACCACATTATTCTTTGACAAGGTCAGTGAGGTAGGCAGAGGCAAATCTTTGTTATCCACAGCTATGAAAAGACTTAGCGAGTTTACTGCACTGTATGAAATATGTATAACAGCTGTTCAAAGGTCTGACTGGTCGCAATAGGTTAATATGTTTATTAATTGTTTGTGTAGCGTGGTGAGTGCGAGCAGTGCGGGCGAGACTACCAGTGCAGGCGCAGGTGCAGGCGCAGGCGCGGCACTGCCGGCGCTGCCCGCGCTGCCGGCGCTGCTGTCGGCCGCACGCGACACCACGCTCATCGAACACCCGCCCGCCAAGAAACTGTGCGTGCGACAGGTATGTACTTCTTACTACACATGTATTTAAATCATTTAAAAATAGTAGATTCGTTTTAACATTTCTTAATATGGATATAATAGATAGTATAGGGAACAGTGTTCAAGCCATATCATCAGCATACGTATCGCTGTCAAGGCCGTTGATCACCAGGCGTCTTGTAAGGCGCCTGAATAGTCACTACAATCGGCACAACAATAGCTGGAGTAATATTCCACATGTACGTGTTATGCCAAACTGTACTCCCTTGTATGTCATCATTGGCAATAAGCACTACAGGTTTCCCTGTTCCTTTTAGCTAAAGATAGCAAATCCCTTGCCCTTATACCACATCTCGATGAATACACGTCGAATTTTATCAAATACTACCTAAGACTATACTTCACGGCTGTGGAGGCTCTTATAAATAAAAGTCGTCTCCCCGACTCCCACGGGATGTACAATAGTCCCGTGGATCAGGATCCGGAGTGATGGTGATGAAACAATATCTGTATTATCCTATCCTGGGCGTCTAGTTCAGTCTAGGTACATTTGAGTATGCTAAAAGAATACATCAGGAGGTATAACCCCCGGGGCTGCGGGACGTTCGAAAGAGATACCGCGCCCCCGGAATACAAAGGGCTGAGGAAGGAATATGGATGGGTTTTAGTCAGTAAAAGTCTGACACTAACGGCGGGAGGGGTCATTTGATGTTTGATCGATGAAACGCTACTGTAACAAATGTATCAAGTTTATCATATTGATTTGTAGCCTCCCCGTCTTCTCTGGCTTGGCTTGAATTGATCGTTTTAATTTTTTTGCCCTCAGGACTCTCAGAATAACCGGAATCGCGAGAGCAACTCCTGCAGTGACAGCAGCCAAAATAATTACCCGCGGTCGCCATCGCCAAGCCAAGGCGGGCCGCCTTACAGCTTCATCACACAGATCACAAATGTAGTGCAGATCAACACGAACAAGTGACGTCAATCCGCCTAAACTAATACTCGTCCTCTAGGTACGATTTATATCGACCGGCGCGCGTTATGCCTCATATAACGGATTTGACTTTGTATTACAAGATATTTAATGTCTATACTATACTATAGTAGTTCATAATCGCATGTTACTTAAAAACATCTTTGAACCAATCCGAATACGTGTGCACACTACGACCACCGGTCAGTTCGGTCAGCAATTCGGCATGTCGAATTCCGCGAGATGTGCTAGCATGAGACTCCTACGCGCCCCGTTCGTTGTTAATTGTACTTTACTGTGCTTAAAGTTATTTATAGGAAAAATGACTGTTTTATTTTCGAGTGCCTTTTTGACACAAAGTCTCCAGTCGGCAATTACTAAAGTGATTGGCGTCGGTGACAGATGAGTCTGTAGTTGTAAAAAAAAGCCATACTAGTATATATTAGATAGATTTATCTTGATCTATGGGCTATATAGGTCAAAGCTACAAGGAACACGTCATTTTTCTTTTAAAATGCATACTTAAATCGTTATAATGTTGAAATTTGTGTAATTTAGATAAAAAAATATAAAAATGTAAAAAAGAATTTTAAGAGTGGATAGGTATATAAATTCTTGATTGATGTTTTTATGATGCCTTGTAAGGGTTCTTACACATTTACTGTGATGTAGTGCGTAGTAATGTATGTGCGTATATCTGTGCATATAAGTCATGTTCGAGATCTGTGCGATCAATTCTTGATCTCAGTAACATAATGTATTAATGAGTTATCTTAGATATGTCTGGATGAACAGTCGGTATCTTAAACGGAGAGAGAGAAAGTACGTTATTGAACTTGGTTGCTCAAAATACATTAATTTAGAAAAATATTTGGATTGTTGCTACTATATAAGTCGTTTAAGAAACCAGACTGGAAACTATTTGTAAGTGTGATTCAGATGTGCTATCAAAATGATGGAATGTACACCATGGTGTTTTTGCTTTTTTTGGCTTTGAGAGAAAAACTATGTTGGGCTCAAAATACCACTGAATAATTTAACCATTGAATTTAATATGTAATTATTTATTTCGAATAATCTTAATTTTAATGCTTGAAGGCCTTAAAGATAAGATATTCATTATTTTCCTTATCTAAATAGAACATTCTATTATGGTAATGTATTTAAAATAAAGTTCCTTTATTTGTCAGTATATTCTGACACAAATAATATGGTGCAAAAAAATATAATGTGTTATTAATTTGATACATTAATTTTAAAAGACAACGTGTCTTAATAACAATGTATGAATTGTGATAATATAGTGTAAAATTGCAATATTTACTGCTTATATGGTCCGATCGTGCAAAGAGCTTTATTAATACCGGTATTATTAGTGACGTCTAGTGAAACTTAATAAGCTCCTACCTCTATAAATACGCAGTAATTAATTATGCAAAATTGAAATCACTAGTAGAATCAGCAAGTTTTTGCTATGAATCGAAATTGTCAAAAATGCTATTAAAAATAGAGCAATTTGAGCATAATGGTGCATTCATTTTCTTATTCTGTAGTGAAAACAACAAACACTGAGTTTTGTTTCTGTAATGTTGATTTTAGATCAGTTTTTATTGTAATTAAATATGTTTTAGCATTTATCTAAGGCCAGTGTTGGTAATAATTATTATCTTATGTTAATATTCTAGTGTGATGTAGTTGCGTAAATGCTTCCATTATTTTAGTTAATTTGTTTTGCATGTTTTCTTATTTTATACGCGATTAAGGTACGAATTACCTAGTTCTGTTTAAAAACGACGTGCAAAAATACTCATTTTAATAAGAAAATGTAATGTGGCTGCTGTTCAGTAATATCCTAATTACTTAAATATATTGCAGACTTAATTTTTTACTATAGTATTTTTTATCATTGTTTTTTATTAAAAAAGTTTGGGTATGAATAGCAGATACTAGCTTTATTTCACTGCCCGATTTTTACATTTTATATTATGCTAATCAATACTTAAAGAGATGTAACTCAAGGCTGTGAAGCACTTATTAAAGTTACACAAACTCTTTTGTTAATAGTTTACGATAAGTCATTAATGAACTGTTGCCTAACTATTCATTAATGAGTTAATTAGAGATTTAAGTCTCTTGTGAATAAAGTTATATTGTAAATATTTAAATTGGTTTTTATTTCGTTTTCATAAAAAAATATTGTGACATTTGTGTCACAATTTCTGTCGTAATGTAAACTTAGCTTTCCTTTAATACTTTTTTGTATAAATACACACAGTATCCATATTTAATCTAGTGAAATAAATCTAGCCACACAAGTTTCAATGTAATTAGGGTTCCGTAGTCCGACAAGGAACCCTTATAGTTTCGTCATGTCCGTCTGTCTGTCCGCGGCATAGCTCCGAGGTTCTTGATACTAGAAAGCTGAAATTTGGTATGGATATGCACGTTCCACACCTCAGTATATTGATCACGCCGAGAAAGTAGTAAAATAAAATTTTGCTAAATATTCTTTTTACGGTAGCTCCCAAACACGTATAGTGGGGACGAAAATCTTTTTTCTCGCGTACCCCTTCGTGTCGTTAGACAGGTCTTTTAAAAATATTATGGATGTGTGAAGACCATTTTTCTGTTAAGCCAGCCATTTGCGAAATATCTAGCTTTTAATTGCAAATTTTTGTTCGGTACGAGCATCCCCCCTCTAACTTTCGAATGGCTGTACCTAGAAATGTGAAAAAAATCACAGACGTAGCACATGTAATGAACTTACAAGGAAAACTATCACGGCTAAGTAGGCTTAACCGGTTAGAGAGTTATAGTCGACTAACTAACTCCTACTACGGAACCCTACTGCGCGTGGTTCGACACGCGCTTGGCCGGTTTTTTTTCAATCTGTTCTATTACTATGTATCTACATCTATCTTCTTCTTCTATATATATAAAACAAAGTCGGGTTTTATCGAACGCATAACTCGAGAAAGGCTGGATCGTCTCCGCCCCAAATAGCAGATTAACTATAAAACATCGAAAAAAGTCATGAGGAAAAAATATAAAAGGGTTACGAAGATCGCCGGGCGGCCTGTCATGTTATCCTGGTAAATGAACGCTTACTATGGGACATGGGAAAAACATTTGGAATGTTGCGTCAAGAAAAGTACTAGGACATCATAAAATGAAAGAGACACCCCTGTTATGATTCAACTACCCACCCGTAAATAATATAATGTATTATCTTTGCCATCCTTTACTTTTGCTTTGTTAATGCCATGTAACATACCAGGGCTTCATAATATTCCAGAAGTTCCGTCCGCTTTGACGCACAATAATCCAACATTCAAATATTAAATAATTCAACATTTATCGGAAAAATCAGAAATTTAATTTTGCTCACACATGACATTGAAATATTGCGCCACGAAAAGTACTAGGAAATCATAAAATAAAAGAGATACCGCTTTGATGTTTCAACTACCCACCCACCAGTTACATTGTAATATTACCACGTGACATACCAGGGTTTCATAATGTTGCAGAAGTCCTCACTGAAGATAGCAGAACAATTCTATCAAGTTTTGTGTACCTACACACAAAACTTGGTAGAATTGTTCGCCTTGTTCCTTGTTCTTTGTTTCCTTCCCACTGGCGATGATCTCAGTATGCATATCGTATTGGAAAAAATATTGTTTTGTGCATGGAAAAGGGAAAACTTGGTGTCAAAGTTACGAAAATTTGTTTCTCACTATCACAAAATGGTTTTTATTTTTAGTTGTTATAAATCGACTGTTTAGGCCACATATATATTATAGTAGTAGTGAAATAATACATCTATTTTGTTTGTTTAAATATATCTATATATATAAAAGAAAGTCGTGTTAGTTACACCATTTATAACTCGAGAACGGCTGGACCGATTTGGCTGAAAATTGGTGGGGAGGTAGCTTAGAACCAGGGGACGGACATAGGATAAAAAAAAGGAGTTGGGTAGGAGTTGGGTAGGAGTTGGGTAGGAGTTGGGTAGGAGTTGGGTAGGAGTTGGGTAGGAGTTGGGTAGGAGTTGGGTAGGAGTTGGGTAGGAGTTGGGTAGGAGTTGGGTAGGAGTTGGGTAGGAGTTGGGTAGGAGTTGGGTAGGAGTTGGGTAGGAGTTGGGTAGGAGTTGGGTAGGAGTTGGGTAGGAGTTGGGTAGGAGTTGGGTAGGAGTTGGGTAGGAGTTGGGTAGGAGTTGGGTAGGAGTTGGGTAGGAGTTGGGTAGGAGTTGGGTAGGAGTTGGGTAGGAATTTGGTAGGAGTTGCGTTGAGAGTTGGAGAGGTTGTATACCACGCGAACGAAGTCGCGCGGGGCAGCTAGTATATATATAAAAACTATACTGTCTAGGCGGTACGAAGGTTGCTGGGACAGCTAGTACTATCTATAAATCAATCAAAGTTTTTTCTAAGACTAAAAGTTCTCTATCCAGCTGATGTAAATCCTGTATGTAGCCAGTATTTTTTTTCTTCTTTTTATTGAATTTTGATTGGTCCATCACATCTTTGAAGAAGAAAGACAAGAAATTACAGACTTACAAAAGAGGGCAGTTGTACTGACTGTGTGATTGCTTTCTCATTCTAGAGAGTGGGCACTTCATGAATGTATGTTTGGTGTTCCTTCGTCACCAATAAAGGCTGTTATTATAATAATGCCAATTAAGGTTATTTTTGTTTTCAAAATGATGTTTTTGGTATAGGTACCTTTCGTCGTAACGTGTAAACATTCATGTAAAGATAAACAGTTGTTATTAGACATTATTTTATTTATTTGTATACATAGATGATAAACATAATTTATTGAGACAAATTCGCACTAATTGCACATTTTCTTAAAAAGTTAAAGATATCGCTTGTAATCGTGCATTAAAGAAATTATTTTAAATGAAATAAACATAATATACACACGGCGTCGGGCTCGTAGTGCTGTGCCAGCGGCGCGCGCGCGCTCAGCAGCACGGTGTCGCACCTCGCTCGTGCACGTGGCTAGTCGTGCGCGGCGACGAAGAGCGCGAGCGCGTGCAGCGCGGCGGCGTCGGGCTCGTAGTGCTGTGCTAGCGGCGCGCGCGCGCTCAGCAGCACGGCGTCGCGCGCCTCGCTCGTGTAAACGGGCACTTCTGCACTTCGCTCCCAAGCGCACGCACTCTCAGACTCCTGCACACAATGCATTGTTTAAAATCATAATCTAAAAAAAAAACTATTAAATTTATAGATAAATAGATTGACACGAGACTATAAATAATTCTACTTTCAGAAACCGGGCTTACATTTTCTAAGCAGTTGTGTATATTTAACTAAGAAATATCTGCCTTTGTTATACTGTTTGCACACACCTGCAGCACGTAGCGCAGCAGCAGCGGCGGCGCGGGCGCGTTCGGCGGCGCGTCCGGCGCGCTGGGCTGCAGCGCCGCGCCCGCCCACTGCGCGCCGCACAGCCGCAGCCCGCGCACCACTAGCCCGTCCTGTGTGTTCTCTCCTGCACCGAAACGTTAACACGAGTTAATATAGTCAATATTTTTCGCATTACTGCTGTACATTTGAGTGTCTGATTATTCTGTGATAAAGCATACTGAACAAAAATAAATTTTGACGGAGAAGACATTTTGTCATTATACTAGTTATAACGAGAATAACTATACAAATGAATTAATTTAAGAAATATATATATTTTTTGTTGTCAATTGCCTTACTAGTTTGCCACAAATAACTATTTTGTAATACACGTTTAGTAATATTTTCGCAGATGACACCTATTTTGCTTCCACTATTTTAACGTATTTTTGGAAAAACATAAAAAAAATAGATGAATGTTAAATATAATAATTAATAGTGTTTACCTTCAATCCAGTTCCACTTGACGGAGAGCGCGAGCGCGTGCACACTGCAGGCGAGCCGCGCGGCCGTGTGCGCGCGCAGAGCCCATATAACGCGTGAGGGACGCAGGAACGAGCGCAGGTCCACCTCTGCACATGATATAGTAAACATCACACGGTTTTTGTTGCAAGGGTTACGCAGAAGAATAAGTACACCTTGCACTTGCATTCACCTATTTTATTATGTTTATACTAAGTCGCGTGAAGTATAGAGCGACGAAAAATTGCTGATGGATAAACTGTTTTATACTGCTTGACCGAGAGTTCTACTAATACTACTTCTGACTGCAGTAGACTATGAATAGTAGCCCACAGTTGGGTATTCAAGAGCTATTGCGACCGATCAACGAGCTCTATGTTATTGAATAGTTTGGGTCATTCAGCAGCTTTTCACTGCGACGACTTAACTGAATGTCATTGTGTCAGTTATTTATTAAGAATATAGATACTCGTACTGTTATTGGTTTACGTGATACTTTAATTAGAAAACAAAGCGGCACCTGTAGGCATATAGTCGTGGCGTAGTTGCGGGGTGTCGAGACGGGCGAGTGCGGCGCGCGCTCGCATGCCGAACTCGCGCACGTACGCGTCCACCGCGCCCGGCCCGCTCCACAGCATCTGCCACTCCTCGCTCACCTGGGAAATTACATCGTTCTTTGTTTTTAAATTGAGGTTTCGGAACGTCCCTAGTGTGCACACACATTCAGTGACCGCCAGGCCATTTGTCGTCACGGCATACTTGTCGGTGTCCCTAGCCAGGCTCACATCAAAATTATACATAATATTTTTCGTTTTAACTTTAGTTCCGTAGGTTTTGAACATTCATTAGATTGACTGGATTTTTATAATACAACGTTGGATTTCTTTGTGTTTTTATTTTTTTTCGCAGGAATGGACTGAATGACAGCATAGAGCAACCGGCTTTACTTAGTTGTTAATTGAGCTGTTTGTTATATGAGGAGAGGTTGTGAAGTTGACCTGCAGAAGCGCGCGGGCGCGCAGGTGTGCGCGCGCGAGGCGGGCGTGCAGCACGCGCGCCGCCCGCGCCGCGTCCCGCGCCTCGCCCTCGCACACGCAGCGCCACCACCCGCTGCCGGGCTGCTCCGCAACAAACAAATTCAACATTCACTATTCGCCACATCTGTCGACCCTCAACACAACAATAATATCATTTTGTTTATTCCAGATACGACAAGTCACAGAATGACTAAGGGCCAAGTTCACCGTCAGATGGTTATATCATCGGCCCTTTAAACGAAAACGTTTTTTTTCGTGTTGTCAACTTCTTGTTCATCCCAAAAACCCAAATGGTAGGCTATCCATTGAATGGTAGAAGTTTGAATGTATGCTAAACAGCTGTTTTTAGTTGATCGGGCCGTTATCTTGTCGGTGAATTTGGGCCTAAATATCACTGATATAACTAAACCAATGACTCTGATTAATGACAGCATATTCTACAAAAGTTAAATAATCTAATTGTCAACAAAAGTAATATAATGATTACGAACCTTTTCAATTTCGTAGTCTGCCTTTATAAAAGGACTGCCTGACATTAGTTTCTTCCATAGAGACAGTAGCGCCTTTAGCGGCGTTATATTGTCGCTCTTGTTGATCATGCTGACTGTAGAGTTTAATTCTGAAATAGCATCATAAGATCATTATCTTGGTAGTTCAGTTTATGATGCTATTTACTAATTAATTACTACCTTTAAGTCTCGTGATAATGTCGTTGACAGCATTTTTCTCCCAGGCTACGCGGCAGTTGGCGGGCAGCGCGAGTAGTTGCGGTGAGTCAATGTCTGGCAACGCGTCGAAGGCAACCGTATACTCCTGTATGGCCAACGAACTTAATGATGCAATGTGTTGTTTAACATTAATAAATACTAAAAAAATTAAACGACTTACATATAGAATTTAAAATAGTGACTACAAACCATAATTAATAAAGATATTTTGTATTTAGAGTGTTTTGTTTTACTCGATAATATAAATAATAAACTTATAAAAAATAGAATCATATTTAAAATATGTATATATTTTAGTGGCACCTTCAAATTTGCCGCAAAGTGCAGCGCGGAAGCAGCACGGCTGCGGCCGCACTGCTGTCGCTAGGTTCCAGCATAGTAGTGTTTTTTTCTTCAACTTATTTTCGTTCATGCTTGAACCAACGTGCGCACCGTCACTAGTAAATCGATAAAAGGATCCACGGCCGCAAGGCGGGTAGCGCTGTAGTCGCACTTTTTTATTTAAATGGATATAAGAAGCAGCGCAGCCGAAACGCTGTAGCCGTGTTGCCTCCGCGTGACATTTTGTGCCAAATTTGAGACGCCCTTATATAGTAGGCGGACGCTTACCTTCAGTGATGTTGATAGAGGCAGTGGCACAGTGAGCGGCGCGGGCTTCCAGCGTGGCGACAGTGTTGTGTCGTGCAGGTAGCGGCGCTGCAACGCGGCCAGCACGCGGGTGTCGGGCGCGCTGCACAGGCGCGCCGCATACAGCGCCGCCACGCCGCGCCCGCCCCCGCCCCCGCGCACCCAGCGCGCGCCCGCCTGCGCCTCGCCCCACTCCCACGCATACCACTGCGACCAACCTAGCCAATTCCACACGTCAGACACACATGCGCGGCCAGCACGCGGGCGTCGGGCGTTACGACGCCAGCTTCACATCAACAAAGAGTTCTCCACTTTTTCTCGCTAACTAATTACAAAAATCATAGAAGGGTGTACCGAGTGGTATATAGGCGCGTCGCTCCTGCACGAGCGCGTGGAAGAGTGCAAGTGCGGCGTGCATGCGCACGGTGTTAGCGTCGGCAGTGTACGACCCCCACGCGTACAGAGTGCTCATCACGTTGTTCTTCACACCCTCGGGCGCCTGGTATTAAACGTACATTTTATAACAGAAACCAATGAAATACATACAAGTATAATTATTCATATTATCATGACGCCTATTTCCAGGGTTAAGCATACGTTTTCCAGCCTATAGCACAACTCAATTTCGCCTTTTTTGAAAGCCACCGAGCATCTAATACCTGTCCGTACACTACAGACCAGTGACGAAAATGAGGGAAAAATAACAATTCTGGCTACACAGTCGCTATTTCTCTTTCACACGATTCTATTTACATGTAAGCTGTATAAGGAACGATACTGATCGTTCCACCATTCTCTATGCCTAAAACTCTGTGAACTTTCAAGAACTGTTGGTTTACAAAGAAATTATATAATTACCTCAAGTATGACGTTAACGCAGGCGTTAGATATGAGCGGTGGTATTTCTCGATCTTCGGACAATATCCACAGTCTAAACTCTTCATGGTATTGTTCCGCCTAAAAAATTATAAACACAAACATTTAAAATGTGATAAAATAAAAAAAAAACATCCAAGTGCGAGTTGGACTCGCGCAACGAGGATTCTGAATTTCGGGTGGAAAAAATACGCTGCAAAGTCGCAATTTCTGATCGATAATTAAGTTTGCTTGTAGGAAAATTGTTTATTACTTCAAAACTGTGATGTAACAAGATTTTACTTTCATGTAATATTTAGGTCTATCAACACAATTTTTTTCTTTGAAAAATATGTTTTCAGGAGATTATTATTTTCTTAAAAGCATTATTATTTTTAACTATTTTTATTAATATTTTTTACCATTCATAAATATTTCCATGGTTAAACCCGACAAAAAGTCTTAACTTCTATAACTTGCAAACTGGTATCAAACTAATTGCTATACGGACCGGTGATTCAAGGTAGGCCGCGATGAATGCCTGCAAGTCGTGAGTGAATGGTGATGCGCCCACAATAATGGCCAGCCAGTTGCCGCTGCGACACGACTCCAGCGCCGACTCCCATGCTGCCCTTCCTTCTTCTATACCCACCTGGTGACACAACGGTACACTTACAGTTTACAGATATTTTATTAAAAACCGGTCGCATAAAAATTAAAATTAAAGTAATTTACGTTTTCATCAGCAGGAAAATAGAATGACTCCAATTTGAGACCCATTCGTCAGGTTAGCCCCATGGGAAATAGGACTCCGGGAATTTCTCTATGGGGATTATCTCCATAAGCAGAAAAACAAACAAATATATCCAGTATGGGGATCCTATTCATCAGCTGGCTCAAAGAAAAGGAGTTGTCGGGGAAATTATTTAGATCCACAGGAAAGAATACGACAAGGTCTAGTCTGGAACCCCTTCGTTACCGATTGCTCTAAGGCATGGCCTTAGAGTTACCGGTTTATCCGACTAATCCGTTTCCGATAAAACCAAATTTTTGAAATAATATTTTATCATCGATCGATACAGAGCGTAACGAACTGGCATCTCGGGGTAGCGACATCACCCCTTTTTTGAAAATATCAAAACTGTTTTTTTCTCCCAGGAGAGAAGCTCGTTGCTAAGTAAAAGCTGGACAGGTCGATCGATTTAAGGTTCACACTAGCGTTTGTCCAGCGTAGGCGTTCGATGAACGTATGGACAACGCAGACGTCACATAATTTTTGTTATTGAAGATCCACACCGTAGTAACCCAATATCTCGATAACTATCTAGTACCTATGAAAGAAGTTTTTGCCAGTCGAGACACGATTTAATAACGTCACAATTAGAGAAAAAAAAAAACAATGAGAAACTTAGGAAGACATAAAATTAATAATATTGTCAAAACAGTTTTTTCATACATTTTGACGAAGAGAGAAACAGTTTTACGATTCTAGAACACATGATAATTATATTCTTTTTTAGTGCAGCCGGATCGAGACGCAGCTCTGTGTCTGCTACTGTTGTAAATTAAGTAAAGTTTACATGCGTGAGTAGTCGGTTGGTGGCGGCAGCGGCGAGCACATCGTGCGCGTGCGCGGCCAGCAGCAGCGCGGGCCGCGGCGCCCGGCGCGCCCGCCGGCTGCACGCGCGCGCTCGCGGCACCGGCGCGCCGCCCTGCAACACTCCTGCACCTGCGCACGTTTATTTACCCAACAGTCAATAAATCAACAAAGCTACGAATATTAATATTGATTATTTTTTATTTTTAATGTCCAGAATTCAAATGTATAGGCATAGTAGGCCCATATTAGTAGTGTTTAGTATTTTTGACACCTAAAATCCTCTAGAAAGCCATGCCTATAGTGATCGTCGTTTACTGCTGATTTTAGCTTTTGCGTTATCAACTTACAAATATGTTCTTTATTTCATTATAAATTAAACTATTTATTAAGTTAAATATTTATATTTTATACAAAAATAGTACCCAGTAGTTGATCGACGAATGCTACAATTGCTCGGTAAGCGCTGTCCGGTCGAGTCACTGTTACGGCGACCACTATCTCAAAGGCGCTCAATTTAAACTTGCTTAATATATTTATATCTCCTGATTGAATAAATTCTTTCCAAACGTCTTGGTTGTTCAGAGATAACCTATTGTAAAAATCTTCATTTATAGCCTGGAATTATATCATAATATTAATAAGACATTAGTCGTCAGTGCGAAACTAAACCATTTGAAGAACTTGCCTTAAGTTTAGCAATATTCTTGATGCAGTCTTGCGGTATCCAGGAGAAGTTGCTTTTAATTTCATTAACATTACCAGAGTCTTCTAAGAGATCCTGATTACCTATGAATATTTGCCATAGCTGCAAATTAACAATACCTACTATAAAAATTATAACATATCATGTTAACATTATTTTTTTCTTTTAATAATAAGTACATATTTTTTTATGAAACATAAAAATGTTTACCACACACTTATAACAGGTTATAAAAAAACAGATTTTGTGAAAAAAAAAACCCACTAAATAATTGAATTAAACGGTTTTATTAGGCCATTTTGCCTGATTTAAATGAATAAATAAATAAAAAAATAAAAAATAAATAAAACTAATTTAGTAAAACAGATTTTTTGAGAGACGGGAAGAATCATACCTCGTTTGTTATCAAATCATCATAAACTTGTTTCAGTAGGTACAAAACGACTACGTATTTATCTTTCTTATGCAAACTCAACAGGACTCGCTCCACAATTTTTCTAGTAACACATTTGACAACATCGTTGTTGTTGATTTTTGTTTGATCCTGGAATATGTAATGAAGATCATCTTATGAATAACGCAAAAATATCTACGTCAATTAAAGAATAATTTGGACTTGTCTAAAATTGACCTACCATACTTTAGATATTTATATAATAAAGAATATTGTTTAGATATAACTGACCGGCTGTCTCCGCACGGCGTCGACGAACACATCGAGCACTGCATCAACCGGCAATGATATGAGCGGCCAGCGTGTAGCGAGCCCGTTCGTAGCGAGGGCCAGAGTGGCCGCGCGCTGGGCAGCGGGCTCGTACATCTGGCAGGCGGCCCGGCTCGCCTGTTCCACTTCCCTGGCGGCCGCTAAAGCCTCCACTATAGTGTCGTTGGTAGCCCTTGTCTTGCTCAAAGACGCCAATACACCCGCATCTTGCAGAATGTCGCATTTGTTTGATAGTTCTCGGAGTAGGTTTTCCTGACGATCGTTAATTTATGTGATTAGGCATAGCAGTGTACTAGATGAACTTTAAATGTAAATGTTAGGGAAATACAAACCTGTAATTCATGCTGTTGTTTCTGTAGAGTAGCCTTTTTCAGTTTGATTTCTCTGGACTTTTCATCTACTTCGGGATTTTGTTGCTGCAAAGCATAGTGCACCAGCTGATCTAATAAACAAAACAGAACATAATTTTGTGTACAATGTAGAACGAAACGAATAGCCTCTTGTTATTTTTTTTTTAATTTTATTCGGTTAGTATTTTCCGCAATATTTTTACAATATTATTCTGTTACTGACAAAATTCCCGGATCGAATGAAGTCGTCTGTCTGCAGATAGCATTATTATTTATTAGCCTCTGCCCGAGATTTGGTCTTCGTAGACCTGGGACGTAGAATTGGGTCCAGATGCCTAGGTAAAAAGTATCCTACTTGTAATCCAGGATTTATAAATTGATTAGGTACCAGTGAGCGCGTGCAGCGTGGGCGTGAAGTAGAGAGGCGAGAGCCGCGCGGACTCGTGCGGCGCCAGCGCGGGCGCCGCGCCGCACTGCAGCAGCACGCGCGCGCCGCGCCCCGCCGCCGGCACGCGCGCCGCCTGCGACACCACCAGCGTGCGGCCCAGCCTGCGCCGCACATTATATAACATCAATACGCAGGCGGCGCCGTGCCGGCAGCGCGGGCGCCGCGCCGCACTGCAGCAGCACGCGCGCGCCGCGCCCCGCCGCCGGCACGCGCGCCGCCTGCGACACCACCAGCGTGCGGCCCAGCCTGCGCCGCACATTATATAACATCAATACGCAGGCGGCGCCGTGCCGGCAGCGCGGGCGCCGCGCCGCACTGCAGCAGCACGCGCGCGCCGCGCCCCGCCGCCGGCACGCGCGCCGCCTGCGACACCACCAGCGTGCGGCCCAGCCTGCGCCGCACATTATATAACATCAATACGCAGGCGGCGCCGTGCCGGCAGCGCGGGCGCCGCGCCGCACTGCAGCAGCACGCGCGCGCCGCGCCCCGCCGCCGGCACGCGCGCCGCCTGCGACACCACCAGCGTGCGGCCCAGCCTGCGCCGCACATTATATAACATCAATACGCAGGCGGCGCCGTGCCGGCAGCGCGGGCGCCGCGCCGCACTGCAGCAGCACGCGCGCGCCGCGCCCCGCCGCCGGCACGCGCGCCGCCTGCGACACCACCAGCGTGCGGCCCAGCCTGCGCCGCACATTATATAACATCAATACGCAGGCGGCGCCGTGCCGGCAGCGCGGGCGCCGCGCCGCACTGCAGCAGCACGCGCGCGCCGCGCCCCGCCGCCGGCACGCGCGCCGCCTGCGACACCACCAGCGTGCGGCCCAGCCTGCGCCGCACATTATATAACATCAATACGCAGGCGGCGCCGTGCCGGCAGCGCGGGCGCCGCGCCGCACTGCAGCAGCACGCGCGCGCCGCGCCCCGCCGCCGGCACGCGCGCCGCCTGCGACACCACCAGCGTGCGGCCCAGCCTGCGCCGCACATTATATAACATCAATACGCAGGCGGCGCCGTGCCGGCAGCGCGGGCGCCGCGCCGCACTGCAGCAGCACGCGCGCGCCGCGCCCCGCCGCCGGCACGCGCGCCGCCTGCGACACCACCAGCGTGCGGCCCAGCCTGCGCCGCACATTATATAACATCAATACGCAGGCGGCGCCGTGCCGGCAGCGCGGGCGCCGCGCCGCACTGCAGCAGCACGCGCGCGCCGCGCCCCGCCGCCGGCACGCGCGCCGCCTGCGACACCACCAGCGTGCGGCCCAGCCTGCGCCGCACATTATATAACATCAATACGCAGGCGGCGCCGTGCCGGCAGCGCGGGCGCCGCGCCGCACTGCAGCAGCACGCGCGCGCCGCGCCCCGCCGCCGGCACGCGCGCCGCCTGCGACACCACCAGCGTGCGGCCCAGCCTGCGCCGCACATTATATAACATCAATACGCAGGCGGCGCCGTGCCGGCAGCGCGGGCGCCGCGCCGCACTGCAGCAGCACGCGCGCGCCGCGCCCCGCCGCCGGCACGCGCGCCGCCTGCGACACCACCAGCGTGCGGCCCAGCCTGCGCCGCACATTATATAACATCAATACGCAGGCGGCGCCGTGCCGGCAGCGCGGGCGCCGCGCCGCACTGCAGCAGCACGCGCGCAATACGCAACAATACGCAGGCGGCGCCGTGCCGGAACTCGGAATTCGGATGTGAAAATTATATAAGGTATGTACACTGTAATTATGCCCTTGGGAGGAGGCCAAGGGCATAATTACAGTGTCAATAACTTATCCCAATATGGCAGATAATGTCTTTAGTTTTTCGAATAAAAATTCTATGTCCGAAAAATAATCTTCATAAAACACTGCGCCGCACATTGTAACATCAATAATAAAAGTAACTAAAAATCTGTATAATTACTAATAGCGGAGCACCTATTAATGTCCCAACGGCGGTCTTACCTTAATCTAAATTTAATTTAGACTTACCGGATGGCATATTGCATGGTGGTCATGTATTTTTCACTGCGTTGCGAAACAAAATCGCACTGCGTGTCTTTAAGCGTGTTCTTTAACCAGGTCAAACCCTCGCCGTCGGGATCCACGATCAATGGAGTGAACCCGCACCTTTGACTTTCTAAGAACTGTGATAATAGGGTTTTTAAGTACTAGGTGTAATGTATCATGTCTCAAAACACAAGGATGGGTAAGAGTTTAATTGACTTTACGACTGACATTTTTTCTCGAAGTAATTTTTTTATTACAAATCAGGAATTAATACTCACTTGATCTATCAAAACACCGTTTTTGATCGCAGAACTATCGGATGGAAGGCCGTCCGCTTCCCATTTCAACTGCTTTTCAGTAGATGATAAGAAGTTTATTATCGAAAAGGAAGAGTCCTCAAATCCAATAAGTGCACTCCATTTTGTTAAATAGGCTCTGTAAAATGATTAAACATACAATTATTATAGTAGTTACTACTTCTATCAAGCTGGCGAGATTTTTGCTTACCAATATAAAATTATTAAAAAGTAATATAGGTATATACCTTGCTTGTGGTTCGGTAATGTCTGGCAAGTAAACAATGTATGCCGCAGACAGCAGCGATCTTTGATTCAGTTGCAATATTTCTTTCGAAATGTTCTCCAGCTGAAAATAATATTTAAAAAACGGTCTAGTGCGAGTTTGACTTACAGACGGTCCAGTTTTCGGAAGAAATGAAACGCAGTAAAGCGACCGCATAATTAAGTTTGTTTATAAAGAAATTCGGTGTTTTCCTGTAATTTTTAGATTAACACAACAATTACAGGGGTTTGTGCAATTTACACTTTAATTCACTAAAATACATAAAAATATTTTAGTAGCGTGCAGGCCAAGCTCTTTTATGTGATACCCTGCATGACATAGTAACTACAGTTTTAAATTTTACCCTACGTTTTCTATAAAAAAAATTTTTTCGTAGGTACTCTGATATTTATTTTTAAGGCGAGCTATACCGGGGACACTACCCACTATATGTGGATTGCAACGCATTGGCGCAGCAGACCTGTTAAAGGGGGCATAAAAAAAGCCAGGTTCCAATATTTATCGATGGCGGATCGATGGTCAGTATTACAGAACGATACCAACATTTAAGCATTACTTGTAATTAGATTCAACCAATACAAGGCCCCATATCAGTCTACACCCACTCAGGACGAGATGTGTGCTAGAGTATCGATCTAGAATACTGGCCTACGACGTCCTTACGTCTTTCTCCCAGGCGGTGTACTCATGCGCAAGTTGGTCTATCAAGTTGGTAGCCGCGGTGATGGTCTCGTTGGCTTGCGTCAGTCTCAGCTCGAGTGCGGCGGCGTCGCGCGTGTGCTGGCCCAGCTGCTCCTGCAGAGACGCGACACGCTCCTCTACTGTGGCCAGCCCAGTCGACAGTGCTGACATCTGTTGCTCCGCGTCAGTTAGATTTCTGATTGCAAATATATTTTGAAGATAGTTAAAATAAAATGGCGTTAATAGTTCGCGCCTACCTATTTAAATTACTGTGATGAGAATTAAATTTTTACGTTGCAGTTTAGTTCTTTTTATAGCGTTGATTGTATCTATAATTTTAGAATAATGTAACCCACTAGATATAGTCGGCAGACTCCCGGAATTTTTTGAGTATAACAAAAGTTCGTTAATGATGTTGAATTTCTTGTATGGAGCACTCTGGAGCAGAATGGAGACTCTACAGGTATACCGCTCTCATACATAGTCGAGTTGCGAGTTTAAGTATCGTAATGGCTGGCATATTACGGCTCTTATTTGACTAAGAATATTATAAGTGTATGTTGTACTCACTTGTGCAGTTTAGCTTGATGCGCCTGCAGCGGCTGCACGCGCTGTAAGGCGGCGGCGTAGTGCAGGTTGGCTTTGACCCAGGCGGCGAGCGGCGCGCAGGCGGCGCTGGCTCGCTTGGCCGTGGCGGGCTCGAACGAACCGCCGCGCGTTTCTAATAAACGCTGCACGCTAGCTAAAGCTGCAGGACTTATTTGACTAGCGTCCATACATCTAGAGAGAGAATTACAATATTTTGTGACAATACATATTTAAATTAGATTATAGATAAATATTCGCAATTATTGTAATGATAATTACCGAATATCCTCTTTAACTCCTCGTTTGGATAAGAAGTTCTTCATGGAATGCCACGATGTATCAGCGATGCCCATAAGTCTCAGCACACCTTCTAATACATCGCGTACAACCTCTGGTGGGGCCCTCAACGAACGTACCTAAGACACGCAAATTAAGACACTAAGGGCCAGCTTTACTAATTCCGGATAAAAAATATCTACTGGGTTACTTCATAACTGAATCATTACTTGTATGAAAGAATTTGCCAGATCTCGAAGAATGCTCAGATCTCGATCTAAATGGTATTTTTCTGGAAGTGACGTAATACTTCTTAAACGAGGTAAAAAGGATCTGATTTATTTGACTGTATGAAGGTTTTGTGAAATACCCACTTCGCTCAGTGATTCGGGTCGTATATCTCCAACGGCTGATCTGGCTGCTGCTATTATAGGCTCTACTGCTGCTAGTTCTGCTTCAATTTCTTTCTTTCTGAAAATTAATTAATTCACTCAGTACAATAATTTAACTATGATAGATAAAATTAGACTTATATAAATTTCACACTTCATACTTCAATTATTATTAGATAAATAAACGGAATAATAATTGAAGTATGAAGTGTGAAATTTATATAAATAAAAGGTCTATAACTGCGTTTTTTTTTCAATCCACTGTTATCCGTACACATAATTATATAAATCGTTTAGTAATTAGGAACATCTATGACAGTTTAAAATTCTTGTAGCTAACGACTTACTGTGCTTGTAGCTTCTCGTTCTCAATCTGTATGTTCCTCTTGAGGGTGTGCATCTCGTCCTTGTGGTCGGTGTTGGCGCGCACGGTGGCGCTGATCTGCTGCAGCGCATGCGCGGCGGCGGCTTGCTTCTCCCGCAGCGCCAGCTCTTGCTCGCCCGCCTCCGCTTGCAGCCGGGACACGTCACTGCGTGCGCGACGCAAAGCTTCTACGCCCGCCTGCTCATAAAATATCAGTAAGAATCCCGCACTATCAATAGATGAACTTTTGTGTCTAGATATGTATCGAAAACAGTAAAGTAACAATAGCATAACAGTTGAAATTATACAAAACAAAAACAAAACCCCCCCCCCCATTAGCGGTACTCCACTCAATGGGTTACGAGAGCCAGTAGGTAAGGCTAAAGGTTGCGAGAACATGCAATAGTTAGTGCATACACCTTAGACATAAAGTCCCTCTCATACCCCCTTGCGATTTGTTGACTGACCAAAAAAAAATATTATGACACGAAAACTCAGGGTCATAAAATCTCACCGATAACATAGTATGTCTCTGAACTAGTGCAGCTTTCTTCCTGTTGATGATGTTGTAATACGTCTTGATAAAGTTGACATATCTGCATGGTGCGCGTTTCCACTCCACGTCAATGCTCTTGTAAATGTTCACAAACCCGTCAATGGGTAATGCGTCAAGTTGTTCTTTTGTTGACTCCACTGCGTTTTCTTTTAGCAGCCTATAACATATTTTTGAGGTACGGTTATATAGAAATCCTTTTTTTTCATGTAAATACCTATTTGAATTTAATTACGGTTTTCACATAAAGCAAATAATGAAATGTGAGCTTATTAAAACATAATAATAAATACACGTTATAATAATAGTGCAAAACACACTACCTACCTTTGTGCGAAGTGCAACATGTAGTCTAAGTGCAAAGTACCGAGGGGTCAGTGGGTGCGTATACCTCAGCACGATCAGACGCGGCATCTCGCGCAGCGTGTCGTCTGACCAGCGGTCCAGCCAGACCACGTTTCCGTCGTTGTATAGTAAAGGATATTTGTCCATTAACTCTGACAGGTTCTCTTGGTTCTTGTCTAGGCATATAACAATGCCGAGGTTTTCTTTAATGTCTGCAAGGGAATGTTTAATATGTTATGGTACTTTATGAGCCGGTTAAAAGTGTAAATAAAATATTAATTGAATGAGATTAAAGATAATGGCTTTTATTTCTAATATTAACTACTTTTTAGTCAATTTCAGTCACAGAAAAACCCATTATTATAAATAAAAATATTTTTTTTTTGACTTATGAGATGAACTTACTTCTGAGCGCATTCTGTTCAGCGTTGGGCAGCAGCTGTGTGGGCAGAGCGTGCGGGGAGCGCGCGCGCCGCAGTGCCTCGAGTGTCGCCAGCGCCTCGCCAGTGGCCGCACCCTCGCACACCAGCGCTAGTGTGCGCTTGCCTTCGCTCGCCGACGATAACGCCTGCTCAATTAGATAGGGGGTTTAATAACCTTGTTTGAATCATTAAAAAAATGGTGACATAAAAGATTTCAAGTCAGGTCTGCATACTTTTTACAAATTGATGATGTTTTTGAGAGAAACATTGTTCCTTGGAAAGTTTGGTTGGTCCCGGCTGTCACTTATAGATCTTTGACAGTCGATATTTGTATTTAGAAGCCAGAAAGTCTGACAACCAGTCTTACCTACCATGGGGTACCACGATAGGTACCCACTCGATAGGTACCTGCTACCAGTGGCGTGCAGTTCATATAGGCAAAAAGACACTGCCTACCCTACATAACTCAGAAAATATTTACTATCTTTATTTTATTTTAATAAGTATCTAATATTTTATCTCAGAGTAATTACTATTAATAAAAAAATCTTGAAACTTAAATCAGCTCCACCTGTCGAATATTGGTGGTACCTATTACGAAGAATCAATACTCGCGATACATTTCAACAACACACAAAAGTTTGCGCGGTACTAGGGCGCCCCTAGCGAAAATAGACAGAAAACGTGATTGCCTCATTTCGTATAATAGTATTTGTAAGAAGACTCGTAGACATGCGAATACAATGCAGTGTGCGTTCGTATAAATATTTTGCACACATTGACACAAATTACGCACACAAATAACAAAAAAGGCTGTGTCTTTTTGCGATTTATACGACGGAAACATCGGTTCGGAAACCTTCGGCTATCGACAAGGCCACAAGGGACGGTGGCCGATGTTTTCCGAACCGATCTACATTATGATGTAATGTAACTATTTTAAAAAGTAGCATGTTTTGACTTTCTTATCTCTAAGTAAACAACATTTCTTTTAGTCGTATTTTTTTTTTCTGTGACGTGAGTTTCGCGCGCGTCGCTCGCCGTTGTTATTGTTTATCTGACTTGTTCTGTGCTAGCGAATATTTCTTAATATTTTAATAATAGTAAGTTTTAAGCGTTGATAATAGTGTGAAATGGAATATATTCACTGTGAAAGTTGTTCAGGTGGTGTGTGTGTGTATAGAAAATTAAAAATGATGCGTTTGTAAAACTATCTTTCGAAGAAAAAAACAAGTGATAGCGAAAGGCCGCTGCACCTATACACCAAATCAGATACAATTTATACAAACTAAAGGTATAGTCAATCAATCGTATATTCAATACTAAACAATTTGATTCCTATTATTAGCTCTCGGATTGCATACACGCTATTTCCCTTACTTACCTACTATTTTACCGCAATAAAACCGTCTGGAACGACGCAGGTTTCACCTATTCATATTTATCTCCTACGGTAGAAAAAACCACGAGCAATATGACTTAGAAGCTTCCGTACACTTGGAGAAAATCGTATTGAAACACGATGAAAGTAGATCGAAACCGAATTATTATTCAATCACTTTTTTATTGTTAGTTTTTGAAGTAAACATGAGTTCACTTTACGTAAAAGAATTTGTTCCTCAGTGAATAAGGGAAGTTATTAAGAGAGGTCAACTTTCATGCGAAATACGACTGAGTTATGGAAAACTATTTACGAAATTGCTCTTAGATATTCATGTGCAAGTTTTTTTAATCAAATCCGAATCTATGATTATTTGAGGCGGCATATTACATGCATCATTATTTGATCGACAAGACGACGAACCAAAACCAACATGCGGAATGTATTTTTGAAAAGTGGGTACCAAAGCCAGGCTGGTGTCACCAGGTGTCACTCAGCAGTTTAGGCACATTTGGCCCGTGCGCAGCGCGGCGGCGCATCTCTCGGGCAGGCGTACCTACCTATCGTAGTAAGGTCGTGCGCTGCTCGGCTCGCACGCTAGCGGCAAGCCGCTTCGCGAGTAATTAAGATAGGTACCTACCTATCGATTTTCCGTATAAAAACTTTTTGGCTTTTCTGCCTACCCTACCTAAAAACTCTGTGCACGCCGCTGCCTGCTACTCGGTAACTGGATTGTGGAGGTCAGATAGACAGTTGCTGCAACCAACTAGACCAGAATCAACACCATCGTAGTTGGGAAAGGGCTAGACAGATGTTAATGTTTGTGAAAGAGACAAGTAGTTAGTATTATAATAAGGTGATTTAGTTTTACTTCAGTCCATTTACGTGAACGCATGGGTCGACTGAAGCTCTCAAAGCCACGCGACCAAAGAAGTATGCAAACCATAAATAATAACATTTGATGTATGAAGGAATTATAAAATACTCACGTTTTTGAAGTGCGAGTTAAATTGGGTGTCTTGGTTTATAATGAACAAGGAAGCGGGGAGTGCAGCTGCTGTGATGTGTGCGGCGGCCAGGCGACCCACTCCCGCGCTTCCCACGCACACCAGTAACCCTCCGTTAGTCTAAATATCAGAAACAGCCATTTTATTATTAAGATACTAATAAAATTTATTATTAAGATACTAAATGACGTATAATATATAAGCAAATAAAAACTTAATTACCGATCTCGCCATCGCTGGGCATAGTACAGCCAACTCTGAGCATACCTCTGCGCCACTTTCCTCGAATACATTGTGTTCGTTTTCAGACACTAAAACAAAATGATAAGTCAAATTAGCAGGCGGGTAAGTTAAGGTGATAATTTTAATTAAATCGGTATAACGATGATATAGTCAGTAAACAGTATTGTAAAGTAAGTAGGTTTTTAAATGACCTGCCGCATACGAGTATCACACCAGAATTACCTCCGATTGTGGCAAAGCGCGGAACTTCTGCTAGGCGTAATTTAGGTTATATTTCTGTACTCAAATAATTCAGTGTATTTCCTTTATGCTTTATTAATAAATACAAAAAATAATCAAAAGAAAATACAATTACCTCAAGAAGGCCTTTGCTCTGCATTAAAATTATATTGCATAAGCGTAAGTTCAGATTGGGCCACGTAATTTCGACGCGCATATGCATAATGGATAACTAATTCACACGATAAATGACACGATAAATAATTACTTACAGCACTGGTTAATAAGTAGCTCTGTTCTATGATGCCAGTCGTTATAATCAATGTGTTCTAAGTAGACGCCATCGCCACGTAATTTACAAGCGAAGTACATCGCTTCATTGTTCACCTTCAAATGCTTTCGAGAGATGGAACTAAACGTAGTTTTTTCTTCGTCTGATATTAGCCTTTCTCGGAATATGAAATTTGCTTCTGCACTGATGGCCTGTATTGGTTATGAAGAAATTACAGAAACGATTACAATAAATGATCTTTAAAGCATTAATTTAATTTAAATTATAAATATACAAATAGAAATTGAATCGCCTCTGGAATAGGGTTACATGGTGTTCTGTATGTTTTATTATAACTTGTTACTTTAATTCTGAAATTCTTAAGCTTGTTAATAATTAATATTAATTTTTGATAAAATTAAATTAATTCCTATTAGCTTAGATGTTAGAAACATATTTACCATCACAAGTTGTTCGACGTTAATATGTGTGTACCATTTGACATTTTCACACAATCTCTTTAAATGCGATGCGTTCCATTTGTAATGTGTTTCAGAATAGAATGTCTCAGTCACCTGTAGAAAAATAAAATAAATTACACTAAAAATTCGGATCGTATTTAATTAAATAGTTTGTCATACTCGTAAGTTAGTTACCTCTTTGAACATAGATAGAATTTTCTCAGCCAATTTAGATATATCTTTAATTGGTATGCTCTTGTCCACGCTCGTCCTTAGATAGTGTGTGGCTATTTCTAACAATTCCTCGTCATCCGGTTCACTGGAGAGACAACAATACAGTCGTGTCAACAATACAGGTGTGTCAGCGCAACACATCGGTCGCTGAGGCAAAGAAGGGGCAAAGAAGGTTTTGTTCACTGTTCAAACGGTTGACCAGTTTACCTCAACACTCGCAGCTGTAGCGCGGCGGCCAGGCGGGGAGATATGGCGCTGTGTGCAGTGGCAGTGGCCAACACTCGCACTCGCGCCACCTGGCACCACTGAGTGCCCGTACCACCCTCCTCGTCACTGCCGCGAGTCCAGAAACCGTTGTGTTGGATCAACTGATAATATAAATAAGCATTAGTCAGTTGATGAGAATAATCAACTAGTTGTATATACCTATTACTTCTTATTAAAGGGAAAAAATACTGCCAGCTGATTCACATTAGGATAGACCTAATTAAACTTGATTTACACAATTTTATCTTTAGTACTTATACTTGTAAATTTCGTAAGTTTGATTATAATCAGTTAAACAAGAAGATACTAATAAGAAAATAGGTATACTAGCTGTTTCCCTCGGTTTCATCAGAGTCCCAAAGGAATTATATAACGCACCCGAATAAAAAGCAGTCTATAACCTTCTTAAGGGACCCCTCAATATCCGTACCGAATTACATCCAAATCGGTTCAGCCGTTATGCCGTGAAAGCATAACAAAGAAATAAACAAATTCACTTTCGCATTCCAAATATTAGTGAGGATGAGCATGGCACTTATTATTGAGTGCATATTGATAATCTATTAATATGGTCTGTTACCTGTAGTAAGAACGAGTGAACCGGGCTTGATTTCCAAGCATCGGTGCGGGCACGGTGCAGTGAGCGGATCAACAGAGTGCCGCGACTACCACCGCTAACCCCACGCCCGCCGGAACGGACCATGTTGTTCTGTACATAACAATAGGTGCTGTACTATGTAATCAGTGTCTATATAAGAAATAAATGCATAAAATTATATAAGAAATATTTTTAAAATTGATTATAAATTTATTTGTTCTTATGATATATATTTTTAGAACATTTAAAAATACTTTATTCAAGGCCGTGTGTACAATGATAAACTCACCCTTTTCAGCTCTGCGATTATATCAGCTGGTTCTAAAATCGGCGTACAGTCTATTGTAAGAACAGCAGAATTACATTCCTTTACTATATATTCCGCTAAAAGGCTGGAAAAATATCGTAAAAATTACTATGTTTTTAATATAGAAAAATGGTATTAATAAGCGAAAAATAAAGAACGAATAAAGCAAATATGGTTTTAATATGCGGCAATATGGAATCAAGGCGATAAACTAATCGCCTTAAGGGGCAATATTTGGGAGTTGCGACCTTTCGAACGTCCCGCAGCCCCGGCAAAGAAACCTAAGCATTAACTATTGCATTCTACAATGTGTACTTAGGTGAACCCTATAATGCAAACTCGCTATATAATTTCCCTAATTCACACGAGTTTCCAAAACAAAAATACTTACTTCTTAGCACAAGCATCAGGTCCAACAACAAGTAGATGCGCGCTGTGTGACGTCACACAGGCACGCAATGTCGGCTCACAAGCCACTAGGCGCCGTGACATGAGCAGCGTGTCTGTCACCCACTCATTTATACTCACTGGGGCGACAACTGGCGGGCCCATTAGAGTCGATAGCTAAATTAAAAAAAATAAAGGTTCAAAACAATCATCGACGTCGATATATCTATACTGTAATTCCCAGTAAAGAGATATTTTTTAAGTTTATTAAATAGATATTCTTTTGTTTTATAGGGGACGTAGGTAATGAAAAATAGCGCATATAGCGAGATTTTTAAGAAAAGTTCTAACTGTATTACAGCCAACTGATATCTCACCTCATCATGAAAACTATCGATAGCGCTATCCTTGATGACGTCGATGACACTTCGTTCGATAGCTAGGTAGACTATTTCTTCGGGACTAACGCGAGTTGTGTTAAACCCTGTGTCTTGGGCTACGTACTCGAACTGTGTTAATATTTGCCTGACCTGTAAAAATTACATTTAATCTTTTCATTCACATTTCTTAAAGTGTGTTATACATAATTTTTTCCGAACAATAATAACTTTAGTAAGAATTTATATTTTCGTCACGAGTAGATTTTTATTACTACTACTACTGAAATAGAGCTATTTATTTGATGGGCTCGTAGCTAAGTAACAGCCGAGGGGTTCGATACATTAGCAAGGTTAAGCTTAGCGCAGCCGTGGTCAATCCATGGATTGGTGACCGTTTTCTAAACATAGCAAGAGCCCTTCGTGCCTTGGAGTACGTTGGACTATGAGAGTGCACCTGTATCTGCGCAAGTGGATGTGCACTATAACATTTGTGCATACCTAGGCTATAGTCTTCGTTGAGATTTGGCCGAAATCGGTCATGGAGAGATTATTTATACTAACCACAGTAACGTTGTGAAGTTTTAAAGCGAGGTCGGATTTGTGATCACTGAGCCACCGAATACACCTCTTGATAACTTGTTGTAATAACGGTAGCGCTATTTTTGCATTCTCATTGTCAAAATCAGCAGTGCGCATCCATCCTTCTAATACATCCAGGTCGCAGCTTACATCATCACTGACAAAAGACCACATTTTATTATTAAGTAACTGTTTTTTTCTAGTGAAATAGCACATCATAACCCCCATAATGTTTATTATGACGAACAAAGAAATGATGAGATGAAATATAATATGATGGAATGGAAATAAGATATTTAAAATTCGCTGTATAAAATTTTAAATATCTTATTTCCATTCCATTCTATAAACTGCTGTAAAATCGGTAAATCGGAACCTATATTTGTTTCGAAAAAACAGTTTGTTTGATCTGCAATCACCATTAAAGTCATTTTAATAAAAAAAGTAATATAGCCTATTTTGCACTCACCTTAACAGTATGATTCCCATGCGTGACACAGTAGCAGGCGACGCGTGTTCCAAACTATGCGTTTCGAACAAAAAGTTAACGTTGGAACCGAATTGTATCCTCCATCCTGAAGGCAACGTGAGCAGCCTATTGTCATCTAGTACAGAGTTCAGCGCTTCGATCCACTCCGGGTCAATGTCGCCGTCGCACACCACCCAAGACCATACGTCTTAAAGTGAAATACATTATCAAGTGACTATCCAATGCTACCCTACTAAAATAATTCAAAAACTAAAAGACATCAAAGAAAACAAAAATATACACTAGTAATGTTCAGGCCAAGCTCTATCATATGATATAGCACATGACCTAGTAACTATACTTTGAAATTTACTTTCGTATTTATAATATTAGTAAAGGTGCAAAATGTAATCATAGAATGACGGATTCTGGTGCTTACCGGACGGCTGGTTAGATATTTCCAGGGCCGTTGAAGATATAACGCCATCAGTCCACTGCCTGGTATCGTGATCTATGTTGCCGAGCAGCCACTCGCGACTCATCGCTTTCGGGCATATTATGTACTCCACTACGTTCTTGCCTTGGTGGGCTAAAGCCTTAAAAAAATATTTTTTTTTTAATGAGTCTAATTTTTGTACTCTCGAAATGGTTCAATAAGTTTCATCAAGGAATAATAATAATTGAGGAACTAATTTAAGGTACCTACTCACCGATTTCAATAAACCTCTGATCGTAGTTTTGCCTGATCCTGGTGGTCCAACGATAACCACTCCCATTCTTTGCTGCATTTGCTCGTACAACTCCACACACTTTTGTAACTGTAACAAAAACAAAAGTCTTAACTGCACCACGCAGTTGCTTCGCACATCAGATATCTCGTTCTAAGATTGGCTTACCTGTAATTTATTGTGTACCAGTTTCAGATTATCTACAGTAGCTTCTAAAGCTGAGCTGATCGGATCGGAAATGGACTCTTCAGTCGGTATATCGGCGAAGACCAACGACAAAATATTCTCAAATCTGTGGATTAATAGTGAGATTATTTGTACTTTCTTCGTATTATATTTATTAAATAGGGAATTATTCGTCTTAGCCTGGCGACATAGAACATAAGACAACACAAGACATTGGCTTTATTTACAGCTATCAGATCAGTGAGAGATTCAGTAAATATACCTGGCATTAATTTTTTCAGCAACAATCATATATCTTGCTAAGCTAAGGAGTGAAGAGAACAAGGTACATAGAACAACTCTTCAAATCCCAAACGAATGATCACCACAACATTCATAAATCTTTAACAAGATTACATGTACTGTGGAGTCATGTTACCTGTGTGCGTCGTACCGCGTCAGCTTCGACAGGTTGTTGAGCGTGAGCACGCGCCGGGCGGCGGCGCGGCGCGCGCTGGTGTCGGCGCTGGGGCCGGGGCCGGGACCGGGGTGCCTCGCCCGCAGTAGCGCGGCGCAGCTGCCCACCGCCGCCTTCAGGGCGCGGAGGCCCCAGTCGTAGTGGCGCTGCTCGCTCAACAGCGATCTAAGTAACAAACAACACAAAAACAGGATATTTAAATCTATACAAATAAATAGAATGGAAACATCTGTTTTGTTAAAATAACGGCTCTTTACTAAATGCATGTTTACAGGGTTCCTTTATTAAAAACATTATTTAAAAAAAATACAGCCTATTTTTCCGGACAATGTTTGAAACTGCTGTGCCGATTTTGATAAAACTTAAACCACTTAATAGCTGATGTTATAAGGAGTAACTTAGGGTACTTTTATTTTAGAAAAAATATTATTGATCCGCGATAAAAAAATAATACCCTTAAAATTTATTGACGCCGTGGCGCAGAGAATAGCTAGTTTCAAATATTGTAATACATACTTCACCACTTTAATGACCATGGACGACTGCCGGAGCATAAGGTGAGGGACTCCCGTGTCAGGTAATAAGGCCACTAAGGGTGTTTTTTTTCTATGCGGAGTTTTTCTGTGGCGGCCCGGAGTCTAACTGTGTCATGGGTTTTAAACATAATTGGCGAAATGAAAGTAGTATAGGTACTATAGGCACACCTCTATCCCTTTGAGAAAAAAGCCAAAATGTAATGTTATGATATCAATATCTATTTTAGACTTTAAACTATCGGCTAGGCCTCAGCGGTTCTTCAGAATCAATGCAAGAGGGTAGCTAGGTGAATCTATAGAAAATATTGGGGTTGGTTTTTTGACACTGTCCGCTTCCTTACATGAATTTCATCATTACCAGCCGATAAAATCCAATATTTTACCTACATTGAAACACTATACCCACATCAATATTTCACATAACACTTTTAAGCTGGTAAATACAAATAACAATAAATCTTCTTCTTCCTGCCCTGTTCCCAATCTATTTGGGGTCGGCGCAATATGATTTTCGCTTCCATTCTTCTCTGTTAGCCGTCATACTATCATTCACTCCCTTTTCATTCATATCCTCTTTCACGCAATCAATCCATCTCTTTCTTGGTCTTCCCCTCCCCTTTCGTCCATCTACATTCATATTCAATATTTTTTTTTGTGGCATGTGTTTCGTCCCTTCTCATTACATGCCCATACCACGACAATCGCTGGCCTCTCATTTTTTCCGTCACTGGCGTTACCTTCAAGCTACCCCTTATATACTCATTCCTCACTTTGTCCATTCTTGTTACTCCACACATCCATCTCAACATTCTCATCTCTGCTACATGCACTCTTTTTTCATCCTTCTTCTTCAATAACAAATAACAATCAATAAATAATAATATTCTGTATAAAATATTTGTAGATTCACCCAGCTAGCTACAATACTATTTTGTTTGGACATATTTGAATCTCGGTTATCGACTACCTGGCGAGGCTGAAGACATTGTGCAGGTCCTTAGCTAGTAACTCGGCATCAGGCACGCAGGCCGCGGCCAGGAGATGAGCTGCAAGCACATCAGGTCGCGGCTGCAGCATGGCTACAGGGCGCAGTACGCGTTGTAAGGCGGCTGGGAGAGTGCGGCGCCCGCCGTACCCGCGACCTGCAGGATTCATCGTCGCAGCGACCCCACACCATTCGGATACACGCACCTTGAACACATGCATTAGTTAAAAATAGAGGCACAGCGACCTTTGTTAAAACTATGCCGCGATGACACCTTCACGTTATGCTTTGTTTCTACTCATTATTATAAAATGTATGAAATAATAAAATGGTATTAGCGTACAACATAGTTCATTTATTTTTAACAAACACAAGAATTAAATTAGAACGAACGCAAAAAGATTCTCTCCGGCGGGCAATCGAACCCCGGTCTCCCGCGTGACAGGCTACAGGATACTTACCACTATACTACCGAAGACTTGTATTTAAAAGTCGAATTTCAAATTCATATAAACATTCTCGCCCATTTGTTTTTTAAAATAACTACTTTAAGAAAAAAATATAAAAAATCCACCAATAGACGGTCCAACCGACCGGTGGTTAGGGCTCCAGAGACAGGAACGTACTCACTATACGTGCCGTATCTAAAAGAACCGCCTTTATATAACAACGTTTTATAATAGTTAACTTTTGTCCAGAGTTTATTATTACAAAATTAATGTCATAGTAAAGTTAGTAGGTGTGAGTTTTAGTCATGACATGCTTTGTGAAGGCTTGAATTTCACCCAGTACAATCTTACATATTTCCCGTTGAGTAGGGCAGTGGGTTCGGAGCCTGGCGCCCGCTGAGTAGAAGCAGAGAGTAACGAAGACAGTTGGTGAGACACAGCGGCCAGCGTGTGCGCGGCCAGACGATTGAACTCGTCGAAGCAGCCCCATGCACCGCACAGAGCGAGCCCGCTCAGCAAGCGACCCATACATTCCGCATCCATCGCCTTGAATGTACAGATGATAGGTAATAAGAAATCCGAAAGTAGAGACAAGCAAGAATTGAGTATCTAAATCATCATCATCTGCCTAGCCTTTTCCCAACTATGTTGGGGTCGGCTTCCAGTCTAAACCGGATGCAGCTGAGTACCAGTGTTTTACATGGAGCGATTGCCTATCGGACCTCCACAACCCAGTTACCGGGTAACACGGTACCCCTTGGTAAGACTGGTTGTCAGACTTTCTGGCTTCTGACTACCCGTAACGACTGTCAAAGATCTACAAATGATAGCCGGGACCAACAGCTTAACGTGCTTTCCGAGGCACGGAGGAGTCTCGCTATGACATAGATGGTCACCCATCCACGGACCGACCGCGCCTAGCGCAGCTTAACCTTTGATCGGTCGAACCGTGCGGCCGTTACTTAGCCACGAGCTCCTCAGTTTTAAATATGTCATTGTATTATCTATAGAATTAAACCGAAAAAATATTAATTCGAGAATAACCCTATTTTTTAAATAATTGGATAATTTCACGCATTTTGTGTAAATATTTATTTTCCTATCGGTTCATGTGGACGTTAGTATAAAGGAACAAGTACCTAATTACTCGGTTACGCTTTTTTTTCGGACGGGAAATCTTCAAATAACTCCGACATCAGTTACGAAAATTCAGTTACGCTAAAGTGTGTACTGCAATTTAATAGGAACTCGTTCTTATTTATCTCAATAGTTCTTATACAGAAAATAAGAATATAAAGTTAATATAATGTTACCTCATCGCAGTTGAAGATCAACACCAGACGACCCACAAGACCACCCAAAGCTTTAACTGATTCGGTTTTGCCAGTACCAGCTGGACCGAAAGGGTTTCCAACTAAACCCAAATGGAGTGACTGAAATTAGAATAGAAAACTATCAATGCATTGTATTATATACATACTAACTCCTTATAATCTTCACAGTCTTATTTTTGTAAACCTTATATATATAAAAATTAATTGCTGTTCGTTAGTCTTGCAAAAACACGAGAACGGCTGGGCCGATGTAGCTGATTTTGGTTTTGAAATGTTTGTCGTAGTCCAGGGAAGGTTGAAACGGTGAGAATAGTTATGATACGTAGGTTAGTATAAGATATGTAGGTGATCCGAAGTTCACCGGGTAATCTAGTACGTTATAAAAATATTTAGGTAGGTACCTGAGTTAAAATAAAAAAACAGTCATCAGCTAGTTCTGTGCGCACAAACTGTCCAGTGTTAACTCCTAGGTATTCGTACGAATATGATATTTGAGCTAGCCCCATTTTAGCTACCACTTCCTGCGTATTAAGCACATAAAACCTGTAACCAATATTTTATTAGGTCGGTAATAGCAGTCTGAAACTTCTAAGTTATACATAATTTATAAGTACGTGACAACGTGACATGTCAGCATAGGTGACGGGCTACGGGATTGTTTGAAAGAGCTATGAATCATTGAAGGAACACGGATTGAATTTTAGTCAGTAAGTGTTACTCCCAGTTGTAACAAAAAAAATCAGGTTATCTAAACGAAACGTAAGAACTGTCATTTAAGATCTGTCAAAGTGGAGGATAAATAGAATAATTTTGCTATTTGCTACAATGTAGACATCAAATTACTAACCTCAACTGTTTTTGCCAGAGCCAGTCGCTTGTTGACACGATATTGCTGTCTATTAAAATTCTGATGACGGATAAGTAATGAGCACATTGTAATATGAGCGCCTGTCTTTTGCGTCGCTCACTTTCGTCCTCTATTTCGGCTGAAGCATAATATAAATTCTCCTTTTCAATATTCGCTTTTAATTTGTGTAATTCTTTAGAGATAATGGCCTTTTCCGCTTGCTCTGTGAAGCGTATGTTTTGTGCGAGGCACAGTATTTGCGTTGGTAGCGAAAAGGGATCTTGCTCTTGAAGCGAATTTGTAACTATGCACTTTAAGGTCATGCTCTTTAAAGAGGAACGCATCTCAGACTCTAAATTCCTTAACCATATCTAAAAATATAGAAATACATATTTTAATGGTATCTTTCCATTCATATTCGTAGTTGCATTGAGGATTTATTAGGAATGCGCTACTGAAAAAAGCGTACCTCAACTGGGCAGTCGATATCAACTGGGTGGTCCAGTTGGAATGTTTCCCCGTAATGAGTACACAATGCGGTAATAGACATATCTCCAGGACCCAGTCGCACTCCCGTGATTCCCGGGAACAATTTTTTGAGATGAGTTTGCATTACAGCATCCCTCCCTTCGGCACCAGCGCGAGCTTGGCCGAGCAACTCTAACAAATCGTCGTCACTCAGGAAATATAGTCTTGGAAATACTGAACGTTTTTCCTGGAAACAAGTTTTTCAGATACTTTGAATGTGTCTAAAATCTGTTTTCAAATCACATGAGTAAATCCTCTTCTGTAATTATTAGTGCAAACTCAGTAGGTTCTGTCTATCAAGGTACAACCTATACTGTTATATATTATGTAGATGTATATTTAAATATAGGTATAATGTATCACAAGTTGTAAGCCTATTGAGTAACTTAACGGATGATGTCATCATGTAAACAAAAACTGCCTATTGCCAATATAAGTACCTAACCAAACTTGATTCGCAAGCGCAACTATAAACTTCTCAGTGTAGACGCAAACCAGAGAGTTTCCAGTTAATTATATATTTAATTTAGAATCCTTAATTAACTTTACTTACATCAATATAAAGATTCAAAGCCGATTGGCAGGCAAGAAGCTGCTCCGATATAGAATCCAACATAGGCTGGAGTCTTGAAGACTGCAGGAGCGCTGAGAGCCTAGGATCTGCTTCTAAGATACGAGTCACTTGACGGAATCCCTGGTCTACTTTCCTGAACTTGACTCCTAGTTCGCCATCATCATTTGACAGTATCGGTTCTAAATATAACCATCTGAAATAAAAAAAAAAACTTAAAACTAATAACCACTTCAAAAATCACATTACGCTTTTAATTCCTGGGAAAGGCCATTAAGCCAGTTTTTAGGTCATAAGTAATAGGCTATATAGCTCCATACTTAAGGTTGTTATTAAGCAATTCCACAAGGAAATACAAATACCCAACAAAACTTTAACCGGCCTGAGGCTCAAACACAGCAGGCGTGCATCCTCACCTAACCTAAACCAATTAGTCAGTGTAGAGTAACATCCTATACATGCAAACGAGACGCGGATCAAACCGCGGGTAATTGAGAAATAAAATACCTTCACACAGAGTTTTCCATGAACATCATGCTCGGAAAATAAATAATGAGTCAGTGTTTCACACAGACATTTAATTCATACTTGTAGATATAAAGTTAATCTAAGTTCCATAGGTGTGTATTAATTATTTTCTGTTGTATAGAGCTATTTTTAAGTAACCCGCCACTTTTGTATGTGATTTTTGGACTTAACACTGTTTGCTGACGGAACAATGTATTTGCAACTTTTTGCTATTTCAGCCGAGCCCAATTAAAGCCCTAAGCAAATAAAAGTAGGCAATTACATTGTGCCCTATCAATCATTCCCTTTTGAATCGCTTGAAGACTATTTTTAACCCTCAGACTACACACCGTCAGCCTTAATATATTTTCTAACCGACTAAAAACGGAGGAGGTTTACAAGTCGATACGTATATTTTTTTTATGTATGACCACGTATAACTTTTATCAGAATGTTCCAATTTTGATATATATTTTTTATCTATGCCTACTGCACTAGCGAGGGTTGGGCCACGTGCCAATAGGGTTCCGTTATACGTTTTAGTTGGTCGACTACCACTCTGTAACCGGTAAAGCCTACTTAACCATGATAGTTTTCCTTTTAAGTTCGTTACATAAGCTACGTCTGTATTTTTTTTTCACATTTCTACAAGCAGCCATTCAGAAGAAGGGACGCTCGTAGCTAATAAAAAACAGAAAGAAATAGAATAGAAATAGTAGATTGTTACACAAGGGATGAAAGTGACCTGTTTAGGCCCGAGATGGTTTGGCGCACGAGCGTAGCGAGGGCGCTAATAGTTCGAGGGCCTACATAGGTCTTTCTCCCGAGGTAAACACTCTGCTTTTCATTTCAAATATGAGGAAAGGAAATACAAACCTGATTACATAAACAAACAATATTGGTGTCGATTCTGACGTACACACGACTAAACTAATTTTAAAATATCATGCTCTTTTTCTATTGCGAAATATAAGAAGAGGATAGCAAGTAATTCAGTGCTGTCAAATTAAATGACAGATGACATTTTGTTCGTACAGGTTTGTTAATTTAGTCGAGATGTTACGTCGTGATGTTTAATTTTGTATGGAAAACTATTTTTTTCTAATTTGACAGGTGTTAAAAGTTTGCTATCCCTTTCTTATATTTGTTGATGGAAAGAGAGAATTATAGACTAAATTTAATTTAGTTGGTGTCAAGAGAATCGCGGCCAATTGTATTATTTTGTAAACATAAATAATTAGCACTCGACGAAACAACTGAAGATCGATTGTCCGCCTCTTTTTTTTTCTGTGGCATTCTACCAGCCAGTATTTTTTTTGTCAAAAATTTTGCTCAAATCTATTTAAATTAACGAATAATTTATTGAATTCTTAATTAGAATTTCCTGTATGTTACAAAATTATTGTTAATATTTTTTATTGCAATTTTACGCCGCGATATAACAGAGGGGCTGTATACTGTATAGAGGAACATGGCTTGCATAGTTTTTATTTTTTTTGACAGCAGGGAAAATCGCTTCCCCGGGACGAACAGTACTACTTTCGTCCCTCTGATCAGGTAACTTCAAGCGTACTTTCCGTGTATGAGAAATGAAAAAACATTTATTCGATAGTGGACAAACTCAACGTAGAACAATGACAGAAGAAAGTTAACAAAATAAGTACTCAGTACAATGAAACAACATAACATAGACAACATTTTGCGCTGAGCATATACCGAACGGGTTAGCGACTCAGCATTTGCAGGGTTTTGACACCGAGCACTGATTTTCAGTTGGCAACTCGCAATGACTCATGGATGAAATTAATCAAAAGATACTAAAATGAAATAAGTAAAAAACGTGCGTTCCGATCTTTGAAAGGAATAATATACACAATATATTCGCAATTATCTTGTTTTTTACGACTAAATAATAAAGTTTGTTTGTAAAGGAGAATTGTTGTTTACTTCAAAACTGTGTTTCTTAGAATCATAGTTTTATTTTTCCTGTAACATTTGGGTTAATCGACCCAGTATATTTCAGATTTCACAAACTTTGACTATGACGGCACGTTTGGCGTAGTGGCTGTGCAATTGGCTGCTGCGCTGCGTGTCGCGGGTTCGATTCCCGCACGGGACAACTAAAATTGTTCCGGGTCTGGGTGTTTGTGCATGTGTAATGAATGTTTGTAAACGCACCCACGACACAGGAGTAATTCCTAGTGTGGGGCAACGTTTATTTTTAAAAAGAAAAAAAAACTTGGGAGATATGGGGGGGTCTTGTGCTATTTTCATTATAAGTCAAAAACTAAAAGAATAACAATAAAACTTAACATAAAATACATTAGTAATGTGCAAACCAAACCTATTCATATGATACCCCCCACGTGACCTAGTAACTATGTTACTTAGACATATATCTATGTTTACTTAGACATATATCTACACATTCATACCTTTCAGCTTTCTAGTACTAAGAACCTCTTAGCTATGCTGCGAACAGACAGACGGACATGGTGAAATTCAAAGGAAAGGGTTCCTTATTGACTAAGAAACCCTAAAAAGGTAGAAAAAATTACTTAGTTTAAATAGATTATAGATTGTTACAGCCCAAAAAATATAGAAGATGTCTCTGATTCTGACCCCCGACATTATTGACACTGATAAGAAGGTAAGAAGCTGTGGTAATTATTAATAATTATATACGAGTATATATAGTTGGTACATTCGTTATTTACTCGCAGTACTTGCCTATGTACTCATGTAAAAATAACCCTTTATTCAACTTCATTTCATTACGAGGTAGGTATACACTTAGGTAGGTTTTGTTTTAGGTGAATGGTCAATAAATTAAAACAAAATAACAATTTATGGCAATGTTTTATTAACAATTAAGTATTGGTGCCTTGTATATTACAATATCAAAGGAAGTATAGAATAGCGTCTCAAATGCAATATAATGACTAAATGAATGGAATCAAAGAAACTATCAATATTTCAATGCATGCTGTTCAGTAATAAACCAACCACATCCTAAACGTGAATCTAAAATTAAGACAAAAGTGTAAACTAGAATACAAAATGATATAAGAGAATATAAATTATGCAAGATTATGGTATAACACAAAACAAGATAAAAATATGCCCCATTGAAGTTTAATTTTTAGAAAAGAAATGTGAACCATTGTTTGTACCTACTGAACACAAAAAAGGTATTCAAGAATACTATCTATTCAATGAAAGATACGTTAGCAAAAGTCCTCTAATCAAGTTTACACGATGTCCTACGCGTTTATAAAATACTTATGATGGTACTATGCATCTCACTAGTATTACTACTTTGTCAGTACAGTACCTACAATTAGTTTAAGGTAAATACAAACTAAAACAATATTTCATACAGACACACAGAAAATATATTTCATGGAAAAAAACAGCACAAAACATAATATTATTATAAATGCTCATAAATTACCTATAATTAACAATAGTTGTAGAGAACTCTTTTTTCCGAATTAAATGTATGTTTACATTTTAGTAACTAAAATATGTTGATATGTCACTAGATTAGTTATAGTGACTATAATGTTATTCTTTGGAATATTTATCTAAGTAATGATAGAAAAAATATTTATAACTTACGTACAATCAAATAACACTAATTTTATGAACTTAATTATTTTCAGGAAGATATAGGTATCTGAAGCGAAATGAATTATTATTCTAATTCCAATAAGAGAATTTGATAGTCACTGGAAATCATAATACATTTCAAATAACTCATACTGCTCTTGAATATAAAAATCATAGATTAATTTGTAATAACTTAAAGTTGCCGAAACATCTAAACTAATTCAAATAGATTGATAAGAAATATTGACAATAAACAATTATAACATAAGTACAGTGATAAAATATCGAGATACACATCATGTTACTTTCATCAACCCACACTTTAATGCAATATAATAGACACAGCGTAGTTACACTACATACTCATATCATTTAAACGAACAATGATTATCATTGTGCAATTCACAGCAATATGGCACAAATGGAAACAGTAATAATATTCAGAAAATGTCATTAATAACCGTAATTACAATGCGACGACAAAAATATAGACCTTTTTACGTTGTGCAAGACCTGTAATTATCAGACCGTTTTGTGATTTCAGACAAGTAATAATTCATTTGAGTATTGAGTTCGCCAATTTCCTTTTCTAATGTATTCAACTGTTCATTGTGATCATTATACAATACCTCCATATTAGCTAGAAGTTTAAGCTGCGTTTGAGTGTCACTAGCCAGCTTAGTTGCACGTTTTAGTAGGAATTGCGCTCTTTCTCTTGAATTTGAGGTCTGGCTTGCACGTTCGGCTAGAGACATATTAGTGTGTTTGAAATCCTGTCTCAACTTCCTTGCTGATTGCTCAGCACCTTCAGCGCGACTTACCACATCACTGGCTTCTTGTTTTACCTGTTCTGCGTCACTTTCTATTTTCAATATATCCTTTTGTAAATCAGAAAGTCGTAAGCGCAAGCCTTCAACGTCTTCTTTTGTCTCATTTGCTTGTTTCTGCGCTTGTTCTGTTTCGGTGGCTATAGGGACTAAATCATTTTTGGCAGCTTCAATATCGTTATTGGCTTTATCGATCGCATTTTCTGCAGCATCTTGGGCTGCTTGCGCTTCATCCAAAGCATCCAAAACTTTATTAGCCATCTCTAAAGTTAAATTGGCAGCTTTATTAACGGTGGTAGCATTTAGTTTTAAAGCCTTAGCTCGTTCCAAATCAGGTTTAGTTTCTGCAATTATGTTTTCAATATTCGTCAACTGCGATACTGATGAATTGATGCGCTGCGATAGCTCTGTTATTTCTTTGGGCTCTATACTAATGGATAAGTTGAGTATTTCATTGGCTAATGTTCTAACATCTGCAGGAGTGTTAGACGTATTTGATAGAAATTCTTTTAATTCAGAAGTTAATTCTTGGCTTTCATTTGTAACCCTTTCTGCTGCTGTTTTAAAGTCATGCGCTTTACCAGATAGATCTTTTGCTCTAGATCTGACATCGACTGTATCTTGTTTCACTTGAGATATTAATTTAAACAAATCCTCAGCAGTGAGTTCATGTTCTTTTATTCTATATTCGGTCTTGTTTGCAAAATCTAAGGCCTGTTCTGCTTTAGTAACAGCTCCCTGGTCACAAGATATACCACCACATTTTCCGCATCCAGCCCCACCGCAAATATCACAAGTATCGCTATCTTGACCACACATTTTTTCGTTGAGTTTTGGCACTTGTGACTCTAGTTTGGATAGTTGATCCCTGATATCATCTAACTTTTTATCATTCTCGTTTTGGGTATTATTAAAGTTCGTATATTGCATTTCAATAAGCCGGTCTGTATTTTTTATTTGTCGGTCAGTATTTGCGATTACCGTTTGCACGTTTTCAGCATCATCAGCAGCCTTAACGGCCCTTTGTTTAGCTTCACGAGTCAAGTTAAGAGCTCCCTCCAAATTAGCTTCCTGTAATTTAGTTGCGTTATTACCCAAGTCAGTAGTTTTTCCCTTTAAATGGTCAATACTTGCTCTTAAACCTTCTAATGTAACGTTACCGAGATTGATTTTAGATGTAAGGGCGTTGAGATTTTCGTTACTATCTTTTACTTTCTTGTCAGCTTCAGCTAAAAGGTTTTGCAGGCTAGTCACGTTAGACATCAAATCTTTTACTGTCGTCTGTCCTTGTTTCGCACTGGCAAGCATATTTTCTACTTCAGAAAGCTTTTTGGTCATTTCATCAAAGTCTCTTGTGTAAGCTCCAGTAGCACCGACAACTTTGATTTTACTAGCATTTCCGATAGCGTACTCTGTCTGTATACGAAAGTCGTTGATTAATCGATCCCAATTGTCGAAGCATTCACCACAGGCGTAGCATCTTGGGGCTTCGCCTAGATATCCTCGAGCACACATGTCGCATTTATATCCACCGATACCTGGTTTACAAATGCATGAGCCATTTTCTCGCATGCATTGGCGTGATACAGAACCATATAAGTCGCAATCGCATTCATAGCATTCAATGCTTGGAACACCCCAATGATTTTCTTGACACTGGTCACATTGTCTACCTCCGTGGCCTGGTTTGCATTCACATTTACCTATGTATGGGTTACACTGTGGCGATAATGATCCAATAGGGTCGCATTCGCATGGATCACAGCCGGTTCCTAATGCTATTCTCCAATGATTTTCGGTACACTGATCACAATTGACACCCATAACATTTTTAAAACAAGGGCACTGACCGGTATTTGTATCACAATTCCCTATAGTAAAGTTAGTACCTAATACGGAGCAATTGCATGGGTAACATGTCTTTTCCAATGCATTTCCGTAGTATCCTGCAGCGCACACTCCGCAATGATCACCTGCAGTATTATGAAGACACTGTAAACATTTACCAGTATAAGGGTCACAATTACCAGGTTTAGTGATATCTATGTTTTCGTTACACTCGCACTGTTCACAAGTTCCTTTTATTGGATCCCCATAATAGTTGTCAGCGCAGACGTCGCACAGAGGTCCAGCATAGCCTTCTTTACATTCACAGACAACATCCTTTGTTTCCGGATCTAATTCACAGCGATCTGCATGACTGCTTTTATTTGGATCACCTATAATTCCTGGACACGGGCATGGTCTACAAGGTATATCGATACCTAGTCGAGGATCACCATAATATCCTTCAATACATCTTTCGCAACGGTGTCCTTCAGTGAAGTCTGTGCATTCTCTACAAGCTCCTGTTTTATCATCACACTCGATCGCATGTCCATTACAGTCACATTGTTGACAATTGGGGAAATTGAAATAACCAGGCTGACACAAATCACAAGCTCGCCCATAAGTATTTGCTCTACATTTACACTGTCCACTTGTTGCGTCACAAAAGTTATCGAGGGAGCCTATACTATTACAGTCACAACGCTTACATCCAAATTTGCTGAATCCGTATGTTCCAGGTGCGCAGCGATCGCATCGTGCCCCAACAATATTTTCTACACATTGACAATAACCAGTATATTGATCGCATTGATGGCTCTTAGATCCAGTTGGATCACACTGACAAGATTGAGATCCGTTTCTTATATAGAATCCTATACTCGCATGATATTTTTTACAGATTTCAGGAACATTTTCTCTATTCAGGTCATAATAATATGGATCACCGCAATTAAATCTATCGAACTCTTCTCTCATCGGATTATAACTATAATTGGACAAAAATGGAACGTCATTAAAGGAAGGAATAAGAACAATAGAATCAATTAATATCGAAGCTCTTGAATTCGGAGAATGACTGTCTTGACGTCCTAAATAGATACGAATTTCGGTTTTCTTATCTTTTTCTAAGCAAACTGGTGGGGTCACCAATACACTGCGTTGATTTGCTGGCAGAGTAGTATATAAAGTGTCATCTTCTGGTTGAACATTGGCACAAGCGGAGTTTGGATCAGTCGGTAATGGTCTCTTAACTAATATGGTAGCCTCTTCCCAACTAATAGGTGACTGCGGCTCGTACCTTATTAATACGTTATAATTCATACTTGTTTCTATGTTATTTACTACAAATACAAGTGTGCTGCTTTCAGGTAGTTTCATAAAACCAGGTCCGGTCCAAGTCTCTTTCCTACCATCTGGATAATTTTCTCTAATAACAACATGACATAGCTGACTTTGAATAGCATTATCATCAAGTTGGGAATCGCATTGACTCGATTCGCCTTCAATAACAATAGAGTCGAGTGCACCGACAAAAAAGTTTTGTATAGGTTGATCACAACGGCGACCAAAAACATTTGGCCTACATTTACATTGTCCTGTTATCACATCACAGTCTCGGTCAAATGAACCACCAACGTCGCAATCGCAAGGTTGACAACCATCATCACTATCTGACAAACCGTAAAATTCTGGCAAGCACTGATCACAATTTCTTCCAATAACGTGTCTTTTACAGAAACATTTTCCAGTTTCTGCGTCGCATCCTCTTTCGTTAACTGTACCTAAGTTATTACAAGTGCACGACTCACATCCATCGGGATTAAGGGGATCAAAGTTCCAATACCCTTCACTACATCTGTCACACCTCGGTCCGTCAACGTATTTCTTGCAAAGACAACGACCTGCAGTTTTGTTGTTAACAACATCTGTCTCATCATCACAGAGTATTTCTTTATCTGTAGAACCCGATGGGTCACAGTCACAAGCTTTACATATATCTGGACTCTGAATATCTAAATTAGGGTCTTTATAAAACTTAGGCTTACACCGTTCACAATTCACACCCATTGTATTGTGTTGACAGTTATCACACACACCTCCACTAATTTTGCCGGTTTTATTGTAAACAGCGGGATCGAAATGACAAGTTGTTGCATGGTTATTGCACGTACACCTTTTACAAGCATTAGAAGTTTTTCCGACAGCAGGTTGCCATGGAAGGTCATTGTAAAAGTCCTCACAGTATTCACAGTTTAAGCCACGAGTATTATGAGTACATTCGCAGCGTCCATGTACCATATTGTTTTTGGATTCTACTCCTGGCATTGGTAAACAACGAGATGCGTGCCCATAACAGGAACAAGAACCTCTTACTGTCATTTCATATATGGAATAATAGTACTTCTCTTGAATTTCAGCTCGATTATCCAGTTTGTCATCGCCAAGAGTATGCAGTTTAGTGAAGTTTATTCGAAGATTCGTCATACGTAATAAATTTTGCACTTCTTCCGAGTACGGGTTAGTCACATTAATATTTGGTGGCAAAACTCTAAATATTACTTCACCTTCCGTGGATGGAGAAACACCAGAATAACGCGATTCACAAACCACTTCCGTCAAAGAACGTTGAGTATGCTTCGGAACACCAGGGAAATAATCGTCGCAATTGTGAGCAAAGTATCGATAGACGCGCCAAGTTTTTCCAAAGTCAAAAGATCTCTCTACCAACATAGCCGCAGGTCGAAATGTTTTGAATTGTATTATTAAATGCGTGAGATGGAATTCCGCCTCCATATTAAGTTGTACTGTGACATTTTCTTTGCCATTTTCAGACTGCCACCAGGATTTTGTTCTTGTTCCGGGGTAGTATTTGTAGATGATGTTTTGAATCCGATGGTTGAGATAAGGGTTGTGAATAGTGCTGTTGGTCGAGTCACACCAAAAGCATTTCTTTAGTTCCAAATGCGACACGATGCAGTAGCGCTCACGACCCATTCCCCCGCACGTGGAGGATGCGAAGAGTCTCGATTCGCGGCCAATAAGCAGGTTGCCTGTGGCCGGGTAGCAGGAACTAAGCTCACACGAACGGTCGTAAAGGCGGGGGTCGGCGCGGAGGCGGTCGCGCTCCCTGCTGTACACGGCGGCGCCGCCAGCGATAAGCGCCGAGAAGATAAACAAAGCGCGTAGAGCCATGGCGCGGTCCGGGCTCTCCGCGCGCCGCTCACTGCACTGGTTGCCGCTTTGGGCCGAGACACTCTCGCGCTGTCCCACACCCCCCGCCTACCCCGCTGCCCTACATACACAGGACCGCACTTGGCAACCAAACTAATTATTTGCTGAATGCATACAAGTTCAAATAGTCAACAGTATTTATCGGTACTTTTGGATTCTATTTTGGTTGTGGCCAAAATCCGAATATCAGAAGTCATTATGGTTTCACTTAGTCTGTCTGTCCGTCGGTCACAGATGTTTATTTGAGGAAATATTAACGGTATGATAAACTGCGATAATTCACGCGTATTTCGAATTAAAAAAATTAAGAAGAAGATTTTGCGCTTCACTTGTTAAATTACATTAAATCGGGGCCCCTAAACCCTAAGTAAGGGAAGTGTAGTAGAGTGAATAAGAGTGATTTTTAATAAGGCCCTAATTCAATATAGTGCAATATTATATCTTGTTTAAGCTTGTCCACAAAGCTCACTACGAAAAAACAGGTATTTAATGAGTGTGGGTGGAATGCGGCCCTGTGCGAGGCGACGACCGCTCCCGCCCGCACGCCCCCGCTCGTGCCGTTCTCCGAAACGGGCACTAAGCAACAAAAATAACAACGCATTTCGGGATGCGCTTTTTGTTTTGGTCATTATTATGGCAACAAGCTTCCTTGTAATCTCACCTAACAACTAAAGATTATTTTAGTGCCACGTAGTTGAGTGTTGGATAAAGTTATACTTATAACTTCATATTGTTTTGTCTTAATAATAATCAACACTTACTGTAGTTTGAGGCTTAACTATTCGTTTATGATGAACAATAAAATATTAACATATTAGATTCCTTTGGTTAGGTCACGCTGTGTCCGATATGACCACTCGGTTCGTCAGAGCCGGCCTTCCGCCCTACACATCCGCTGCTGATAATACATTCGCGATCTAAATGACCCGACTACCCAGACCAAAAAGATACACACTAAATAATTTTATTACATATTTCATTAAAAATCTCGCAAGTTTTTCTATTTTAATATGTAATTTTATAATAAAATAATCTTAGATATTAGGAACGTCTCTATTAATAGCAGTTGAATTACGACACCTACTACCTATTACAGAGAAGAATGAGAGTTTCAAATTATCACAATAAATTCTAAACGGTTTGGGTAATTTAATAGAGCCCATACAAAACAATAAACTCGAGTAAAGGGGCCCAGAGTTGTTTATTGAACTGAACAAAACAGAATTTGTGTACGCTTGAATTGCCTGCCTATTCTTTTCACAGTGTGTAGGTTGTTACTCCATGGCATAAACGTATTATGTGGTATAGAACCTGACTCAAGGCTAGAGAACTATTTAATATTATATTTACCCCCTGTAGCTACGATGTTATTATATGATATAAATAGTTTTCTTTAAGAAATGTTTTTTTCTCGAATGATCTGTTAAGCATGGAGTTCGGACGATGCGTCAGTCATGTCAAATGGCCGGTAGAGAATGAAAAAAGAGATTATGTATCACAATTTCCATAATATTCTAAATATAAAATGCTATCATATCCTATCTGTAATTCCAACAAGTCTCCTAATTGGGAATAATTGAAGCAGGTAGGTATGTGCTACTTAGAAAACTCGACGTTAACAGATCATGTAAATTAACGCGGTTTGTGTTCAAAGCGCTCAGTGTTCAAAGCTTTTGTCTTTGAGTAGGTACCGCTACATAATATACAGGGTTATTAAGTTATAAGAAATATGCCGGCTATCCATTAAGGGCGGTATAAAGAAGGCCATTTGATTTGCAACATGTTATTCAATTAATTTCTTACCTTTTAAATGAAATCGCACAAAAAATGATTTTGAAGGACATCGCTTTGAAACCAAGACTAACAACGTGCTACATAAACAAAAAATACCATTTTGGATGGTCGTTTGCTTGACATTTATGAATCATAGGTCCGTCAGCTTTTTGTAAGGGTTGTAAATATCATACCCAAAGCTTTTAAAATACTGTACATATTTTTTGTGAAGCTTTTAAAGCTGTCTTGTGTAGTAATTTTAAGCTATAACATAGATGAAGGATCCATCTGACGCTTTAATTAAACAAACAAACAAAGCAAACTTTAATTATACACAAATATAAAACTACATAATTAATATTAACGAGGTAGGTTCCTACTTTGAGAACTTCGGTTTCTGACCTGAACTTACCCACGGCTGTCAGCTGGTTTTGGTGCCAATTAACGTTGGCTGGTTTTACTCTACTATTAAGTTCTTAAAAGGGTTATATGTAATTTTCAGTTGTTGTATTGCTACAACGAATTATTTCCTTAATATTACCATTATAATCTAGTTAAGTATATTATTTTATACAAAAAAAAAACCGACATCCAAAAATACTGAAAAGAGGAAAATAATTTTCATTTAAAGGCCAGTTGACTAATATATTACTCTAGAAGTCGGTATCTCTAAGTTACTGTTGTAAGTATTTTGCCACCGACTTCTAGAGCGATGTATTGGCGCATTAGGGTTAAATAAAAGTCATTTTCAGCATTTTTGGAAGTAGGTTGTATTTTTTGTATTGTTATCACTTTTCGGTATCTCTATCTAATTACCTTATCTGCATAAAATCGTGTACCTAGACGTACTTACAAACCAGTTTTTATGTTGCAATAAGCATAATAACCAGATCACCTAAGTAAGGGCGTATCACCAGATAGAGATAGACCGTTATTTATAATATACTTACATATTTACAAAACGGTTGAACCTATGTCGATAAAATTTATATGGGAACAACTCTGAAGTATGACTTACCAAATGAAATAAGAATTATCAAAATCGGGCTACTCTGTAAAAACTCATGCGTGGTCAATGTGGTCATACATAAAATAAATATCCGTGTCGAATTATAAACCTCCTCAGTTTTTGTTCGTTGGTTAAAAATGACGTCATTACCGGGTAAGTTAAATTTAATAGCCAGAGGCCCCTTAACTCTTAACTAGTCAGATAACTTGTTACGATTTCAACAGTTTCAACGATAACCTCTTATCAGTGCCAAGACTAGAAACGTTTTATACAATTATAAAAACATCACCATTGAGGACAATACGATACCTACAGCTACATATTTGATGAAACCTCGTGATCGTGATAAAATGGCAATCGCGCAATAGCTTTAACAAAGGGGGAGCAACACTGACATTTACATGGGCAAACTACCTCTGGCCTAACATAAGTACTCTGTACTTCCTAACCCAATATCATGCCATTTTGACTAGCAGACAATGCAAAGCTTAAGTCCTAACCTGAAACAGTTGATAAATTCTAATTTCGAATATTTTTTGTTTTTTCTCTTATGATAATTCATCAGGCCTCTCTTAACGTATGCTATATCATCCGATCTTTAGCTTCATGGATCCAAATTTTGCCTACAGCCTTGTTGCAGATCGTCACTTCACCTTGCTATTGTGAGTACCACTACACTACGCTTGCCAAAAACTTCAATGCTTGTGGGATACCGAAAAATATCTGCTCGATTTCGGTACAATTTGTTCGAAGTAGGCATATAAATAAAATATCAAGAAATTAACAAGAATTCGGTAAACAATCCTAAAGAACGGGACAGTGACGCTGTGAATGAACGCTTCCCCGCCGATAAGGGTTCATTCTCAAAAGGCGGTTATGATGTCAAAGTTCACACGAGATAAACACCCGGCTACTGATCCGATCTATTATCTCACTGTTGCCGAACATACGTTTATGGACAAGTTTACCATTTTAATTAGTTTTTATGTAAGTCAATTATTTAAGTTCCTGTTACCGCGAGCTATCTTTAAGCTTCTGAGTTCGATTTTCAGGTCGGGAAAGAGTTGGTAGGATTTTCCATGTGAATTGTCAGTAGGTGCCCGATTGATGGTAGCTGGCTCGCTTCATTCTGCTTGGATACAAAAATGGTCGTGCAAAAGTAGATAGGTAAACCATTTAACTAAACTAGGTACTCAGGGCTTGATGTAAAAACAGATTTCAAAAAACTAAAACGAGAAAAGTAAATTTACTTTCTGCCAAAACGTTTGTAGACCAATACGTGGAATGCCCCACTTTCTTAGAAGACCATGAACCATGCACCCTATTATTTACCACTATTATTAGCAAAAATCAGTATATTTATATAACACCGGTATCCAAGCGATAATACTTTCTGATTTCAATGAGTAATCGACTCATATACAAACAGGATGGCGGTCTAAAATTATCGACAGACTTTATGGTGAGGCAAGGAAGGGAATGCAATCATAAAATTCTCGTTTGACGTATTACCTCACTGCGTACGTCGTTGACCGAAGCCAAAGAAAGGGTTCTATAGATCGTGTCGCATTCCGCTGGCGATACAAGAATACTTTCATTAGATAATATTACAGCTACAGACTTGTATATGCAGTTATCTACGTAGGTATATTAAGCATGGAGTTAAAAGTAATACGAATCATAAGAATTGTTTCATACATTGGTCATCATTGATACCAATATATATCTAGGTACATTTGAGTATCATGACATGATCCCAGATTTAAAATCGATAAAAATTACGACAAATACCAATAATGACCAACACATGTCGTAACTAATTATATTGTACTTTTTGTTATACCTGTATGCTCTGGTTGTAAATTCGGGCTAGAAGCTTATAAGATAGCATTTAGCTGTAAGCAGACATCAATGTTTTGCTTTGCCCTCATTATTTGGGCTCGTCGTCATTATGAAGCACTAAGTGTTAAACTTAATTGCATTGTTTTCAACATAAAGTATCAAAACCGAAAGCATATTGAGATAAATTGTCACCAGAATACATGTTTGGTAGGCTATTAAATCGCACTATCTTCTCGCCTAATTTTGTAAGTGATGTTAGCGTCAGGACAGCGACCCCGTGTTATCGGGACAGCTTTACATCCTCAGTAGCTAATCTCAGCTTACTGTGCCAACTAACTAAAATCTACTTACATTGGTATTTCATCATCAATGACACAAATTATGCCAGCCAGCAGGCGCATGTAGCGTTATTACGGTATCGGCATATTATTTTACTACCTACTACTACGCTGACTGCAATCAAAGATTGGTGGTAGTATTGCTTACCTATGTGCTAGTTAATAAATTATGATTTAACTGATCGTTCAGTTTAGAAGTTCGATAGTTTTAATTTCTACAATGCTACAACGACACAGTCAGCTTAAGCTAATATCTGCAGTATACAATACTTGCAAGTTTAATGCCACGTCCCAGTAATATAATCAAAGTTACTAACGATAGCATTTTAGTATAAGCGGTGATGAAACAGACAAAGCCTAAAGTAGTAGGTAATTTCACACAACCACAGACACAACCTGTTGGTAGATAGATACCAGTTACCTACAACTAAATAATGAAGATAGTAGTTTTTACCAAGTATGGTCAGAGACTTAGAGAGAGAGAGATGCTAACTTTAACCAGTTTTAGCGAGAGTTAACATTTAAAAGCATTTTTGTTTGTTTACTTTATTAGGGTTTCGTAGTCAACATGGAACCCTTATAGTTTCGCCATGTCCGTCTGTCTGTCTGTCCGACATAGCTCAGGCTCTTAGTAATAGAAAGCTGTAATTTGGTATGGATATGCAAATTGATAACAAATGGTAAAATAAAATTTTGAATATTCTTTTTTGGGGGAGTACCTCCCCTAAACGTAAAGGGAGGATCATTATTTCCCGTACATTTTCCAATTAAAGAGTAAATTTTTTATACAGACGAGCGCTATTTCTGGATATGAGAAAAGAAACACAGCACTAGCATATCATCATCATCTGCCTAGCCTTCTCCAAACTATGTTGGGGTCGGCTTACAGTCTAAACCCGATGCAGCTGAGTACCAGTGTTTGACATGCAGAGACTGCTTGTCTGATCTCCACAAGCTAGTAACCGGGTAACACGATCTCGCTTCTGACTACCCGTAACGTCTGTCAAAGATCTAAAAATGACAACCGAGACAGCAGCTTAACGTGCTTTCCGAGGAGTCTCGCTATGACACAGATGGTCATCGATCCATGGACCAACAGCGCCAAGCGTAGCTTTACCTTTGTTCGGTCAACACATGCGTATGTTTCTAAGCCATGAGCGCCTCTCACACACACAGCAGTAGCATATCTATTATATAACGAAGTTAAAAAGAAACCTATCATGGCTAGGTAGAGTTTAGCGGGTTCAGAATTATTTCCGACTAAAATGTATCAAGGAACATACACTGTTTCATTTTTGCACTCTATCAATAAAAACTTTCTTACCATGCCTGAAAAGTATCTTCAAGTTTTAGAATACGTATGATACGTAGGTATACATACTTACATACATTCATATTATTTATTTTTAAAGCTAGATATAGGTTTACACCGTCACACCATAGTTACAACAAGACAAGCTCGCCACACTATTCCCAGCCACTGCAACTTCTTAAAGCTAGGATTGACAGTGGAGACCACCAGAATACGCCGAGGCAATGAAGCTCGACGAGTCCCAGCGAAATGATTTTAACTGTCTAGGAACTAGTAACAAATTTAATCAGAAAAGAATAGTGGAGGAGTAGTAATAACCATAGCTTCCACTTCCCTCCATATGAAGCAGGGGACAGAAAGAATTAGACCATTAGCACAAAGGGACAGCTAGGTGAAGCCCAGTTATCCAGCACCACAGAATATAATTTACATTTATTGGATCTTAGTGAGCTGTTACTTGCAAAAACGCTTGAACGCACAGAAATTCGTTCGAGTTTCCTTCCAGAAGGTCCGTGTAGTACTTAAACAACTCCAGATGTGATCTGTATGCCTACTATCTAACATAGTATTGCGTTCCTACTGCCAAAGATATGGTGTGCAAATTGTTCATATTCACAGTTAGATTTAGAACAGTAACAAAGTGTATACTGTATGTATTGTGAAATCTACGGATATTATAGGTTTATTGCACTTTCCGGGGTTTCAACCGCGTTTTGAGGAAATCATTTCACACACTGATAAAAAAAGCGTTACTTAAAATTAATATAACAGAAAGATAGACACATTCATTATATATGTTTAATGATAGTATTTAGTACGGATCAGAACATATGAATGAGATCAAGAGGGGATTTCCCTAAGTTTAAAAAATGCTATATGATAAAAACTCAGTAAGTGCCTATACTAAAACTCAGCGAAATAACGAATGAAATTAAAAGGGACTTTCCCAAGGTTTAAACTATTACTGGGTAATCATTATTTTATTTGTGTAATTACAGCAATTCTAATTTTATGCTTAGATAGGTGTACGTTTTTACTGTATGTAATGTTTGAATTCACAGGCAATTTTTTTATATTCTTTTCCTAGGTTTTTTACGCGAGGTACGAGAAGCTCGTGACTAAGTAACAGCCGCACAGTCAATACATATTTCATGACCTAAAAAAAATTAGAATGCATTAAGTATGCACTTTATTTGAGGAGCTCGTGGCTAAGTAACAGCCGCACGGTTCGACCGATTAAAGGTTAAGCTACGCGTGGCGCGGTCTGTCCGTGGGTGGGTGACCATCTATGTCATAGCGAAACTACTCCGTGCCTGGGAAAGCACGTTAAGCTGTTGGTCCCGGCTGTCATTTGTAGATTTTTGACAGTCGTTACGGGTAGTCAGAAGCCAGCCAGAAAGTCTTAAAACCAGTCTTATCATAGGGTATCGTGTTACCCGGTAACCGGGTTGTGGAGGTCTGATAGGCAGTCGCTCCATGTATAACACTGGTACTCAGCTGTATCCGGTTTAGACTGGAAGCCGACCCCATCATAGTTGGGAAGGCTAGGCAGATGATGATGACTTAGGTTTTTTACGCGTCAGCGACTTCCTCCAAGATGCAACAAAATAATAAAACAGAAACAAAATGAATAAATAATAAAAATTAAACAGATCCTTCTGATTTATGCTTTATAGTCTTAAATTATTTAAACCTTTACATTCCAACAAGCTACAAGTAATTTGTAAAATAATTATTTTAATCCAAAATGATAATCAAAATAATACCAAGTACATATTATACCACAAAATTCTTATGAGAAAAATAAAAATATAAGATATCTCAAACCTCAACCTCAAAAAGAGCAAGCCAAACGGGAACTACGCGGAATAGTCAGTCAAAATAGCTGGCACATCTGTCGCCCATATGTTTACGGCGAAACAAATCCTTACAGTATGACGTGCAACGACCTATTATATTGTTTGTATTTATCTTCTATTCCATTCAAATAGCTTACACGTTATTTAATAGAATGCTTTAACTTTCTCTTGTTTTTCAATGGCTTACCTTAAAGCTTGATCTCCTAAGCGTATAATTTCTGGCCCTGTTTAAACTGTTTTAGCGCTATTTATTCATAGACACAACCAGGGGAGACAGATAGTCTATTAGGTACCTGCTTTAATATTCTATTTAATGCAATTGTTTTGCACAGCTATTCAGTATTCAGATTTATATTCTAGTCGTTTAAAAGTTGTTCTGTCGCCCTAGCGCGGACCACTTGAAAAAATAATATTCGTAACGCAAGCTATTCTTGAATTTAATATACTTACTTGTTTTTCACATGGGTATTATTGATTTAAATTAAAAACTTTTCATATCTTTGGACGTTATGAATTTGACCTACTGAAAGAAAGATAAGAAAAATTGAATTATGCACTAAGTGCATGTTACCTATGGCAAGCGGACCTGTACTGTTTCCTAAAGGTAAACATCGGTTTAGTTACGATGTTAAAAAAAGAAGCTAAAATAAATCGACATCTGATCAACTCAAGTGAAAATGAATTAACAGTGTATCTACCTGGAAGACCTTAATAAATATTAAAACATTTGAAAATTACACTTTATGGTATAGAGCCGAAGATAACTATTACTCAATATACCAACCTACTTAAATAATCGAATCCACTTCTAAATGAAGAAGATTCGATTTTTTATAAGGGTTGTTAGGGTTCCGTAGCCAAATGGCAAAAACGGAACCCTTATAGATTCGTCATGTCTGTCTGTCTGTCCGTCCGTATGTCACAGCCATTTTTTTCCGAAACTATAAGAACTAAACTGTTGAAATTTGGTAAGTAGATGTATTTTGTGAACCGCTTTAAGATTTTGACACTAAAATAGAAAAAAAGCAATAAATTTTGGGGGTCCCCATACTTAGAACTGAGACTCAAATTTTTTTTTTCATCAAATCCATACATGTGGGGTATCTATGGATAGGTCTTCAAAAATGATATTGAGGTTTCTAATATCATTTTTTTCTAAACTGGATAGTTTGTGCGAGAGGCACTTCCAAAGTGGTAAAATGTGTGTCCCTGTAACTTCTAAAATAAGAGAATGATATAACTAAAAAATATATATGATATAGATTACCATGCAAACTTCCATTGAAAATTGGTTTGAACGAGATTTAGCAGGTAGTTTTTAAGTAATCAGCAATTTTCCTCTACAAAGAAACTTAATTATGCGGTCGGAAAAAAACAAGATAATTGAGACTTTATTGCGTATTTTTTCTTTGCAATGGTCGGAACCCTCGGTGCGCGAGTCCGACTCGCACTTGGCCGGTTTTTTTTATAAGGATCAATACGGACCTGCGCTGTGCGTGATGCGTGGCACGTAGCAGCGCCCTCGCCGCCCTCAGCCGCGCGTCCCAAGCACCGCACGCGTCTGTGCCGTTTGCACCGCCCGATAATGATGACACCACCCATTGCTGTTCTTCGATCTACACAGAAATCACTACTTAAAATATGGTATTACAACCAAGTATTTATAATTGACAGGTTTACATACAGCTATCTAAACAACTAAAATGACATTCGAATTGATTTGAACGCATAAAATCAGATTTCGTATGATATGAGACACAAAAGCTTTATTGGTATATTCATAGAGTCTAAAATGTATTTATATGTATAGACAGCTCGGTATAGAAACCGTGCCTCACAAAATAATGATAGCAGTTTATTGGGCATTTTAACCTTGGGAACTAAACATCGTCAAAGACATTCGCAAAAAATGCGGTTTCAAAGAATTTTATTGAAACAAAACCATTTTTGTTAACTGTGAGTGAGCAAGACAGTAGAGTAAGTTCCACGCTAGCTCGTACTGTGAATTCATTGTTTGAAAGGAAACAGTCGTCATTCATTTTTTATGCGAAATTTGGGGCTTCCAGATTAGTTACAGATTTTGTGGATATCAATGAAAAATTACCATTGATGCTAGTTTGAGCCAAGTGACCATTAACTTTTGCTGTGTTGAATTATGATAAAATAATTGGGCCGGTACCCTTTGGGTACTTTTAATTTTCAGATGTAACCCGTAACGATTATTTTTGATTCTATCGATTTATTTTCTGCAATATTATATTAGTATTGTAAATACGCTTTTATAAGAAGAAACTTCTTCCTCAGATACCTGTATGAGCAAATTAGAGTAGGCTCTTGCTTAACCAGATACTATGATGATTTGAAACAAAATTACTTACAAAAACAGTTTCTTAAATCTCACCTTACTAAGTATATCTTTGAAGTCTTTTACTATAGGTGTGGGACGCGTCGCCTTATCGTTGTAGTAAGTAATATTGAATCGAGCGCTGGAAAACCAAATCTCAAGCTCGTTGAGTGCGTTCCGGATAGCAGATTCGCTGGATGCAGCTGTGCAGATTTTCTATAAAATTCATATGAATAATGTCATCAAAATAACACTATGATGTAACTGCAGAATTAGTTAAAATAGTGCTAATTAGACAGAGTGTTAATGTTGTACTTTTTGAAGCATTTTGATGTAAAATACAAAAGAATTTGAAACCAAAAGTTTTATAATTTACTTAATTTAATTTAAGGGGCCCATCTTCTACACGACTCCAAATGTGGTCCTCCTAGAACATGTTTATAGCATGTGGTTCGAAGTACCTTCAAAGTGAAGACAGGTTTGTGTTAATTTTATAAAATACCTGCAAGGACTTTATGTGTTTCTTGATATTCATAGCAGCATTTAAAATATCTCGGACTTGCAACGTGTCCGATTTCTTATACTCCATTTCTAGTAGACTGTACACCTCTCGCCAATGGCGTTCGGTAAACTCGTTGCCTCGAAGATATTTTAGTAAAGGAGCCAGATCCTAGTAAAATAAAGATATAATTATGCCAATATTGGTCACTTTAATGAGGAAGAGTCAATAGAGTGAAAAAATGTTATTCTTTTCTGTTAGGTCAAGTGAATTTCTGTGACTAAAATCTATTAGCAGCCCATAAAGATTATAATATGACAAAAGACGTTGTTAAGTCTGTAAAAAAATATGATATCATCAAAAGTGTACATGTTAATTTTGAACATATGTGTAATGATGTCATTGCACTAGCAGCAAAATGATTGTAACTACCTAAGCTTGCAATACGCCGAGGTGACATAAATAACTAGGTAGTACTAAACAATGCGACATTCAGGAGTCACGCTAGCAATAATACGCTGAAACGAACAGGTTTTACACATAAATAATGTGGCCTCAATACGCGTGCAGGCGAAAGTGCGCAACACAAGGGATCCAATTTCATAGCAATTGTGTACGTTTTGTGACTATCTGTTGAACTTTAAACTGACCTATCACATTTTTATTAAGTTTTGGTTCTCCCGTGATAAAAAAAGAAGCTAAAGCGAAGTCTATTTAAGATTTAATTTATTGTTTAAAATTTATTTTTTACATTTGACAGCAGATGTTTCGTCCTTATATTATAGATTGTTATTATAATTATAGGTTGGAAAACTGTACGTAAACAAACAATAGAATCCATCCAGATAAAGAAATAGACTTTACCGAGTATTTCTCTAACTCCTGCTGTATGAATAACGTAAGCACAGTAAATGGTTCCAAACGTGCTTTCCATTTCACTGAAAACTCTTCTATCAGATGGATCTTTTTCTGGAACACTATCCACTCTTGACCGGCCATAGCTTCAAATTCTAAAAAAAAGAAAACATAGATTGGAAATGTGATGATAGTGGATTTCTTTTTCAGATGGGCATATCCAGGATAGGAGTAAACTCGATTATCTATCTATAATATTGTTGATTTTAAAGAAAAAAAATACCTTCATTGTATTCTTTAAAAGGAGTCCACAATTCGACATATTCAGCCATGAGTTTTTCAGCTTGATCCCACGTGTCAGATAGTTCTACTTTCATTTGGAATTTTTCACACTCTTTTCTGTAAGGAAGGAATCAATAATTAAAGTATTATTGTCTTAATTTGTGTTTGGATTAAAAATATATAAAAAAAAACCTTAACATTTTCTTGGGGAGCTCGGAGCTTAGTAACACCTGACGGGTCGATCGATCTAGGTTAAGCAGCACTTGCCACGGTCTGTCCGTGGATGGGTGACCATTAATGTCGTACCGAGAGTAGTGGAGTAACCATGTCAAAGCCAGAAAGTCTGGCAACCAGTCTTACCAAGAGGTATATCCTAGTGTTACCCAGTACTCAGCTGCATCTAGTTAAGACTGTAAGCCGCTCTCAACATAGTTGGGAAAAGGCTTGGCTGATAATGAAGTAACATTTTAAAATTTGGCTTAACTTTTTCATCAGTGGTACATAATAATTTCTACTAAACTTAAACCATGATTACGTAATTTAAACACTTGTTCACCTTTTTAGAAAACTTAATTTTACCTCGTTTAGGAAACTTAACTTAAACTTACAATAGGTCATCTCTCTCAGAGACAAACTTATTCCAATTCGAGTGCGCTTCGAACACGGAGCGACATCTATCGAGCATTTCTGCATAATTGGCATCGTGGGTATCATCAAGACGTGGTTTAGCCTGACTCCAGCGCGAAGTCCACGCCTCAACACTAGTGTTTAAGTTATCCCATTCACCGCTTAAACTTGACTTAACTAGCTCAGCCTGCGAGAAATATACATACTATTTATGTACCTATATAATTAAAATAGTTGCTTTTTTAAACCCCTGACCGTTTTTTATAGCAATGAATTGACTAAGATACTATTGCCTGCCTGTCATTATAAGTATTGTACTTACCTGATGTTCAAACATCTTCTGTTGACTCAACATTAGTTCGTGTATTTTCTGCCATTCTTTCACTGTCCCGTCCACTGATGTATCTCCTCCCCACGTCCGTAACATGTGACCTTTTCGCTTCAACGCCTCAACTACACTTGCCATCTGGAGTGTTGAAAGAAAACTTCGTATTAATACTTTATTGGATGTTAAACATAACACTACCCTTAGGTAGTGTAGAAAAATTATTGAATTACAATTAACTAACCTCAGGCATTTGTTTTTGCAAGGCTTGCTGCGTAGCGCTCATTTCAGCAAGTTCCTTCGCGTTCTTAGGCAGCGCTTGGTTCTCTAACATGACCGCTGCAGAAGCAACGAAGGCATCAATTCTTGCTGCATCCAATCTACAACTGGCCACCAGTGACGTCATAAGACTTGCCCAGAGACTCCGCGCTTGAGCTTCAAATTCACGTCGAAGTGTTGTTGTGCCAACAGATATCCATTCTATCTTTTCGTCTTCGCTAAAAGATGGCATGAAATTTCATTCAAAAGGTACGCAAGTCAGCGATAAGAGTCTATAGCTCTATAAAACTTCGACTTACAAGGTCATCTTAGCGACCGCTTGTCCATAAGCCTTGCAGGCCTTGAAGTTGGTCTCCCAGTGGTGCGGCTGGGTGAGGTGGTCCCGGCACAGCGCGTCCAGGTCGGGCACGCAGGCCAGCGCCGCGCGCCGCGTCCACGCCGCGCACGTGCCCTCCAGCGCGGACAGCGCCGCCTCCAGCTGAGCGACCGCTTTGTTGCCTAGCCAGCTGTGCCTTTTAATTGTAAAAACGGATTACGTTTTTAGCTAGTAATTTTACTTAACATAGCATTTTATCCGGGCTAACTGCGAGTAGCAGTAACGGTATCTTTTTCATGAGCCCCTAAAGTGTTTCATTATAATTATTTCACTTGTTTATACCGTACAGTACCTTACATATTGCTGTAATAAATAGGCTTTTTGTAGAGAAAGATAAAATGGCTTCACAAAAATCAAACAATATCACTTACTTTTCCACTATAGCTGCGAATATGGTCTGTTTGTCTGTTATATTGTTCTGCACGCCGACGAAGTGCGCAGGCATGGAGACGAGGCGGCGAAGCTGATGGTAATGCTGTACTCGAATCTCCTCTATTGCTGGTTGGACGCGAACTGCATAACCACTGCACAGAGGAAGATGCAATTTATTTAATAACAAGAACATTATTTTATTAATCGATATTAGATTAATAGGTATATCGTTATGATTTTTGATCCCTGAAATGTTCTGGTAAACGCAAAATATAAGTAGACCAGTTTTAATTGATTATCAATATTTTTTAAACTAAATAGCATAATAGTTGGTAAACTGTTATAAATCTTAAACATCGAAATATATGAATTCAGATCTAGCTTGTCCCTTGCTGTAGTCCCCCAGCGACGCCCTAAGCCAAGTCCCTACCCCCATTAAGGGGTGTCCTTAGCGCATAAAAACTCATTTGAAGGTACTTCATAGGCAATCCCGGTTATGCAGCCAACAACCTCACAGGTTGAACTGCGAGATGCCATACAAGAAAAAGTATTATTGCTTCACAGTGGAACTCGTGAAACATTGAATAACATAAAGAATAAATAAAAATAAAATCGTTCACCTAAAAATGTGTAAAAAAGTTCAAGTACAGAAAAAAAATCCTTAATAAGGATGTTTCCCTCTATAAAGACCTGTTTTATAATCCCATGATTGAAATATGTAATTATTTTGCTTATTTACCAAGAATAGATAAAAGAGGTCAACGAGGCTTCCTCATGTGATATGCTACAAGTATCAACTGATGACTGTTCAAGTTAAAACTAGGTCTAAGATCACACGCACGCATTGAGACTAATTAAAAGGTTATTGATATATGGTGATTAAAACTTAATTAAACTTGTATTATACAAATAAACGATATATTTATAATAAACTTTCAAAAGTAATAGTTGATTAATTTCCTCCTGCTCTTGCTTCGAAGCGGTCTTTCTTATGTATACGTTCGCCTATTCGTTGAATTTATTTTTAGAAGATAAAATTATATTGAGACACCTATCATAAACCAATATCTCTGCAATACAAAACACACCCTCCGGTGTATTTGAACTTTATTTTTCTTTCTTTCGAACGTAATTTATCTTACTCCACGCTTAATCTGTGAGAGCGTTTTGTATTTTGAACTTTATTTCGACTTTGAAAAGATAAATTACGTTTTGGAATAAGAAATATGCTATTATTATTATTTAATAATTAATTCAAAACCTATAATAGTATATCTGCCATTCACGGGACTACAGAGTCCCGGACCTTTGGGAGGCGAACGTGGGGTCGAAACCAACACGCAGAAGCCCTTTGAGACAACTTTAATGAAATGTAATGGTGACACATGACCGGCGATTGTCCCTGTATATATTACTATAGACATGCGCCCAAGGACAATCCCTGATTTGTGCAGGACTATTGCAAACTTGGAAAGATACTACTTGGGCTATTATGATGGGATGATAGTGGACTGGGATATGATGAGCTATGGAAAACTATGGCGCCTGCCGAAACAATGTAAAATATACACGTGGAAATAGCAGGCGGAGACTCGCCAGCTCACTAGATTCCATAGTATGTATATTATTATAGGTTTTGTAATCGTAATAATTACCGTAAAACCAAATCAACTCTGACATGCGGGAAATGCTTATGCAACGACAGCAGCGTCCTTATGTATTGATATTCGAGAGCCTTGTACAGCTGCCAGTCCCAGTGAGATCGCCATAGTTCTGTGTTCTTGTAACCATTAGATTCCACCTACAAAACATGGTTACATGAAAGGTTAAAAAAGTGAGGGTTGCTCCCATCATCAATATGGATTAATCTTCATTTGCAAAACAATAACGTTGCCGACTGATGACAATCTATGGACATGGCCTGCTCTTTAGACTCTAGAACTTTCGGAAAATACTTTTCTTTACTCACTAAACTTTTTAAATAAACTATATAGATTACTCACCGTGTCTATAATGTCTCTTATATCTTTAACACTTTTCTTCCATTCAGATTGTTTAGCCAAGAGTTCGGTCTCTATGAGCTTTTCGACGATATTTCTGATCGCTACATGCTGACCAGTCAGATATGTGTTCTGAAAGAGGACCAATAATCAAAAACGCAGTGCGCACCAAAATATAGTTAATATTTATAATTTATCATTTTTTAAGGTTATCTATCTATCTATAATAAGTGGTTCAAGTACCTGTGTCTCCAATTTTAAGACAATTTTCTTGAGTTTGTCTGTGTAATGAGATAGCTGTTCGACGTCGTCCCAATAGACTGCCTTCTGATCCTGCACCAAGTTGGACAGGTCGAGTGCTGCTTGCAACATCATCGGACGCGTTGACGGGATCATACGCTCGCCCAACGTGTTGTGGAATGATGCCACCTGATGCAATCACTTTTATTTTAATATTTAAAATCGATCGTTATGTTAATATAAATATATCAACACCGGGTCTTCGTCGTCCAGCTTTCCTCACGAAGTTTTTCATCACTGTTTGTCAGTGTCAGTATCTAAGATACACTTAGAAAGTACATATTATGATTTTAGAAAAGACAAATTGGTACTCTTTTTTGTATGGTATCTTGTAGGTCAACCTATAGGTTGTCGTTGTTGCTTAACCGGGCTTGCCTGTGAAGTGCTTTAAATAAATTTAGGGTCTCCAGCCAGGGCTTACAAAACTAAGCGACTACGCGCTAAGGGCACCCCATAGTGGGGTACGGGCCTCGGCTTAGGGCGTCGCTGGGGACGACAGCAAGGGACAGGCTGGATCAGAATATATATGATTATTATAATCGGGAATTTTAAAGCTATTGGCTCAGCTCGCGATCTGGGTGGGTATCGGCGGCCGATACGACCAGAGCCCAGAGGCGGGATGCTTTTCGGCTGCATCAAAATAATGCTTGGGTTTCATGAACTGTTGAATGGTGGGCAGTTTGAGATCGAGATGGAGGTTCTCGTTTCGTGCTTAGAAAGGGGTCCCTGTGATCTGTCATCTTTCTTACATTTAGGACGGTTATGGCCGGTTTTATTTTATTTCGGCTTCCGACTGACAGCTCTTCTGTTTCACGTAGAAGTTATATCATATTTTTTTAGTAGGTAGAATCGAAGCACACGAGATGTGGGGTGGACAGAGAACGTAACAATATGGTCGTGTGACCTGGTGCAGCGGGCGCGCGTGCGCCAGCGCGGCGGCGAGCTGGTGCAGCGCGGCGGCGGCGGGCGGCGGCGGCAGGCGCAGGCCGGCCAGCGCGCGCGCCTCCAGCTCCGCGCGCACCAGCCCCGGGTTGAAGTTCACCACCATCAGGCGCGAACTACCACTGAACTCCACTACCGGCTTATCAGTGCATATTTGAAGAGCTCCGTTCTTTGCTTGCGCCTATCAACATTTCATCTTTAGTTAATAACGAGTACTTTTATTTATTCGTTAAATTGCTTCGGTGGTCACCATTTTACCAATTACCTGCAAATCGCGACACCACTCTTCGTGTAACTGGGTGTACATATTTTTGAGATCTTTTAATACTTTTGTAGCGAGATTGTGCAACTCAGAGCTGCCTTCGAATTCTTTTAAGTACTTCTCGGCACAAATTTGGATTTCTTTCACCTGAAATTATAACCGTTTCAAAATAGCAATAGGTATAATTATGTCGAGGTGCGATATTATATATTTTCATAGATATCATCATGCTTCACAAATTATTTATTGATGCTAAAACGAACCTATTCAGATATAAAATGTTATGGATTACTGTGGAGATACCTTGAATTCTGGGAATGATTCTTAAGACGTCTTTTTATCCGGATACCTCAGGTATCTCGCTTAGATAGAGACAGCTCAGTTCAAATCTTAAGCGCTAACGTACCTGTATAAAAACTGTGTTATGTTTCTACTATTACCTTGGCTTCTGTTAGCTTAGCCCACTGTATTTGAAGCACGACGTTGGACATTTCAGGAGGTTGATACAAGTCGACGATCACCTCGTCTGCATCCATCTGGATTTGTATACTCTTCAGCATGGAGATGAGAGATGACACGAATATCTCCAGCTCATTATTGAGCGCGTGCTTTACTAGAGGTCGCTCTATTAACGCGCTGTATCTCATGAATTCGTAAAGCATCTGTAACGAACCAATATCCAACCAATAAATAAGGCTTCCTTTTACGATAATAGAATGACTCGTACTAGATATTTCGATAGCCACTTCTGCGAGCTGCGGTTTGTAAAGATTTGTATACATATTATGTATGTAGTATATATGTATAATTTGAATCACAAGTGTCCCCCCCCCTCTCTTAAATGGTTGCTTCAAGATACGTGAAAAAAATACGGAAGTAGCCTTAATATAACGAAACTAATAGGAAAACTGTCACGGCTAAGTAAGTATTACAGGTTAGAGTTAAAGTCTACCAATTAAAATGTACTACGGAACCCAACACTGACCGTGGTCCGACATGCACTTGGCTGATTTTTTACTGTTGCTTGGCATAATTATTTAAAGCATACCTGCTTGGTGGACATATTATGTAATCGGGGTTTTAATTTTTCGGCCACTTTAGATTCAGCGGGGCGCAAACTTGTTGAAAATTTTGAAAGGGCTGTATCCCATCCAGGGTTTGGCCCATTACAAATCCATATATTTACATCTACAAAAAATCACCGTCAGTGTATAAAAGAATCAAAAAAATAATTTACTCAGAATTAACTTTCTTTAGTAACTAACTTTCGAAAGGAGCAAATAGATGATGAGTCTGCAGTTCTAATCTTTCATTGTTGGAAAGTAGTTTATTCAACTGACAATGTGTAGACCTGATATCGTGAATCTGAAAATAAAGTATTTAAATATAGGTAACGCACAAGTTCATGCATAAAGCTCATTTGTAGCTACTGTTTTACAAAGCTAGTACCTAAAAAAAATTGAGAATGTATGTAATATTTAAATTAATAAATAATAGCAAGGGAGATATTGCGACGCAGCACAATAATCCAGACTTGGGTGTATTATTACCTACCTTTTTTACATTATATCTACAAACCTCCTTTACACGAGTTTGAAAGTTTACACAAAACGGTGGCACATAAGGCTCCCCGCTCCATGCATGGAGTGCGTAGTTAGGCCAATATGTTTCAGTTAATGATTCGCAAGCGCTGTTCCAAGTTTGAATCACATGGCAACTCTCACATAAAAGGTTGAGTATTTCACTATCTTTGTTTCCATTGTGGACATTCCATAGATCAGTAGTCGACACTGACTTTTGTATAATTGAACATATTTCATGACCTAAAAAATTTAGAATGCATACTTAACTTTATTTGAGGAGCTCGTGGCTAAGTAACAGCCGCACGGTTCGACCGATCAAAAGTTAAGCTGCGCTTGGCGAGGTCAGTCCATGGATGGGTGACCATTTATAACATAAAGAAACTCCTCCGTGCCTCGGAAAGAACGTTAAGCTGTTGGTCCCGGCTGTCATTTGTAGATCTTTGACAGTCATTACGGGTAGTCAGTATCCAGAAAGTCTGACAACCAGTCTTACCAAGGGGTATTGTGTTACCCGGTAAATTGGGTTGTAGAGGTCAGATAGGCAGTAGCTCCATGTAAAACACTGGTACTCAGCTGCATCCAGTTAGACTGCAAGCCCACCCCAAAGTAGTTGGGAAAAGGTTAGGCAGATGATGATGATGACTTAACTTTATTTGAAAAATTATAGCATAGCTAGTTTATCCATTGTGGGAAGCAACCAAGTATTGCATATTATACATATTTTATTAAAAAAATCTTATAAAACACGGTTTCTAAAATGCATACCAATTATATCAAAGACATGAACCATCCTATCTTGTGAATATGGTGAGGTGCTGATTCGCCATATATCATCCAGGATTCCACCTATGTTTTCTGCCGATTCCCTGATCTCTTCCATTGAGCTTGAATGCATTGTCCTGCAATTGACGAGGAATAATGAAATTGTATGATTTCATACATAGATGAGTGAGATCAGTTTTAATGGTTTCAACAAGATTTCAATATGCCTAAAGAAGTGTTTGCTGAAATACCTTATTTCTTCCAAAACATCTTCAAAAAGTTCACAAAAGTTAGAAGCTACTTCTTTTTCCTTTTTGTTAGAATCTCTTTTCTGTCTCATTGTTTTCCAATATTCTAATTCATCTTGGATTGATAAAACAACTGTAAATAAACAAAATTCTTAATAATTACTTTATTTTGTAATCACAGTAGGTATAAGTTTTATTACAAAGAACCTACCTACCAAAGAATATAATAACTAAACTACTTACCCTTTTGAAATGTAACATATACAGTATACTAAGGCAAGGCAAGTTCACCACAGCCCGATTAACTTAAAACAGCTGTTTACCATAAATTCAAACTTCCAACTTTCGATAGGTAATGTATTATTTGAGAATATTCTTGAAACTGTCGATTACCAAACCAGTGTTGAACTAGAGCTGCGGGACGTTCGAAAGAGATACCGCGCCCCCGGAAAACAAAGGGCTGAGGAAGGAACATGGATGGGTTTTAGTCAGTAAGAGTCTGACACTCCCACCCGCCCCACCCACGGCGGGAGGGGTCATTTGATGATTTACCATCCGAAAAAAAGGGTTGCACTAGAAGTGGGTAACACGAAAATTCCAGCTTCCTGGTTAATAAACGTTTTTGTTTAACGGGCCGATTACGTAACCATCTGTCGGTGAACTTGGCCCTTAAGCATGATGTTTGACTAACTTATACCAATATAATTATATATTATGTATTTCTATAAATACTTATCTAGGTATACAAACCATTTATGTTTGTGTTCCCTTTCCCATGGGCCAAGATTCTTAAGTTAGATTCTAGATCTGATAGATTCTTTTGGAGTTTATTTGAATATAAGTCATTGCCCTGAAATAGAAACTTTAAACTTAACTTATTTAAAAAGTGAAGCAAACCTTTGCTTAAAGTTTATGATTGATAAAAAAACATCACAAACTTCCAAACTTATACAAATAAAATTAAAGGATTAATATAATGTGGGTACTCACCACAGCCAATAAAGGTATGAAGACCTGTCTCCAAATTTGATATAATGACTCCACAGAGTTATTAGACAAAGTCAATATATTGATATTGTGTACAGCATCATCTTTCAGTAACTCTTGAGCAGATGTTTTGTAGAAAACTATGGATTTCTTCTTACCATCCTGGATCTAATAGATGAAATTGTAATAAAAAATGTTATGAAAAATCCAACCTTATTACAATAACATAAGGGCCACTTTACTATGATTGTATTGGACTTGGCTTGATCTATCATTCTCACAATTGGTAGTCATTTACTTAAGTGTGGACACTAAGAAATTTATAAAATGTGAAAAACAAATTAAAGTATCTGTTTCCTGCAGTTACACTCGCATCCTAAGGTGTTTACTCCGGGGTCAAACTATCTTCACACAATATTTCATTTGAATACAATAAACATACTTTTGCATAATAATATTAGTTAGAATTTTTCTGGTGGTAATTTTTAATCAGTAGTACCTAACATAATATCATAAGCACAGTAAATATATATAATTTGTGGATGACTATATCATGCAATATGTTTATGAATATATTTTTCATAATTGAAACCTGGGTTTAAGCAGGTTAAATAAAGTTTTAGGGTTATGTTTAATAATTAATAAAATGGTAAATAGGCACAAAAATCATCAAGTTCTACAAAATTTAAACTGGATGTATAGTATCATGAGGAATGAACAGATATGATGTTAATTTAATAGATATTTTTAAACCATACAGTTGTTATCATACAACCAGGTACTATCAAATAACAGGCACCAATAATAGCCAGCATAGTACTTGATAAGATTGATCAGTTCCGATAGGGTTTTTTTAGCATAGATACTTAGATACTTATTTATTCTGTGCTAAAAATAACTATGTTTAAGTATTTTTTTTTATCATTTGCCAAGTAGGAAGTACTTACTTTAGTATGAAGAAAAATATTTTCATTACTCAAACTGCCTTGTAATATCAGTATTTGTGGGTTGTTTATGAAATTAGATAATGCATCTTCTGACTTTTCATCTAATCTCAATTCCAATTTATTGTAATAAGATTCTGAAATAAACATTTCATTGACAGACATTAGATACCTACCCTCCTTCGGCAGGCGGGTAATAAGTTGTTAAAGAGAAAAAAATAAAGGTATAATGGGGGCGCACGACACAATTTTCCGAACGACTGCAACTCTAGCGTGACAATGAAACTTGATCCTTGGAAGTCGCATCGAGTGGCATCAGAAAACAGCCTTGATGGCTCTAAGGCTGTTTACTGATTCCATAAAAGAAAACACTCCACGACGTCCAGCAGATTGTTTTTAAAAACGTTATTTAACGTTTTATCCATAGTTTCATAGGTACAAGAATCAAAGAAAGTTTAGTTAGTTTAGTATTTACCAATAGTAGATAAAATAAAATTTCGTATAGGTAACATGGTTAACAGTAAACCACAGCAGTAAACCAATTAACTATAAAGTCACTTCATCGCGTCTCAAAGTTGAAGCTTTTCAACTCACATACTCGAATAAGTTATGAAAGTCATGTTTGTTGATTACTTTTTTGAATATAAGTACACAACATCGTCGTCATGGCAACAATACATCTTAATCACAGACTACATAGATTAATTTAATGCAGGTCTATTTTTATCTCCGTTTAAGCGATTATAATACATCACATAATATTTTAGGTATATTATTGTGTTATCTTCTTTTATATGTAGGAATAGTAATTTAGATAATATTTTAAATAATATTTCATATATTATGTTAATGTAAAGAATATTCATAGCTTGTCACATTGTCCGAATCAATAAGAGGCGTAAATCGGAACGTGATTTAGAACCAGCCAAAGAAATTGGAACCATCGGCAGCAGCAAGCCAGCTGTTACTTGGAACGTCACTTTTGGTAATACCAGTCAATAGAAAACTTATACCCCACTTGACGTAAAATAAAAATATTATCCTTACTAATAGTTTAATGCGAAAGTAAGTTTGTTTGTTACGCTTTCACGGTAAAACGGCAGAACCGATTTGCGGGTGCGGAGAGCTCACGCCTCCTTGCGGCAATCTAGCAAGAAAGCTCACCGCCTCAACGATTACCGTGCTACTCCCAGCCCAGCCTGATGACCATCACCCTTTGGGCCACGTTTTGGCAGCGGAGTCCCTAAACCAACAGACAGGGCAGGAGCCAGGGAGTAGACCGGCCGGAGCCGCTAAAAAGTAGCCCCGGCCTGCCCCAGTTTGGGAGTCAAAGGATAAACGTCAAAAATGCTGTATGAAGTTCCACCGGCTGTAGACTACTTGTCCCAGGTACTTCATCGTCAACACGACGCTAATGTCAACCCCTCTTACGCTATTTCGAATTCCAACGGTGATGTGTTCTGAGGACCATGAAATTGCCTGTCCTCAGCCTCAGACTACGCACGGTAGACGATGTTTTAGGAATTAAATAATTGCCATGCCTAATTTTTTTAAAGACGCGTTAGTTCAAAAACTATTAGGTGAAATTTTAATTTCATTCTATATTTTATTAAGCTTCAGTTTACTTAAAATAACGCAAAAATACTAGTTGATTGACTTTGTAGTCGTAACGCCAGCCAGAAAGTCTGACAACCAGTCTTACCATGGGGTATCGTGTTACCCCTTGATAAGTGTGGAGGTCAGATAGGCAGTAGCTCCATTTGAAACACTGGTTCTCAGCTGCATCCAGTTAGACTGGAAGCCGACACTAACCAACACAGTTGGGAGGAAAAGACTAGGCAGATAATGGTAGCTACACATGTAGCGATTTACTTGCGGAAGTTTAAACTTGCATAAATACACGTTATTTTCAAGTGACAATAGACTGTTCAACTACGCTTGCACAAATATAATTTCTGGCAACGTGAACTTGAGATGGGTGATGCTTTGGCATTTTAGTTGGGTTTTTTATACAACAAAAATTAAAGTCACAAAGTCGTCCGCGTTTTTGACTAACTCTAGTATTTTTTTCCCTAAATTATGCCAGCAGTTTCTCTGGCAACACTGAATCGCAATCTTGATTTTGATGTATTTTTGTTTTTCTCTCCTGGAAGAAAAACTATCTAACCTTTTACATTTACATCCTCCCACGATTCAATAATGAACAAAATGTTGCGGCCCCTAAGATCTCTTAGTGCTGTAAGTAATCTATCAATTATCATAGCAAAATTGTAATTGCCGATTGATTTTCGACACTGCAATAATATACACCGCACAATATATTTCTATTTAGGATTAAATATTCGTTTCCTCGCAAATGGTTATTACTTAGTCAATAAATAGTATTTATATAGTCCTTAGCTTGTTTTTTCAAAGTTAAGAATACTAGTCTGAATTTAGGCTTTATGATGCCTTCAAATATTATCATGTAGCTATTACATTCGTTTAATCATTATTATGTAAGCTATCTTACATCATATTTAACTACAGCTGGATATACTACCAGCTATTTTCGTAAAGGAGTAATATACAACTAATTTAGACTGTCCAATCCAAATTAGATCATGATTTATTTTATATTTTCCAGACTTATAAATTGGTGAAGGGTGTTCCCAGCATTGCCTGCATGAGCGACAAACCTGTGGATTTTGATTATTCTTATATAGAAATACCTCACTATGATATTAATAAACCACAAACATTGGAGAAACGCAAAGCAAGGTGAGAAAAATATGTTCACTTGTATTTTATGTTAAGGATATTATGTGGACTCTGGAGGTGACAGCTCTCACATACTTGCACAAGTGGCACTTGAGGCGCTACATAAGATTGTGTCTCCGCTGTTGCTGGAAATCTTGGCACTACACTCTGCTCCGCCCACAGCAGGAGGACTATTTTTTGGAAAAACTGCTTATTACTATATTTTTTAGCTTAGCTTATTAATATATGCTATTACTTGACAGATAAAATTATTTTTACTTTATCACACTATCAAACAGTATTGATATAGAAATGTTCCGGAAAATCTGGATGTTTTTTAATTAATCATTTAGATTAATAATAATGTGGAATTTAAATAAAGTGTTAAACTCTGAATGGGATCCTATACATATAAAAAATGCCTGGCATAATATATGTATTATGCCAGGCATGCAACAAAATCAACGTAAACATATTCAATACCATTCCTTAATATTAACTATTGATTCCAAACAATTGTTAAGTGAATAATATTATGCTCTTAGTGTACCTCCAGCCCAGAAGGTACAAGACCTAAATACTGCAGTAGTATAGTAATGTTATATTTATAATTAGCTTTTTCCTGTGGTTTCACCTGTATCCTGAGGTAACTGCTTCAGGCATCTGGAAAAAAGGAGTCTATAACCTCTATCTCCTTATCAAATTTCATCCAAATTGGTTAAGTCATTTTCAAGTTATTTTGTTACAAGGTTATATTTTATATACAGACTAGCTGAACTTGGCATGTGTTGCAAGACGTTTTTTTATGGTTTAGAAACCCATAAAGGAGAAACATACTAACATATATATTTTATAATTATATCTAAATATGAAAATCTCTATATTTGATTATTAAAAAAAATGTTCTATGACAGAATGGAATCTGTTACATTCTGTGCAGCAGACAATCGTTAATCATTTTTTTTTCACTATTTCAGGCTCCAGTATCAGTCCCGCAAGAGAGGTATGTTGGAAAATGATCTTCTGTTGAGCACTTTTGCTAAGAAATACCTGAACACTATGACTGAAGAGCAGACAATTATGTATGACCGTCTCATTAATACTGTGAGCAATGACTGGGATCTCTTCTATTGGATGGTAGAGAAGCAGCCTACACCAAAAGAATATGACAATGAAATTATGGACATGCTGAAGAAACATGCTAAAAATGAAGACAAAGTTGCTCTGAGCCAACCTAATTTATATTGAAACTACACTAAACACAGAAATATAGCAGAATCATTAGGTCCATGTTTGTAGACAGTATTAAATGCAGTTGAATAATTTTATTGACATGTACTTAAATTTATTTGTTGAGTAGTAGTTAATAATAATGCTGATAAAATAAAATGGTTTGTTTTGTTTTAGAAAATCTATAAATATAATTGCGTCATAAATTCACAATAAAATTCGATTGTTGACTATGTATATATACAATAATAAAATTATAACGCACTTTGTGACGTCCACTTTGTATTGAAAGCGTCACAAGAAACTGACGAAATGCTGAGCTATTTAAATACTTCTTATCTTATACTACTACTACTAATCCTATGTACGTGAATGGCGTACATTACCCCGGTAACCATGGTGGTTAGTTTGAGCTATACAAGTTACCTACATGTAATCGTGCGTTTTAATTTCTATTTGTATTTTTTTTTTCCAAGAGTGGATGTGCATCTTTCCCCAACTGTGTTTAGGTGACGGAAGTTTTTCAAGAGGCACACATCAATAGATTCTATAAACTTATGGATACACTATGGTATGACCATTATCATCCAAAGCACTGGTTGCAGGCGGCTCATTCGTAGACTGCTAACATACCTACCTAATCCAGTAGTTTTTAATTGCTACCGTATAGCGTTCTGTTTATTTTTCAGTTTTACATTGAAGTGGAATCCAGTATCAGTAAAAAAACTAATTTTATGAAAATTAAGCGATGTAAGATTATATTATTATTTCTGTTATAAAGATCAACAGATATTTGGACGATTTTGCCTTTTGTCAGTTCGAGTGTGTATATTGTATGTATTATTATGTAGAATAATTCTTTATGTAAATTGCTTTCGTGCGTAAATAAGCATTTATTTGCCAGGGGAATTAACATATTCATTTAAATGTGTATGAACATGGAAGCTTTGTGACCTAATACAGGCATTTCACTCGACCTCACGCCGCCGCCGCAAGGTGGTACGCAGTGGAGCTGCTTAGTTTTGTGTGAACCGCCTGGGCGCCAATCGCGTACACGTTGTACCGCCGAATAAATAACTCTCAGTGCGTAATCCTTATTTTGATTAAATACTGCGTTATCAAATATTATTTTATAATTTGTGTTGATTATGAATGAGCACGTCACTCGCAGGTCATCACAATCTTATCATTCGCTCGTTTTAAATGTTTGTGCTTTGATCCAGTAAAGTCAGTTAACTCGAGGCAAGTTGTGAATGTACATACTTCAGAGTGCACACTAATTCTAGAAAACTTCTTGCAGTACCTAGTAAACAGTGTTTTGTGATACTAAAACTATTAATTGTGTAAGGTGTTAATATTTAGTGATAAAGATGCCTATTCGTCGCAGTCAGGTAAGCATTATTTCTTATTATATGTATATAAATTAGGTATTTTCCAAGAAAGTGTCATAATAAATAAATCAGCTTTATTATAAATATTTCATACATAAGTACTGAATAATAAACTGGTAAAGCATATTATTTAAATGTTCACTGTATAGTAGCAGTTTAGAAAATTTTATAAAATTGTTTAATGATCACCGTTTGAAACCAAAGTTCGTAAATAAGTACCAACGTAGGTCATATTTTTTTTTTTGTTAAAATTGGGTAGGAGATAATAAAACAGACAAGCAATTGTTGTTTCTATCATATCTAAATCTACCTAGCCTTTTCCTAACTATGTTGAGTTCAGCTTCAAGTCAAACAAGATGCAGCTGAATACCACTAGAATTGACTTAGCCAATATTTCAATGCCTATTTGACCTCCATAATCCAGTTACTGGGTAACACAATATCCCCGGGTAAGTCGACTTATAGAATTTCTGCCTTGCCTGGAGATAAACATAAAAATCTACGGATGATAGCCGTGAACAACGAATTAAGCTTTCCGGGCTGGTGTCGGTATGCAAGACGACAGTCTAGCCTTAATTTATGTCTACATTTTGGTGTACATATTCTTAGAAAATATTGGTATAAAGCGTGTATCTAGTGAAGTGTGGAGGTCTACCCCACAATTTGTGCCGACGACCAACTTGAGATCTCAGGAATCGTCCCGTTTATGAATAGCCTATGATTAATAGTGCTATATTTTTTGCTTGCTTTGACGGCACGTTTGGCGTAGTGGTTGAGCAATTGGCTGCTGCGCGGCGTGTCGCGGGTTCGATTCCCGCACGGAACAACTAAAATTGTTCCGGGTCTGGGTGTTTGTGCATGTGTAATATATGTTTGTAAACGCACCCACGACACAGGAGTAATTCCTAGTGTGGGGCAACGTTTTTTAAAAAGAAAAAAAAAAAAAAAAAAAAAATATGTAACCGGTAAGGAGGCACCTTCTTACCTTGAACGTTTGATTAGATGAAAATTGTCTCACAAAAGCAGGACTTAGACTTAGAATACAGAATTGATTCTTTACAAATAGGAAAAATGTGTATTTATTTGTTTATTTTCCATATCTTTTCAGGTATTAGTGAAGTGGATCTTTGAGAACCAGCACAAGTTGCAAATGGTGCGTTATTGCAGTTCTTCGCTACGCTATAAGGAGTTAGAAGAGAATTCGGCGCAAGCGCAACCGGAGCACGTGGCGCCCTCTATGACCGCACCCGCTGAAAAGCCCCGCCCACATATTACGCCTGAAATCTCGTTCAAGGTGAGTGGGTTCGATGAGAAATCACCAATATCTTAATCTGAACACTAAGGACGATTGTTGTTAGCCTGATACGAAATATTATATAATCAGGACGTGGTATTAGCCTAAAACGTTTGTGCTTATCACAGTAAGCCCTTTTTTTTAAATGGTCACAAGAAAAGCTATTTTAAAAGCCATTTTGTTTTCTCCAACTTGATGTCATAATCAAATAGCTAAATCATGATGATACATTTTTTTCTTTAAAGTTAATTATATTCAACTAATGTGTTGTATATAATTCCTTAGAATAATTTAATTACGCAGCTATTGACGTATTATAACACATTAAACGGCATGAAAACATATAATTCTAAGTAATATACTTATTGTTTTTAAATCGAATGTACCTAGGGTCATAAATTTCTGTTTTGAACCTTTATCTTGTTTGTGTGCACTCATGTAACTGTACTTCTAAACCGCTATCTGCTTGTCAGGAGGTAACTGCATGATTTATGTATTGACTTGAATCGAGCATGCCAATTGACACGTGACCGGCCGACGACGTACCCTTCTGACGATATTCCACTATATTGTTACTGTACCAAATGTTTACATACATTAACTAAGCATGTTTAATGTGATGTAATCGTTTGACGCCTTAACTAAGCGATAATGACTTGAAATAAATTTGTCAAAGTTACTCATGAGACTATTATATTATAAGCAATTACAGTTTACAAATAAGGAAAACTAGATAAATAAAATACAAGTCACATTAGTTATGTAACCAGAGTTCAATGTTTTACTGTCCGTGTATTTTCCAGCATGAAGATTTACAAGTAAGGCTTGCAGCTCCGTATCAGTTGAATCCGAAGCCTGAGGCCGCAGATCTTGGATTTGGCAAATTTTTCACTGATCACATGCTTAAAATAAACTACTTCAAGCAACTAGGAGGCTGGCAGAAACCAGAGATAATGCCATTCGAAAATTTAAGCATACATCCTGCTGCTAAAGCTCTGCATTATGCTATTCAAGTATGTTCATTACCTACGTACATTTTCTAATAGTCTGTATAGTTCAGCATCTCCCTAAGAAACCGCGATAAAAGCTTCAAATGCGATAATTATTATTTTTTAGTAGGTACCTACATATGTTTCGGAAAAATGATTAAAATTGCTTAAAGAATATTGCCCTTATTGATGTCATTCACACTGTTTATCAATGTTATATCGTTACATTTATTATGCTGAGGATGTCACTTAGGAACTGTCACCTGTACTATTTATGAGTGTACTCACAAGGAGATAAAGTAATTATAAAATGTTGCAGTTATTTGAAGGACTGAAGGCGTACAGGGGGGTCGATGATAAGATACGATTGTTTCGACCCGAATTAAATATGGAAAGGATGAATTTAGCGGCTCAGAGATCTGGCTTGCCTACCTTTGACGGAGATGAGCTCATCAAATGTGTAACAAGGCTGGTACAAATTGACCAGGAATGGGTACCACATTCTGAAACCTCCACCTTGTATTTACGACCTACGTTAATAGGTACCGAGGTAAGCGGAATATTTAATTTATTAATCATTAATTAACAATTATATAATATTTGTAGTAAATTATGCTTCGGTAATGGCTTAGAAACCAGAAAACCTGATAAGTGTGAGTTGTACTCGCGCGCCTAGGGTTCTGCTTTAGTGTTGTGTCTAATTTATTTAGGATTCGTCACTTTGCTAATTTGGGAGATAAGGGTAAATAGTATTAGCAGTAGTTATAGGACAGTTTTATTCGGGTGCGAGAAGTTATAGTCATAGTCATAGTTCCACCAGATTGCGGGTAAAACCGCGGGAAACAGCCAGTAAGAAAAAACGGATATAAGTATATTGTTAAGTGCAGATAGTCAGTTTATTTTATAAGATAATATGATCACGACAATTTGACCTAATCTTCTTATTCGTATCGTGTGCCACCCCAGTACACCCCATCACTAATATTATAAATTCGAAAGTTCGTGAGGATGTACGTATGTATATAGGTTTGTTACGCTTTCAAGCAAAAATTACTGAATACATAGTGTATAATCTGGATAAACAGATAGGAAACTTTTGTGAGCAGAGTAGGTCCTCAGGATGCGGGTAAATAAAGGCCAGAAACTGCTAGTTTGCAAATGGGCAAACAACCTAACTTATATTATAAATACTTTCACGGTAAAATGGCTGAACCGATTTGGATGAAATTTGGTATGGAGATAAAGGGGTCTTTATTACAGAACCCTAATTTTTTTACCTACCTTGGTGTCTTGACTATACTTATTTAAGTAACGTTATTTACTTAGAAAACTAGAGAAACGTGGTGCTCCGATAAAGGGTCGCACATAATGTACTTGTCATTAATACATAGTAGAAAGTAGTCATAATATTTACTCTTTTGATTTCTCGATGAATTTATTGGTGTCGAAAACACGTTACGTAAAAACTACAAGTCATACGATAAATTAAAAATAAAGGATGATAAGCTTAAAAATGACACATTTCGATATTTCAAATATCGTAATGTACATTACCTTAGTAGCTTATCTTTTATAAAACAACAATCAGAATTAAGCTTTTTATTTTTAATGGGGGGCAATAAAATCTGTGCACATGTGGAAAATTATGCTGGTCAATTGTTCTTATCTTTTTAATTTGATAACTAAACGCCTCTTACTGATAAAATTTGGCAAAAAAACAATGTTATCATAATATTAAGAGATACCGCGAATAGATTTGTTTAATCTTGCTATAATTTTATCAATTTAGTTTTTTTTGGTTGTGTCATAGGACGGGCAACGGTGAATGTATAATTCGCTCCACACATAATATCGATATTTGGTTTATCTGTAGTGAAGGACGATAAGTAAACAGATCAGGCTTTGTTGTCAAGTAGCCACCAGTACCCAGTACCTTTACCTACTATAAAAAAACGTCTACATTTGTTTTAATACCAATTATCTAAAATTTGTTTATATACATTTAGTTCTGGCAACTTGCAGTAAGTTCGGCTTTCGAATCGTAAGACTGAGCGAAATCTTAATAAACAATTGTAGTTTTATTTTACTTTCATAGAACGTACAAAGCTCCATTTATATTTGCAAAGGACTTTTTTTATTAATGTATTTTTGGGGAGTTATAAATGTATTGCTTCTGATAATAATATTGTTTATCGGCCACGTTTTCAGTGGTGCGGTATACACGTTGCATTTGAACAAACAATCTGCTTCAGTTATCACCTGCAGTTATTATTTTGATATTCTGTTTGAGTCACGTTTCTTTTCAGCATTTATAAAATTAACGTTTACGTCGTTATCTCAGATTATTTAAGAGTTGGTTCCAAATTAGGTACACATGGACATGATTAAGCAATGCATGCACTAGGGATCTTGAAAAAAATTAAAAGCCATTTCTGAAGTTCTTTTAAATTTTAATATATTACCAGCCAGCATAAGGGTAGAGCGGGAGGCGCGGTTGCTCTAGGCGGCAGATGGCAAGGGGCGTCAAATGCGCAAAACAATATCCAGCGCTAATAGAATTTTTATAGCTTGTTGAGAGGCTGGAAGCAGTTTTGCCAGGTCATTTTAGAAACCGGCCAAGTGCGAGTCGGACCCGCGAACTGGGGGTTCCGACCTTTAGAAAGAATATTACACAATAAAGTCACGATTATCTTGTTTTTTTCTGACCGCATAATTTTGTTTGTAGAGGAAAATTGCTGTTCACTTAAAAACTGCGATACTTAGAATCATAATTTTATTTTTCCTGTAACATTTAGGTTAATATCTTTCAACCCTAATTATTTCTGATTTTTTCATATTCAACACTAGTACATTAGTACACTAGTACAATAGTAACATTGAAATTAAAATTAAACCCCCACTTTTTCCATTAGAGCAATATGATTTTTTGATTCATTTTTGGTACGGGACCCTAAAAATCCCATAAATCTAGAGGCAATTTACGGTATCCGACACCCGCGGTGGGGCCTTAAAAAGATGACACCATAAAACAAGGGGTCAGCTAGGTCTAGTGCCTGTCAGGGCTGCAGGATTGTTCGAAAGAGTTACCGCGGCCCTGGAAAGCAAAGAGCAATTTAAGGGGCACGGATGTGTTTCAGTATATAAGTTTCTTCAGCTCCCTCACGTTACGCATATTTATTGATTTCCATGCACATCCTCAAGAAGTAGATTTGTACGGTAATGGTAGATTTGTTTAATGTTGTACCACCAACAATTCGCACAAAACTTATTAAATAGTTGTAGAAATATTTCGCAATTGGAGATAGTCATCGCTCATTATTTTTCGTTGTTTTTATCGCTGGCTTACCAGTGATATCGGTTCAAGGTAACTTTAATTACGATACAGCTTAGAAGTATTCGCTTGTTACAAAAACAGCAAATTTAAATTGAACGAATCGAAAAATCGACTACATTATGTAAATAGTTTTATTTACCCGAAATGGTTTTCATTAAGTAAACACTTAATGATGCATTGTTTCGGAAGTAGGTGGTCCTATATTTATTTTATGACTAGCTGTTTCCCGCGGTTTCACCCGCGGTCTGAGGGATCCACTTGGAAAAAAATAGTCTGAAATTGTCTCCTTGGTCCGTAATTTCATCGAAATTGGTTCAGCCATTTTACCGTGAAAGCGTAACAAACAAACAAACTTACTTTGGCATTTATAATATTAATTAGGATTTTGTTTTGTCACTCACTTTTAAAATCTTATATACTACTACTTGCGTAAGTTAAAAAGGATATACCTTTTTAAGTGAAATATATAAATAACTGTTATATTCTCAACAGCCAACGTTCGGTATAATGGCTCCCGAAACGGCGCTTTTGTTCGTAATCTTGAGCCCGGTGAGCGCGTACTACAAGACTGGCAGTGATGGTGCCGTGTCTATTTACGCGGACCCCAACGTAGTGCGAGCCTTCCCCGGAGGAGTGGGCAACCGGAAAGTAGGCTCTAACTATGGACCTACCATTGGTGAGTTATCATATCACGCCCCGTATTTTAATATTCTATAAATTTTCAATGAGAATTTGTGAAGTGCACTTCTGCTTGGCCTCGAATCAGACTTTACTAAGTGGAAGTTGCTACACCGGCATAAATAGTGTTTTTTTTTAATTCGTTGATGTCAGACAGATATCTGAATAATATATATAATACTCTTACGAAATTTAAAGTGCACACTAAGATTGTAAATATTATTATTCTCATTGGTTAGCATAAATATTTTGCCATTATTGAACTTAGATAGATCGGAAGGCTGAACCTTCTTAGTTTATCAATATGTGAATATAACCGGTGTAAACGAGAATAGTCATGTTTTGATTATGTTTACAGAGGCCACAGCTCGGGCAGCGAAACTAGGTCACCATCAAGTGTTATGGCTGTTCGGACCTAACCATGAGCTCACTGAAGTCGGCGCGATGAACATATTCGTAGTTTACATCAATGAACAAGGAGGTAATAAACGCTGTATATTGTTTCCATTATTATTCGTCTGTAACAATAAAAATAACGTATGATCATGCGGTTAATGGTTGGATATCCGTGTGACTGGCTGATACTGTAACGTTATCTGGTGCGTCGGTGGCGCTCTGACCTTTTGACCGGTAAATTCTCGTCTCATATCTGAGGCAACAATTAGGGTCAGTAACATCAGTTTCAACGTTTTTCCATACCACAATGTTTTTTGTTTTAATTTCGATTAAAGTTACGCAATGAAAATAATATTATTTTTGCAGATAAACAGTTGAGTACTCCGCCATTGAACGGGCTCATCTTGCCTGGAGTGACTCGTCGATCCATTCTGGAGTTGGCTAGCCAATGGGAAGATTTAGTTGTCAAAGAAGAAGTGATTACCATGGATAGGATTATTGACCTCAATAAGAAAGGGCGGGTAAGTACCAAAGCGAAGACTTACTTCAAATATTTCATTGGAGTTTCAAATAAATTAAAAAAATGTTATTATTCCAGTTACTAGAGATGTTTGGAGCGGGCACGGCGGTGGTGATCAGTCCTATCAGCAGGGTAGGCTTCTTGGATCAAGAAATCCATGTGTCAACCATGACGCAGGCACAACCCGTATACCAAAGGGTTAAGGACACGTTGCTGGCGATACAATACGGCCACATAGAGCACCCCTTCGCGAAGGTTATATCATAGTGTTGTGAAGGGGCGCTCGGCCGTCGTGCGAACATTGACTATTTAGTGGTCACGTCACTAAGAGACGAGTACTGTGAATTTGCATATCAGAAGCTGTCCTGTGCTCAGGAATAATCAGAAAACTTTCTGTGCCTAAAATGTGGGACGATAAATTATATTATTTAAAAGATAACATTTAGTGATAAGTTAAGGTTACATTGAACGGAGAAGCGAAGAATGTATAAATGCTGCGCATTTGGTACCACAAAGAGTCGCCTAATTATACTTTTATCGACGGCGCTATCAGTATGTACGTGTTTATATTATTTATTTATTAGTTATCGACTATCTTCGGGAGGCCATAAGTAATAGGTATTATTTCACTTTTGTCAACTACATTATCATGTTGTATGGTGCTACTATAAGGTTAGGAAACAAAAGCGGGTGGCTTATATGTTTTATAATGTATGAATATTTTGAAAAACTTTGAACTATACAAAGAAAAGAATATTGTAAATAATTATATTAATAAGTATTGAACCCCAATTCAAAATAAAAGAATGCCATTCGTTCTTTAATAACAAAATATCGACCAAAATTAATTGGAACACTTACATGACATAGACCATGACCGCCGACTGGGACAGACTTGTAAATGATGTGATATTATAGTGTAATTAATATAAAGCCGAAGCTTACCCTGTATATAATTGTAAATCGTATCGTATTAAGTTTAGACGTTAAAATATCCATATGTAAGCCTAGGCGCTTACTCCAGGCTTACTTAGGCAAACATGACTAGAAGAAGAACAAAAGCAAACTTAAGAACGCTTTCAAAGGTTAATTTTAAGTAAAAGTAATACTGCTATGTATGTCTTTTGGTTTTGTGACAGTTTTCCTGTGATATTTCTTTCACATATAAATTAAATAAAAAAAAAAATTCAGTTCATTTAATCAAAACAAAGCTTGATCAAAAGTTTTCAAAGCTAAAGAGGAAAGTAAGCTAGGTGACAAACTGATAATGTGCATTTTTCTAGTCTAAGCTAAGAATCTGTATGAAGAGTTTCATATTTATAAATACATTATTTTTAAAAGTGGTTGCATATTTTTATTTTATTTATAGCGTATTATGAACAAAGTTGGAACCCGTATTAGTTAGTATATTATAGAGCAGTCGAGACGAAAAATTTACATGAAAAAGAAAAATGATTAGCTGTTTTTCGAACAAGTCGAATCTTTGAGGTTGTTGTATTAACTATTAATGAAAGATAACAGTTAATTAGTCTCAATTTGGGTTATTTTGTGAGTAAGAAAAACATAATGTCTTCCGCATATAACTTCCGCAATCATGGACGTTACGCCTAAGAAGGTACCTACTATCAATCTGCCAACAACAACAGGCTTATAGTTCGTTTCAATAGAATATCCAATTTAGCGTTAGGTAATGATTTACCTAACGCTAAATTGGATATTCTATTGGATATATATTGATATATACATGTTAAATGATTTAATGAAATAATAAGAAGACTACAAAAATGTGCAGATCAAGCCCTTCCGTAGGACACCCCATGAGACCTAGTAGATTTTTTTAACACTTTGGAATTTGAAACTCACTCTTTTTATGAAATCTATATTATTTTTCAAATTATTTTTTATACATTATTTTTAACTGTGCCAAATCTGACGTCAATGGTAGTAGTTCCTGAAACAATCAGCTGTGACAGGTAGACAAAGTGGCACCATATAAGTTCCTATTTTACCATATTGGTTCGAAGCCCAAGAAAAAAATCCCAGTCCGGGCATATCATAAATTTTTACTACGTTCTGATTTTTCTTCGCTTTTTCTTATCTGGAAACGCGACTGGTGCATTTTAGTGCCTTTGAATAGGTACAAAATTCCGTGTGTCCGTTTCAGCATGACCTATCTACCTAGGTATACCATACTGCAAATTATTTTGGGGTAGGCGTATTCATCTGTTGACGTCGAATGCAACCGAAACATTATCGTTCGTGACGTCGAAGTCTGACTGTACATACAAGTGTGACTGTATCACACTATTTCGATACACAACAACCACGTATCAGATATTGGTGCGATTGTTTTTTTTTGTTAGTCACACTAAATAGTAGTTTAAAGAAACATTAAGCTTATCCATCAGTAGTAATGAAACGCTTAACGTCTACCTACCTGTATCGAATTTGATGAAATTCTTAGCAGTAACCGGAAGCTATGAATGATCCAAGTTAATAAAACACAATATCGGTACTAATTGTATGCAATTTAGGTATAAAAAAGCGAAATTTTGAACTTATCCAAGTTTCATAAATATTCTATTCTGGTGGCAGAGGTAGATCATCGTCAAATTCTTCTATATGTTTCTTCTTCGCCTCCGAGCGGTTTATGGACCGGTTGACTGGCTGCAAACCATCCTGATTCGGCGTACTCGAATACCTGAAAACGAAAGAACGGATGTATAGTTGTCACGATTTGATAACGATTACCTGTCACTAAACGCTGAGGACGCATAATGGATGAATTGAATTGATTACGGATTCAAACCAATACATATTCAGACGATTGACCCCGCGGCGCCATAGTCTCGAGTTTTAGTAGAGCGCGGTCTGGTGCGCAATAAAGTTAATGAGGCGAGTGTCGTTCTCACGCCACAATTATTAAAATTATTCGCCCAAATTATTAAAATCCTAACTAATATTATAAATGAGAAAGTGAGATAGTAACGCTTTCGGGGTGAGCTTTAGATGGATAGTAAATACTAAATAATGTTCATCCCTATAGATAGAGATGGGACCCTAGAGACGGTCAAAGGTTACTACTTTTTATATGAGCGCGTGAAGTATTTCCTTCAGGACGAGAGTGAAACCGCGTGAAATCAAAAACAGCTAATTATCTATACTAATACATATTATAAAGAGAAAAGATTTGTTTATTTCTAGAGATTTAACTCAAAAACTACTGAACCAATTAAAAAATTTTTTTCACCGTTAGAAAGCTACATGTTTATGAAGGATATATATAGGAATCGGTACTAAAACTTGAATAATGTAACCCAAGGTGTAAAAAAAATGTCCACGCGGGCGAAGCCGCGAAAGCTACTATAATTATACGAGCAATTTTAAAGTATATCTAGGTAGGTGTCACTCTTGTAAACGACGATTTAAAAAATACTCAGGCGAAGTTCGGTTGCACAGGTACTAGTTCATATTACAAACATGAATGGGTAAATATTTAAGAAAACGTGTTCGTCGCTAAATTTAATATAAGAATACCATTGCATTTTATGTATGACACAAGGTTTGAGATGAAATATTAAATATTTTTTGTAATGTATGCAAAAGTCAAACGCAAAACTGCGATGCGACGATACGATATGTATGATACACATTCCCAAAATTAGCTAATGCGACACAATGCAAAAACTTGCAAATTGATTTGCATTTTGTATTCTTGTGACGTCAAACTTATTGACAACTCAATGACGTAAAAGAACCGCATAGAATCGAATCGCAGATTTCTGTGTTGCGAATACGCTTCACGTTGATTTTCAATTTGGACCTTAACAATATGCAGACTAAGTTCAAAATAGTAAAATAATGCGAAATTTTGTGTATTGTTCAGATTGCGTAGCTTTTAGCGTACATATATTCTAGGTATCTCCTAGATAATTCTATAACAAAAATTGAGTTTAAAGGGCACTTACGCATATGGCCTAGTGCTAGTGAGCGCGCTGTCGGGCCTGGAGTCGCTGGAGCGGCGCGAGCCAGCGGCCGGCGCGCCGCCCGCGCTGTCCACGCGCGCGCCGCCTGCACGCACAGGGGGGGTCAGTAGCTACGTAGTACGTACTACGCTACTCACATTGAACATTCATGAACCAACCATCACGCGACGACACGTGTAATATGGTGTTGCGAATACTTTAAATCGCTACGCAAAGCCCTTTGCAGTAACGTCTTAATATGTTCATCTTTTGCAGCCATAATACGCATGAGTCATGAATTAATTACTCACGAAGTTATGTTCAAATATAATGTAACAGTAAATCATCTTAACCTCCACAACCCAATAACCGGTAACATGTCAGACTTTCTGGCTTCTGACTACCCGAAACTACTATCAAAGATCTACAAATGACAGCCGGGATGACACCATCTACAGACCAACCGCGCCAAGCGTAGCTTAACCTTGACACCAAATATCACCTTGACAGGTACTATATTGATATTAGAATTATTTTTTTTTCAAAATTTCATTTTATTACTTTGTTGGCGGCATATACACGTCAAATTTCAGCTTTCTTGTACTGAGAACCTCTAAACTATGCCGCAGACAGACAGACTACGGACATAGCGATATGTATAAGGTTTCCTTGTCAACTACGGAACCCTAAAAACGATTAAAAACAAAGAAATCGATGAAGATATCTAGGGTTTTTTTCTAGAATTTTCGCCACTTAACCTTACAAAAATTAATAGTAAACATTAATAAAAAGAAAAACAATCAACGGCGAGTAAAAAAAACTTGCAATATTTTGTAGCAATTAGTTCATTGAATTTCGTGTTAGTGACCTCTGATCTGATCGATGGGTGACTGACTGGCCCCCGAGGAGATACTTCCGGCTGACGTAACCGCTACTGAAACAAAATAATCTATTCAAATGCGTATTATATTCACCGCTGGTGGTTGCTGCGTTTCGATCTAATTTCTTAGATAAGATACGTTTCTACGCGTGTCGGACGATATTACCTATATGCGCATTATAATTTCACATTGACACTAACAATTATTCAGAGTGCGTAGTAATTTTCCGTCATTGATAATTCTTATGTAGATAGGGTAGGTACCAACAACCTTTACAAGGTATTAGAAAGTAAAAACCTATTAGTAATTAATAGTTTGGGTACTTTACCTATCAATACTTATTATAATTGCGATAATAATATTTTGCAAGCCTGTGTTCATGAAGTTTGTTTTGGATACGAGTCATGTTTCAAATGTTTGGAGATTAATTATAAGAGAAGGGCAGATGCATTTGCTTAAACTATTCAAATTTAGTTTTATGTTGTGTAGAAGATATCTATATCAACATACAAGATATATATATAGACAACGGTGGGTGTAATAATTCGATAAAAATAATTATATAATTCTATTTTATAATAAAGAAATGTTCCTATTAATTGTAATTTGCTAAGTAAATAATTAGATAACTGTGTAATGCCTCATTTTGCTGTGCCCTAACAGGGTCCATGATCGCACTTAGCTTTAAGCCTTTGTAACATCTTTTGTAATATTGTGGAATGCAAATAAATATATGAATAATGACATACCAAAATTCAATCAAAAATAAGTTATAATCGAATTCGAGGAGTCTAAATGCAAGTTAAAGGTATGTAACGAACCTTGTTCCTTCTGTTTAACCCTGGCTTGAGCACGTTGCAGTTCCCGAGTCCACGTGGTCGTCTCTGACAGGCCTTGGTCCCCACACAACTTCACTATCAACTTCAGACCTGTTAATGTTTTCATTAATTCGGGTTATTAAACTAAAACACATTTTTCTACCTCATTAGTCTCTAGTGGTTGCAAAAACGATGTCCTGTGTCCAATTTTCAAGTAGGCAAAGGATGTTTTGTTTTTCCCGCCGAGAATTTCTCAGTAGCAGTCCGAAGTCTGGATTCGTGCCAAGTTATGTGGTAATACATGTGGCTCATGTTAAACCTTGGTTGAAGACTGTTGGGTTATACTATAGAATCGGAAGTTATCTAATAAAAAGGCATAACTAACACTGAACGTTGTCCGGAAACCGAGCGTTCATCTTCTTATACAGTGACAGTGCTTCTTGATACCGTCCACTGGATCGCAAGCAAGCTCCCATCAGTAAACCCCATTTTGCCTACGAGAAAACGCAATTTTAAACTAATTTTGGCATTTACAAATAAATATTGTTAAAATGATATTTGTAACGTATTTCCAAAAAATGAGTTGAGTTTGTTAGTTCGTCTGTTTCTTTAGTGCGCGAGTCCCGACTTGTACTTGACCGATTTTTAACGCTGTAAAGGCTTAATGCCGAATCACAAGAATAGCGTTGATCGACAAATATAATTAATGTCTTTACTTACCGTTGCTAAATAGTAGTAGTATTGAAAGTCTCTTTTTTACAGTGAAATAGGTCAGAATGTAAGATAATTATCTTCACTTGAATTTATTATTTATTTACTTGTGCCTACACACAATAATAATTCTGGATTGACGCACAACGTTTCGGAAAATAGAATGTTCTCTGATAACGAACAAAGAGTACTACCATTTTAAGTTGTAATTTATTTTTAGAAAATATATATCACACTTAAAATAAGATTTATAAACAACTGTATTTCTTTCTTCTATATAAATAAAAACTTACACCCAACTACGAAAAAGAATCGAATTGAAAAGCACGAAACAAGAAAATATTTATGTGATATCGGCAGAAATATTTTCTTGTGGTTTTCAGCTGGATATTCCTGAAGTCGAGTTCTTACAGGTGTGTTCTCTAACTAAAGCCGATAGGTCCATACGTACATTAGTGGGCTGCAGTCTAGCGGCGCGCCTGTAGTACTGCAACGCCACGTCGGGCTGCGCCTCGTTGGCCAACCACTCCAACGCAGACAGCTCACATGGCCACACCGCTTCAACCTACACCGAATTATATCTATACCTATGGTATATAGAATAGAATAGAATAGCCTAAACCGCTGATCGTAGAGACCTGGAACTTGGATAGTGTGTTCTTTGTATGACGTAGGCATCCAATAAGAAAGCATTTTCCGAATTCTACCCCTAAGGAGGTGAAAAGGGGGGGGGGAGTTTGTATGAAACTTTGTCATTTTAAATTCGTATAGCCCATGTGGCCAAAGCCGCTGCCGAAAAGCTAGTATACATATAAATTCAGATTTCAAATCTGAAAACGGGCTCACCGGATTGACAGTGAACTAAATTTGAACTACGTTGACTTCAAGTTTATTTAAGGTGAAACATACGGTCTGTTCCCGGCCACTTTCCCGCTAGATGGCGTTGAAGTCAATGTTTTTAGTTTATTTGAGTTTATTGTGTAATTGGAACATATTAAGTCGTCGGAGTAGCTGTGGCGGTTCGCGGATTTTACACTTTATTTAACTGGGTCATTTCCTTGCCTCAAAATCCACCCAATTCGACAAAAAAGTTGCAAAATAACATTGTCCTTGAACATAGTATTTTTTACACACACAGACGTGGGCGAGTGCCTAGTCCTTACGTTTACGAAAATTTATCACTAGATGGCGTGTGGACTACATGGCGATTTTACTGTATGGGTGTAAGCACAACTACAGAACGCCACCTTCTACGATATTTATTATGTACGATTAGGTGATAAAAATAAAAGTTGTATTTATAGGCATAAACTATTTAATTGATTTATAATTTTGGGAAATAAATGATGACCAAATTACGTAAAATAAAACACAGTTTTCTTTATTACCTCACACTATTGAAAATATTTTTCAAAACACAAGTAATTGAAGTAAGTAACACATGCCTGATACATGCCTATTCAATCAAAATAATTACATTGATAAGTTGTAACATAACCAATTATTACAAAGACATAACATAACTCGTAAGAAACTACAATTCATAAACAAGGGATAACAACAAATCTGAAAACACGATTTAGTATGCAATAATAACCAGGAAGGTGAAACAATATTTCCTAATTTCAAAGCATAAATAAGCTTTTAGTAAAACAGAAATCTAAAGAGCAGCTTATTGAATTGAGCAGGTGGTTATACCTAATGAAGTATTATTTCACCTTTTGATTTTATGGTAAATACATGATAAAAATAAATATACAACTATGATGTAGATACTAAACAAACTACTACAAAAATACAATTAAAACAAGAATCATTTGACTTGTTGATTTCCCCCTCTTCTGAGTCTTCTTATCTTGAAACCACTGCTACACGGCTGCTGCAAAGAAAAAATACTTTACTTAGTATACTACATAGTTACTTTTTGACGAATATTGTTTACCATTCACTTCAAAATGTTATTTACCATCCATCTCCAAAGCTGCTCTAAAATTAAACTTTACTTTTCTGTGCTCGAATTTCCAACTGATGTTGAAGGACGATTTTTCACTAGAATAACATAATAATATATTTTAGACATTGATATTGATAATTTATGAAGTAAATAAAAAAAGTAATAACCTTTGTACCTACTGGTACATACCATTCAAATCTATACATTTCCCATTTTTTTGAACACGTCTCAAAATGATTTCTGGCAGAATACAGTTTTTAAAAAAGTCTAATAATTTTGGCACCATATTGCGGATAAATTCATTATCTCGACAAACTTCTATCACAGTCAAAGGTTCAGTGACTGAAATAAAACATACGAAGTAGCACTTATCCATTTTGCTGACACGCATTTGTCCTTGAATCTGAAATAGATTTTGATTATAGTAAGAGAAAAGAAGACACTAAAATAATTATAATGTGGACGTGCAAAGCTATAGAATTTTCAATTTACTTGATAGTAATAATCATGCTTTTTATTCATCACTAAAACATTATTATCCAGTTTTAGAGCAAAATTTTTCTTTTCTAGTGCAGCTGCCTCTAGGGTTTGATTTTTCCTGGCCAATGATGGGAAGCATTTGACCTCAACAACAGCTCTCTCGTTTTCAATTATACCTGTAACAAATTGATAATAAAATATAAAAACAAAGAAATTGAGGTCTTTATGAGATTTGAGACAAGAAATTCAATCGCCTCTTGTGCTCATAATCCTTTGTGTCTCGCAATTAAAACTAGTATTATGATTGGCCACATTTCCCAAATACATTGATAAAATTTAAGTTTGATAAAGAAAAACTTACCATCTGGACTGCCAGCTAAACATCCAAATTCTTCATCAATAAAAAGACCTGAAGGCCTGACAATTTTATTATATTGTTGCATGAACATACTTTTTGCTACATTCTCATTCTGCTGCCCATATAACATGTCTTTTGTACAAAAAATCTTTTTATATAGAATATCTTTCACATGATTGTGACAAGGAGTGGTAATACGGCGTTTGCAAACCTGTAAAGATGAAAACCCACATAAAATAAATGTATGTTATGGGTAATTTTTTAAATCCAAACTGTATGTGTATAAACATTTCTGCTAATATAATGATTATATCACACAACTAACCATTCCAAATTGACTAGCAGTCAAGCGGTCACGCCTATGAGTAGTATATAAATCATTTTCATGCTGCCCTACTGTAGACATTTCAACCAAAGCAATGTTTTCTGGTGACTTTTGGAATTCTGCTAACCGTTCTTCACACTGTATTCTCAACTGTGCTTCATCAATATCAATAGGATCACAAGCTTCAGGTCCATAGTGACTATCGGGCTGGGTTTTCTCTCTTGGAGCAAACAATCGTTTGCGTGTGAATGATTGATGTCGTATTCTGCTTTGTTCCTTCCGTTTTATGTATTTTTTAAAATGTGTCCCTGGGCTCTGTGTGGTTTCTTTTTTCCATGCAGTTTCATGCCATTTGTGTCCAGTAGCAAGCGATAATCCTGAAATCATATATTTTTTTTTAAATATGTTCTATTCCAAGAAAAAGACCCAACCCCAAATAATTTGGGATAAGGGAAATGATAGGAGAATGATGATATTCCATAGAACTAGTCACAATATTTGTGAAGACCACCATGATAATCAAAACTTTTTTACTGGTTCTAACAATTTCAGAATTTACCTGCCACATGAACACGTCGCTGGTAAGAACCCCCTCTTCCTAAACTAATTCGTTTTCCACAGTTGAATTTATTTATTATGCTCATAAAGTTTTCTGCTACATTTGTTGTCTCATTTGACAAACGGCCTGCCTTCAAAGCAATTTTTTCATTGGCTGCATAAATCAGAGCCCACACCTCTGGAGCAGTATTTCTCAGACTTTCTACTAGATTTTCTTCCTTCTTTTCAATTCCATTTGAAGATGTTTTACTGACATTGCAGTAATACTCCTTGCAGTTTTCATGTACTCCGAATACATGAAGAGGGCCATTTCTCAAATCTGCTGCCATAGCAGCATGCTCACTGCTACTCATTATAATTTTCCGTGCTACTAGTGTCAGTTTCATCACCTTTGGCTTCAAAATATTTCGCCCATAAAGGGGCAGTTTAGTGTTGGCCAGGATCTAAAAATGTACAAATATTAATACAGAATAATATGCTTCACTGATCTTGAGATAACAAATTTGATTTGTTCATATACCTTGTAGAGTGCACTGGTATAGTTTTTTATTACATGATTCTTGCATTCAATTTTTTTTATTGTGTTTCCATATGAAACTTTCTCTTTCAAGTTTGCAAACACAGAGGAGTCTCCGTCTCCAATAAAACTCAAATAGCGAAGTTGATGTAATTCTTCACTCTTTTGAAAGCCCTCCACAATAATTTCTGATTCCATTGCTGTAGACGGCCCAGTGAAATTTTTGCAGCAATTATGTGCTTTCATATCCATGTTTCTCCTCTCATAATATTGACATGTATAACAATATTTGTTTCTAACACCAAGAAATAGACACTTCTTAGTTTCTTTACCAATAATGCAGGCCTGGAAATGAAAAGCGACACTTGTAAATATTGCACCAAATAAAAATTTCATAAAGAACCAAATTTTTGCTTAGTAAAATATTAACTTACCATACCAGATGATGAATCAAAGTTATGCCCGTATGACCTTTTCAACCATCCTCCATCTACATATACAGTAACAAATGGAACACCGTCTGGAGACACATGACCTTTTTGAATGGCAATTGATCTTTCTTGTTCACCAGCAGTTTTAATTTCCTCTGTCAAATGTTCAAACCACACACTGCCTAATTTTTTTTCAACACGTCGAAATTTATTAGGTGACATTGTTGGAATATCCATAAGACTTGTTATGTGAGCTGCTTGAGTATAGTAGCTACCAGAAGTGACAGTTGCCCAAACAAATGCAGTGTTTATTTTATCACTGCTCTCCGTACAATGCCTCCAAGCTTTATCACACATGCTGCACTTGAAAATTAATTCACTTCGAAATCCATCAAGTCTTTCACTAACAAATTCAATTTGTGAAGATTCACACATATTTCGATGTCTTTCCAAAAGGAATGCCCACTCAATTACATGCTTCAAGTCCACAATGCGATACCCAGATATCCCAGATAAACATTTGTTTGGAACAGTTTCCACAATCAATTGAAATGAATCAATTTCAGGATCAGGTTCCGGCCAATTAATTTCTAAAGGTTCAACCACAGGTTCATCTGTCACTGTGCTACTACTAGGAGCACTGTAGGTGGCCTCTAAGCGGATTTTTGGTTTTACACGTGCATATGTTCTTGGTTGTATGTTCTGGGTACTGAAATATACAAATTGACATGTGATGACCATAAATTATAATACATTCCACATCTACAAACATGTAGTCACTTTTACGAGCAGCAAGTACCTACAACAAATCATGCTTATTAGATAGGTACATACATAGTGTTATCTATGACGATTTCTTCATTCAGTGGCTTATTCTTCTTTTCTTCAGAACGCCAAGCTTTCAAACGGCTGTAATACAATAAATACGAATGTAAACTTTGCCAACAGAATAGGTAGGTACTTATAAACAAGAGGTTGTGGCGGGTAACGGCTTTTCGTTATTGGTTATGAAATCCCTACCTACATCCATACTTAGCCGTGTTTGCGAAGAAGCCGGGTACAGAATTAATTGTATTGTACATATACTTACCTCTCTTCAGCGTAATATTTTCGTAATCCACCTCGAACTCGTTTCAAAGATTTTCGCGCCCCCGAATATGCGTGTCGCTTGTACGCCGTCTTGTTTGTTGCAGGCATTGTCGAGGTAATCTGAAATATAGAAAAACAAATGAAAAACCAAAGAGTATGTTACTTTTAAACACTCAATATTTGAATAAAATGTAATAGTATCGTAATTCATAACCATGTAACGAAAGTGATCGCAGGTCATCTGAGAGAGATAATCCAGATCATAGATAATACAATAATTCTTATTTGAATTTTAGGTTGCGTTCGAAAATTAAAAAGTCTAGAACATAAAAATGTAACAGTAAAATTTTACTTATCTTTTACATCAATGTTGTCTTTATATTCCTGGTAGAATATTAGTCGACGAATAAGAAAAAAAAAAACAGATTTATAAACAATAAACTATAAACTATTTTCCATTTATTATGCATAATAATATTTACTGTATGTTTAAACGATTTAAAGCTCTATTGCTAAGAGAACAAGACACAAAAAAGATGCAGAATATATTTGTTATAGTAAAAATTATTTTGCTTTCAACGCCTCAACGCACCCTTATCAGTAGGGAATAGAACTCAAAATCGGTTGAATAAGCTGCAAAAAGAGTTTGGAAGTTTTTCTAATCTTATTGTAAGTGAAGTATCCCACCAAAAACATTTTTTTAAAAAATAGCCAAGTTTCGATGGAGCTGGTTGTTTATCTCTAAAAAGTAATGATATCTCTAGATAAAATTGAGTCAAGTCTAAGATTCTTTACTGCAATTTCTTTATTATTATATTTAATTAATGTTGTGTGACTTGGCCGTTGTCCTTTACCCACGAACGTGTAAAAAATGTTCAACGGTTGAACATTTTTTCACGCTCTAGATATTGAAAAAATTCCGATCAACGGTTGAACATTTTTTATACGTTTGTGGATCCTGTAGGACCCATGACCAAGTCACATAACATTAAAGATAATAATAAATATTGCAGTAATTGCAATAACAAACCTTAGACTTGGCTCAACTTGGTCTAGAGATTTCATTACTTTTTAGAGATAAACAAGCAATTCAAATCGAGACCTTGCTACTTTTTTTTACAGAATATTTTTAGTGGGATTTCACTTCTTTTTGCAAAAAGCTGACAAGACATGGGCTGATTGACTTTATTACATTTTCTTATTAGACGCGGAAAACCGAAAATTTTGATCAGTGAGTCAGTCAGTGTCGAAAATGCGAAGCTTTCGCTTAGCTTCGGAACTAAATGATCTACTGACTTGACATTTTGGATTTCGAGTGTGTGATTATAGCTTACATGACGAATCAGCGTTCTAGTCCAATCGCGGTTCTCAAATAGGGACCTGAAAATGCGGCGAATTGGTTCCACAAAAGGATAGTACGGCTGTGTTGCTTTGTGCTCGACTTGGCGGGACACTGCCGTGCCCCCAGATACGTCTATTTGATTGAACGCACCGGACAAATTTTATAGGACACGACCTTGAGCTTCTTGGTACTACAAAATAATAATAATAATGTGCGTCTGTCTGAAACTTTGCAAAATTCGAAAAAGGTGTTTTTACGTAACCCGGTATATCCATATTTTGAAAATGTTTATTAATTTTATTTTGTGACTACTTTGGTAGCTTACCGATTTATAATAATTTTATTTAAAGTTGACCTAAAAAATAAAAAAACACATTAAAATAAATATGAAACAAAGACTTTGTACTCGAAACCGACTCATACGACGTAGGTAATTAGTATTGTGACGAGATTTCAGCATATCACGGGCCAACTTGTTGTTTCTAATACCATCGCGCACCGAAAATAAAATTGCATATTATGAATAATTAATTACTATAATGTAATAGTATCTACCATTACATTATATTAAATTGAAATCAAAAACATACTAGAAATATTCCAATTTGAATCAATGAAAATGCATAACATACAAAATATAACACGCAAGAAATTCCGCGCGCAAATCCTATCGCGGGACAATTGAGAATTACTTCAGAATGTATTTTATAACAGTCAAACAAGTGATAGAAGTTTGGCAACGCTGTTTCTTCGTCAATGTTTGAAGGTCAGGTCTAAGTTTGCAAGAGTGGCAGCGTCGCTTATATTACCTACCTACGCAAAATGGTTTATGTTGCCAGACAACAATAATTATGATGTAATAAAATAAAATTGTAAAATTTGTCATCTAGGGTCTACAGTTTTATGTTATTTTATTGTTTTTTTTGTTTATGAATTGCAGAAAAGGAAATAAATAAATATTGTACATAAGAAATTGATTCATCATCTGTCGCCATCTAGCGTGCTAATGTCTAAACTACGCTTTTGGTTTGCTTGTCTATTCTATCCTATTCTATTTTTGTTTATGGCAAAAGACACTCACACTAATAAACAAAATGTCAATTTTTGCGTGAATTTTACTATTATTTTTCTTAGTAAATAATGTAAGTTATTCTCTAAAAAGTTGATAGGCGTACACATTTCATTGTAGAAAGTGATGAAATTATTAGTTTGAAACAAATAGTGGCTGTGTTTAGGATAAAGCTCAATCCCAAAATGTATGGACGGACTATCGGAACATCCACCTTAAGGAACTTTATAAATACGATAAACTACGCGCATATTAACGAATGAATAAACCATGTGTGCCACTTGAATTGTTTTTAGAACATAATTACCTATATCTGAAAGTACTAGTATGATTGACATTAAAAACTATTTTTATTCGACCTACGCCAACAACAACACTCTATTACTAAAATAAGTTTTGTACTTACATCTTGGAAATGATGTTTGGCAGTTTGAATATCACCCATTTCGCTGTGTAGATGCGCAAGCGCACATGTTACCCCTGCGTCCCAGTTGCCTATGAGACTGTACCTAGGAGTTAAAAACATAAAACTTCCTAAATGCAGTTACACCACTAGAAAGATTATTACTCGTTTATTTATTTTACAACAATTATTAGCATTTATAATATTGCTTACAAAATAATTAAAAAACACACGGTGACGGGACAGGGTCTAAGTTACCGGTGATCAGGGCTCCAGAGAAAGGAACCTCCTGACGAATATACACATTATTGTCTAGGAGTGTTGTTTTCTGTATAAACTCCTTGATTCAGCTGCCTTTCGAGACCTTCTGATGGTGTGATCTTATAAGAAATATTATATAGTAATAAATCAATCCTGTTTTTTAGGGTTCCGTAGTCCGACAAGGAACCCTTATAGTTTCGTCATGTCCGTCTGTCTGTCTGTCCGCGGCATAGCTCCGAGGTTCTTGTTACTAGAAAGCTGAAATTTGGTATGGATATGTATATTGATCACGCCGAGAAAGTGGTAAAATAAAATTTTGAAAAAAAAAATTTTTTTTAATGTAGCTCCCAAACACGTAAAGTGGGGATGAATATTTTTTTTCTCGAGTACCCCTTCGTGTGGGGTATCGTTAGATAGGTCTTTCAAAAATATTATGGGTGTGTGAAAACCATTTTTCGGTTAAGCGAGCCATTTGCGAAATATCTAGCTTTTAAGTGCAAATTTTTGTTCGATCCTGGGCATCTTTCCCTCTTACTTTTGAATGGCTGTACCTAGAAATGTGAAAAAATTCACAGACGTAGCACATGTAATGAACTTACAAGGAAAACTATCATCGACTAACTAACTCCTACTACGGAACCCTACTGCGCATGGTCCGACACGCACTTGGCCGGTTTTTTTTTCACGAATTCTGTGATAGATTCTGAAATGCATGCAGTGAACATGATACACTTTATGGTTATTGTGGGCAACACTTAGCCCAACTTCCATAAAAAGATTCATTGTCCTTTGTCAATCCGTGTGTATAGTCTGTACCAATTGATTTTAAGAAAAAACATAAAGTCGTAACTTATTTTGGTCTAATTCTGCCACAGAAATTAACAAAATGGCTTAAGAGCGTTTACGCTGTCCATGCGCAAAAACAGTAATTTCAAACGTGTTTAATACCATCAACCAGTTGTACTACAAATATGTTAGTTACTAATAACTTTAGGAAATTTCACTGTTTAAATAGTTAGTTAAGAAAATATTTCGATTTATAGAGTATTTATGAATTCTATCAAGATAACTGATCAGAGGTTTTCTTAATTTCCCCATACAGCGTTTGTTTCGATGCCTAAAACTCATGAAAATACAGGGAAACGTAGTTTAAAAAAAATAATAATCAATTACTTAAATCGTCAAGTAAATAGTTAGTTGAAAATAGTTTCCGATTTAGCGATCAAACAACAAGAAATTAAAAGTCAAATAATGACAAATATCCAGAAATTCAGATGATTTTTTCATCGATATATCTTCTTTAATTTATTATCATAATGGCTTTTTATTATAGAATAAAGTCTTCTTTAAAACATCTGCTTTGAAATTTTAAATAATTTAGTGTAATTATTTTTCTATGAATATTTGAAATCTATTATAAAACACTGCGCGCAAATCAATTCAAATCAGACCGCCACGAGGCTTTCCAGAGTGAGGACGTGTCGCTCGATGCTCCGATCTGACCTGCGTTGACCTTTGCCGTGCGTACAAGGATAGCGGACGTTTATAGTGTGATAGAAAAGTCTTGCTACTTTGGTAAGTAAAATATTTTATTATTATTTTCGATGATACACTTTTTTAGTGACAACAAATTATATTTCAGACGTAATGGGAAACAAAACCAAGTTATTTTTAGCGAAAAAACGACAACCTAAAAATTACAAAAATATGGAAAAAGCAAGTGCTAAAAGGTTGGTATATCTATGTTATACTAATTCAACGATCGGCTTCGGCACCCGGTTATAACACATATTTTCGCATATTGGGGGTAATGTAATATGGGTTTTTTACTTGAAATAAATTATTATTTATTCGAATTAATACTAATTATACTATATATTATAGATGTTAGTATAATTAGTTTAACCTAAACACGTATTCGACAAACAGTTTTCTTGGTAAGGCAAATATCTTTGATTTGTGTCGTGATGCATGAATACACTATTAGATCACCTGAGCAAGGTTTTATTTCGGTAAGGCCTGTCAATCAGGACAATTGAAATTTTATTTCCATGTCATAAATGTCTCATAACGAGCCTTCGTGAGATAAACCTACTATTATTTTTTACCTACCATACATATAACTATAATATATAACTGTATTTAAAATCGAGTTGTAATAAATGTAAATAACATACTAATAAAAGAATCCCACTACTAAATGCAAAAAAAACGAGTTTATGTTGCTTTAAAATGGGCAATGGCTATGGGGCTTGGGCTAAAAATAAAATAATTATAATGAATCCTGCCAGATATCAAGATATAGCCCAAAAATCAGTCCTGAAAAAACAGTATTTACTTCATCAACTTTCGGCTTATATCTCGATATTTACAGGACAGACAAAATATTGTTTTTGAGAAGATCTTTCAGCCCAATCAAATGGCAAGCTTGTAATCAAACTATTATTTATGAATTCTCTTTTCCTAAGCGTGTTTTATTTACAATATATTCTTTTATTTAATTACTGCTTCCTTTCAGATAACAAGGCTTGTGCGCTTACTGGTATATGGTTTAACTTCAGGCAATGTAAAAAAAATCAAGTGATGAATAAATTATGGCAAGAGTTGAGTGTGAACACCAAAATGAAGAAGAGGTACTTTGAACGCTTTTTTAAAACAGTTTGTTTTACTTTTCACGTTTATATAGGCGATCACACTGTTTTAAATATGTTATAGGAACACTTCCTTGGTCCATCTGTCTGTCTATCACTCTATCAAGCTTGCGAATCAAAACTTATGGTTACTTATTGTAAGAAAAACTAATTCAAAAATTGTAAAAAGAAGGCAAATAATTTGAAACTTTTAAAAGAAAATAATAAACATAAGTAGATCCGTATAAAGTGTTTTATTTTAATAAAATTAAAACAAGTAAATTAATATAAAAAAAAAAATAACTCGACTGCGATTATAATTTTAAATACCTACCCTATAGTGTCACTGTCACGATCAAGACAAATTAATGACACTTAATATACATATATATACACACATACATACGTACGCTCTAAAAACATAACCCTCCTGCAGCAATCGGAAAAAAAAACATATATCTATAAATCATTACTATTAGGAAGGTTCAATAAATTATTGCAGAATTTAGTTATGTCTAAATTTCGATCTATAAATTCATGTTTATTTATTTATTGCACCATGTTGTTTACACTTGCAATATTATTACTGACTACATATTTTATGTACTTACTCGCATCCGTTAATTTATTTTTCTAAAATAATTCACTTGATGGATCAAAATGGGTTTGTTTGCCTATAGCGCGAAAGAACGCGCCAGCGCTACGCACACAGTCACATTCGCTTCTATGTGAGTAAAACTTGCGTTAAAATACCTATACTTGACATCGTGCGCTATGCGTAAACGCTCTTAAGGACGGCGCATTTATGTCAATTTCATGCTCTAAACATTCATCATTCATCATTTAATGCGTTATAAAATAAATTTTATACGTTTTATTTATATGAGTGGTAAAATTAGAACAAAATAGGTTGATGATTTTGTTTACATTTTTCTTAAAATCAATCGGTACAGACTATTATATATATACTATATTATATATTACCAGTGGTCGGCGGCGGCGGCGTCCTGCAGCTGGTGGTGGCGGCGCGCCAGGCCGGCCGCGGCCAGCGCCCGCAGCGTGCCGCCCGCGCCGCCCGCGCTCCGCACCAGCGACCAGCGCGCTATAGCGCCACCCATCGCGGACTCATCACCACTGCGCTCTAGGGCCAGCGCTGAGGAAAGTCCTTTAGAATAACTATTTTTCCAATTTTGAAAACTTATTTAAAAAGAGTATCCAATGGTTACTCTTTTTAAAAAAGTTTTCACAGTTTAGTAATAAATAGTTGTGTCAACAGACAAGCTTGCGTGCAGCGTGAGCACCACGTGTCTGTCGCTTATGATATATTTACAGTGATCGGAATAGGAAGTGCAATTTTGCGGGGTTCCATGACGAAATCCTAATATGGATGGAGAAAGAAGCAACTCAATTTTGACGTGATAACGTCTTATAAATCGATGAACGCCGGCTGCACTAAATAAAAATTCTGACTCTTGGTTTTCGCAATCTATAAGAGCATAAGTATAAAATGTTTTTAATACCATTTGAATATATAATTTATTATATTTAATGAAGATAATTGAAGTTTCTAATAAATAGAATCCCGAATCCCATGGGCGTATACATACTCATGTAACATTTTATTCCAATTACTTGATATTTATCAGTGTTTGTTAAAGTGAGGGTTGTGTTATAAGTGGGTTACCCAGATCGTGTGCCGCTATGAGATCAGCGGGATCGAGGTGCGTGGCGGCGGCGAGCTGGTCGGCTGCTTGCTGCCAGGCGCCCGCGCCGCCCGCCCGCGCGCCCGCCAGTGCGCCCGTCACCCGCGCCGCGCACGAGTACGGGTCGTCGCGCGACGCCGCCTCGCTCAGCTGCCGGGCCTCCGACCAGTTGCCTAGCTGCTCATCAGGGATTATCTCAACTTACACATAACACAGATACAGTCATTATTTTCATTTTTTAACACTATGCTTCCGTTCGTAAGGTTTAATTTTTTTTATTGCACATTGCATTTCATTGACAGAATATGTGTGTACTTATACTAGTGTATACAGACTAATCACATAAACCACTCAGCAATGATATGATAAATAGTGGGTGGATTTAGGGCAGCTATACCATGACTACCACTTTACAATTTAGTCAATGGAAGTATACCAACCGCATAGGCTACGAAGGCCGCGTCAGTGTTAGCCTCGGCCCGCAGCACGCGGTCGTGCGGGTGCGCGCGCGCCACGGCCTTGAGCCGCTGCAGCGCGCGCGGCGCGGCCGGGCGCAGCGCCCGCAGCGCCGCCAGCGCGCCGCCCAGCTCCAGCCGCGCGCCCGCCGCGCCGCCGCTGTACCCGCGCAGCGCCTCCACGCACCACGACATGCCGCTGCCGGCCACCACCACTCTTACTACACATGCTTTCGAACATTCAACACAACTCAAGACAACTACAGGTAATGAAGGTGGTACACATACCTATGTTAATAACATTTAACTCATACGAAGCACTAAGCTAAGGATAACTATCTACTTGGCAAACCTCACGTGCAACAGTTCTTCTGTTCTTGCATAAACCGACAACTTTAGGACCTAAATTTAACGTGTCGACTATTGACAATAACTTGATTTTGCTAGAAAATCAGTCTGGCAGTGACCACGGCACTCACCCGGAGTCCGGCCCCCGGGAGCCGGGGCGCTGCATGGCGGCGGCGGCGGCGGCCAGCGCCAGGCAGCGCTCGGCGTGCGCGGCGGCGCGGCGCGACCAGCGCGACAGCCGGTCGCCGCGGACCACGTCCCGGACCACGCACTCGTACGCGTCGTTTTCCTGACACATATTATGAAGTACTGTATGTGTCGAGTGAACTGAGTGAATGCTGCATCGAACATCCTCAAAAAGATTGTGTTTATAATATGGTCTTTCAGCCGGTTGCATCAAACTTTTTATAATTTATACTTTTACGAAAATCACAAAATATGAAATCAGTAATAAGAACACTTTTAATATGTTTTATGTTATAAATACATGGATATAATAATTAAATAAACATATATCACAAATATTAATACGAAAATCATTAAATAATAGCAAAATTATTCAATTTTATCCTCCATTTTGACAGATCTTGAATGACAGTTCCTCCGTTTCACGTATAAGTAACCTGATATTTTTTTGATGCAACCGGCTGTTTGTCTTTATTGCAATTTTTTATTGCAATATTCTGTAGGCCCCTACATAATATTGCTTAGTGAATTGAACGCAAATTGCAATAAAGACAAACAGCCGGTTGCATCAAACAGAGAGAACATTAAAATATGATGACAGTTAGTTGGATACCTAACACACATAGTTAACCGACTGTAAAGGAGACAGTAACCCATACCTAAGTGTACTAACTACTAAAAATATTCAAACTGCGGCTTACGTCGTCTATGGTGATGTCCTGGTGGAACGTAGGGGGTTCCACGTCAAGCATTGCGTGGAATGCCGCTTTGGCACCTTCAGCGTCGTTCAACGCCACGGAGCACAGCACTAGGTGCAGGCCTGCAATTGCATACTTTATTAGAAGAAAACTAGTAGCTCAATGGTGAAAATGAAAATAATTGATATAACTTCGTACGTTTTTCAACCTTCTTCGAATTTATAATCTCAGAGCCTTTCTTTTCTATGTGTAACGTGTAATATTTGATGGGTGGCTTGACTGCACAGTCATAAAAATAACGTAAAAGCCGTGCTATTATATATAATGTTGAAATTTACCAGTTTGAAAGTCTCCTTGTTCGTGCATAATGTGTTGAAAGTTAGTGACGGCGTCTCGGAACTTCCCCATGCGCACCAGCAATAGACCGATGTTGTGCATCACTTTCATTCTAAACATAAATTAAATAATTTTAACAAAACAATTCATTATTATTTAATATTTTATACTTTGCACATAAGTCTTTTTTACAAATACTGATATATTAGTTATCATTATCTCCCTGTCGAGTTTCGATGCAGAGTTAATATGACAAATTAAAAATAAGTTGATGTTTTACCTCAAATCTTTTTCAGCTGTTGGTGTCTGATCAAGAGCCATTCTGTATAACTTTAAGGCCTTTGGATGCTCTCCCATTTTGAAATAGATATTTCCCATGTTTACCTAAAAATAAACAATAATTACCTATTTAGATTTTGGGATGTATTAATGAATAGATCACGTGAACGTTAATTTTAATAGAAACTGGGGGTAGAAACTGCGATGGCAGCTGACAGAATTTTGGAAGAAAGAGTCATAGGTGCTGCGCTGACTCCAAATAAGTTGGGATAACGGCGGACGCCTGATGGGTTACCTTGAGTCTGTTGGCATGTGGGAACAGCTTATTCCTGGTGAGTAGTTGATACGTGTTCAATGCTTCAGTGTACATTTCATTCACCGCATATTGGCCTGCCAAGTTGCACAGTACCTGAAACCATTTCATTTAAGTTCTAACTGAATTTGCATGATCGAAATGATTGGTAATACCGTTATGCTGCTGGTAAAATAATGGAATCAAGTAAATACATATTGCAATATAAGTTGGTTAGATAAGCACCTTCCACCAATTGCTTTAGGTCTTTAGGTTTAGATAATAACGAATTTCTTTTATAAAAGTTATTATTACTTACAGCAAATGTCAGATCCAAATTATGTGTGTCACCAAGATTAGCCTGTTCTTGCATACGAATCAACTGCCTTTCCATTGCCGATGCCTCTTGTGCTTTAGCTAATGCCTAGAATATTTTTCATATGGTTTGATTAAAGCAAAACGTTACTGACAAATTACAGAATTGAAACGTTAATGATTTTTAACCATACACTTTGACAATAAGGTTGATTTTAGAGCGGTTACCTGTCCCAAGTCCACTTCTTTCTTTGGTGCATTGTCGTCATCAGGGTCGGATCGTGCGCTCAGCATGCAAGACTCTTCTACAAGCGTCATTATTCGCGCTTCCATTTGTTTCACCCGCTCTTCGATGCTATAAGCAGTAGTTATAGGTGTACCTACTCTCTCTAAATTATGTAAGTAGGGACTCGGCATGGATTCATTTTGTCAGTGGCAGCTCAGACATGAGATTGAATTAATTAATTATTTAAGATATAGGTACTTCGCCAGGTATGGTACAGGAGGTATGGGAGAAGGTATGTTAGAGGTACCTCTCAAACAGGAGTTGTTATACCTATATAACTTACTACTACTATTACTAAAAGAACTAGCGCATCTGCACACGGTTTGAACGAAGCCAGTGAAGGTTTAGCCACGGCAAGACAAGTATTCCAAGTATTGTACTTTTCCTGCTGTGTTCCGGAGACGGTTAAGGTAACGCTTTACATGCAATAGTTATTTTTCTTCAGCCTGGTGACTTATTATGTTTGTGTACCTATCCTCCTTGACGTCGTCCCTGGTGGGCACGTCCCGCACGGCGGAGGTGTAGCCGGCCGCCCGCACGGCGGTGACGGGCCGCGCCGCCGTCGCCGCGCGCGAGCTGCTGCCGCGCACGCTCACCGTGCCCATGCGCGTCAGCTGTACCGCGGAGGAGGCTCATTGCAGACTTTAATATTACAGATGCTATTTCAACGTGATTGATTTAACCAAAGGAAATATTGATACTAAATATTAGCAATACCATAAATTATAAGTTTGAGCTGCTATTTTAAATATTCAGAGAATGTTATTTGGAGAATTCTGTTTATTTATCAATAAAATATACCAATACATAATAAATCAGTGTTGACGCGCTGCCACCATGCAATGTGCAGGCTATCACTATTCACAGTAGGTATATCGACTCACCCCTGTGGCCATCCTGCTGGGCAGCTTCCTGCCGATGCCGGCCGTGCGGAGCGCCTCCTGGAAGTGCTGGTCGTCGCGCAGGTTGCGCGTGTCCAGTGCGGGAGCCACTTCGTTGAAGCCCGCGTACAGCTCGTCGTCTTCATCAACCACCATGGCAGTACGCGGCTTAGCGTCAGTGCCAAGCCTTGAGGCGCTATAATACCGCGAACTCAACATTCTTCCTTAGAAAAGCCTAGGCACTGCTAGGCACGTCTATAAAATTTTAGCAACGCTTTTTCAAAGAGAATACCAGAGAATACAATACTACGCTTGTTGTGACGCCGTTACCATGGAAACCGCTGTCAAGTCGTTAGAGGTCGACAGAAAAAGGTGAATCACATTACAGTGAGTCGTTTAGGAGTAAATAATAAGTCAGCTTCACGTTCAATATTTATTACATACTTCTAAATACATACAATCAAGGTCCATCTCATAAAAGTCACACCAATGAAACAATTTATTAGTTTTAGCTAAAATAAAAACAACTGACTGAAATAAACATCACATTAAAAATCATCTTTCTCTTTTATAAATCAGTGCTATTGGAAGACGCTGAAAATATGATTCGCTTGTTCAGATAACACACGAGATAAGAAACGTAATATATAGGCTAACTTATATACTAAGCAAGTTATTATTTATAGAAAGTAAACATTACAAACAAACGAGACGCAACTGCGTCACCGAGGCCTACTCTTGATTCTGACTGTTAACCTTTTACACATTCAAAATATTGGGTATAAAAATAAATGATTTCCGAAAGTTTTTTTTTTGTTTCGTTATCCAACGTAATAACATTGATCACTTATATTTACATTAATGATTCTCTTTAAGTTCGCGATTTAATAACTACCTACTGAAAAAAATGTTAACAATGAAAAATTATTCGTGACCCTAAAAGACTAGTAAGAAATGCAAGGTATTAATATTTTTGTACACTTTTTCACTTATCATTAAGATAACACCAGATAAAAATAATAGAAAAGTCTATTAACGTGGATATGACTTAGATGTTAACAATTCATATTTATATTTACTTGTCATCTATAAAATTTATTATATTTACATACATTTAACAATACTCACTGACACCAAGACACTTTCGCACATACATGAATGTTTTATAGGTACCAAAGGCCGACAAGAATTATTTCACAGTAATATGGCATATTATCTTAGGTCCACTTTATTTTAAATTAATATAATTTGTCACAACTCCATTTTTTACCATCTTCAAAGAGAGGAGGACTTCATGCATTCTTCGGGTTTACCATCAATTATTACTGTTATATGGCTAGATTATATTTTGTGTAGTTGTTACAATAAGCGCCCGAACATAAGCACAAACAGATAACACATTAAGGTAATATGTTTTAATTGACTTGTAATAATTGATGGTTACTTATTCATTATATTCTAGCCATGGATAAATAGAAAAATATATCAACGCCATACAGCTGAATGCACTCGTTATCACTATTTTAAATGTACTGTTTCCGATATTCTTAATGTTTCCCAAAACTATTCAAATGGCGTACTTTATTTATAATTAAAATTATGTACTCTCGGGGCCTGCGTTAACATTAAATGTAATAAGTAAACTGTGTTAGAAACAATTTAATTATTATCTTTTATTTAATAGTTACTCTGCTTACAATAACATAATTATGTTTATAGCCTCTTATATCCTACTTCCGTCCTTATACATTTATACCATATTTCATAATATTAAAGAGCTCCCAATATTTTTATAAGCTTTTTTAATTTATAGCTGCCATATTATATGTGTTTGTTTAATGTAGCATGTATTGTCACTAGTTGTTAGGGTAAACGTTTTGTATACTCATAATTTGGATTTAGGGTCACTGTGATCACATTATGAAGCACCAATGTGTGGCAAGTGTATGTATGACTCGAGCACACTAGGCATGCACAACTCGACGAGATATCTTTGAATGATTCAGTATTGTAAAGCGGGTGCTGTCCGTGTACAGCATTTGGATGAAATCTTACGCGGACAGTTCGAGAGATCGGTGCGTGCGCGGGCGTGGCTCGCTAGATCTGAGTGGAGAAGCGCGGCCGCGGCAGCTCGAACACGTCGCCGTGCACCGAGCGCGCCAGCGCCTTGATGCTCGCGGCTATGTCTTGAGGCTCCTCCTGTCGTCAGTACGACACGTGGATCATGTTACAAATGGAAAACTATAACACTGTATTGTAATTTAGAGGCATAATAAAGAAAAAAAAGTTTGATCTTACCACAGTGGAGTATGATAGACAGATAATTTCGCAAGGGAAATTGCGATTATATACAAACAAATTAAATTTAGTGATATGTGATATCCGATCAAAAGTTAATGCTGTAGAATTGGCTTTATGGAATTTTATGTGCTTTGTAACTGGTTGGTTAAAACTCTATGGTGTGACTTTATGGTGCGTTCTAGCTTCGATTAAATATTTTGAAGAGTATTGTTTTGAGTATTGTCACATAGGAAAAAGAGTTGATTTTGTGAACTCTATAAAAATGGATGAACAAATTTCTCAACAATTGGAGGAGTTCTATAATTATAAGTTTGTAAAAGAAGACCTGTTGTCTAATATAACTGAAATTGAAAACAAAGCAACAAAAATAAGAAGTTTGGGTTACAGTTTTGATGATAAGCAGATTATGACTAAAATTTTGACAAGTCTACCAGAAAAAATTAACCATTTTAGAACGGCTTGGGAAGCAACGTCATTGAATGACACTTATAAATTTAATCTCGAGAATAAGTCTAGAAATAAGAATAAGGAACAATAACAAAGTAGAGGAAACAACAGCAACATCATCGAGCAGCAATAATGAAAACAATCAAGAAGCAACCAGTTTCTTTATTAAAACATGCTACAAATGCGGAAAGAAGGGACACATTGCGAGATTTTGCAGAACCAGAACTCCGATATCGAGTGGTGACAACAAACAGAACACAACACAACAAAGTTGTTTTAAATGTTTGAAAACTGGACACAGATATGCGGATTGCAAAGAAAAGTTCAACTGCCGGCATTGTGGTGACAACTCGCATTTCATGAGATATTGTCTGAACATGAAAAACGTGAGTAACAATTTTACTAATAAAATAGAAACTGAAGAAGCAAATATTGAGTTCATTATTGACTCTGGTAGCAGCAGTCATATTGTTAATTCAGAGAGTTGTCTTAAGGATAAAAGAAAAATAAATTATAAGATCATGACAGCTGATGGAAATATTTATTATGTAAATATCATGGGCAACATTTATTCCCACAATATTACATTGAGAGATGTCCTTTTTGTTCCTGAACTAAAGAAAAACTTAATATCTGTATCTAGACTAACAGATGATAATTATACTTTAAAAAATTTCAGAAATAGATGCGACATACGCAGATCGGAGACTGAATGTGCAGTATCAGCAGAAATAAAGCAGGATAAGTTATACTACATAAATATTAACGTAAAGCCATTTGTAACATCAAGGTTAGTAAACTCTTTTTACTTGGATTCTTATTTTTGGCATCGTGCATTAGGTCATGTACCTATAGCCAAAACTAAGAATCTTGTTAGAGGAATTGAGAGAGGCCTGGTAAAGGAAACCGACATCTGCGAAGTCTGCACCAAAGCTAAATTATGTCGAAAACCATTCAAAACTATTAGACAAAGAGCTTTTAAACCTTTAGAAATTATACATAGCGATATTTGTGGTCCTATCGAAACAGAAACATGGGATGGTTACAAATATTTTATAACTTTTTTGGACGACTATACACATTTTATTAAAGTATTTTTAATTAAAAATAAAAGCGAAGCTTTTTCAAAAATAATAAATTACATAAATCTAAACGATTAAATAGGTCATTAATGGAAAGAACTAGAGCGTTACTGTTTGATATGCAGCTACCACGCGTTTTATGGGGTGAAGCTGTTTTAACATCTGCCTATTTAATTAACAGGAGTGCAAACACAGTTAATAATAAAACACCAGCTGAAATGTGGTTTAATAGAATACCGAATTTAAAACATTTAAACATTTTTGGATCTTTAGCATATTATAAAAATAAAGTAAAAATAAAGTAAAAATAAATTTTCAATTAAAGAAACTTGAATCCAGGAGTAGCAAAGGGCTTTTAGTAGGGTTTACAAATAATGGTTATAAGATATGGGATCCTTCTAATTTTAGAATTGGTTATTCGAGAGATGTAGTGTTTAATAATAATAAGAGTTGCGGATTATTTAAAATGTTGTAATCGTAAAGTGAAACAGTGTGAGTTAGATAATTTATTTAAAGAGGTGAGTGTTGATATTGGTGATAATGGTTTTAGTAGTGAAGGTAATGGTGATGTTCGTGGTGATATTAATAATGAAGTTAATGATGATGTAGTTGTTGGTGATGTTTTTCGTAGTGAAAGGTGGAGTTGATGATGTACATAAATATCGTCAGTTAATTGGTTCTTTATTATATTTAGTAAATAAAACAAGATTGGATCTATCGTTTCATGTAGGTTATTGCAGTAGATATCAGGAAAATCCAAATATGAATGATTTTAGTAATATTAAAAATATTTTTAGGTACATTAAAAACTCAATTAGTAGTGGTATACAGTATGTTCGTGGGAACGATATATGTTTAAAAGCATACTGTGATGCAGACTTCGCAGGTGATCCTGATACTAGAAAAAGTACGACTGGCTTTGTAATATTTTATGGTGGTGGTCCAATTCATTGGTGTTCACGCAAGCAGTCAGTCACTGCTCTTTCGAGTACTGAGGCTGAATATATTTCTGCAGATGAATGTATAAAAGACCTACTGTACATTCAGACTCTGATCTACGAATTGACGAATAAATTACCGAGAACACAGTTATATGTTGACAATCAATCTGCTATTGTATTGATTAAGAATGGAATTTTAAATAGAAGGAGCAAACATATTGATATTAAATATCATTTTATTAAGGAGAAGATAGATAAAAATTTGTTAGAAAATTCATTACTGTTCCACTAAAAATAATTTGGCTGATATTTTAACTAAACCACTAGACAGAACAAAGTTCTTGAGATTAAGACAATGCTTAGTGAGTGATAAGTAAAGGACATTCTTTAATGTGAAGAGTTATGAGTTGTGTTTGAAGATTTATTAGGAGATAAGGTTGTTTGGGAATTAATTTGAAATTTTGTTGTAAGTTAGTTATGTAAGGTTTTTAGATTAATTAATTCAAAAGTTTGTTTGTAGTTTTTAGTTAAGTTTGAATAAGTTGGGTTTTAAATGAGTTGATGGGAGTTAGTTATAAGTTTGTTTTCTGTATGTTGTTCTAATTGTTATAAACATAAAATTCAGAGGGGATGTTGTAGAATTGGCTTTATGGAATTTTATGCGCTTTGTAACTGGTTGGTTAATATTCCAAGAGCCCATGAACCCCAGACCTTCGTCATTTTATAAAACCTGAAAGTTTGTCAGCGCATGCTCCCAACACAGGTAAGAACGATGGACCATTATGAAGTTTGGGTTATGGTGGCTTTGGCATATACACTGTACTAAAGTTGTGAAAAAAATAATTCTACTTTCGTCAAATTATAAAGTGTGATTTTTCAGTATTACTTTCGGAATATTATTAAAAATCACGGCATTCATTCCCAGACACTTACCATGGTGGCAACCCGTTGCCAGACACTCTTAATGTTCATCTAATTATAATTCTACTTACGTTATAAAAGCTATCCCTGCTCTAGTGACGAGTCGTATATCATTTGACAGGTATTTTTAAGTGCAACATTTTGTACTAATACACCTTATACCAATTGTTAGTAGTTTAGGAGTTAAAGCAAGATTAATCTGGTTATATCGATATATGTCTGGAAGTTAACTACACACCTCCTCTAGTGACGAGTCATATATCATTTGAAAGGTATTTTTAAGTGTAATATTTTATATTAACATACCTTATACCAATTGTTAGTACTTTAGGAGTTAGAGCATGCTTGGATGTTTGTGGTACAAGGGATTGGAATATAACTTGCAAAAAGTGAATTAGCTTAGCTCTGCTGCTTTTGCAGTCAGAAAAATTAGACAACTGACCGACCGATATAGCTACGGCCAGACTCGTTTACTTCGCCTATTTCCATAGTTTGATGTCGTATGGCATACTGTTATAGGGGGCAGCAGCTGATGCCAATCAATCTATTTTTGTGTTACAGAAAAGGGCGATTCGTGCGCTCTACGACATGGGCCCTCGCGAATCTCTTAGAGACTTCTTTAAAGAAACTAACATACTTACTTTGCCTACATTGTACATTCTTGAAAATATTATGTTTGTACATACGTAAAAATCTTCATAAGTTCACATTAAAAGTGACATTCACAATATTAACACACGTAATAAACATAAAATAGTAGTTTCAAAATTTAGACTCACTAAGTCATTCTTAGGGAACTGTGTACGCTTTTATAACAAGCTGCCTAAATGTATCCTTGATTTTACAGATAAAAAGTTTAAAAATATTGTCAAATCAACACTTATAAAAAGAGCCTATTATATAATCCAGGACTTCATTGACGACAAGGATGCGTGGCGTTAATAACTTATTTTCTGCACAGGTGGCTTCCCTGGCGACCAGAAAACTACTTGAAACATTATTTATATTAATAAATTTAAATTGTAATTTAATTATTTCATTATTTTTTTTGTATAGCAACATTTGAATTGTATAACTTTCTCAGAGATAACCTGTACCTACTGTAAAAAGACTATTGTAAACATTTCCTTTTGAAAAGAGTGTCTATGGAGTTTCTTGCCGGTTCTTTTCCATAAGACCCACTCCTTGGAACCGTGCAACTAACTTGACGTTTCATAAGTGCCTGCAAAGACCTATTTGAAAACATTTGAAATTTGAAAGGTGTATTAGTACAAAATGTTGCACTTAAAAATACCTTCCAAATGATATACGACCCGTCACTAGAGCAGGGATAGCTTTTATACTATAACGTAAGTAGAATTATAATTTGATGAACATTAAGGGTGTCTGGCAACGGGTTGCCACCATGGTAAGTGTCTGGGAATAAATGCCGTGATTTTTAATAATATTCCGAAAGTAATACTGAAAAATCACACTTTATAATTTGACGAAAGTAGAATTATTTTTTTCACAACTTTAGTACAGTGTATATGCCAAAGCCACCATAACCCAAACTTCATAATGGTCCATCGTTCTTACCTGTGTTGGGAGCATGCGCTGACAAACTTTCAGGTTTTATAAAATGACGAAGGTCTGGGGTTCATGGGCTCTTGGAATATTGATTTTGTGAAGTCTATAAAAATATATGGGGAAAATGTCTGAATTATATTAATGTGAAAAATTATCGTGAGACGACTTTTATATCGGTTTATTTTATATATGTTTATGTAAAAGAAGATTAAATCAATATTTGAGAGCAAGATGTGATTTTATTAAATCAGAAGGACTTCACATGTAAGTGAGATATTTTCACAAGTTTTCAAGAGTTAAGCTGCATTTGAGACTAATTATATAAATATGTCTTACATCATCATCCAACTCCCGAGGCGTGTGACGCTCGTTGGGGAACTTTGGCATATTCATGGGGAGAGAACGCGCGATCACTTCTACTGCGCCGCCGCCGCGGGGACGAGAAATGTGGATGCCTTCGTCGTTACTGCCTTCTGCGAAACGTTGGTGAGAAAATACGTTTTCAACATATCAAGCAGAGTGAACTAAAGTATCTATGAGTTTTATCTGTTTAAAAAAATGGGTTCTCTCCTGAAGGAGCCACAACTTAACGACAGCTAAACTCCAATAATGACGCAATATATCAATGATAGGTTCATTGAAAAAGACCATAACTATTATTTCCAAGAAGATAACAACAACAGTAAGTACAAAATAAAAAAAAATATACATATATTCAGATATATGTATAGGACGGTTGACGACAATACTTACGATCAGAATCATAGTCGTCTTGATCAGAGAGCATGTTATTCCTGGAGTCAAAGCCTTCTAAGTCAAAAAGATCTTCAGCATCCAACGAATCCTCTTCAGGCGGCATATTCCTTGTGGACTGTGAACATACATTATCAAAGCCTTGAAATTATCGCTCACAATTTTAATAACATTCAATGCCAATCAAACATATTGATACATCCTGTAAATTATTATCACAAAATGCTATACGGAATAAATTGTAACCTTTATTTTTATCTCGTGGTTGGATAACATTAATAGTAGCTGTTTATGTATAAATGGAAAAAAATATATTGACTTTAAAACACCAAAAATAGATTTATTTTTATTCAGACAAATTGGTGTCACAATAAATTAACAAAGTTGTGTGAGATCGCATGTATAGTAAACTCCAGCATGAGTATAAACATGTGCCAAGTTGTAACAGTTATTTAAATTGAACATGTATATAAACACAATATTATCAATTATCATGTACTTTTCCTCTGTTATGGTGGTTCATGGTAACAAAACAAACAGAGTTGCAAATTAATACTGCCAACAGCAATTATCTTTATCGCAATAGGATAATATTACATTCTGACAAAATTAATTTATTATTTGTACAATGCTCATTTTTATGTTAGAAAGGAACCATGTTTCTTTTTCTTCTAGCAGATGCAGGTGTTATCCTAACAAACCCTAGTCTCAGAGTTTTCTTTTTATCTGCCTGATGGCATCTACATGGTATTGTAATAACGACTGTTACTAAGATCAGCATCACTACACAAATAATGCATGTTTCTGAAGTTCTATGAGGATAATAAATTAAAAACATTACAAAATTTTAGTAATTGTGAAGTGTTTGATGTTGCTGCTTCACATGCAAACATTTATTTCAATTTATTGACTTGTTAAATCCTGATTAGCCTCTATTACTCACACGTACAATAAAATAATGTGGTTATTAGTGCACACTTTGAATTTTATATTAATATTCATTGTAATAGTTTCATTAATTAATATTTACATTAAAATTTGAATAATATAATAGCATTGAATAGTAGCTGTTTCCTGCTGCTTCATTTATGTCCTGAGAAAACTATTCTCCTACTAAGATAAAAATATTCTATATTCTTCGCAAGAGGTCAAGTTATTTCTATAGCGAATTTTATCATAATCGGTTTAGCTATTTTACCGTGAAAGTGTAACAAACAAACTTATATTTGCATTAATAATATTATTAAGCATAGCAATTCATCATACCTTAACAATATTTTGTGAGACTTTTTTGGCATCTTTGAAAGAGGACAGTCTTCGTCGTTGCAGGGGAGGTAGGTGGGGGGAGGGTGGTCCATTGTCAATGGATGCGTCGATCCGCCAGCTATCCCTGTCAACCGTGCTGCGCGCCTTGCTTATAATACTGCAACAACATATTGATGCTTAAATATAATAACTATTTTCATTTCTATAGGCTGTTATTATTTGCAATACTTTGTGTTTTCACTTTAGTCAGCTAACCAGGATATAATTATTAAAGTTAGAAGTACAAACTTTCAATTTTATAGACAGTAACTGAATTTGACTTTTATAAGTGTTGTAATAAATCATATTCAAAATTTTGGAGCATACCTAGCTAAAATTTTATGATCTCTATGTGCTCTCTCCCTGTAAGCCTCAAACTCAGCATACTTCTGATCTCGGAACTGTCTGACAGACTCCTCAACTGACTCCAACTGTGACTGTAGGGTCTGATTCAACTGTTTACTGAGAGTGCCTATCACTTGCTGAGTTGGTAGCCATACATTCCTATCACTGTTTATAAAGTTGTTTGTGTCCACATTTTCCTTCATTTCAATATCATTTGTTACTTCTGGCACTAATAAGTTAAATACTGGTGAATAGTTATTTGACTTTTTCAGGTTGTTTATCCGCTCTTGTGTGGTCTGTAACAGAAACAGGTAAATCCATAAGTCACGGACATTGATTTATCATTGTTGGTGATAAGATTGTGATGTAAACAAGTTCCATGTTAGTACAAGACTATGCAAGGCTACCTACATCATTTTTATATATTTTAATATCACCTACAGACATATGTCTAATTAATTAAAAACATACATTGGTGGAAATATAATTAGAGACACCTTGTGTCATTTTGAAACAAGATGGCATAGAAACATAACAAACAAACTCACTTTTGCGTTATAATGTTAGTTAGGATTTTATAAATTAATTCATAATAATCAGTTAGTTAGATAAAGTTAACAAAAGTTTATGACTGTATTATCTGTCACTTTTTCTAAAGTGGGTAGATATTTTTTGCTTGGTTGCTGCAACATAATAAATATACTTACATCTCAGGATTCCAATTATTTTATAAAGTACATTGTTAATACATGATGTTTAAAGATAATGTCAATGTTGTAGCAGTTACAAGAATAAAAATGCATAATAATTTGAAACCTTCTATATGCTACATATTTACTTTCTTTTGTTTGCATTATTAGATAATCAGCAAGGCCATAGAATCAATCTAAATGATTACATAGAAACATAAGTGTGCAGCTACTAAATTAATATGAAAAAGTACCTACTTATGTATTTTAGATGCAAAACAGATTTCAATAATGTACTCTCTGAACAAACCAACTGTTACTCATATTTAGCTAACCTGTTGTAATCGAACACTGAAATGAACACTGACCTGGTTAGTTTTACAAATAAGCAATGCATAAGGTCCGTTTTTGTCATGTGATATGGCATGAGTGGCTTGCCCACAAGCTAGGCAAGAGTGTATTGTCCACCTGCCAAGTGCACGCTGGTCCACCAGGGCAGGCTGAGCCACCTGACTCTTCAAGCTGCTTAGGGTGCAAGACATCAGTTTCTATAACAAGTATTTGCAACTCATGACTATTTTAGAACATAAAATACTCAATATTCATGACAAATTATTATGGTTCCAGTCAAACTGGTTTGTATTCTTATTGATAGTGTTTTGTAGAAAGAACAGGAAAGCAATAAGACGAGTTCAGAACTTACAAGGCTAAATAAAGCTCGGGATAAATAAGGAATAGAGATAAATTGTATTATTATGTATCACTTTTTTATCACAAACTAGTTGAGACAGTGCCGAACGCACATGTACTTGTATATTATGCGTAACATGCATACAAAATAACATCAAAATAAATATGATCTCAGTAATATTGATAAGGTTTCATTCATATTTTAATATTTTAAGCAATGAAAACCCTTCCTATAAGTCAAGGTCAAGACATGTTTACTGACGGTACCTCACTGAAAAAAAAATCCCTTTGTTCCATGGATGATAACTCCAGTTTCCCAATATCGACATTATCTTCAATTTTATCACCTTCGAGCGTTACATTAAGGCATTTACAAACACAGAGAGCCATGGTATCCAGAAGGATTGAGTGTTTAGGACGAAACAATACAAAAATACACAAAAAATTTAAGTAAAATAGGAGTACAGTAGTCGCAACTTTCAGATAAACGCGTAGAAATACATATGTATGTATAGATAGATAGTTATTTTTGTTCACATAACACACACATTCTCACAAGACAACGAGAGGTTTTCATTCAAAGGGAAGATTAACTCAAATCGATAGTTTTGTCTTCTTTTGCCAACTGATTTTAACCCATAAATTGCTTAAGAGGGAAAGAAATAAAAGATTTTTCTTTTTTGCTGCTCATATTTCTTATTTTAGTGACATGTGTATAAATCAATTTAATAAATCGACTAAACACGGCCGATATTCGTCGCTCAATCGATTTTCAAATTAACAGAACAAAATATTATTTAATTAAAAGTTTATTTATGTAGGACTATCATTTAGTAGTATTTATTTAATTATTGTATTTTTTAACCTTTCATACATAAAAACGTTTATGAGAATTATTATAAAGTTAACGCCAAAATTCAGCTGTGAAAAATGAAAGTAATTAGACGTTTTAGAAACTCCAAGTGTTATGCGAGTGTAGGATTATTATTATTTTGTGAAAATACTATAATGTAGCTTTCTTTTTCAGTTTTCATGAATTATGAAGACATCAACCATATTGATGATTAATGACAGTCTATTCCTTGGGCCAAGCACAAAAAAAAAAATATTCACATGGTTGAAGGTCCCTTAAAATCATTTTAATCTTAACTTTTTACTAGTTCGAATCGTTTTGGTATCTTTAAGTTAGTTACTAGTTCAATATAGTCACATAAATTTTGAGTATTTCAAGCTTCCTTAGGGCGGATTCGACCAAACAGGAAGAAATTTTACTCTCGGCGTAAATCGCTTATCACTCGAGAATAAATCAATTTCACATTTTGCCAACTACAATTCGAGGAATAACGAGTCTATTCAAGAATAGTCACTATACCACCATTTTGCATGGAATAAGAAGCTTAATCCAGGAATAATAAAATGGCGTCCTATTGTTTTATGCTGTCATAAAATGACAGCCTAATTCACTGACATTTTATTTTTATTTTTTTTAATTTATTTAAAGGGCTTTGTCGCTTGGCAGCTACTTTTACACGCTATAATACGACTAATCAGAGTTGACATGAGTTATGCTTCTGCACTCTCCCGTTTGTAGAACAACTTTTTTTGGCCACGTATTACATTCATTCACATTCACTTCGCTATTCGTGAGTAGCTTATACAAGTATAGCTATACGTTAGATTGCATGGAAAAACGACTGATGATTTACTCGAGAATAAAATCGTGGTATATATTATTTTCCGTGTAGTTATTCTTGTATAAATTCAGGTTTGGTTGAATCTACCCTTAGAGAACGTTGAAACAAAATAGGGATACCTACGCCCAGCTGTAAGACAGAATAGGTTAATAAAAAAAATGCTAGTCTGATCGACTCGAAAAATTACTAATTAGAACTGAACAACACTATAATTCAAAAAATACGATTGACAGATGGTCTGCTGTCATTGTCAGACAAATCGTGTGGTTTGCCACAAATGTCAAAAAGTCATGCATCATATGTTCGGTATCAGTACGTGGCGAGAAACTATATTTCTGAGTGAATACTTAAGATTTTTATTAAATTTATCTTATATTATAAACAATAGTGCGTGCACTGAACATTCCAGCTAAAGAGTTTATGTACAATAACTTACAATGTCCAAAAGAAACCAACCTAGCTGGTCACCACCGGCTAGAACTGAGAAGCGGCCGGTTTTGAAGCTTTATAACAGCTTGACACGGCAGAAGGAACAATTCGTGTGCGACAAAGGTAACCGTATCAATTGGTACAGCTGTGGGCCTACAGTGTACGATGCCTCCCATATGGGCCATGCCAGGTACGTTTAGCATATTTGAAATTTTATTGAACAACGCGAGTGGCTGCACTATATTAACCATTTTAGGTTATGGGTAAAACCGTCAACAGGTACTTGATGTTGACGGGTGTACCTTTGGACGTCATCAATTTCAATCAAGATTGGACACCAACAACATTTTTTATTTTTAGCTTAAATATTTTTTCTTGAAATCGCCCCTAAGATGACCCACCGACCAATTAATGACGTCCTAAGGTCCTACAACCGTTTTGTAGAAGTAAGGTCACATACTAGTTTCAGAATAAACTTTGGCACCAGCCAAATATCCCATATAAAGTTGTCTAAAGCAATAATTCAACAGCTGGTTTTCACAGTAGAAACTGGACTCAATGATTTTATATTTTACAGCTTTTATAATATTCCTATGTAAGTAATGTATTCATTTTATTTCCTCAATTTGTTTGAATTTATTTAATTTCAGGTCATATATATCATTTGATATATTGAGGCGAGTAATGTCAAATTATTTTGGCTATGACATACTCTATGTAATGAATATTACGGATATTGACGATAAAATTATAAAAAGGGCGAGACAGCATCATTTGTTTGAGAAGTATATAGAAGAGAACAAAAGCCTGCATTGCATCATAGATGATGCAACATCAGTAGTGAATTACTACGAAACAATAGTCAAAGAAGCCACTGACCCAGATAAAAAACATGCCATGCAGAAGACATTAGACTGGTAGGTTCATTTAAACTTAGCATGTTCTGCAAACAGGTCAACAAAACATAACAAGCAACTTTATCAGCATTTCTTCACAGTTTCAATGAAGTATGATAATTAATTAATACTTGTAGCAGAAGTTAGTTTTATTACTTACCAGTGCTTAGATAAGCAATTCAAGTAGATGTAAAGGTCTTATCAGCATACTATGTTATGCTTGTGCTAGAGCACTGCTATGTGTAAGGCAATAAAAAATATTCTCATTTTATGAAACATATCATACTGCCTTGATAAACTGAAAAGTTCTTAGTGGTTTTTTAATAGTGTAAGATAATTTGTGAAGGAAAAACATTGTGAAAAAACTTAGACTTAGAAAAGTCTGAAATTGCCATTCCGCCTTCAGCAAGTGTGGTGATCAATGCTCATGCCTTCTCTATTATGGGAAGAGGCCTGTGCTCAGCAGTGGGACAATATATAGGCTGATGATGATGTAATTTATAACATTAATTAAACCACTAAAAAGTTTCATTACGACTAAATTTTTCTTTAAATACACTTTACAAAAAGTCTATTTTGTCAAAACTTACTTAGATTGAGTTAGCATTTTTGGCTTATTAGAGCAATATAGCTGTATTATATAGCAGCATCAATGCCAATATAAAGGATATTTTACATATTTATGTTTGTTTTCATGACCTTGCACAACACATAAAATATGTGATTGTTGTGCAAATGTATATGTATTGATTCTAATAATGAATTTTCTATATTTTATCCTTTTTATTATCCAGTTTTTTAACTAGTATTCAAAATGTGGTAACATGGTCTTAGCATAGAAAGAATATGAATCATCAGAGCAAAACTGATAAACATAAAAATATAGATATTGATTAATAAAATCTGCAATTTCTTTTAAAGCATTGCCTCTGCAGTTAAAACTCTGAAAGCAGCTGTGGAAAGCAAAGATGAAGTAAAGATATCTACTGCTAGGGGTGAACTGCTACATTCTGCTAAGGGCCCTATATCAGAATGGCTGGACAGCAAGTATGGGGCAACTGTCACTGATAATGCTATATTCACAGCATTGCCTAGGTATTGGGAAAATGAGTTCCATAAAGATATGAAAGCATTAAATGTAAGTATAATATAAACAAATCAAAAAGACAGCACCCTCATTATTATATAACATAACTAGCTTCTGCCTGCGACTTCGTCCGCATGGAATAGTATTGCTCTGCTTCTATTGGTTTTAGCGTGATGATATATAGCCTATAGCTTTCCTCAATAAATGGGCTATAGATAGTGTTAGAACACTGAAAGTATTTTTCAAATCGTACTAGTAGTTCCTGAGATTAGCGCGTTCAAATAAACGAACTCTTAAGCTTTATTATATTAGTATAGATATCAATCCATTTCAGCTATTGCCATTTTGCTAGTTCTCTATGTTGTCTTCAGGGTTGAATTTCTGAACTAATTCTAATTTATATCTTTATAAAGTAGAGGCTTATTTAACACACCTCTAAGATTTTACTTTTTAATTTCTTGCAGGTATTACCGCCAGATGTATTAACAAGAGTAAGTGAATATGTACCACAAATAATAAAATTCATTGAAAAGATAATAGATAACGGTCTTGCTTATGAATCCAATGGCTCTGTTTACTTTAGTGTGAGCGAGTTTGATAGTAAAGAGAAGCACTATTACGCCAGACTAGTGCCTGAAGCTTATGGTGATACAAAATCATTACAAGAGGGTGAAGGTAAAGAATATCTTCAATTTCACATACAGTATTAATATATTAACTTACTATATCTATATAATATTATTAACTGTATCATTTTTTTTTATTTCAGGTGATCTTACTGACGACGTAAGTGAAAAGCGCTCGCCAAACGATTTCGCTCTGTGGAAACGCAGTAAAGCGGGCGAGCCGTCGTGGTCGTCGCCTTGGGGCGCTGGCCGGCCCGGCTGGCACATCGAGTGCTCAGCAATGGCCTCCGACGTGTTCGGCAACAAGTTGGACATACACACCGGGGGCGTTGACCTCAAGTTCCCTCATCATGATAATGAGCTAGCTCAGAGCGAAGTAGGTTACTAGTACAGATATAGGTAGACTGGTTAACGCAAATGCATGTACTTCGCGTGTCCGAACCAGGACCAAGCGTCAAGGTTGGCTGCCGCGTCTCACAGTCCGCGCGCGTTTCATATTCCGCGCGCGTCTGTTGTTGCAGCCGCAGGCCAGAAAATCTAAAAAAATCGTAGCGGCCCGGAGGGGCATCGACGGCATCGATGTTTTTGAATCGGTTTGGATTTTTCATCACTAAATGTCGGCTGTGACGTCACATGTGTTAAAAAGTACGGCATACCTGGTTTCGATACAAATCGTTATGCGTTATCTAGTCTATCTATATCTGTGGTTACTAGTCAACTTTTATTTTTTATTATTAAAGCTCTTACTAATATTGTCCCGATTCTTTTTAGGCCCATTTTGACCAACCAGGTTGGGTGAACTACTTCCTCCACACTGGCCACCTGACTATATCTGGATGCAAGATGTCAAAATCCCTCAAGAACTTCGTTACGATATCGGAAGCGCTGCGTCGTCACACCGCGAGACAACTGAGGATCGGCTTCCTAATGCATGGCTGGAAGGAAACCCTTGACTACTCCGATAATACCATGGATATGGCAATACAGACTGAGAAACTGTTTAATGTAAGAATGCGTTTTATATGAATTAATTATTATCTTGACTCTGGACTATTAATTTACTAGCTGTTTTCCGCGGTTTCACTCGCGTCCCAAGGGAACCCAGCTCCGTCTCCAACCTATCTCCGTACCAAGTTTTATCCATATCCCTTCAGCAGTTTTACCGTGAAAGCGTAACAAACAAACAAACTCACATTTACATGTATAATATTAGTTAGGATTAGTTATGGGGTTAGAATTGGGGATTTCAGACTTTTTAAGTCCAGGTTTCCTCACGATGTTTTCCTTCAACGTTAGTCGAATCATTATACCAAAGATTTAAAATTGAAAACCATCAAGTAAACAGAACAGTAGTTTTTACCATTTGAATTGGGGGATACATTTACAATTGATCTTGTATTGCTAAATATTTTTTCTTCCTTTGTTCAGTGACAGATGAAATTGTGTATTCCAGGAGTTCTTCTTGACGGTTAAAGACGCACTTCGCAGCGGGTACGACGAGGGCTGCGGCGGCGTGTGGGACGCGCAGGAGCTGGCTCTGTCCAACAAACTCACCGCTGTCAAGGAGCAAGTGCATGCAGCGCTTTGTGGTTAGTAGGCAATCAAATGGCTTAAATTGTTAATATATTGTCTAGGAATGAAGTAGTAAAGTGAACTCGTTTTTGGCGAGATAAATTACACAGTAATAAGGATTGGTGAAAATAAAAAGTCTTGGTGGTTTCCACGACAAATTGCACCATCTTATTCTGCAAGTTACTCTAGTGAAGACTTAAATCCTTCGTCACTGCCGTTTGAAACGTCTTCGTTCCGACTTTTGTCTTACGATTAAAATTAGATTACCGAAGTTTTAAAATTTATCTTAACAGGCCTTACATGAAATAAAACCGTCAAGTGCGAGTCCGACTCGCACATGAAGGGTTCCGTCCCGTACTAGATATAGCACTATGTATGGTACAGAACCTCGACTCACACGTGAGCGTTTGCTATTATTAGTCGTTATTGCGGAAATAGAAATACACGCTATATATTACGGTTCATGGGATAAAGCGCGTTGACATTCAGTCAGACGGGAAGCAGACGCATAGTAACAGGGTCCCGTATAAAAGCTTTAGTGTGAGTGTGTCCGCAGACAACATCGACACCCGCAGCGCGCTGGAGTGGCTGCGCGAGCTGGTGGGCGCGGCGCACGTGTACCTGCGCGCCGGGCGGCCGCGCGGCTCGCCCGTGCTGGCCGCGGCCGCGCGCTACGTCACCGACGTGTTGCACGTGTTCGGCGCCGTGGAGGGGCCGCGCGGGGGCATCGGCTTCCCCGTCGCTGACGGTAACAACGTTTGCGTGAGTCTTCATCCTGATCATAATAATTGTATACTAGTAATACATGTAACTCCGTATCGAATCCCAAATCGATTGTGTTATCGATGTTTCAAACAATATATTCACTGTCGATTTAATTAATGTTCCGTTCAGTAGACAATCGATATTAATTGTTTGATCATTGAATATTCGCTAATTTAGCGATCGATAAATGTAGTAGTGTTTTTCCAAAACTTAATTTACTGGTTACTTATTGACTAACTTCGTCAAATTTAGTTTTTTGGGTTTTCTACCCAAAAAGGTGCCTACTACTAAGCTTCCACTTTCTCTCTGTGTCAAATAAATGATTAAAAAATTGCATATTATGTTAATTAAAATCTTAAAAATCGGTTTCTATAGTGAGTATTCTTTATATGACTGCAGCTGGAAGAAACAGTGATGCCATACCTAGAAGCATTGAGCACGTTCCGCGGTCGCGTGCGAGACGCCGCGCGGGCCGCCCGGGCGGACGCCGTGCTGGCGCTGTGCGACCAGCTGCGCGACCGCGACCTGCCCGAGCTGGGTGTGCGGCTTGAGGACAAGCCTGGTGAGTGAGGGGACCTACATTTCTTTCACCTTTATCCAGAACAATGGAAAAGTTTGTGGTTGATATAGCTCGTGCGATCTGCTCATCATTTTCACTCTTCGTGTACAATAGTTAGCGTGATTATTAAATTCGTATGTCCTTCACCCTCACACGCAAAATACGCACTTTGTTGTGGAGTTGCGAAAACCAGCCCGCCTAGACCTAACCTAGCTTTACCCCTTATTTAACGCCAGCGTCGTAGTGACAAGTACATTTCGCGGAGTAAATTGACAGACAGTCAAGTACAGGATCCCATCTGTTGTTTATTTGAAAGAGAAGTGATTTGATGTCTCAGAAATATAATTCAAGTTACTGTAACCGAATCGAAATTCTAGTGGAACTTTTAACTTCTCTGCTTAAATCTTCTTTTATTGACAACTGCTTATTATGTATTCACCACACATTTATTTTCTCCGTAGATCGCACAGTAGTCAAATTAGTCAGCAAAGAGGATATTATGAAAGAGAGAGAAGAAAAAGCCCGGTTAGAAGCGGAGAAGCAGAGGAAGAAGCAGGAATTGCTCGAAGCGCAGCGCGCTAAGGAAGAACTTAAGAAGATACCACCTGGAGACATGTTCAAGCGGGAGGCGGACAAATACTCCAAGTTTGACGATAAGGTAACTTGAGCTTTATGCACCTATTTGGTTTAAGTTTATAAATTCTAGGTTTTGTAATTTTGACGTTCGAAAAGTACTTACTTATTTTTTCAATTAGTAATGATTTCAATTTGATATTATATTTATTTACTCATTGGTTGAAGCTAATTTTATTTATATTAACAGGGTGTCCACTATCTGGAAAATTAGGGAAAGTCAGGAAAGCATTAGGTGGTCAGGGAATGTCAGGGATTGTCAGGGAAAAAATATAATATTAGTCAAAAGTCAGGGAGAAGCTGAGTCATGAAAACATATATATATTTTAAGAAATATAAGCAACAATATTTCTAAAAAAAACTTTGGCATTTGGAGTGGACACCCTGATTACAAATATAGAACTGCATTCCTAAAAAACGCACATTTAAAATTGTACTCAAACAAAATCTGTTTTAAACTATTGTTATTTTCTAGGGTCTTCCAACTCACGACCACGAAGGCAAGGAACTCAGTAAAGGACTGGTGAAGAAATTACAGAAGCTGCAACAAGCTCAAGAGAAGAAATACAACGAGTACTTAGCATCTATCAACACTTGCTGACAACATAAACCTTTTTCTAAACACCATACTGTCCGTATTACAGAACATTAATCAAGAAAAGATCTGTCTTGAGAATAGATTTTGAGGCATTTAATTAGCTTTTTTTTTAAAGTAGTTTTCGAGTAGTCAGGTTCTTTAGTACTGACCTTAAAGTCGTATCATCGTGTACAGTCGTGGTCTTAAATTACTATCTAACCAATCAAATTTTCTAGTGGCAATTTTCAATATTCTATCTATCCGAAGATTTCCTAACTAGAGATAGAATTTTGACATAAAGTCCATACGACTAATGTCAAAAATCTATCTCTAGTAAGCAAATCTATGGATAGATAGGATATTGAAAATGGCCGTAAATGGATACTTATCTCAGTTCACCGAATGTAATTATAGTGTTGTATAATAGTATTAAATTAGGTCAATGTTAAAAAGAACACACAAATTAATGATACTTTCGGTGTACATACTTGATAGGATAAAAACAACTCTTATTCTTTAATTTGAAAGGCTTTAGTTTTATTGTTGATGTGCGACTCTTTAAATTATTTCGTTGGTGGTTTTAAATATTTAAGGATAAAATGGCATTGATTAACAACATGTTGTGTTCTGTCTTTTATAATTTACAATGTATTTATTATGTTTTTATTTATTCGGATTACTCGTAAAGTAATGTTAGAACATTACTAAAAAAAATAAAAAACTATATAAATAAAATTGAGTACATTCCGGACTTTTTAAACATACTTTTCAATTTGCATTATTTGGTTTCATGCTTTCATACGTTAAAATTTTCACTGCGCCTCTCCGCATCATCAAATCTATTAAATGTTCGCATCTGTCAAGAAAATCTGTCCTGCCACTTATTGCTTGCTAAATGAAATAATATTTTTAAAAAATCGTTTTTATTTGATTAAATTTAATACTCGTTCAAACAATGGCAATGTTAAAAATCCTAAACAAATTAAACAACTTAAAATTTGACATTTTAGCGTCAAAAAGTCACAAAATTATCATGATTGGAACTAATATGATTGCAGTATTAAGGATAACTAAATAAGGCATGCCATGCATATTTATAAAATTCATTTTCATAAACTTTCGCATTTAAGTTATTACAATAAAAAGTTTTCAGAATTTTTAAAACGTATTTTTTATTTAGACTCCTATCACCTTTTTAAATCCACATCTGAGGCGTGATTTTAAAAATGATCACCAATTTTATAAAAATTGAGTGAATGTAAGCAAAGTCGCGGGAACAGCTAACAATGGCCGCGATTCTCTTGACACCATCTAAATTAAATTTAGTCTATAATTCTCTCTTTCCATCAACAAATATAAGAAAGGGATAGCAAACTTTTAACACCTGTCAAATTAGAAAAAAATAGTTTTCCATACAAATTTAAACATCACGACGTAACATCTCGACTAAATAATATATCATAGCGTAAGTTAGAAAAAAATAGCTATTATTTACATTAATATTATTATTCTACGTATAGGTAATACAAAAAATAAAAAAAATAAAACACAGAAGTTAGGCATCAAAATATTCGTCCGCATCGCTGTCAGCGGGAATCGTACCCAAAAGGCTGGCTGCATTGCCACGTTGGATGGCAATGCTGATTCTTTGGCCTAGATATAGGCCAGCTTTCGGGTCACGCGTGGAGTCGACTAAACGCTTGCCTATGTCACGATATAGGAGACGGGCACTTGGACCCCATGGCCCTAAAGTTTCAACACCAAACGGCTCAAATATATAATTGCCAATAAGGTTTATATATTTGCGCCGTTTGAGGTTTTCCGCGCCTGCAGCGGCTGCACCAGCACAGCCCGCCGTGCTAGGAAGGTGGGATGGAGCAAGGGTGTCGACACAAGTTGCGTCCCACACCAAAGACCTTCCCATCTTCCATGGCATTATAGACATACCATCCGGTCTCTTACCATCGTCGCGTGCCAAGCCATTGGGTTCTAAAACAGCTGGCACCCCGGCGGTGACAAGAGCACGGCGGATAATATCATTAATACTGGCGACTCGAAATCGACTAAATTAACAAACCTGTACGAACAAAATGTCATATGTCATTTAATTTGACAGCACTGAATTACTTGCTATCCTCTTCTTGTATTTCGCAATAGAAAAAGAGCATGATATTTTAAAGTTAGTTTAGTCGTGTGTAAGTCAGAATAGGCACCAATATAGATCTAGTTTATGACTAGTGACATCTAGCTCGAGAACGCCATATTCATTTTAATGTGGCGTCAAAACTTTTCTAACGATCATTTGTTGGTTTGTTGGGGGTTTAAAATTTCAAAGAGTAGTTACTAGGTCATGTGGTGTGTCATACGAAAGGACTTGATTTGCACATTCTAATATAGGTACGGTCGGCCCGAGGATGGGTGGGACCATCTTTGTCATAACGAGACTCCTTCGTGCCTCGGAAAGCACGTTAAGCTGTTGGTCCCGGTTGTCATTTAGATCTTTGACAATCGTTACGGGTAGTCAGAAGCCAGAAAGTCTGACAACCAGTCTTACCAAGGAGCAGGGCCGCGCCGCCCCTGTGTGCGAAGTGTGCGGCGCACACAGGCGCCAGGTCAGTAGGGGCGCCGGATGAAATGCCAGTGCCAGTTATTAACATTATTTTTGTCACTTATGAACATATTCTCTCATAGTTGAGCATCGATGACTAAGTGGATACAAGTCTCCCAAGACAATATTTATGATTGTGGTTTAATTTTACACTATTTGAATTGACCCACTGTTTACGTTTCGGGTATTAGTTTACATGAATTAAGAGCTCTGCATTAAAATCAAAAGAACCACCGCAGTCGCTACAATAGGCGATTATTTTATTAAAAAGGCCGTGCCGTGGATGAGTTTATCAACGCAATCCGATGCGATGCGATGCGACGCGAGCGAAATGTGGTCACCGGGTACTCCCTAATTTAAACGAGCGTAAGAACCAAAGCAATTACAAAAGTAAAAATTTTGAGTAGCCTTAATGGATCAGGAAAGATTATATAGGCTTAGGCTAGCTCTCCTAAGTATTTTCATAAACCTACACAGAATGTAAGAATTTTTCATTGTTTCTGCGGAAAAGAAACATAAGCTTTAATTTATTACAGTTATCACTTAAATAATAGCGTGAGCAGAGGTGTAGTAGCTACCCAAGGGCTAGCCGGGCAGCGCCCCGGGACCCCCAAGCTAGGGGAGCCCCCAAAACCTGATTAGCCAACCTCTTATTGAACTAGCGAAAAATTCTCCCATCTTCGGAAACTAAATAAAATGGGTTGCAACATCATCAATCAAGGCAATTCATTAAAAAAAATATTATTCCCCATAATCATCTTGCTAAAGAAAAATTCGCGCTCGCTTCGCTCGCGCTTTCAATTACGTATTCCTATTTCTTTTCAGCTTCTGTTTTCGTTACCATTTAATGAAAAAAAACATGTTAAAAAAAAGTTTGCGCTCACGCTTCCGATTAATTTATTTTCAGATTCTGTTTTTGTTACTATTTATTGAAAAACGATATTCCCTATAATTATCATGCTAAAGGAAATTCGCGCTCGCTTCGATCGCGCTTTCGATAACGTAGGTATTTTTATTTCTTTTCAAACTCTGTTTTTGTTACCATTTATTGAAAAGTATTATTCCCTTTTATTTATTTTCACACATATTATAGTACATTTTTAAATATTTTTACAAACCATAGAAAAAATAAATAAAAACATTTAAAAATATGAAAAATAGTATCCCACCGGTAACGAGGCAGGGTCCAAGCTACCGGCGGTCAGGGCTCTAGAGAAAAGAACCTCCTGACGATACGCGCAGTGTCTAGGAGTACTGCTTTCTGTATCCAGCCCTTGATCCAGCTGCCTAACGAGAGCCTCTTTAGGTGTTGGTCGAGGCTCTTGGCGAGTAGTCCATTGGCCGAAACGACTATCGGCACAATGACTGCTGAATCCACATGCCACATATCGACAACCTCGTGTGCTAAATCAAGATACTTGAATTGTTTATCTTTTTCAGCCTTCACGAGGTTCTCGTCATGTGGCACAGTGATATCAATAATCATTGTGCGGCGCTCTAATCGATCTATCACCACTATGTCAGGCTTATTAGCTAAAATAGTCCTGTCAGTGATGATAGATCGATCCCAGTATAGTGTGACATGATTATTCTCGAGAACTGGGTCGGGCACATACCTGTAATATGGTACCTCATAGCCTACAAGGCAGTATCGCAAAAGCAAGTTGCTGGTGGATAATCCTGGCCACTTGGTTATGTCTGTGCAAGTACTCGCCATTGGCTAGACTGGAACCACCGGAGATTATGTGTCGGATCGACTCACACGGATGGTAACAATGCCCGACAGATGTCAACCGTGCCATCCTTCACAATATACCTTCGGTAGTTCCTTGTCATCATGACTTCATCCATAATTGCACAAACAAACCCTTCGGTTTCTCCGAAGAGATCCCAGATGCGTAACCAGGATATGGACGCTAACAAGTCGACATCAGGCCCATGAAGGGCCCGGAAGTAGCGTCCGTGTAGCTCCTTACTTTGCCATACGTCCATGCGATCCTTAGTATCCAGAATTACAGGTTTGCGCCAATTCTCGTTAGCCAAGGAGAGCGGGGTGAGTCCCTTGTCCACTATGACCACATCCTTATTTGTGCATCCCCATTTCAGCCTTCAGGTTATTCCCTTTCATTATTATGCTAAAAAAAATTCGTTCTCGCTTCGCTCGCGCTTTCGATTACGTAGGTATTTATATTTCTTTTCAAACTCTGTTTTTGTTACTATTTATTGAAAAATATTATTCCCTTTCATTATTATGCTAAAATAATTCGCGCTCGCTTCGCTCGCGCTTTCGATTACATGGGTATTTGTATTTCTTTTCAAACACTCTTTTTATTACTATTTATTGAAAAAAAAATCCTAATAATATTATCATGTTAAGAAAAAGGTCGCGCTCGCTTCGCTCGCGCTTTCTACTTAAAAAAATAAACACATTGGTAAAAGACCACAGACGCTGAAATCAATGTTCTGAAATATGACTTACCAAACAAGGAACGAATAACCAAAATTGGTATAATTGGTGTAGTAATCGCGTAACAAACACAAAACATAATCGACTTGAGAACCTTTTCCTTTTTTAAAGTCGGTTAAAAAAGAGGCGCTTCATACGTTTCGCACACAGGCGCTGTCAGGGGTCGGCGCGGTCCTGCCAAGGAGTACCGTGTTACCCGGTAACTGGGTTATGGAGGTCAGATAAGCAGTCGCTCCATGTAAAACACTGGTACAGCTGCATCCGGGTTAGACTGGAAGCCGACCCCAATATAGTTGGGAAAAGGCTAGGCAGATGATGAATATAGGTACTTATTTTGTTTTCTTGTATGTCTTAATTTTCGAATTATAATGAAATTTGTTTTTTAACCACGAAGCGAGAATTTTCGAGTTACTCACTTCTTGCTTTATTGCGTATACTATTCTTTCCAAAGTTTGGAACCCTCGGTGCGCGAGTCAGACTCGCACTTGGCTGGTTTTTATTATGACGGCAGTATACATGGGTTCGGCTTCTTCTACGGCCTGCTATTAAGTTTTCGCCAGCTCATGGTAGATTTTAACTACATTGCGAGAAAATAAAATAATCCAACACAATCTTAACTATACAAAAGTGAGTTTAATAAAAATGCAAAAGTGAGTTTTTCTTTTGCTACGCTTTGAGCGTAACGGCTAAACCGATTTGGATAATATTATTTTTATCCGGGTGCGCTAAGTAGGCGAAATTATTCCATTAAAAATTAAATATACGCATTCTACCAAAGACCGCCGCTTTTAGTTCAATTTTCAAAAATAAAATGTTCTTGTGTATATTCTGTTTATGAATAAAGACTTGAAAGACGAAGTGAACTTCATCTGTCTGTCCGTCTGTCACAGATGATTATATCAGGAACTACTAATGCTATGGACTTGAAATTTGGAACAGTTATAAAGAACCACCAAAGTCCATACTACCTATGATTTGTATATACTTTTTGCTATTGCAAATAAAGAAAGTTGAAAAATCATAGGTACTACATCATAGGATTATGTGGGCTGAAGTGGGGTTTAAAATTTCAAACTTATAGTTACTAGGTCATATGGGGTATTATAAGGGCTTGACGTGTACGCTACTAATGTATTTTTGTACAATCTATGACCACAATATCAACAAGACGTTATGAGTCGAACAAGTACCTAGTCGATACCTAAGTAAAGTACCTATAATACAAAGTAAAAAAACAAATGCAAGTTGCAAATGGGCACACATTTTTTTATCATATCCAGTTGACAGTTACCAATATGATTATCTAACTATTGATAGACTGTAAAATATTCCCTATTTATTGAGCCCCTAATGTTTACGTAGACAAAAAATAGATACAAATTAAATGTCGAGGTCTTCAATAAATCCGCCGATTATCTGTATTTAAATAAACATTAAAAATGAATAGCCTTGGCGTCTCTCCTCACAATAGATTGTGCACCTATCTATAAACGCTTGAGTGATATCTCTATAAAGGCGGTCGCCGCGTGCTCAGCGACAGGAATACTTATAAAAAGCTAAACAGTAGTTTTAAAAAAGGTAAAAAGTGAGGTAAACAATCTGGGCGCATTTTTTGTATAGTGAGGCTGACAATAATGTTTTGGGTGGGGTGGCACAAGTACAGCACGCGAGCGCCCCGAACATCTGCAGCTAGTAGTGAGTGCACTACTTAATAGATTAGTTTGTTACCCATTTTAGAGGTGTGATTTTATGTGTAATAACTATTTAAAGGTCCTTCTTAGGGCTACACTTTAAAACTCATATGTTAAATTTTAATGTTAACTGGGAATATAACACCTAGGTACCTAATTATTAGTATTCGTGTTAAATAGCTCCAGGATTTTTACATGGGATCTATCGATGATAATCTGCATCGATCGATTTACAATCGAAACGAAAAATGAATTGATAACTAAGCACATCGTTAGTATAGGATCTACATAGGGAGTATTACCTGCATTTATAATTATTATTTTAAACCAGTTAATGCATACATGACTGCCAATGAATCGGTACAGTTGCCTAAGTAATAACGGAAATTCCCAGCGAATTGTTGAAAACTGCTTCTGATGTTGAATGAAATTTAAATAGTTTTTGGATTTGATCACAATCGCTTTGATCGCGGTCAGATTTACAATAGATTCGGTAGGGCGAATCGGGTGAAGGGAGGCAAATCTTGCGAAATGCCGGCTCGCCGCGCCATTGCTGACCGCCCGGCGAGATGTCAATCACACACATTTGAATAAGAACATTGTTCCGTTTACATATTCCGTTAGATATCTCGATAACAAGATTTCATTATTATGAAGTCAACGAACTGAAAGTTACGTTTTGGTGAAAAAGTAAGATTTCAAGTAAATTATTTCGGACTCAATCATCCGGAATTGCGACTAACGGTCGCGCTTTTGTAACCAGTATAAACTATTGGTTAACTTACGTCGTACGGTATGTAAATGTAGTAGGGTGCATTTTTACCCGACTGCCTAATGTTTTTTTTAGGAAATAACGAAAGTTACATTTCAGTGGGTATGTGATATTTGATAAGATCTTTAAACGCTTACTCATGGGTGTGTACTAAGATAAGTGACCAATGAGGTTTGACACGCTGTGGGAAAGCAAACCAGTAGGCAAGTCTATTGAATGTATTGAATTAGAATTCAATGAAGGTTCAAAAAATACCTTAGAACTGAGATAAAAATAACTGTCGTTTATTAGTTTGCGTAGGTAGCGTTTACTACTCTACTAGATAATCAATAATTTTAAATGGTCTTGATATATACTTCAAAGTCAATTGATTAAATACATTATTGATGAGTACTTAGATATTTGAGCTGAAGGTAGATGAAAAGTTTAATTGGTACCATCATAAGATTTATAACGATAGCAATTAAAAGTTTAACTTTATAAATTATGCTCGGCGAAGAGCTCCCTCGCCGGGTAATATTTTGCGCGAGGCGCTGTTAGCGCTTGTCCCCGTCGCGCGTCGGTCGGGGTTGCAATTATGACTTGTTTTTCATCGTGGCCCCCGAAGCACTCTGCTGCCTGAAAAAAGAAACCAATTTTGCACGCTCATTAATTATTTAAATCTCATTAAACAACCGCAAGTTTCCCTCTCTTGTTTTGTAATTTTGCGACGCTATTCTATTCTCTACATTACCTAATTTAAGCCGTTGGACACCGAGGAAATTTCTTTATAATAAATCTTGGAAAATAGCTAAATTGGTGTTAAATCTTAACTCTGTCTGAGTTTTAGTATCGTTTATTAGTACTTAGAACAGATGGCTAACGTTTTTTGTCACCATTGGATAGGTAATAAAAAAAAGGAATTTTGGTAGGAGTTAAAACTATTATTTGTTTGTAACCATTACAAACAAATAATAGTTTTAACTCCTACCAAAATTCCTTTTTTATGAGATTAGTGTATTATATTTATTTTATTACACGATAGGTACATATTTATTTATAATTTTAAACCGATTTAGCGGGTTAACTGTGGTCAAGATGCACTGTGACTACATAGGTAACTGTTACATACCTAACAAATATTGGTGTAGTACTTAGGTGCATCTACTTAGTACTTACCTGTAAGTAGGTACGTTTAAAAAATATATTGTTTTGTCAATAAACAACACTGTGAGAAATACTGAAAGTGTTTCAGAAGTTAAAAAACCGGCCAAGTGCGAGTCGGACTCGCGCACCGAGGGTTCCGACCATTGGAAAGAAAAAATACGCAATAAAGTCGCAATTATTTTGTTTTTTTCCGACCGCATAATTAAGTTTGTTTGTAGAGGAAAATTGCTGATTACTTAAAAACTACCCGCTAGATCTCGTTCAAACTAATTTTCAATGAAAGTTTGCATGGTAATCTACATCATATATTTTTTTTAGATTTATCATTCATTTATTTTAGAAGTTACAGGGGGGGGACACAGATTTTACCACTTTGGAAGTGCCTCTCGCGCAAACTATTCAGTTTAGAAAAAAAATGATATTAGAAACCTCAATATCATTTTTCAAGACCTATCCATAGATACCCCACACATATGGGTTTGATGAAAAAAAATTTTTTGAGTTTCAGTTCTAAGTATGGGGACCCCCAAAATTTATTGTTTTTTTTCTATTTATGTGTCAAAATCTTGAAGCGGTTCACAGAATACATCTACTTACCAAATTTCAACAGTATAGTTCTTATAGTTTCGGAAAAAAATGGCTGTGACATACGGACGGACAGACAGACAGACAGACAGACAGACAGACAGACAGACAGACATGACGAATCTATAAGGGTTCCGTTTTTGCCATTTGGCTACGGAACCCTAAAAACTGGGTAGTAAAAAAGTCAACCAGGCGTAGGTAAGTTATATAAAAAGATCCTAAAACACAGAAAATTATCTGAAAATGACTGCTACTGATGAGCGTGCAAAAATGTATGATTAAAGTAAAATATGAACAGTCCTGTCTGTATTTTAGTTTCGATAATGTTTGTCATTTTCATTTTAGAAATGCCAAAGAGACTAATAGGATGTATAACGAAATAACGAGCTGAAAGGGACTGCCATATAAATCTATTTACAAGCTTCAAAGCTATTTAGTAAAACAGGAAATTATACAGCGTTGTTGTAGCTCCGTACCGAGTGTTTTCTGTATTCGTGTCGGCGGTGGCTTCCTATTAGATAATAAAGTCTACCAAGACTGTCTTGTCTCTGGAAAATATTTGAGAATTAGGAAATTAAACTGTGCGTTGGCACATGAAAGGTGCGGAAGCGCGGTGTCGGGCGGACGAGCGGTTATTCGCTCAATTCGCACGCCTGCTGTTGACGCGCGGAGGGCACCATCCAGTGTCCCATTAACTGGATTAATTATTTTTTCAAACCATTTTCCATAAATCAATTTCATTTATGCAATTTGGTAGTTGATTGTATTGTAGGATAGGTACTTAAACTCTACTAGACCCACTTACAGTCATCAATCAACATTAAAGTTCGTTTATTTTTTACCCGACTGCGACAGAAGGAGGGTTATGTTTTTTTCATAGATACTGGTTCTGAAATAGCAATTTTGAGACTACCTTTTTACCGACCATGCATTTGTGGCCGTTTGCATCGACCACAAAAGTGCCGTGAACCTCGAATGTCAATAAATCATCGGATTCGACTTGCTGATTTTTTAAATTTGAACTCATTCAAAAATACCCAATGTCAACACATGAACAGATACACCGGTGTAAATGTTTCTATACGAGTAAGTAAAGTATAGTTAAAGTCAGACTAAACGTTCCTTTACATCTAACTGAAGCTAACGCTAGCTCTGATACCTCCTAAAAGGCCTACTAGAACCTAACATTACACCATTTACCGTCACGTGTAGTATAGAACTATACAGTATTCCGTATATCTGACTGGGTAGTTGATGTAGATGCGGAAGCTCAACAGGTTATCCGACATGTGGTTCTATCCTCATTCTAATACAGCAATATCACCATGTGCGTTCTCATCATAACGTGCGCTTTTAGGAGTTAGTAAGCGACGTGTGTCTAGCAGCAAGTAGTTTGACATTGGATATCTAAAATCATTAAATGCATATAATCGTGTTTCTTCTCTTGTTGATCGAATGAGTGTCGAGGTGGGTGACGGGTGGCTGTGGGCAGGGAGCGCGGGGGTGGAGATCACTCGTCCGTGCTTTAATTGCTTTTCACTTAGCAACCGCTCATGAACAGGGAACGTTCGCGAAAATGAAGAAAAAAATCATTACATCAACATCTTTTAGAGATTGGCCAGATTTAGGACGTTCAGAAAGACAGCGACCTTCTTATATAACGCTTTCCTCTTTCTTGTTTTTCCAGCGCGCCTCATTTCCGGAAGGGGGTCGGCGCGGCGGTGCGGGCGCGGGTGGCGAGGGGCCTAAGTAATTTCGCTTAAGAACTCTAAACGTAATTAGTGTAGGGCGTGCAAAGGGAAGGGCTTGAAACTTGGAGAGGGTTGCGTCCCGCGCCGCCGCCTCCGCGCGCCGCCTGAATATTTGATCGCGCTCGTCTCGCGATATTTGCCGGAGGAGCTTTTCCGTAAACACGGCCACATTTCCCCACCTAGGTACTTATACTTTCCTTCATTCCGCTTTCAAAGCTGTCGCGCGCTTTTAATTGGAGCCGGTGTTATTTATAAGTAGACTTGTGATAGAATTAAAATCGTTCGCTACGTCGCTCTCGAATACTTATAGAGAGAAAATGTTTTAATATTAAGTTTTTTACGAGTTATTTTTCCTTTCAAGAAAATCCTCTTTATATAGCACTTCAAACAAATTTACAGCCTCTTAGTAAGCTCATATAACTGATAGGTATTCAGTGAGTTTATATTACACATTTTAATTGTATTGATTGGTCCATTGATTCCCAGTAAAACGCTTACCTATTCAAAATCATTTATACCGTGTTATGTTCCTTTGTATCATTCGCTTCGCAAAATATCTTAGAACTGTATATATAATGGACACTGATGTCGTTACTTCACGTTTTATATTATGAAACAAAGAGGACATTTTACAACATTGCTTTTACGACACTACCAATGAGAAATGTAACTTTGTAACATTTAAAGTTGCTAGTAAAATTTAGTGAGTAGTTTCATTGTAAAAAATCAAAATTAAAGTTTAAATATTAATAATGAATTATGAGATGTGTCTGAACTCGGGGTATCACACATGCTACAACAATTTTAGTTTTGTACTATTCTACACTACTATTATAAAGAGGAAAGATTTGTATTTTTGTGTGTATGTTTGTAATGAATAAACTCAAAAACTACTGTGCCGATTTCAAAAATTCTTTCACCATTGGAAAGCTACATTCACCCTGAGTAACATAGGCTAAGCCGGTGCGAAGCCGGGACGGGCCGCTAGTCCATAAAATTGTGTGTACGGTACGTAAGTCATTACATTGATTACGAATAACTTAGAAGATATTCGCCATCCAACATCTAGTATAAAACCAATGTACTCAGTATAAAATCAATGTAATGTAACATAGTTTATGAGAGTCCCTTCCTAATCTCCCTTTTCCTGTAGTATTTTCTTAACTACTGGCCTTATTATATAGGACTTTATAAGAGGTACCAAGAATCCAAGATAGAATTACCGAATTGAGAATTCATTTGAAAGCTTAAAGCAAAAGCAATAATTTACAAATTCAAAGGGCCTATGAAACAAGAGAGGGAATTAGAATTTGTAATTAGTACAAAGCGGAGGCCGTGCCGACGCGGCTACTCCTACAACATTTGATTAGCAATTATGGTAATTTGACTTAGAGCAGGGTAAGATTTCTCCTAATTTGTTAGTTAAATTATTATCACCACTGTTAGGACATGACATTATTTCTCCAATTTGAATATCATTAATTCGGAATATACCTATAACAAGTAGATGCTATTTTGCTGACCGAATAAAGATTTAGTACAAAGACGCGTCCATTGTTCTAAAATATTAATTATTTAATCGTGAAGTTAAATGTATCGTGAGAGAATAATAAAAAGCCGCGCCAGGGCAGGGCACACGCAGGCAGGGTGACTACAAAGTATCTGAGGGCCACAGTTTTAGCAGCGCTCCCGCGCTCCGCGATGCAATTTAATTATCAGCGCGGGGCCCGCTTTACCCTTTTGTATCTTAACCCCCGGATGAAAAAAATACTCACCCATAAAATAGAGGACGGGTACGAAAAAGGAGCGTATGCAAATTCAGGATAAAATATAGCCCGTAAATGCCACCGTTTCTAAAAGAATATTAGAGACGTTTTTCAGTGGGTGGCTGGGGTGCTACTTTATACTTTGTCTCCTCGCGCTAAGTACTGCACCGCCGTGTCCGCGCTACGGAATCTGCCTTAATTTGCGACAGTTGTTCACTTATAAATCAACCTGTCCCTCTTTACTCCACACGTGTGTTGTTTATAATTTTACGAATTTACTTTTCAAAAGGGCAATATAATCTATATGTTGCTGGGTTCGTTAAGGTAACATAGCGATTTGGATTTTTGTTACTAAGTAGGCAATTTTGTATTTTTTGTTAACTTGATTGTTTGGTTGATTTGTATGTACGTCTGTAATTTAAAGATAGGTATGGATTGGTAATTATCAAAATCAAAAACGATCAAAAATAACATTATACTAGAGACAGAGTTACAATTTTATGCAATTCAATTAGTAAACTACGTTGGAGGATCGTACATCTTGAAGTCAGCCTCCAGGATTGTATACTACGCAGTGAACAACATTTTTGGGACGTAATAGGGAAAGTATAGTGATACTTTAGTGGGGATTAATTGAGTGGGGTGGCACTTGGCAGCAATCAGTATGTATGTGGTGTGTTCGAAATTTTTTATTCGGGACGTAATGAGGGGTCACCTGAAGAGGAATGAGTTAATAGGCGTTTTAATTATTGAGGACGCGGCCGCCCCGCAGAGCGCCCGCCGACTGGCCGAAGAAAGAGACAACATCAAATATTTAGCGCGTAATGCCGGTCGCTCTCTCGCTTGTAATTAAAGCGTTCTTTCCTTTTTTCAGCGGCCTGATACAATATTCAGCATGAGAAAGAAGCGCTCCGGTGGCGGGGTGGCGCCTCCATTGTATTCGCTAAGGAAGATAAATTAAAAAATATAATTACAAGGCGGCCGCCATAATTCTCGGCAGGCGGGTTGTGGGGTGGCAGGAGGCCCGCTGAAGGGGGAATAGTGGAGGAGCGGGCGCTCCCGGAGGAGGCTTCTTAAATATTTGGGGATAGCGCGTACCTACGCATTACGTAAATTAATGACACGGATTCGAGGAAGGATGGCGCCCGCCCGCGCCCGCGCCCGCGCCCGCTGCCGCTGCCGTCGTCACCGCTGTTTGTTTTGTTTTAATGTGCGTTGTTAACGACGTTATTAAGCGCGAATTATAATACGAGAGCTGTCCGAGAAGCCGCGCCCGCTCTCCGCTCGCCGTTCGCCCGCCCAGATTGATTGGACTAATGACTCGCTTTTATTCTTATAATTGCACAAATCCGACTTCACGGTGCTTCGTTGATTTCTCCAATTTCTAACTTTGGTGAAATATAATAGTCATTCATTTGCGGAAATAGGCTGTTTTGAAAAGAATATTCCAATGTTTTATGTGTCGTAATTTATAAAACTTAAGACGATCAAGTTCCGTACTCATTATAATTAATAGGTGTAAGTATTTTTACTGGGAATCCTTGTATACAACTAGATGTTTGCCGCAGTTTCACCCGCGTTCTGCGGGAACTACTTCAAGTATCCTGTTAAACTCCAGTAAAATCGGTGAAGTTTGTTTATTAACAAACTTTCATTCGTATTTATAATTTGAGTTAGAATAGGATTAGGATTCTTAGAAATTCAATTTGTGTAAAGGTTTTGTAAATTGAGCATTATTACTTTGAATTCGATGTGACAACGGGGTAAGGTGTTGTAAGTAAACAGTTCCGCGTGTGTGGCGGTCATGTATCGCGCGGAGAGCGCGCATGCCCACACATAGACTCAACAAGTGTCCCCATGTGCACACGAGCCCACCTCCCGCACGGCTGCCGGCTGACAGCCTCCGACACCGGTGTCCGTCCGCGTTACTTGCCTCACTAATGCCTGACGTTAGGAAAATACCTCAATGACCCATTACATCTATTTTTGTTGACATAAGCTTTTTCTCTGTCCCTGGAAATAATTTCAATATTCGACTTCATAATGATTATTATTGCTCGTCGATACATTAAACCGTAAATAAACATCTATTATGTTTGGAAAGTAATAATATTTTCGTATGTGTCACGTATTCCAACATTTCAAAATAAGGAAATATGTTTTGTTAATCATCATAAAAGATTCTTTCAAAAACAAGCATTAACGTGTTCCTATACCTACATACTTATTGTATATCACTTACCAAGTGTTACGCATGTGCGATATATCCAAATAAAACAGTTTTCCTATTGTGGTTCATATAATATTTAAGTCAAGAATTTAATATTTTTCTCCTATCTTAAGGAAATATTAAGATATAATTTATATTCGATTGCGTAAAATTTATTGAATAATTAAACTGAGGAACAAAACCACAACGGTACTGACTGTAAGGAGATATTAATACTGTATCTTTATATTTCGTTCTGTTTTACCCGATTCACCCCAATACTATTTTGCATAAAGAAAAAAGATAACTGAGATTAGAACAACACGTCAGATAACGAGCGATTGGAGATAATCATACCCAGTATACGTACGTTCTGAATTTGCATATTGATTTGAACGAGCTTGTCGCAGTTGTAAAGGGTTCATCCAGGTTCATTGTTGTGAATCGAGGTTCCATCAATGAGAACGTGTGAGCAGTCCATAGTACCACTTTCTATACGAGACTATAATAATCAGGAAGCTCAGAATTACAGAATATATTAAGATTCCCAACTCAATAATCTATTGTATTAACTAAATTACTAAGAGACGTACGAATAGTACGCAACATGTAAAATAATATTGCACCCGTGTCTATAAGTATTCGACGACCGCCGTAGTTCGAAGGACCCTCAAAAGAAAACTTATTAATTTTCGTCATTATGAATTCCGCGAACGAAACTCGAACGTCTAATTTCAACCCTAACTTATCAAGACGCGAATAAAAAAGTTCACCCCCCGGCACACCCCACGCTCACCCCCTTGTTTAAAACGCCGGCGAAAAAAGAAGCACATAAAAATGCATGAGGCCTTCCTCGTTATAAGGAAAGGGTAGCGTCTCCACCTCCCCCCACGGGGAGGTAGCTGTAAAAATCGTCTCTAATTTAAATTTGGGAAGTTTCGCGTGGCGCGAGGCAACGTTGATGTCTTGATAAATGTAAGGGTATTCCACTAATTTCACGTCTTCAGCAGTGGCAACTTTTAATTGGGAGCACATAAATCTGCTGGCGCAAGTAATGGCACGCGCATTAATATCATCTTGCGACAAAAAGCCGTTCGGAACAGGTACATTTAGATAATCATCGCTCATTGTTTCCGGCATCTCGCGACTCGAGATAGCTGCTGCTCGCCAGCGCCAGCTGACATGTACGATTAATGCGATTATCTTATCACACCTCTGAATGAACACCTTAACTTTGAAGTTAATGCGTCGTTTACGCTTTCTGCTTTCACAAAATTATTCTTTAACAAGCAGCTTTGAGATGCGCAAGTTCGCACCAACGGAGAGATTAGGTATATTGAAGTCGTTTATCACTATCCGGATTTCAGAAAGTGACTAACTTATAAAGACTAACTTATAAAAATCTATAAATTTCATTTATAAAAACTCTATAAGAAACAAACTTTGTAAGTAGAAATATGTAGTTAAAAATAGTTAACCATTGCCGATTCGTTACCTTTTTTCATAACTGTAAAATCTTTCACACAAATCTGTAACGCGTTTAAGTGTCATACTATTCTTACAAGAAACCATACATTTATACAACCATACTGTGATGAATCATGAAATGCATTGCAAGTAATCACAAGAAAAAGTTCGTTTCTGAAAAGTAAACTTTTAGTTGAGTTTGTGTACGCGGTACGCGTAACCGTAGCGCTACGAAAGTGCTACGTGCTACGACGACGTGCCTTGTTCATCGAGAACTTATTTGTTAATCATAATACCTATTATGTATTGAAGTAAGTTCATGACTCACAGATTCAAACTTCTTTTCTTTCTTATAATTTCTTATTTAGATGGAGAAACGAATTTTATAGGTACTTATTTGCTCTACAAAATATGTCAGGGAACAAAAGAATATTTTTCTTAGACGAAACTTTTCACTCGAAGTAATTAAAACAGAAGCCAAGTTTGTTTTGAGTGAACAATTATGAAATACGCGTGGTGAGTATCGCGTTTTCTTCTTCCTCATTAAATCGGGACAAAGCCAGCGCTGGCAAACTTCGACGGGTGTAATGTTATTCATTTGGGAAAGTCAAAGGTTGTATTTACAAAAAAAAATAAGTCGCCGGAGAGCGGACGGTGGCATTTTTTCCATTCGGCGCGTTCCATTAGCGTGCCTTTGTTTGGCGGGAGCGCGCAAATTAATTTAGCTCTCCCGCCATTTCCTCGCGCCGCCGCCCGCGCGCCGCCCGCACCCCTGCCGCGCCCTTTTTTGTCTACGCCTTGCTCTACGTATCGTTTTCTTCTTTATGGCTCATTAGGCAGCATTGTCACCATTGTTTTTTTCGCCTAACCCACAAGATCTAATTATTATGATCAGCAAATCTCGTACATTAATATTATTGAGTTTATTTAGTTGTACCTACACAAGCAAAACTAACCGAATTACATACATGCCTTAAGTCAAGTCACATAGATTTTGAGAGAACAGCTTTCATAAACCTACCTATTAATAGTTTTAATGAAAAGGTTTTTAGATGACGTGTTTTTAATAAAAAAAGCTTGTTGATAAAGTAAATTATACAAATACATTTTTATAAATTACTAATGCGGATGATCACAAACATATAAAAAATGAATTGAGTAGAATCGAAAATTGTAATTGTCATCGGTACTTATGGCCATTGAAGTGAAACGGTTAAGTATTAGGGTGCACGCCAACTTTAATACTAATATGGGTAACGATTCTTTGTGTTCGAAAGTACATTATAGTAAGTAATACTATAATGTACTTTTACATTATTCTTTATGCCCTTGGAACTAGATTTTAGCATTTTAGCACTTAGATTGAATATATCCTACGACTATTCAAATGTTGAATTTATCTTTTCAAGAAATAATTTATGTATGTAAATAAGACAGTGCTAGGTTTGATGCAAATCTTTTTTTAGGGTTCCGTAGTCCGACAAGGAACCCTTATAGTTTCGCTCTGTCCGTCTGTCTGTCTGTCTGTCTGTCTGTCTGTCTGTCTGTCTGTCTGTCTGTCTGTCTGTCTGTCTGTCTGTCCGCGGCATAGCTCCGTGGTTTTTGTTATTAGAAAGCTGAAATTTGGTATGAATATGTATATTGATCACGCCGAGAAAGTGGTAAAATAAAATTTTGAAAAATATTTTTTTTTAGGGTAGCTCCCAAACATGTAAAGTAGGGATGAATTATTTTTTTTCTCGCGTACCCCTTCGTGTGGGGTATCGTTAGATAGGTCTTTCAAAAATATTATGGGTGTGTGAAGACCATTTTTCGGTTAAACGAGCCATTTGCGAAATATCTAGATTTTAAGTGAATTTTTTTGTTCGATACGAGTTACCCCCCCCCTCTAACTTTTGAATGGCTGTACCTAAAAATGTGAAAAAAATCACAGACGTAGTACATGTAATGAAATTATAAGGAAAACTATCACGGCTAAGTAGGCTTAACCGGTTACAGAGCTATAGTCGATTAACTAACTCCTACTACGGAACCCTACTGCACGTGGCCCGACACGCACTTGGCCGGTTTTTAACTGTAACCCTATTGAGGCTATTTATTTACCTACTTGTTTGTGTTGTTTATATTGAGACATGTGGAGATGTGGTCAACCGAACAAAACTTCTCCTTACAAATTAAAAATAAACTCACCAACTTGTATCAGCAGTAAAATACTTGCGCGGGCGCTGTGTGGGACGCGTGCTCTGGGCCACAAAAACCCGCCAACTGACTGGCGGCCGTGACCCACAGTTTTTTAAAACGCGCGTGCCCTCGTCGCTCGACTAAACAACCCTTGCGTATTCATAAACCCACACGTCATACGTCGGGGTAAGTCTCGACAAGTATTACTGAATCATTTTATCGTATATTAAAATGAGTAATATTTTAACTGATTTACGTACTTTTATTTGTTTGGTATTTTAAATTGGAAGAGTTAACGCTATGACATCCGTAATTTGGGAGAAATCGTCCATAATATGCGCGAATAGATGATATTAAAATTCTGCTTATTATAAAAGTCTGAAAAGACCCACCAAATAGTAGGTAGTCGTTCCAAGCGAAGCTCTTTGTTCTACGTTAATTAAATTCTCACTGCCTCTACAGCAGAAAATGTGCGTCATTAGAAAAAAAGAATTTTATCTCTCGCTTCGAGTTGGCGGACTGAAAATTTATAATTAATTACTTAGCAGACACATTTTAAATTCTTAATTAAGCAATCCGTACTTTCTCCCGCCTATAAATTAGATCGAGCCGTTTCCATAGAGACTACTCATCCTTTAAAGCGGGCCGGGGGAGGGAGGGGGCTTTACAAAAAATATAACTTAGGGTGAGTAAAAAACCGTGGGGTGACTCAGCCGGCCGCTGCACCCCACGACGAGAAATCTACGATCAATATTAACTCTTTTTTTCAACGGGGAAACGCTGAATTTTTAAGTCGTTTTAAGTCGTGATGGAACGTTGAGGAAATTATGCGCGTGCAGATTGTGTTGGGCACGCTTCACGCGAGCTCGACGTACAACTACTAATATTTGAAGTTCGCTATCGTCTATAAATCACTTGTCCCTTAACAGTATGGTTTAGCTCGCATTTGTCAAGGTCGAATCACATATGTTTGTGACATCGATGAGATTCAATTGTTTTGACTAAATCGTTATCCGAGCAATTTGATTCATCTGCTTTGTTGCCATGTAGCAACGGATGTTTTATAATTGTGGTACAGAAATAGCCTCGCCTCGTTGATCTAGTCGCAAGTGCTGCTGGTGCTGCACTTGAAGTCCCGAGTTTGATTCCAAAGTTGAGCAAATTATTGTCTATATGGAATTACTCATTAGCAGACCAGTGTATGAATATGGATCCCGTTGATAGCACAACTGACTTCCTTTACATTTGGATTAACCTTAACTAGCAAAGTTTGGTTTTACTATAAAGGTTCACCTGCGCAGAACTCTTCAAAGAAAACAGGTGTGATGATGTCACAGTAGGAAGTACCTAAACAACTGTCTAGTCTAGTAATTTCATTACTAATTTTGGGACTGAATGCTGTTTTCGATTATTTAAAACGTTATATGACGTCCAGAACCACACTATTTATCAGATTATGGGTAATTTAAATCCAAGCCATGATAAACTACTTCCAAAAAATACTAGCAAGTTATACTACTACCTTATCATAAAAATTCAGGCTTGATAATCGAGTTGGTTTTTCCATTATAATACAAGGTGAATCCAAGTTTTTGTATAAAAAAAACCCACGAAAAAGCTAACATGCATGCATGCATAATTAGTAAGAGTGCATTAATAAAAAAGCTGTGTTAAGCCCGGTGTGTGCGCGCACGCATAAAAAATGTTCATTAAAAAAAAGCTATTTATGACAGCGGCCATTATCATCCAATAAATCAGCTGGCCGCTCTTCTGTTTTTCGATAATGATTCTATTATTATGGAAAAGCGTTATGTAACTGTAACTTTTTTTCCTAGTAGTTGGTAGTATGGAGAGAGACCTTTTTTTAAGAGAACATGCTACGTCCACTAATATTTGTAAAATACTATTTTGAACCGTTTTTATCTATAAACAAACCTAAGTCCAAATACATTTTTTTTTGCAATTCAAATCTGAGAAAATAAAAAATACTGATATGTTGTGTAAATAAATAATGAGCATAGGTGGGTGCCTTTAAGCATTAAAATTTTTATCAAAAATATTTAAAAATACTGTCAGTTTTATTTAGAAAATTATGTTCTTCAATATCGGTTATTTAATCCTTTTCTTTAACTCGTCTTAGTGAAATTACAATTATTAACAAGTGATTATTAAGTTGATCCATGAATAAAATTACCTATATAATTTATTATAGAATATTTGTGTACTGAATATGCACACTAATGTAGAACAAAGCCCACTAAAACAATTGAAATCAAATCTGCTAAGAAGCTCACTCCACGAGTGCGAGCGGTCGTAAGTTTTTATGCGTGTCGGTCGGCTCGGCACGGCGCCCACTGTACGGGTTACAAATTGTGGGGTGAAAGGGGTAGTTTTTTTTCTAATCGACTTTCCTAACAGTAATAAACGATATTTATCTTTGTTAATTATGGTTCGCTCCGCGTTTGGTAGCTCTGTGCGTGTTTTCGCTGTCAAATGTTTGTGTTATTATCGAATTACCTATGTTTGTCGTTAATGTTGCATTTGTTCGTATTATAGCTGCGGGCCATGTCTTAATAATGTTACGAATGAAGATTTTTTACGTAATTTAAGAAGTTCCGTAATAAAAATGATACTCTGTAATATAGTACGATGATTTTTGTTTTATCATGACTCGCTTGTAATACATACTGTACAATTGTAAGTTCGGACTTGGACTGGGATTCTTTATATATTTTTCTTAAATTTTACTGCTTGATAGATACAATTTTAGAATATTTGTATTTACTAAGAATACTAGAATTGTAAACAAATATCATTAAATGATAACATTTAAAACGAACAGTTCTGAGGCCGTACCACAAGCTATTGCAATTACTACTCAGGTGTAAGAGTGAAGCACAGTTACTGACGTCGTATAGCACAGTTTCCTTTTCACAACCAAAATATTCCTGCTTTGGCATGTCATAGTAAGGCTCCTGATTAACCAATCTATAAGTTAAGTGCTTGCCGGTTAAACCGTGAATGGTTAATCAAGCTTTATGAATCAAATCTCACAGATAACTCTAGGTCTCAAAGGGCCAAGGTTAACTTGAAACTATTTACTACAAGGTTACTTGAAAAGAGACCACGACCCCTGAGTTTGTTTCGGCATTTCTTCTCAGAGGTAGTCAGCTAGGAAATGCCGGCGCCAGCGTTCTCATAATAATAAATGTATTGACGTGTAAAAGTGATTTAAATATCCTAGTTACAAAATAAATAATTTCATTTCATTTCAAAAACTATGTTTTATAATATGACAACCTAAAATGACTCCTGTGGTATCATCTTTAATTATAAATCATTCCAAAATTAATTAAATTTTTAGCCTTGGCAAACGATGGTGTTGAGGATGGATCCTCAACACCATCGTTTTGCTCCAGCACGCAAGCTCAAGCAGTGCTTATTGACTGTCGCTTTAAAGACATTTTTAAATTACACAATTATAGGTACTTCATTATTTAAGATCTACGACATGCGCAATAAAATTAAAATGAGTAAGGTACCTGTGTACTAAAAAGTTTTTATTTGTTATTTCATTATTGACTTGTGCTTTGCACACCATCTAGTCTAGATATTAATTCAAATTATACCGTGCACGATTATTAACCCTCATTATTGCTACCCTATCATAAATTAAGGCTGAAATAAAAAAAAAGAGTAAGAAAAAAAGTAATTTAAAATATAGCTAAATGTGCACTTTCAAATTTTAAAATGAGAAACGAGGGCAGTGATCCCACGGAGCGCATGCGTAATAACAACCCTTTTTTACCCTTTCGCTTCCCTGAGTTTTTTTTGTAAGCGTTTTTGTAAAGGGTTGTATGGGGTAGGTACCTGCCACGCGACTCGCGGTAGGGTTGAATTTTTTTACAATGGACCGTCACGCTGTTTTTACTGATGCAGTTTTTTCTGTATGGAGCCCGCGTGGAGAACAATAAAAAGTGCATTGACCTTTAACAAGAGATCAGCTGACGCATAATGGTGCACTTGCGAACACATGTGTTATTGATTTTCACTGTCGTTCAAGGTCGCACTATTTCATTCATGCTATACTGACGAGCTTCAGCTGCTCACTTGATGCCTACAAGCAGAATAACTGGTTGTTATGGAATGGTAGGAATAGAATATAGCATTGTTAAAAACTTAGGTTTGCAAACAACTTTTTGGACCAAAAACATCTAAAAACTAATTTGTTAGCTTTGAGTACATGAATTGGTGCTGATGAAATTGAGCTAATCAAAATAAAAAAATAAATACTGAAAAGAATACCGAAACACACTTCACCTCAAAAACACTGAAAGGAGAAAAATAAATTTGATTTCTGCTGAAACGCTTGTGGACCTATACCTGTCTCATGTATACATGTCTCGAGAAGTGTCGGTGTGCCTAGGTGTCGGTGTCTCTAGGTTACTATTCTAGGTATTTCAGCAGAAAGTAATTACTTTATTATATTAATCATAGTAGGTATTACTCCGCCCCGAAGTGTAGCTACATTTTTGCTTGTAGCTTGTATGATTTTAAGCAGACGGAGACATACAAAAAACTAAGATAAATAAACAGTTTTAAAGATCTCGTGTGAAGCTAGTGTTTACAACTGTCTCGTCACGTACGGTGTCTACACACCAGCCGCATCCGTTTCACAGCCGGGACACTAAGCTTCCTCACACCGCTCTTCATCGTGAAAGTGGACCGATATCGTCTGTATATATCTATAGTCACATAGTGAGTTTTAAATTGAATACTCAGGTGTTTGTCAATACAAAGTGTTTGTCATCGAAATTAATTATCGATTAAAAAGTCTCAATAAAAGCTAACGCCTTATAAATTCGGAATATACCCGTGATTATGTTTTTCTACCCTTTAGTGAATACAAGCTTGATGATTGTGTTATGTGTATAGGCGAGCGCAGGTGGCTATTAAAACAATTGCGAAACGATTTAATCTAGTAGAGACCGGACTGGGTAGGTTTTACATACAATGTGACCTTGTAGTTTTCACGATTTTTTGTTAACAATGCTATATTATTTATCAAAAGGTATATGATCTTTTTTCAACTTGTACCTGGATGTAGAAACCTCATTAAGCATTTTATGGTTGATTGAAAAGACACTGTTCTCTTGTATGATCAGATGTCACATTATCAGTATAGGTCAAGACGTGTGTCACTTACTAAATTTCTTGTCAAATTCTAAGCCGCGTAATGTAATAAGTGCAAATATGAGTTTGTTCATTCGTTTGTTATACGCTTTCACGGTGAAAATGCTGGACCAATTAAGATGAAATTTTATACGAAGATAATATAAACTCATATGAACGTTATAGGATAGTTATTATCCTCGAAACTATATTCCCTCAGGAGGCGAGAGAACCGAGGGAAATAGCTAGGTAGGTACTAGTTAGTTATCATAAAAATAGGCAATTAAGTTTTCTAACATACTAAAAGTACAGTTTGAGTTCATATATCAAGAACATTATATACCTGAAAAAACTTAGCTAAACATAACGTTATTCTATTCATCTGCACCCTTTATGACAATATAGTACATACTAAGCGGGCGGATGGTGTCATCTTTCGGCACAGCAGCCGTACATTTTTGTGCAATATTTGTAAAAAGCTGTGCACCGGTACTTATTACCCACCAACACTGTAACCCACATTGATCAAGGTGTTAAGGGTTATCAAGTTGCAGCCCGTTATGCGTTCTGTTTATCACGCTTTTGTTAAAAACTCTTTTTTTATATAAAAAAAAAACTTTGCCGTTTTACGCTACCCGTCACTCGTTTTTTTTGAACGAAAATGAACTTGCTTGCGCTGAGTTTGATATGAATGAAACGAAGTATGGCAGTTTATCAAAGGCTTTGTAATTCTTCGGTAGTGAACCATTTGAATAGCAGTTGATAATAGATATTGCGATTATTGATAAATATTATAATGTTGATTGGATAAATATTGGTTTGCGACTAAACTAAACTAAAATCCTGAATTGACACATTTTGTACAACCTTGCAGTTGACTGACCTCAATGTATGTATGTAATAAGTAAAGCGATTGTAGGAGTTTTAAATATTAAACTCAAGTCACAGTAGGATAAATTATTATGCTTTGGAAGGGTCACATAGCTTCTTCTGACACGTTAGTTTCGTGTACGCCTTAATTATATGTGACCCACTCTCTACGTTAGTATATAGCTTTACTGTTTATTTATAACAAATTTCTGCCCCCGACTTCATCTTCGTGGATATCAGAATTAAGTTCAGATACCGGGACTCTTTGTGTGAACGAGAAACGATATCTATTCATCAAACACAAACTTTATGTTTATAATATTGTAAAGTAGGATTAGATCACACGTATATAATTTATGCTATAAGTAATCTATACTATTATATAAAATGACAACCTCATACACTGAATGACTGACTCATCAACGCGGAGCCGAAATGGCTGGACCTAGAGTAATGAAATTTGGACAGGAGGTACCTTTTATGTCCTAGACAAGTAATAAGAAAGGATTTTTGGAAATTCCGACCCTAAGTATATTAAAATAGGCTTGAAAGTTTGTATGGAGTAAGTTTTATTTCTTATTCGATTAAACTCAAATTTTGTAGGGACACTCTAAAATGAAAATAATTAAACACGTATTTCACAGTTTTTCAAGATTTTAGCCCTAGGATGAAAAAATATGATTTTAAGTTTGTAAGAACAAAAATCTGTTTTAGGTTTACGCCAAAAGGTCTGAACAGTTTTACTTGAAATTCACCAAAGATGTTTGTTATGAATCGTGTCAAGTTTTAGGCTACAAATCATCACACTAAATATTATGGGGAATGAGCAGTGAGGTTTTGAGATAAGTTTGTAATGGGATGACCTATCAAGTTTTTATAATTAACTATATGCATTTTCGCTATTATCTTTGACATGAAAATCATCACGCCCGTTTGTAAAGAAGATAAGCAGTAATTCAAATTGAAAACACGTTGTGTTAGAATGTCAATTTTACCTAAAATGTCAAGGAGCGCTGTAGTGGAGGGGCTGTATTCATGATCATGCGAATCGGTTACATCGAGTTCAAATCCCACATATTTTTGTTCTTTTTTGAGATTGGTATTTACTTATTTTTTATTTTTTTTTGGTTGATATCATATTATAATATCTTTCACCTTAATGGCTTCAAGAATTAAGTTACTAATTTGTTAAAAGTAAGCGCTTTCAAGTCATAATGTGTAGATGTTATTCCATGGTGATTAATGCCCATGCGTTCCATATATGAAAAGGGCCTCTTTTCATACATAAGAGCGGGATAATTATAAACTAAAAAAAAATTGCGCTTTCCATTGAATTCATTCTATTCCACACTTCAGAAATTAAGAATCTAGACTTCCCTTTGCTAATAAACAAATCATAAGGCCACGGATGAACCTGCGTGGGAATTGTTGTGGCGTTAAATCCTCTCTTCGCGGAGTGGCTAAGGAGGCACCACGGCATCTTGACCTACCGCAGATCCAATGCCTACGCCTGACGCAGGTTCTCACTGGACACGGTTATTTTGGGAGGTTCCTGGATCGAATCAAGCGAGTGGAAATGTCGGGGTGTCGACACTGTGAGGATCACCTGGAGGTCACGGTGGAACATACGGTGGAGGTCTGCCCCACTTCGGGCGACGGCGATCTCTCACTTTCGGCCCTGGTTCAAACCATGGTCCAAAGAGAGTGGGAATAGGAAGCAGTCACCTTCTAATGCTAACCAGTCATGCTGGAAAAGGAGATAGCGGGTTGCGTGAGGGAGAGACAAATCTCACGCCCCAGCCACGTCATCAACATTTGGAGCCAGGAATGGACTCCAGGCCACTGTAGGTCCTGCAGACTTTGAGCAATAAGTGGCTAACCGTCCGGTAAGGATTAGGACGGGCCTAATCAGCGGGAAGACTCGGGACATGATTTTTCATTCCTAAAAGAAAACATTTTTTTTTGCAAAAATAGAATGCAAATACACAATACCTAATTGGAGACACCGACTTCCAGAATGATGTCTATTAGTTATTTTTAAATTTGTATTGGGTTCCAAGCCAGTTGTTTTTTGAAAAAAAGTTTTTCAGTTCTCTTTTTAGTGGCACAGTTTGTAATTTAGATAAATTACAATATCCTTATGTCTAGACAAATGTTCATCACCTTTAATAAGGGTGAACTCTATATGTCTGTTTTCTCCTTTAAAGCATAGATTTGTGTTGTTATGTTATAGAACAGTGAAAACAATCACAGGCATACGATCGCAGCAATCGTGGTTCCTTTGCTATTAGTAATTGAAGAGTTCCATTGGTTATTTACGAAGAAATCCAACAGATCCCAATAATATATATTGTACTAAAACCTTTCTTGAAAACTATGCATTTGAAGAACGACAACTCTCATCCATCCAATTCAGATCAGTAGTTTTTGAGAAAATCGGGGACATACAAACAAATGCATACCGGTCAAATACAGAACCACCTTTTTTGAAATCGGTTAAAAACAAAGACTACCTACCCGTGCGAAGCCGGGGCGGGCCACTAGTAAAAATATATATGTATAGTTAGTATTTGTTCAACATTCACGTTTCCGCGGATCATAGCATTTAAGATAATATACTCCTACGTCAATGATAGATGGTTGTTCGAAAATCGTGTACCTTAATTAGGAGTTGCTTTAATTTTTTAGTAATTGAACTATACAGATATTTGAATTTAGGTTAGAGATTTGTTGGAAAAATGTTAAAATGAAATAAAAGCTACAAAAGGATGACTTGTTAAGTCATAAAAATATTCAAATATAACCTGTCTATTTAGATAGAGCTGAGATTGTTCGACCGGTCAGCAAAAAATATTGCCAAACACTTCAAAAGATCCATAAGCATTTATTAATAAACATAGGTATTTTACGCATTTGTTACTAAAGATTATAGCTGCGTTATCCGGCAGGAATTCGAAATGTAGTAGAATTGGAGCGTAAATAACAACTATCTAGATAATTAGGCCAAAACACCCTGCCCCCACCACTTTATTCCACTAAGGTTGTAATAATAAACAGCTGGTATAACCTATGTTTACCTATCACTTCCAGGTAAGCAAATCATTTTTTACATTAATTAGTTATCTATAGTGATTAACTTTGTTCAAAGGGTCTTTGTAAAGAAACAACCCATACAGCAGCACACCGCATTCGCGATTCTAAAATTAGTGGCAGCTGTCGTGCCGCCCCCGTTTTACCTACACCTTACTTTTTACTAAGAAAAAGAAAAAAAACTTTGGGATCTTTCCTTCGTAAGTTGAGAGTGAGCCGGCCGAGATCTGATTTCGCAAAGATAGAGTTTCATCAGTAGACAAGGCGTTTTTAAGAGTTCTTTTTAATTATTTCTAGCTATGCCCGAAAGCGGGTCACGGCTCGGGTGACACGTTTATTATTCAAACAAAATCTTTTATTGAAAACATAAGAACCACCCAAGAGCATACTGAAGCGTTAATACAATTTCCTGAACTAATTAGCTTTTTAATTCGATTCCTTTTTAATGTGATTGTTTTAGGTACTTGAAAACTTGGATAAACATAAATTACGTAATATGTTTTTATAATAAATGACTCATAATGAGGACCTGGAATAGTTTTAATCGAGTAATTACAACTATAATGGCAGATTTCAAACATACAGCCTACACAATAATCATCAATCGGATAAAAAAAGTGTTATTTTTAAAGCAATTTCATTTTTTTTTAAGTTGTTCAATGTGTCCAATGTTTCTTTAAAGATTCAGTGATTTTCAAGATTGAAAACATTAATATTACTGCAACTGCGAGTACCTAGTCATTGTTTTAATAGATATAATTAATGCGTTGAAACATTTCATGAATTGTAAGCACCTAATAGCGAAAAGTCCTTACTTTCCTCTACATAATGCGGCTCACGGCTGTTTAGATCGCCAGCTTAGCACCCTTTTTGAATACATTTCTATAAGACACACACATTGTGATATTTGTCGCAAGTGTGCATGTGACGTGCCGATGGACCTTTGTCTCTATTATCAAAACATGGAAGAAAGAACATTACAAACAGATTAAATGCAAACAGACCCAACGGCTACTGTGCGGTAACACAAACAACTAATGCTAAGCGGACGAAAACAAACTCTTTTGTGTGGCTTCTTTCGGAACGTACCCTGTATACGATTTCAGTGACAATTAGGCACTATGGAGGACTAAACTGCCGCTCCGAGGCGCGCCACTGATACTCGGAGGATTAAAGGATTACGTCTGCGTTGTAAACAAGTTCGCGTGTATTCTCTACTCCTTTCTTAGTGTAGTAATCGGTCTGTGTTGCCGCAATGTTCATGGAATTTCTGAGTGTGAACAAAGTGTTTGTTTACATTTCTTTGAAGCACGTTAAGCGATATATCGATAATTTTATTTGGACAGAGAGATAGAGTGTTAATCAGTTGCTAGGTTCTAAATAAGAAATACACTTAGTAAGAAAAAAACAAGTTATACAGTTCTTATAAAAGGTTTTGCGGTTCTAGTGCAATGATTTAGTAACAGCAGATACAAAAGACTAGGGTTTAATAAAAATAAAATAAAAATGACTTGCAGAACTCATAACCAACGCGCGGGAGACGCTCCGGTCTATGTTTGAATGAGGATCACGTGAATCGCGACAAGTTCCATACATACGGGTTATTAATGACATTGTACAGATATGTTCTTTTGTTGTCAATTAAATACATCAAAAACGTTAAAGGAAGCTATAATTGCGTTGAATAGAAATTTTCAAAAAGGGGACATTTAGCGTAAAAATCAATAATCAAACGTCGTAGCGACAATGGCCGGCGGTTACCCGGACTGACTATGAAAATAAATGCTGCTGCGTGACGAGGCGCGGGTGGAAGTTTTTTTAAGGTTACTTCAAACTCGAGTGGCGGGTCGAAACCGTGTCATCATCGACACTTCAACTACCAATGGAATAAATATCCGAATTGTGGTGGAGGACATTATTTTCGTTAGAAGTGTGTCATATTCAACATGTATTTTATTGTTTTATGCAAAGGAATATATTTGGTGTGTCGTGTATGAGTATAAAAAAACCAGTAGCCCGAATCAGGGAAAATGTCAAAGCAGTATGATAAAAGTTCTTTAGACAAAATTTTCTACAAGTAGCTAATTGCGTTGTATGAATACTTTTATTACTTAACATTATTTCACCATGGTCTTATTTTACTTTACGTAGGTCTAAACTATTGTTATTTGATACAACGTGGTAAGCGATTGAGCGTAAAATTTATACACTCATGTCTCAAGCATGTACGGGCCACCTATAAGGTTCTACATTCAAGTATATTCAAAAAGGGTAAACAGAGCGCAAGAATTTATTGTCATCTATGCAAAAAACTACTCGAATGTATCGCACACGTGCACAGATTCATCTCACAATGCGTGTCCAATGCATTCTCATATATTTGCTTAGCTCCACACGATTTCTTCTATTCATACCCAAATAGTCTTTGGTCACATTCATGAAAAATGTGCTCAAATAAAAATTGTAGTATCATACTCAATACTTTCACTACTTGAAATTGTAAAAAAAAAACTAATGATTGCATTGAATCCGGGTCAGTTACCTACAATATTTAATTTAATGAATATTAACTTAGTTTATAAAATAAAAGTAATATTTGTAGTAGCTTTGACGATTGGTGGTTGAATTAGTGAGAAATTTAAGACTCGTTTACTACAAAAATACTCTTGCAGCTTCTTAACAATGATTTTATTTGACATAAAAACTATATGTAAATGAGATGCCTTATAAAATAATGATTTTTCAGTACAATTATTGCTTAACAGATACAAGGTCATAAAAAGTTTATAGTTAATTTAGACCTGGTACAAATATCAACTTCGTACGCTAAAAAATAGCTACTTACTTAAACTAGTAGCTATTGTTTTATTACATATATCTAAGGTGTATAATTATTTTTGTACCTGTCTGGTAACTGAAAAACTTACAGATTATCTGTTATTAGACTATCATGTTATGATAATCGAAGGACCACATCACCTATTTGGTTAAGCACCTTATTGTACTTGATGAAAATATTTTACAGTAGGTTAAAGATAAAGGTATAGATGATTATGTGTTCTAAATGTATTTTCTCGAAGCCCAAAAGGAAAATAATATAATCTATATACATCTTGGACGGTAAAGAACAATCAAATTGTAATTATATTATGTGTACCTTATGTAAAACTAACTTATAACTAAGTATTTCTCTTAACTTTTTGCGGCACCTACTCTTTCTTTCGGGTAGAAATGTGTCGCTTTATTTCGATGCAACTGCGTTAAATTTTAGCGCCGGAATGTGAACAAAAACTATTTTGTTGGTCTCATCGTTATTAGGCCATCCTTCCTGATGTCTTCCGGTATTTATGCCATTTGGTTGAACGATACATAAGGTGTTATAGAAAAACTTCAATGTTTTTTATGTATATGAAGAGTAATACGAGTAAAAAAAGTTAGAAAATTCCGAACAAAAGAAATGTACATTAATATGATATTATATTATCAAACTTATTTCCTAGTGTATAAGATTAACACATTTAAGTCTAACAGTAGCAATAGTAATCTATTTTATTGTTAATATCATATTTACGTTAAGCACGTAGTTTCATAGCTTTCCGAACTACCACTAACGAGACGTCATATACAATATTTATTAAACATGATTACTTTCACAACTGTTATCTAGTTCTGTCGGAGCGCTTGAATGTGCATTCTGGAAACAAAGTGCAACACCTGTCTCCTCGGACGTAATCAATAGAGCGTCTTCGTTTCCGCCACCGCGCCACCGCATCACAACCGCACACAAAAACAAATGAATGATAACTTATTACAAAAAACAATAATAACAATGCCGAAAGTGTTCCGAACAGCAGATTATGAGCACGTTCAGTTATTAATTTATACGTGGCATCGCGGTAAAAAAAACTCAACCCTCGCCTTACTTAGAAAAAACGTAGCTCGCGACGCAAAAGGGAAAGGGTGTCTCGCTCGACTCGCGTGCTGCATTCTGTTTTTTAACCGTGCTCTGCGGTTTGTTTTTTCGGGTGATGCGTTCCTGTTTTTTAACAACACAATACCGTTGTTAAGAATTGTTTTTTAAGTGCGTCATATTGACGCGACGCGCGAGCTCAAGGCGCGATCGCTAGTGTTTTTGTGAAGGATCTTATTTTTAAATCTCATCGCTCCTGATAAATGGAGTATACAAGTTTTCAGTGTTTAGTCACGGATTGGTAAAGGGGAAGACTTTTGTTTTTTATATAAGACGTGTAGATACATTGTATTTATATCTTAGGAGCGGAAAGGAGGTGGGTAAAGCACGAGCGGGGCGAGACATATGGTTCGTTAGACAAAGCCGATGTTTTTCACGAGAGGCAGGTGTTGCATATGGTACAGCGACTGTTACATATAAGTATGTCAATTTACTAAACAGGAGTACAAGTGAATTAATGAGGGCTTCGCATATGTTTTGCTACTTTTTTTAATAGTTTTAGTTTTTAACATGTTGACAATGGCTAGCATAAATGAACTTCCTATTTGCTTCTTCTTCTTCTATACTTATAATAAATCTGTTGAGAGGTCAATTCTGTACATGAAATATATTTCCAAAATAACTATCAGGGTGTGATAAGGGATCGATACTGATGCCAAAAATGCAATCAGTAAAATTTTTGCCTGTCTGTCTGTATAAACGTTATAGAAACAAAAACTACTCGACGGATTTTAACGAAACTTGGTACAACTATTTTTCATACTCCTGAGCTGGTTATAGTATACTTTTCATCACGCTACAATCAATAGGAGCAGAGCAGTGAAGGGAAATGTTGTCATTTTTTTTAAACGCTCTAATCTCAGGAACCGCTGGTCCGATTTGAAAAATTCTTTCTGTGTTAGATAGTCCATTTATCGAGGAAGGCTATAGGCTATATATCATTACGCTAAGAGCAATAGGAGCGGAGCACCACTATTCCACGCGGACGAAGTCGGTGGCAGAAGCTAGTATAAGCCATTAATTTGTAAGTAAACAAGTGTAATTTTATAAAATAATATGCAATACTTAAATCCCTGGCTAGATGATAGCACAAAATCGCTGCTATAAAACAACATCAATAATGTTTGAATTTGTAAGTGCGCTATAAAAAATGAGCTATGAAAATGCCATTAAATATTAAAAGTGGAGAAACAGAGAGCTTAACAAGAAATAAAACATCGTTATAAGAGGCTAGGAGACGACCAAGTCGCCCCCGGCCGGGCTAGCTATCGGCGCGCCTCAGTTAATGCCTACTTATACCTTATTATATAGCGGAGTTTGCGTTGAGGAACAAAATTAATTGGTTAAAACTCCTCTCAGTATCCAGGGCGGGCCACCCCCCACCTCCCTCTTAATTCCGTCCTCCCCCCCTCAGGCCCGCCACCTCGCCCCGCGCCCCGCCAGCTCCTTTGAACGCAACCTACCTAGAGAAAAAACAGAAAAGTATAAAGTTCACTCCCCAAGCATTGCAGCTTAATTAATTATATTTTTATTTACTTTTTTTTTAAATATATTTTGATGAGTATGATCACAGATATGTACTTATCTAAATAGATAACGCAAGTTCAGTAATTTGTATGAAAACCAAGCGTGTCATTTTATGAATACCTTCTGTGACGACACAAAAGCGTTATAGTGATTTTCTTTGTCTAGTTAATATTTTTCGAATTTTTTGCACCTCAATACGGCACAATTATGCAATAATTATATTCTAGCTTTCAGTTGACTAAACTAACTAACTAAATCAGACGTTGTCAATTTAGCTGCAGTAAACTCATCTGTCACACGCGAGATAGATATACTTGCGTCATCTATTTAGAACATGTCTATGAGTAAGATACACAAAATTAAAGAAATATGAGTTATTTATTAGTTTAAAGGTTTTCTTCTATATACTACGTTCGCTAGTAAGCTTACGGTGAAAAAATAATCTATTGCATAAAGTATATTCATTAAATACTATTAGGTAATTAAGATATGAATTTTAAACCTTAATATTATTTTGGTCTACAATCCTATTTTATTTGTCTCATTTTTGCTGGCGTCGTCAGTTTCTACCCTTGTTGATGTAGTAAGTACCTATTGTACACGTTAAGACAGATCATTTGCATCTTTTAACAATACAAAATCATATGAAATGAACGGATTTCCATTCCATTTCACAGACTTATTGTAACAAGTATTTTTTAGGAGGTTAACATTGACAGTATAACTATTTATTAACACTCAGAGGACACTTGTTCAATTGATAATTATTGTAATGCAATAAATATAGGGACATGAAAAGTACGAGTAAGTAATGTAGTTAACTTTTATCTGTGAAAATTAACATAATATTTGTTGTGACCACTTTAATTCTAAACTATAAAATATCATATCGAAACTGAGTGAATTGAGTCTCTCACTCATCTCATTACAAAAATTGTATTGACGAAACGAGAATCAAAATAAAATTAAAAATATTAAATTTCCGAGTTGCAACACTTGGAGTGTGCGTTCGTAACGAAGGGCGAAAGCAAAGGGTAGGTCGGGCTTGCGCGGGGAGCGCGGGGTTCGTTGCCACTTCTCCAAATAAATTATAATTCGCCCGCTCGTCCTCTACCCGAGCGTTTCGCGACTACTGTTTCAAACATGCCTATTACTTAGCTATTAATCTTGATTTACTTTATAGATAAGTTACGATGCCACGTACTTTCTTTGAGCAGATACGACAAGATGTGTGATAAAACGCCTTTTTATTGTTGTTTGAGTTTAACGCTATTACAACGTTGTTGTATATACTACTGAGCGCTGATAAGAAGGTTTCGTATTCTCAAAATAACGTTATCTTTACCTTGTCCTGGATATGTCCAGATACACCGTTTTAATGAGCAGTAAAATGGAAATGATCCTTTTTATGAAACGTAAAACTAATTTCATTCTTGTTTTTTTTTCTGTTTAACTTTGAATGAACACACCATTGTAAATAATAATTTTAACTTAACAGGGTAGCGTTCAAACAAGTAGTTCTGTAAAACAATAATGTCCCATATCCCTGTCCACGTAATTGTTACCTATAAAGGATATTTCGCAAGAAACACACGAACTAATCGTGGAGTGTGACGGGTGGGAGCGCGGGGTTTGGGGTGAACGATTAATTTAATAAATACCAACCGGATTCCGGTGCGTTTGTCTCCCAGCTATGCGGTGGCGTGAGGCGGTTCTTGAATTACGACTCTATCTTGCCCTACATATTGTATTTATAGCTGATAGCATAAACACTATTAATGATTAAGGAGTGACCATGTTTTGGTGAATAGTTTCTTTTAGACAGCCAAACGCAAGTCTTTCAAAGAAACAGTTACTCATGTCTACGTCGTAGCTCGTAGCCCGTAGCGCGTAGGCCGTAGCGGCTTAAAGGTTAATTTATAAGACATTAATTACCATTTCGTGAGATCAAATATTTTTTATTTTAATAATTTAAGCCACTAAAGTGTTGATTATAATCTAATATAAGACAATTCGAATCTAAATGAGAATACGTTGGAAGTTGCATATTTATGTAAACTACGCACCGCCCCCCGCCAAAAACTATAGGGAAACTACAATGTTTATACTATGACGTAGATGTGAATTTGCAAACCCAATAAAATTCTTCTCTCCGACAGTTTTTTGTAAATCATTTTTTTTTGCAACCTTAAATATTTCGTACGCTGCACATAAAAAAAAACATTTAATTTATACTACTTTGCAAACGCAGTCGTATTTTTGCATTCATTATTTGTACACCCTCACCCTTTTTTGTACACGAGCTATTTTGTAATGTTTCTCTTAGTTCTGTTTTGAATTTTAATCTCCATTATAAAAATGCTCCTAAGGATTATGACAAGTCAGGTAATCAAATAGTAGGCTGGAATGTCTCTTGAGTTCACATATTATTTAGGCTAAAAAAGGCTTATGCCTAGACAGAGGACTTGTTGGAATGCTTTGTGGTTACTTTTTCACAATTATCCTGTGTGTTCATATACTTTGCTGAGGCTATATACAGGTTATGATCAATACTTTTATTGCAAGTCTTTCCTTTGCAAAGTTTTATCATTTCTATACCCGTATATTTTCTGCCACTTTTGTAATTTGGGGAATATAATAATGTTTCTTAGTAACAATATTACAATGTTGAGTTTAGAATGATGAAAATTGTATTAGTTAAGCTTCCATAATATTAATTGTAAACTTGTTTGTGGTTCAAATAAAGTTATAAAATATATATACTTTGAAGTCGTGATTTAATTACTCTACATGTTTATTTTTATTCCAATTGCTACTAATTTATCGTTTACCATAAATAGTTTAAATTAAATGAATTCGTTTCGTACAAGGTGGCCCGACCCCGCGCATGAAGGAGCGGGTGCGTCTGTGTGCGTCCCGTATTCCTACAGCTCGCCATGATGTCGGTGTATTAGTGCGACAACTCATTACTTACGGCCGATCTTAGATAAATTACACACTTTTCTTACTTAGTAGATACTACCAGCCTATCGCACACTAACAACAAATTAGTTTTATTAAATTCTTGCTCTGCTTGCTCTATTGGTAGATAGATCACCTTTTGTATTTATTAATCTTCCATAATCTATAGATGTTATGTGGTTCATGTAAATTAAAGTTTTTCATTTTCTCGATTTTTCATTATAAAAGGTAGTTTTCACACTGTACCGGGGAATGAAATAACAAAAAAATATATAAATAACAAACATCTCTTTATTTTAATAATTATGTACTGGACATTGATAAAGAAATACATATATAATCGTCGTACCGTAATTATGTCACATTAATATCTTATATAATATTTTGTACAAGTACAGTATAAGTTCCGAATTAAGTTATTATGAATGTTTAAGGAATACCTGTATTACGAATTTATGAGGTAGATTGGTTCTGGATTCTTACAGCAATATCTTAGCAGATATTAAACGTAACTGTAGTGTTGTTCCAAGGATTCGTCTGTTGTGTGATGGCACTGAATCATCGCTAACTAATTATAAACAATATTAAGCAAAACAACACATCAAATTATTTAATTAAATAGGAACTCAAATTAATTGCTACCATTTTACTGTGTGTATGAATGTGCCTCTTATTGTAATGGGTATATATATCTTTGCGGTAGTCTGAGAAGAGATGGAACGCAGAGACGTTGTTTTCGTGTATTAAATAAGAAGATGCACAAACATACACGCCAGTGCAATGACAAATGTTCACAGCTACCGGCCGGTAACCAAAATAACGAATAAAAATCAGTCTCAAACTAAGTAGAGTCGACGCAACATGTTCGCCAATAGCTAAACAATCCTGTCACTTGTACGTTATCTCCTCACAGATAAACAATAGAAAATATTTCCAAGAACTTTGGCTCTTTACCCTGGCGTATTAACCGTAGTCAAATGAGGTAGATAATGGCAGATCCGCCTAAGTTTACACTAACTACCATAATATTACAACATTGCAACATGAAATTACGACTTCTAGTTGAAATTTATCATTAAATTTGTACACATTTATATTTGTACCAATAATTTCTTTGGGAAAAAATATATAGTTACTCTTACATCGATTTCTTACACTAAGACCCTAAACTTCGAACATGACTAAAGAAAATAAAATAATAATAATCAACAAACAGTACAGCCTAACTATATAATTACATACGATAATTAAATCATGTGCGCTAAAACGTTCAGAACAACTACTATGACATTAAATTATATTAAAACATGGAAAATAAAACATTACATCTAGTAGGAAACTAATACCCGTAGAACAGATTGCAATAATGCTCAATACACCGCTCTCGTGTCAAACGAGAACACAATTATAACATACAGGCTATGTGTACAACAACACGATCACAAATTAACACTAAGAATATGTACAACACTTTAAATATTTTTGACTGTTGCCTTACAACTATACGTAAAATATTCACCTATACGATACCTAGTCATTGTACACATGGCCCTACTTTAACTATCATTTCTATTAACACATACTTTTACTTGCCTCCATATCAATACAGCACAGCCCGTTGTGAGATGCTTCGGTATTGGATTTAAATAATTTGAAATATAATTTTCGAGACATCCTCTACAACGTACTTTATGTAACACGACATAAATATGTATGTACACGTATATTAACAATACCATATTTAAGTAAGATATCGTAAAGATATCGAAACGACTAAAAACTAATCGATAAATAATAAATAATCTTGTAAGAGACAGCATTATGTACAGAAGCACGGTGCGGCGGTCGGTCCGCGCCGGCGCCGGGCCCGCTCGCTGGAGACTGCCTCGCTTACATTCATTCTTAATTACAAAAGCTCCAATGATTCTAAACAATTATCCCGTATCATGTATTCGAAACCAGTATCGGCATTATTTGATATTTTACTAAAAAATCGTGTAAACGTGTCAACTTTTCAACGAGCTATTGAATAAAAACTTAAGAAATGTATAAAAGAGCGATTACGAACCGGTTATCGCGAGTCGCTACGGATCGGGGCTCACACAATGGCAACAGCTTTGTCAGACGGAACTCGATACAGAGTTCAATACGTAATAATTACCGCTTGTGAAGTAGCCTTTGTCGCCGAAATAATGAGGCAATGTCGCGACCTTCTCCGGCTAGACCATATTCCAGTTTCCGTTTGTTAAGCGCGAGGGAGGACATCGATTGAAAATCAATAACGTCAAGCATAGTGAACATTTTTTCTTAGTTTTTATCTCGAAGCAATAAATCTAAAAATATCTTTTGTGCAATATGTTCTTTAGGTGTTTAGCAATGTTGCAAAACAAAAGAACAAAACGTGGTCGTTTTTGCCGCACCTCGCCTTGCGATTATGCAAAATAGTATAACAATAAACTTCTAAACTGTAACATGGATGAAAAAAGTACTTTTTATGGCGAACATTGCAAATGCAAAATCGTAAAAAAGAATAGATGACTACCTAACAAGACTACGTCAGTAGACTTACCGAGAACACCAAAAAAATGCTTACCTATTGTAAAAAAATGTTGCCGTATTTAGAACAGCCTTAAATATTTTTACTTTGCGAGGAATTTGCATAGAATCATGGAGTTGTGTGCGAGCGTCTCCTGAACAAACGAATCGAAGAGCATCGGCGTCGGCGGCCGACGGCAGCTCGGGGTCTACGCGGGAGGAACTCGTATACCGGCTCAGCGGCGCACGTGGCGCGGGGGCGCGCGCCCACTACGCGGAGTGGACTCGTAGGTCGGTGGGAGAGTCCGGCGTGGCCGGCCTCCGCGGCAATGACAGGTCCTCTGGCTCGGTCTGCTCGGGCCACTCGTCCCAGCGCCAATCGGATGCAGTCGCCACCGGAGGGCTCGGCGTGTCCGGCTCGCAGCCGCTACTGGCGCATCTATGCAAGGCGGCCGCTTGCCGCCGCCTGAAGCGTGCGCCACAACGACAAGCGAATGGTGCATCACCTTCGTGAACCAAAGCATGAGCTTTCAGTTGGTTGGAGTCTGAGAAGCGTGCTGGGCAACGAGCACACGCGTAAGGGCGCTCGCCTGTGTGGACGCGAAGGTGTCGCCTCAAGTTGGCTACCTGCACGAAGTGTCGCGGGCAGTGCGGGCAGCTGTACGGCTTCTCACCCGTGTGAAGACGCAGGTGTGTCTTGAGATGATGGTCGCGTGTGAATCGTTTGTGGCACTCTCCGCATTCGAATGGTTTCTCACCGGTGTGAGTACGTTCGTGGTTTTGCAGGACATGCTTGTAGCCAAAGGAGCGCGAGCAGACCTTACAGGTGAAGAGTTTATCTCGAGGTGGGTCGGTGGCACCTGGTGATGAGCCTGATGATGGCGGGGAGGGTGGTGCTGTAGCTGTTTCGTCGAGTTTGGGTGTGCGGCGTCGCTTGCGGGCGCGCTCGATGTCCTGGGGTGGCAGAAGCGGTGCGGGAGGTGAGGGGGGCCAGGCGGCCAACAGCGCGCCTGAGTACAGCTCAGCTGGCAGCCCCGCCACCAGGGCGGCCGCGCGCGTCGCCAGAAGACGCTCAGCTAACATCGGCAGGGACTCTTGACGCATTGTCGACAGCGGTCTTACTGACACACCTGAACAAAAAAAATATAAGTTAGTATTTAATTATTAAAAAAAAAAGAAGTCTTAGATAGGTATACTCTTGTCATCATTGCTAAATGGTGGTTTACGATAGTCACAAACTTTGCCTACTTTCCTTAAGACTTAAGGTGTAGGACCTAAAAAACTAAGTGATAGATTCTTTGCCATCACTTCCGTCACGAGTTAGTTTCGACCTAAACAAATAACTCTGTCGAACCTATCGATAGCATACTTATCAGCGAGAGGAGACAAAAAATAGAGCAAAAACTAAACCAGACGTTGTAAAGGAAACATTTGGTTGCAATCACGCCGCTGCAGGTCGCTTCCGCCCCGACCTGTTGCGCAAATTGTAGCTGCCACACTAGCGCGGCCGACTCGCTACTATTCCAACTCAATCTAATTACTTTCTTTACCTTGTTGATTGATCTACATGTACACCTATCACCCTAAATAAATATTTCCGGACTAGCTGTCAGTTTCAAAATGTCAGAAGTAAAAAGCAATCGTTTGGTGCGACGAGTTTGTGTAGTGTCGCGGGAAAGCGGGGGCGCGCGGGGGGAGAGAAGCGACCAGACCACTTACCTATATAATGGAATTAATTATTCCTCGAGCGGCAGACTCCACCCGCCCGCTCCGCCCAAATTATATTCAAATATTAATTTCGTTGAAGAAAAGCCTTTTTGAGAGCACTTAATTAAAATTAGACAAAATCATAATTGAAAGTTCTCCTCGAGGCGTGAAGAGGCGGCACGAGGAGGGAGCTCCTTACATTATCTACTTAGCCGTGGAATTAATTCCCGGCCGGGCTCTGGACTCGGCCATAGCGCTTAATTGAAAAAGGCAAAATATTTTGTCGTTCGCAAGAACTAACATGAGACACGTAGGTATATAAGAAGAAAATCTGTTTGTCTTTGATATATTACGTATAATGATAAATACTATCTAAACTAGGTATTGCACAAGTACAAAAAGTCTGTATAAGATAATTTTAAAGTTTGTGATTAGGCGGAGGCGTCGCGCGCGGCACGTACAGGCTTATCCCATAACTTTTTAATAAAATTCTTCGTTATGTTTGGAGGACGAACAGCGAACCGCACTCGTGATGTGATCAGAATTATTATACTAGGCTTAATGTCAAAGTTTAAATAAGTAAAAACTGTAATTTTGTTGTAAACCAATCTTGTATTCTGACGTTATATCTAATTATGTTTGAAAACAAATAAAAAGATGAATATTTACTTTTACAGCGCTAAACACTAAGAATTATAAATAAATAATCTTGCGGAACAAATTCAACGTATTTTAATATACATATAGGAATTATATCATATGCCATCTAACCTAGGGCTAGCAGTCTAACCGGATGCAGTTGAGTACCAGTGTTTCACATCTCCGCAACTTGTCAGACTTTCTGGCTTCTAAACACAAGTAGCGATTATCAAACGGCTAAAGGTGTTTTATGAGGCACGGGATGTATTATGTAATATAAAAAATACTTTCAATGAAACTTAAACATTCATTCATAATGCTTTCTACTTAACGAAATGGGCTTAATACAGTTATCAAACAAACTATTTGTCATAACATATCATTCCATACAGGTACATTTATCGATTACTTATTAAGTACGTTTTTTGTGCAGAGCAGCGTCATAATGTATCATTTTTATTAGTCGGCCGGGCCCGCCGGGTGACAATGTTGGTGATAAATTTTTACAGCGCGCCGCACCCTTCCGCACGGAGTTTTTTATGTGCTAAAGAGTTGTAATTATCCCCTCTTTATACGCCATAAATATTTGTCAATAACCCATATTCAATACTTTTATGGAGTTGCCTGCGGCCGCCACTCCATAACTCATTATTGCGCAAGGGTTCGCCCGATAACGGACGTGTCAATGACGTCCTTATTGCTACGCACTTGCTACTTGTGCGGTATTCATAATAAGGCAATTCTCTAAAAAACTTAGTATACGAGTATGTATCAGGTACTTGTGGAGCCGAGAGATATCTAATCATTTATAACTATCAAATTTAAATTAGATGTAATTAGGGATCTTGTTACATTCTAACCCTTCCCTTATAAAGAAATGGTTCGCATTTCTAAATTGATTTACAACTAAGTTATACTTATTTATGTTAACATATATTTCAATGACTCAATTTGGCCAATATAGTGATATCATTTACTAATGCTAAATGTTTTCCGTACTTTTACCGTAGGTAAAGCCTATGAACAACTTTGAAACAGACAGTTCATGACTTGAGGAAGCTATTTTGTTGATTAATGCATGGAGCATTCAATCAGTCATAGTTATATTAACAAAATTTAGGAATTCTGTATTCGTCCAGAATGACCTAATTACATTGTGTGCTAGATAATGGGATTAACCTGCGGCTACAGCCGGCTTTAGGTACGTACCAACTCGCACAGATTACAGAGTTCATACGGTTTCGGCGGTTTAGGGTTAAGCGCGATACACGCACGGTTTAATGGGGCTTCTCTGACATAACAGTAGCTGTAACGAGTACCTTAACTGGCCTGAGTACTTTATTAACTTTAGGGATAGAAAACCTTCAAAAATACTTATGTACAAAGGCAATATCTATACTGAGAAAATACATTGGGCTTTTTCGGTTGTCGATGCAGGGTGTGTTTTTAACAGTTACACTAAGATTTGGTATACAGTTGATATGAAATATTGATCAATAATTAATCTAATTTTGTACTTGTTCTATCAACAGAGATTGATGACAAGTATGTCATTATAATAATGACTAATACAAATTACAGTTTTGTTAATTATTTGTATTTTTATGCTATTTTTTAAAAACATTGTTTGTTGAGGATTTATTATCTTTTTACCATAAAATTATAGAACTTGCGAGCTCCTTCGAACAAAGACGTCGCGTCGTTAAACTGTATGATAGTTAAAACAAAAAGTTACACACTACCCTAAACATTTAATTACCGTAAGATATGCAAAATTTTGAATGAGAATGGTTAAACTATAATATTCAGATATTTGCGTAATAATATTTTACCATCAGAAAAAAATATTAATTGAAGTTTTTGACCCTCTAACAAGGAAACAAGTCTAGAAGGATATAATTGTAGTTTAATACTATCATAATTATTATAAAATTACAGATATTTTGAATTTCCTAGTAAAAATATATTAAAATCAAAGTTTCTCATAAGCGTCACTAGATGGCGTACTAGTTAAGAAAGCCTTCCGAATTCAGTTTTTTGGTGCAAACCTGGTAATTAACAACGGCAGAATAAAATAATCGGGTCATAATTAAGAAATGGCAAAGTGATTATGTTTAGTTTTACTAATTACAGCAACAATAGCCACATAACTGATGTGCCTGATGTACTTATTAGAAATGAAAGTTTCGCAATTACTCAAATTATTTATTAATCACGTACAACAATAATTGTTATTTTTGCCAAATCTATAATTATGCTTAATAAATCGAAGATTAAAGGAAACAATGGAATAGAGGACCAGTAATTATACTAAAGAATCTTCAAATTAACATAAAAAACTATTTACCGTTAAATAAATATCCACTACACTCTTTTCGATTTCTTAGAACTGGAATTTGAACTACATTATTCACAACAATACAAAAAAGACACTAAAAAATACTGGCTAGTTTCACTTAAACTAATTTTAACTATATAAATCTCATTTGTAGATAGTAGAATGTACTACGCGGCGCGGTTCGTAGCGGAGACGTAGCGCGTGGCTACGCGTTCGCTACCGCCTACGGTTCACTGAATCTGCAAAGTTCGCTGAATGCAAATAAACATGTGTGCGGTAAGCGCGGGCGTGTGGGCGGCCAATCGCATCGCTCGCTCCACGCATGCCGCGCGCCGGCAACGTTTGAAACTTTCACACATGCACTTCCAGATTCAGCGGACCGAGAAGACAGTGTGGCGCACTTAACTAAAAACTTCACAAACCTCTAGAATTCTGCGTCGACTGCAGCGACAGAGCCATCTCAGTCCAGGTTCACGGCAAAATTCATTTATTTGCACTAATTTAAATATAAAGTTTATCGTTGTTCAACAACTTGTTATCAAAGTCCTTGTAAAATTCCAAGAAAAACCAAGTGATGATATTTATTAGAGACCGATTACATGTTATGTCGGCGCGGAGTAGCGATCGTGAATGATTCGGGCACGCGGTACGAGCGCGCTCCGTGTGACCTACCACAACACTGGCGGTAGCGGCGGCGATCGCGAGCTTACGGCCGGCCGCCCCTCCGCGCGGTAAACACACCCCCACGCCCCTCCCTGTGGCCCCGCGCTCCGCGCACCCCCCCGGTGCACTCCACGTGCACGCAATGCATTCACTTTTTATGGCCGCTACTACATTATGTTCCTTCCTGACGTTGTTTTTTAGCCCTCGGAGCGAGCGCCACATAAGCACTTTTTATGTTTTACGAGCGGCTCCCGTGCGCCCCGGCCGGTACTTTCTTTGACTGCAACTAATTTGAGAACATACCTACTCAGCTTTATCTGTATCTGTTTGTTCTTTGGTTGTAATTATAATAATGATGGCTATTAGGACTGAGTTATATTTGTATGAAATTAACTTGAAAGAGTTTATAAATGGAATTACATGTTACAAAATATTAAACTGATTATTCATGAATTACATTTTTGTTTAAATTGGAAGTGAACATTAATTTCGCTTTTCTTCAAAATCCATCAGCTATACGAGTAAGTTATTGCATAAATATGATGTTATGATATTTTTTGTTCAGGTTTAAACGATTTCTATGAAATATTTTGTGAAGGGTTCTATGATTAGCCTCGTGCCTCACACATAATCAAAAACTATTATTTCAGTTTATATTTTTTGTTAAACTTAATACTTTTTATGTAACTGATAATATATAATTCACCGTATAATCAAGCATCGCTCGTTAAATACAATAAAGAATTAACGATTCTTATACTTTTGACGAGTCGATTAAATATTCGTTACTTGTGGACGGCATTTAATTAAAAAAAATACCAATATGTGAAATATATAATTCCTTAGTTTGATATTTTTTTTTTTAACTTTCCTTTCGTTTTAGGATACAGTTGTCTGGAAATAGGCGCTGTTATTATGAACTATCTATTTTTCAACAATTATTCCTTTATTTTTTTCTGAAATTTCTTTAAACTCGCGCTAAAACAAATCTCTTGAATCGATTTTATGAGCAAAATGCTGTTTTTTTATGATAACGGAATAAGCACATATACATTATTTATTATTATAGTTATTAACAAAAATTAAAATAAAGAGTAAAATTTATACCATACCATAATTTCAACCCAATCGAATTTATTTTAAAAAGGCGTGCAAAGAGAAATGTCGTTTAGCTGATTCTTCGTTGATTTTTTACTCATTCTATGTCAATCCACGACTATTCCACGTTCCGTACGAACTGCTAAATGTTTCTTTTTTAGCCTACAAACATTCAGAATTACCCAAGAGGAACTTAAACTCTATAATTACATAAGATAACGATAGCTTCGTATGCGCATCTAATTTGGTAATACATCTGTAGGCGTGACAAGTAACCGCTCCACAGAACTTCACCGGCCTTGCAGGCACAGTCACGAGGCAATCATTAGCCAAAGACAACACGCATAAAAAGCATAAGTGTCGACCATAGACGGCGGACCGCGTAAATTTACCATTTTTATTGTACCCGCTATTTTTACCACTTTATTTTTACCATTTTAGTGAGCACGCGCCTCCCTAGTGTTGCTTTTTGTTCCCACTCGGAGAAATATACGAGTGGCTGCACCTATTTTAGATTTTTGTGCTTTTTAAACAATATTATGTGAAGTTATTTCGGGTTATATCATTTGGAGAAACACAAATGGGTTTAATAGACTATCAACGTCGCAGATCTATGGTAACTGGTGTTCAGCTAATCCATCTTGATATAGTTCAGTCCACGCGTAGTAGTTATCTGACATCTATACTTATAATAAATCTGTAGAGAGGTCAATTCTGTACATGAAATATATTTCCAAAATAACTATCAGGGGGTGATTAGGGATCGATACTGATGCCAAAAATGCAATTAGTAAAAATTTTGTCTGTATAAACGTTATATAAACAAAAACTACTCGACGGATTTTAACGAAACTTGGTACAATTATTTTTCATACTCATGAGCTGGTTATAGTATACTTTTCATCACGCTACAATCAATAGGAGCAGAGAAGTGAAGTGGAAATGTTGGGAAAACAGGAGAAGTGACTCCATTTTTTATTTAAGCTTCCGTCACGTGTGCAACCTTAATGGTTAAAGCTACACAGAAATCATGTATGACGGAAATGTTTTCCTTAAAATATATAAAAAATATCCCACGACAGCATATGTCTATCTTTTACGGTTGACTCACAATAACACGTGTAACTCCCGATAGCTTAGCAGTTCGAAGCTTTCTGGGGGGTTAGACAAGTGGCAAAACGCTAACGCTAACGCTAACGCTCAATGTATGGGAATGACATATAGCTAGTCGTAAACGAATGTCATTCCCATACATTGAGCGTTAGCGTTAGCGTTAGCGTTTTGCCACTTGTCTAACCCCCCTGATTATATTTGTCTACTCTTACGTTTATAACACTCTCAGTCATCCCTAATTAAAAAAGTTAACATTAATTCCACGCGGACGAAGTTGAGAGCAGAAGCTAGTTTTGTTAATAAAATAGAATGTTATTCAAACTTCACAAGAAAAGTTGAATCATGGAATAGAATAAATAAATGTACAGATGATAAATTTGTTGCCTACATTGTTGGCTAGTTGGTTGGCTGGTCCATGTCAATAGCCATGAAAGCCTAGCTAGCGAAGGCTTTTTCTTAAAAATGTGTAATATTCTTGAAACTATAAACAGTAATAAGTAACATGTTATTAAAATCCTATTCCCAACTTAACTAAAACGACTGAACCGATATGGATAGTATTTGGTACGGAAAAAGATAAGACCTAGAAAACGGGTATAGGCTACTTTTTATCCGGGTGCGTTAAATAGTTCCCGCGGGACACGAATGAAACCGCGAAAAATAACCAGTATTGAATAAATTAGATTCTCCAAAACATATTGTTTTTTTAACCGGAACTAGCTTAACTTTAATGCTGCACTTATCAGCATCAGTAAATCAAACAAGACTAAAGACACCGTTCTATAACAATACGACGCACGCCGAAAAAGATTCTTAGTTTTTTAAAAGCAAGCTCCCACCTGCTATTGTCGCGTGCCCTAAAATTGTACACGAAAATAACCTTTATAACAAAATGGTTAAAGCTTGGATACGGTTGTAGAAAATATGTGCAACTAACTTTTTTAGATAAAAAACGATGTGTCTATCTCGTTTCCTCTCAGTGCATGGTCCTTATCTATCAGGATGTTTAAGTCTGTTATCTGGCACACGTCTTGCCACCTTGCCTCAGTTTCGGGGGCAGGCGGCCGTGTTTTACCAGAACAACTATAAATTGGGCAACAACGACATCTTTGTCCCTTCAACATTCGCAGTAAACATAAAGTTTGCCAACAAGGCAGGTGCAATGCTATCTACAATCGGTACGACATCGTTAATTAACCTAAATATACTCTAAATTAGGAATTATAGTTGAAGTTTGCTGATGCCATCTCGCTAATGTTGATTTAGGAATTCTGTTTACTGCACATGCCCAATGACAGATGGAAGATTGGATATAAAGTGCATCCGCAACTTTATATGTCCTCTCAATTTTATGAGATTGGTATACATAATAGAAATTTATCAAAATATACATATACGTCGCTGCTACCTATAGGATAAACAATATACACGAAGAAGCCTCTGTCCAGGGTGAAAATGAACGCTGAGATTCCTTTGTCTCGAGGAGCCGGCGCGCCCCATCCTTGGGCGCGCTCTTCAAAGGACCCAACTCTTTGAAGACGAGAAACCACAATTAAGCCTTGCCGAAGTGAATTCAAGGACGCATCACTTTGGTCGCAAGTAAAAGGTATTCGTGTAACACTTTTACTTTTTCTTTTATTTTGCGTAGGGTTATTCGCACAAACAAGTAAGTATTGTTTGAAAGGCTTATTCAATGTTGTAAACAAAAGAACTTTTCACAGTCGACGCAAGCATTACTCTTCAGATAACCCTTTCACTTTGTTTGAGGCACTGTTATCAGAAATAGCGAGGACTGTATGGTAATGGATAACAGTAATATTGTGTAGTTGTCATTATGTAATGCAACATTCTTAACATGCTTATTCATAGTATTATGTTTTCTATTACACGTATTATTTAATGAGATGCCATTAGGTTTTCTTGGAAGTCAACTTAGTCGGCTGATTATTATGGCTTGTGCTTGAAACAATTAAAATCGAGAGTATAAATATTTTCGGCGAGTTCTTAATAATGAAAACAACTAGTAAAATATCGCGCAAACTTGATGTCATAAAGCGAGCATTAAAAGCGAAAGTAAACAAAAGGGTCCAGAACAAAGTGTTCCGACATGCGCAAGTAATTTGTCCTATTGCGCTGTTATCTGAAACAATACACATTTTATACCCGTTTTGCAAACTGGGGCACAGCGACGCTTTATGACGCGTCCGCGCATTGTGCGATACAGATAAAGCCTTGCAAAACTTTTTGCACCAGTAGTTAACAATTATGGACAATAGCCATCGGATATCGAGAAAAATCACCAGGTTGCAATAAAAAAGCGAGGCCACATTTAAAGTCTTCTGTTTCTCGCAAAAAGTTAGCTAGTAGTTATTTATGTAGGACCATTTATTATTATATTGTTTTTAAGAAATCACTATTTAGGCAATAGTCGCTTTAATGATTGCCCAACATAGGTAAACTTGGTAATTGTTTGCGCACAATTGTGATTCGATCCCTTCCGTGTGAACGACAGATGTGCGCTAGCGACGAAATTACAAAAATTGTGAATATTTTTATTCACATTAAAGCCCGCTCGGCCGTTACGAATCAATCGCACACAATGAAGTGAATTTCTACCAGTTTTTTTTTGTGTTTGTGTGCGATTTTGATGTAAATTTTTAGTAAACTTTGGACAAAATCTGGTTTTCCTTTATTACAATAGAAGGGCGGTTGATCAAGAACCGATATCGTTTGAACAATCTTATGATTGATTACAAACTTGTTTGAGTAGATTGACACCTCAATAGAATGTGTCAAAGTTTAAAGTGATCGCTGTGTTAATTACGTTTTTATATTTAACAATTAAATCGATTTCCATTAACACGACAATCAATACATCGAGTTTTGCTATTTTAGGGATTCGTTGGATAGGCTGTTTAAAATTTCTATTATATTAATTACTTTTTGTCAGTTGTAAAACCAGTAAATCAGAAATACATTGTAATTGGCGTCGCTATATACAATTAAACTATGTCACTTTCAATGAATTGTTATTAAATTCAATTTTTGAATTGAAGAACCATGAGTAATCTATTCTTTTGATTTCTTTTCTTAGATCCATAAGTCCGTTACATTTATTCGTCTCAACCCCAGCAAAGTAAGTTCTCATATAAAATTCTCGTCTTTTACGAGAGCCTACATCATGCAGGTGAGAGCGACAATCGAACAGGAATAAAGTATAAAATATCGCCTCCAAAGGATTCGCATTGAATATTTATCCCTAGCCGCGTAGCCCTGTCCGAACGCCCTTTGTTCTCGACGGCCGTTTAAACTTTTGATTCTGCAACTGGCAACAGTCAACTGGACCCTCGGAATTGATCAGTATAGCCGACCAGGCATAAAAGTCAACTAAATGTGGACTCTACTTTGTGTGGAATTAGGTACAAATTGCTATGTCCGAGCGAGGGTGGATAGGTCTTTTACGGCGCGGCAGGTGGCTATTCCATACTTGCGTCACGGGCTCTCCCCTTCCGGGTGTGATGAATAATTCCCTTTTTCTCCGGGAGAATTGTCGTTGCGAACTATCCCGGCGACTCGATACGCACCGTCGGCCGCTCCGCATAAATGTGAATTATATCCTACACTATCCCACTTACAGAAGTCCTCTTTTTATTTCAACGCTAAAGCTGGATTTATGTTTTCCCTCACTGAACATTACGACCGGTTGCGTGTTATTTGGCTACCAGACAAAACATATTCTTGTTACATAATAGATTGATGTTTATAGAATTATATCTATTTAAAAATTCGATTAAAATACTTAATTGTTTATCTTTGTATCGAATTAAAATACCATTTGGGTTTCATAGTTTGACTAGTTAAAATTAATAATACAAAAACATGCATTTATATTTAATTTTGTAATTTCCATTCGATTAAGTGAACTAGTAATCAGATAAAAAATAGACTTTTTAATCATTATAATGGGTAAAGAGAAATATCCTAGAGACCTATTTAAGTAAGCATAAATTATATACTTTAACTTGTAGATAGATAGACGGTATCTGCAGTGATCGGAAGAAGGTGTACATTATGTAAACCATTCATTTGTAAATGTTAGCATTTTCCCGTTCACAAAGGATTAATGGTATCGCGCGGGCATTGTGAGCCGCGGTCCGGCGGCGGGCGGAGGACGGCGCGGGCGGACGGTCACTGCTCGATCACTCCTTCTTTCAGCCCATTCATAACGTCTTTCAAACGTCTGGGTCCCTTTGTGGACCCGTCGCACTCCTTCCAGTCGAAACTGTCACCCTTTGTATTACACGACTCTTGGTCCGCTGTCAAACGCCTTGCACAAATTCAAAAATAACATCGACATACATTTTTTGTAATATCCCTGTACAAACGTTAGATAGGCTCGCGTTCATCTTTGTCTGATGCAAACAACGGACGTGTCCTGTCGCTTATCTGTGTATTGATCATCAATGGGATAGCCATAAACCTGAAAGTAAACTAAAAAAAATGTCATATACTTGATCCGATAAGCAAAGTTTCATAATTCCGTGTATCCTTTTCTTTGGAAAACATTTCGAATATCTCAACAATCATAAAACTTAGAATCTCCAAACCCGTAGGTACTTATTTACTTTTGATAATTATGTTTTCATATGCATACGGCACATGCCCAGGCTGACAACTAAAAAAAATTATTAAATTCTAATCCTATAAATAAGAGGTCGCCTATTTGTAATCGATTAAAACGTATAAAAGAATACTCGAACACAAAACTAACATATTCAAAACACCACGAAGCACACAATGCGGAAAGTCCACAAGATGAAACATAAAGCAAATCATCTTATGTGGTGCGAGGACGCCGCACAATACAATACGTGCTTAGCTTGACATCAAATCGCAATTTTTAAAAAATGTAATTGTGATGCACTCGTGCCAGCACACACGACACGACATGACGCGCGCTATTGTGATGCAGCCAAATGCATAATTTGTGAGCACATGCCGTTTTTTACGAAAAATGTGGATAAAAAGTGACCTACGCAACGACTATGTAGCGGGAATCCGTTGGACGGTATCTATTGAATATGTTTTGACCCGTGGACATGGACAACAAATAAAACGTCCAGGTGCGAGTTCGCATAAAAGATATTATTATATACACTATTGTTAATAAGATTAGAATTCTACATTTTGATGCGGTGTTTTTTGCCGAAAGGTAAGAGTTTGGGGTCAATCTTTCCAGTGATCTTTAGACTATAGTCTATAAAAACCCTAGCGATTTAAAATTGATAGCTCATTAGCTATTCAATATCAAGGATTTAATATACTAGCTGTTTCCCGCGGTTTGACCTGCGTCCCGTGGGAAATACTTAAGGCATACAGATAAAGCCTATAACCGTCTCCCAGGTCCCAACCATCTCCATACCAAATTTCATCCAAATCGGCTCAGCCGTTTTAAACAAACAAATAAATAAACTTACTTTCGCATTTATAATATTACTAGGGTTTATTTACTATTCAACGATACTTTAAAATATTAAGTAGTTTAGAATATGTAAATAGAGTACGTTTATCTACAATTATTTTTAACACTTATTTCTACTTCTCTCTTCTACTTCTTTCTACAATTTTAAAAATATTTTTTCAATTAGTTTTGCAATATAACCAGCAAACATATGTTCGATAGGGTACGCTAAGCAATTTGCTTCATGCGGTGCTTAGGACGCGTCTAGAGTTGTGTCCGAAACGGTAGCCTGAGTATTAATTCCTAACATGCATCTATTGTAGCGAGTAATCAAAATTCTCTAACAGCAACGAACATTTAATGCTATGCAACCTAACATTTGTTCACATCAGTCGTCAACATATATCATAAATATATGTCTATAGTAGTCTTGACCATACAGTCATATTCTGTCTAAACACTCCAGACGTATAAAAGCTAGATATAAAATAGTAATATAAATGCATCTAGTTTATTTACAATGTTTAGGCAAAAATAAAAAATAGAATCAACAAAAAAAATAGCACTTTTTACTGTTGCAGATGCGAGGTAAAGTCGCCATTACAACAAATCCTTTCCAATTTGATGTCCGCCTTCCGATATTTTGATACGCAAGGAGGGGACTGTGTGACCAGTGACAATCGAAAGAATAATGATAAATCAGAATGTTAATTTCTACTGGCTGTTAAATTACTGTACTGTTTCAACTTTCATAAGAAGAGCTGAAATCTACGTACCAGTTACATGGCTAAAAACATCCCAGTACAGTTACAGTATATTCCTCTTGCACAGCAAATAGCATACGTAAGTTTATTTCAGATAGTTCAGACCGCGTTTTTCAACACATATCAGGAAAATAAATTGTACACTCAATAGCTTTTTCATTCATAGGAACTGGCTAAACAAATAGATTTTTCATAACCCACGAGAGTTGGCAACCCAGTAGCGGACAGCAGAGAGCCGACCTGCGTATAGCCCTCACCTCCTGCCGCTGACAACACCTTTAACGCAATCTACACAACAGCCCTTGCGTAACCTCTCGCAAACCCTCCTTTTGTCGAATTTCATACACAAATCGATACAACACACAAACAGTCGTTTTGTGTATTTATATTATAAATTGAAACGTCTTTTTAGCAGTCACTAAAAAGACGTGTCGATTTTCAATTTGATGGCTGCAACTCTAGAATTCTCTGTTTTGGTAAATTTGTGACCTTGTTTATCCTATCTTACTTATTATGAAAATAATGAGCATTTCTTTATGTAGAACATGACTCGTAGAAGCTTCAACTAAATCATACGTGACCCTTAGGCAATCGTCGGAGTATACACTACCCATAACGTGATTGACGTCCGACATGTAAAAAAAAAACTTAAAAGGGACTAAAAAATATTGATCGGATTACTCAAATTGAAGGCCAGCTGCGGGACAGTTTGCGGACGCCGCACTTTTTTTTACATTTTCGCAACAATCCATCAATACTGCACCATTCAACGACTTCCGATCTCAAAAGTCCAATTTCATTTCAATTCGGACGTATCTAATTGTGGATTCATTAATCTTTAGCCTCACATCTCCTGCCACTTGTGCTTGGTCAGTTGTTGACAGGAAATCGATTTTAGTTTTTTTTTACAAACTAATAGAGAGTTACAAATTCCCAGAGTAATTATCTTGCTGTTAAGAGATTGGTTATATCGCTACTATTAGTACATTGAATTAATTTTCATGACTGCAATAAAATTTTAGGCGTAGCAATTTCAATTAAGCTTTAATAAATCGTAAACTTCGGGATTTTTAAACTTACTTCAAGCTATTTAGGTTAAGAAGGTTCAGCTATATTTGCTGCGGTCGGTCCGCGGGTACGTGGACTATTTAAGAGTTACCGAGACTCCTCCGTGCCTTGAAAAGCAAGTTTAAGCCGTTGGTCCCGGCTGGCACTTGTAGATCTCTGACAATCGTTACGGATCGGAAGCTAGAAGTCCGACAACAAGTCTAACCAGGAGGTATCCTGTTGCCCGATGGTTGTCGAGATCAGATAAGCAGTTGCTCCATGTAAAATACAGGTACTCAGATACATCCGGTTTAACTGGTAGCCGACCCTAACATAGTTGGGAAAAGGCTAGGCAAATCATGACTTCAAGCTGTCATATATTACTTATTCCTGAACATTTATCTTTAAAAAAAGCTTGAAATATGTAGCAAAAAATGTATATCATTAGTGTTTTTAAAAGCAATAATTACTGCTTAAAATAAATACGACACTTCTTCGTATACATGTAAGTAAGTTTCTGTAGATTTCTGTCAACAAATAGTTCGAAATGCTCACGATTAATAAGTTCTCGGGAAACAAGAACTTAACGTCGTAAGCGCGTTTCACGCACCCATAAAAAGTGTTACAGATTTAACTTAACTTTTTATAAATACTTATATCGACAAAATTGACATCTCGATCCTTTGAGGTTTTTAATAACCGTTTCCTGTCCAATATAACATAGAATAGAATGTTGCATAGAAAACATTAGTGTCAAAAGAGCATTTAATACAGATTTACCATTGTGTGGGCGAACGTCACTCAAAATTATATCAATGCCGAAGTTTTATCATAAAAGGACAATGCAAGTTTGTACGATGTAGGTAGCTATTAAAATATTGTTGAAATTTAGCAACGCGTAAACACGTGCATGATCTCTGGCAAGACTTGTTTTGATTGATTACTTGAATAAGTTTCATGTAAAACAATTGTCAGCAACATGTGAATTAGAACATAGACAGCACAGCGTTATTTTATGGATGCTGGCTCAATGTAAAAATAAGAGAAATGTAAATGATTGCATGGAAATAATGTTCTGTATGTAGGCAATTTTTGATACTTATATAAGAATATACAAGTACTAGTATCGTGTATAAGAATATACAAGTATCAAAAATTGCACAATTATTCCTGGTTGCAAACTTTTTGCATCAGGTCAAAATAAAGCCATAGAATATTATATTTCTTCAGAAAGAAAATATCCCATTTCCGCATCTTCCTACACAACAATGAGTGCGCCAACAAACTATTCAAATACGACGCAGGCATACACCCAAATATTTTTTGCCCACAGCGAATTAATGGATAACCAAAACCAATGCAAAATAAAAAATAGCCTTATTAAATGTTGGTTTCGCGTAATAACACGTTGGTGGTTTTTGCTTTGTTTCCAAGAGCCACGGCAAGATATCCGGTTACGGCCGTTAAATATTTTGCCTCACGATGAAAGGGAAACTTATAGTTTTTTTCTACGAGATTTCGTTTTTGCTCTCTAAACGCGGAAGTCGTATACACTTATGCAAAAGCTGGATTTCAGAATCGGTTTCGCTTTTATTTCTTTGTTAAGCACCAAATAACATACAATTACATACGTTCACATTCATAGAGTAACGAACTTCTATAATAACATTGCCGACTTATTGTTAAAACTTTGCAAGTAATTGAATTGCTTTTTAAGTTTTCGCAGATATTCGTTTTTCAACGTATTAAGTCAAATATCTACATTTTTGCTGAATTCAAAGAATTTTTGCAAAGGAACATTTATCAAGCCCACAAAGAGAGTGAAACCTCTCTCAAAAGATGCCTGCTCCGGACAGATTTAATTTGTTGCGAAGGCCTTTATAATTGGAACATAAAGATTGCGAGTAATTAATTTTCGCAGCGAGTCAGAAGCAAAGAGGCCGCGCATTGAGCCTGAGCGGCGGCACCACCGCGCCTAATTAATATTAATGACCCCAGGAGGCGCCGCGTCCGCGCCCGCGCCCGCACCCGCCGGCCACCTCGCGCTCAGCTTCCTCTATCAGACACCTACACATAGTCGCGTTAATTCTGTCTTATGCCTTGATATGCTTTTACAGGAATGTGAGAGCCGAGTGAGAGTGTCGCGGTGTACGTGGGCGGTGTAGCGCACACGAGACATTGTTTGATTAGATATGTGCGAGGATGGATGGGCGGCGCGCGGGCGGGGCGCGGTGACCGATGAGACTCCGCTAAAAGCCGGACGGAAGCCACGGACACCCGACTCAGGTTTCACCAACCGTGGGATTCGACGCAATCCCGCCAGGGTTGATGCAATGGCCATGTTTGACATTAGGCGTCATATTTAACGTTTGCAAATAAATGTAGTTTGTCACGATTGCGACCGCAAGAAAATACTAAATCGCTATATTTTTTTAAATATGATATTATTTCTATATCCAATTTAAAGTACGTATCATAATTAGAGAAAGATATAATTTGCATTTAAACTCATGTGACGAATATCCACATGCGGTGGCAGCAAACGTCCACGATTAATTCTGGTTAGATCCAAAATGTGAAAATAGCCTGAAAAGAGAAAAATAAATTTAGTTTCTGTAGAAACGCTTGTGGACTAATACATCCCCTAGAAGTATTTAGAAGTCGGTGTCTCCAAGTTACAGTTATCAATATTTTGCCACCAACTTCTAGAGCGATGTATTGGTTCACAAGCGTTTTAAAAATAAATAATATATTTTTCTCTTTTCAGTGTTTTTGAAAGCCTGTTGTATTTTGTAAAAAAAATAGTGTCTCGATCGTATTATCTTGTCAGTATAAATTCGTGTACCTAAACCTACACAACACTTTTGCAATTTTGTTGCAATAAGCATAATTAATCATCAAAAGACCACCAAAAAAAACATACAGTCGAATTGAGAACCTCCTCCTTTTTTAAGTCTGTTGAAAAGAGATATGTGTACCTAAAATGATGTAAATTATGAATATATTATAAAATCTAATGTAGTGACAGCCCTGCTGTTATTGCACAAGCAAAAGATGAGCGATATTCCGCGAGTTCTTCCTGCGGGTCCATATGCGAGCTGTCTCATCCACACTTAGCCATGTATAAACAAAATCCACTGCGCCACGTCAAACATCAGTTTTTGTTCCCTTCTGTCTACATCAATGAGTTCAATTCCTAACCAACTAATCTGTATTCTCAAAGTACTTACTGTATTATCGATGTATATACATAATTATTATGTGATATTTAAACATTTTACTTAACGTTTAAAAATATTTATTGGTTGATGTCTTCGATATTTCTCTCCACATTTTAGATCAAAGAGCTAACTAAAAACGAGTGTTTTTAAGTGATCTTTTGATGGCTCACCAAGAGGTACGGTCCGTTGAGCGACTATACCTACTTAAATAAAAAAACGTACCGAGACCCTACAATACATTACCAGATAGCATTATTTATTCCTTACTGAAACTTTTTACCAATGTCTCATAAGGTAAATTTGGAGTAGTAAACCATATGAAAATAGTAACGTATTGTAGTTTCGTGGCGCTAAACGCAGTAATTCATATGCTCTCAAAGCTACTAGATATATCCATAAGCTAGGTAAACATTCATATTTTTTACCATGATAGATTTAGGTCAATAGAACGGACATTTGAATTCAACAAATTTTCAAAAAGCGGCTTTTATCAATAGGAATGGTTAACATCAGTTAAAAGTAACATTTCGCGCGGCTTCACTTCTACAAAAACCGGAGCAAATGTAGGTAAGAAGGTTATAATCGAGCTCAAAGTGGGTTAAGCAAAAAGCGGCATATGTTTTATTAAAAAAAATCCTTTGAGACGCATAATGTGCACGTGTGTGCGCTCTTGAGTGCATGCGAGCGAAAGTCTTCGCGTGCGCTGCACTACGCAGGCACGTCACGACCTGAGTGTTGACATTGAAGCTTACAATGCTAATACGTGGCGTATATATTGACTTTTAGCTAAGACTGACACGCTGATTTATTATACCTAGTCTTTTTTGTACTATATTAAACCAATAATTAACACTGTTATGAATGAAAATTATAAAAGGTCCGCTTAAAAATATTTAAAAGTAAAGTAATATTTACACATCAAGGTGAACGATTAGTAAAAGTTCAGATTCTGCTCAAAAACCAAATTTCCTCGAATTAGGAGGTGTACATATTACAAATTGTAAGTATTTAGACTATCAATTGTTAGGTTTCGTTTGCTTACGATTCTCTGCGGTCTCGTAGTGCATTGAAGCGATAGTTTGCTTGCGTTACTCGGGACCACTAGAGTGTGAAATCACCCGTTCATGTACTATTGTGAAGGGCTTGTACACATGCCGACAAAGTTCTTTAAGGCATCACTGACTGGACTAACAACCCGAATTAGAAATACAAGTTCAATAGAACACTCGAGTATTATCCACTCGAAACCAAATAAAATACATTTAAAAGGAATTTGGTTAAACATTAAGTACCTACCAACACAATTTAACAGATAATTGTAGCTAGAGCTTGCGACTGTTTTATTATAAAGCGGAAGTGTAATGGTGCAATTAGACGTCCAACTTTATTATAAAATCAATATCGCATTCAGCATCTTGATATTCTGGGATGGAACATAAAGAGGATCCTACGTAGGTACTTAAAGGTAGTTTAGTTCCCATTTAAGTCTTGTCGCAATAGTTCGTCCCTTATTGGTGCCTACTTTGAACTGAATATTTTACGATACCTAACTACCTTTTTCGTTTAGTGAGATGTACTCAAAACCAATGTGGTTCAAATGTTTACTTCCCTCCAAAAATAAGTATAAATACATAGAGAATCATAAATATCATTTAGCAAATCATATATGTAACCCCGGGTAGGTATGATAACAATGGGTTTGAAACCAGAGCCGCTCGCAATCCGACCCGACAAAAGACACCATGGAAAGTGCAAGTGTTGCAATAATACTTCATTTCCACTCTTCCAGTTACGCATTCCGATATTTTTTTTATCATTCGTTTTGTTTGCCCTTCAGACGCTAGATATAAATGATCGAAACTGCGATATCGATTTTCAATACTACATCAATAAGTAACAAATCTTAACAGTAAGAACTCTGAAATTTAAACCATATTACCTTGACACAAAGTGAGTATTCCTATTATTGCTCAGGTTTTTGTGAGAAAAAAATAATCCTTACCTGTACACAAAGGAGAGATTTAGGTGAATATGCTCGCAAAAACTATTTCCATTAAGTACCACAAAATACAATCAAATTGTGCAAAATGGTTAAATCATATTAGTCCATGATACAGAGATGATGATGATGATGACCTACAATTACAAATTTGTCAAGAACATTTTTATTTAAATTAATTATATTGATTTAATCCCTATAGGCAGTGGCAATATAAGTCGAATGGGATAACATTTCTTAATATAATATACATATATGTATATACCTATGTAAGACAATCAAATTATAAGAAATACCTACCAGTAATTTCTACGTAGTGTAGTTACTTAATTATGTACTACTATTAATAGCCATTTGATTGTAAAGTAACAAACTATCGATCCATCGACAACTTAATGTACCTAGGTGGCATAACGACTGGTTTCTCTAAAATTCAAATATTTTTCTATACTTTTTCATTAATCTCATTCTTGATAATCTTAATTTGCATATTTTTTTTTATAATTTCCATGTGATAATTAGATAGGTATACTAAATAAAAATGTATACCGTAAATTCTAATTTAAAACAAATTATAAAAGCACAATCAGTTTAGTATTCACTTTTCGGCGAACGACTACGAATCAGATTTACGAATCTACAATATATTTTTTAAGAAGCTGCCTGGATGAGCACTGGCACATGTTACTGTAACGTAAGTACCTATTTAGTTATTTCAAAGTTTTCAACCTAATAGGGGTAGTTAACGTTTAAAAGTGTTAGCTGTATTTTTATGAAAACGGCTACGAACCTCTTTCTTGCACAATATTTTTGGTTTGGTCAAAACACATGTTTTCAAGTCGTTATTGAAAAGAAGATAGAAATGGATATCTCCTGCATACTTAGTGAAAAACGATACATCCTTTCATAGGAGTATCCCAAAGCCGAGTAATTAACCCGACTTTTTGTGACCATCCCTATACATTTGATTTATTTTAGGCTCATTCGTAAAAGAAGAATTTGCGAAATATAACAGCCCATTCTGTGCATTAAACTACGTTTCTCAATCTTTCGTAAATTAAAGCATTTTCCTCTTGGGGACACCACAACATATTAGGAAATAAATAATCAATACATCTCTTTTATCATTATTGCCTTTACCATTAACATTATAGTGGTACATATAGCAATTAACAGACCAGGCAATCATTTGAACTTCATAAACCATACAACAACCTCGTCTTATGAATATCATGCTCATAAAACTTTGAGACACACAATGACTCGGTGGTCGGTCCCTTCAACGGAGGCGATTCCGGGAACACAGTAAAAAGCGCAGGTATATTCGAGAGTGAAAGGGTCTGTGCAATACGAGAGCGCCGCAGTTTCTCCTGCGATACTGACCTTCGGTTTTTGTTCGATCAGATGCGCCACACTGATCCTTTACTAAATGTTAAGCAGAAACACGTGGGAATATGCGCCCTTCGCGCAGATTGACAGAGATTTCATTATTATTTGCATTCTATGAAATTGTATTAAAAGGTTCCTGTCATTTGTGTGTATCCTGATCTGTATCTGTTCTTCAGTAAGCTCAGTTCTATGATGCGAGTTTCGTGATAAACCCAGAATTTGCAATTTTATTTGAACCTTTTTTCAGTAGGCCTATCTTCCCTATATTAATAAAGTTGCTATATCCCGTCTGAAGTTCCTGAAAAAAATAATTTTAATCAAGTAAATATAATTCTTATAACGGAGCAAACGATTGTCTATGATCTTACAGTATACCATTATGTTACCCGCCTATTGCTCACATAGAAAGCCCTACCTACGTATTAAAAATTCCAATAAACTCTTTACGTAGGTGTTTATGCCTACATAATTCTTAAAGAAAAAAAGTATGAAGGTAGTCATAATAACCCAACGCCATCGATATTGTAATAGCTGACGTAATCATTGTCAGTAGTTAGTTCCCACGCGAGCTTACATGTTCTATTTAAACAGCAAATCGAACCAGACCCTTTCCTACGTTAAATTTGAATGTTTGACGTGAAATTTTATTTGCGCAAACTTTTTTTCTATGCAAGGCGTCGATGCACTTTCTACAGTACGCATCGTGGGAATGCAGGTGAGGAAGGGTTTCGTATCAACCGATACATTGTTCGCCCCCGACTTCAGCCCGGTTGCACAAAAGTTAACTTAGCCTATTGTGGACACGTCAAGTGAAGTTCGCCTAATAGATAATTTATAGCTGCCGCAGTCCGCCTCAGATGATCCAACTTTAAAATATTAGGGTTGTTTTGGGTCCTTGCGACATACCATATATCTTGGACCTCATATTTAAAGATTTGGCAAGATAATTTGCTTCGGCTTCTTTGTTGTCAACCTGCTATTTTTGTGCTTAGATACGTTTTGTTTAATTGGTGCTTTTGTTTCTTAAATCGTTTTATTCGTACAAAGGACATGATAAATGAATGGTGATTTTTTACCGAACCTTACGATTTAAAAAAAACCGTCCAAGTGCGATTCGGACTCGCGGACCGAGGGTTCCGAATGGAGAACGCAGATACTGACAGACGGACAACAAAGTGAAAACATAATTTAAGGTTTCTTTTTTATCATTTTTGGTACGATACCCTAAAAGTCATTTAAAAGGATCGGTGATTCTACAAGTTATTCATAAAATCTTGCTTTATTTTCATTATTAAATGCATAATCAATTACCAGAATTACTAATTGCACTGTGACTCCGAAGAAACCAATAAGTCGTAATAATAAATACGTAAAGTATTAATTAGTGTTTAAAAGAGTGCATATAAGTGGTATGGGTAAGTATGTAAGGAGGTACGAAACACATGCCACAAAAAATGAGTATGAATGTGGATGGACAAAGGATGGATGGATTGCTTGAAAGATGATATGAATGAGACGAGAGTGAATGATAGCATGACGGCTATCATAGAAGCAAAAAGCATATTGCGCCGATCCCGAATAGGATGGGAACATAGCACAAAGAAGAAGACAGATTAATTAGTGTCTAATCTATATAATGAATTCAAACACTTTGACGAACATTGGTAAATTCTATTACTGTTACAGACTTAACATCTTTATCGCCAAATAGCGCAAGCATAATCCCTTTAAATGTAGATGTGTAAAGTAGAATTATAACCACGCTGACAAGCCCTCAAGCGCTCACGAGCAAGCAAGGTGTTACCACTCTAATCCTCGTGTAGGGCCCAGCATCACGTCACATCACCCGACGCTTTCGCCCACTTTATGACACTTGCATAAACGTAAAATCAACAAAGGTTAATTTTAACTGTCAGCGGATTAACGTCTATATTCGAATGTTTCGTACAGATTAACGAGCGCGATAAATTCGCTACGCACGTGTAATGTTTCATTTGCAACACGCTACCCTGAGAGGCATATTTTAAACATTTAATATCGGAAATGATACACACACTTAAATCGTTTAGGTTATAAAAACCTAATGCTAGCTAGAACAATGCAAAACATAATATAATTTGACGTTACTTAACGCAACTTTGTATATTTTTTTCTTCAGGATAACAAATGATTACGTAATATAATAATAAAAAATACAATCCAAAAAAACAACAGTTCTATGAGCTACGTGGAAAACTATCAAAACAGAATGTTAATTTAAAATACAAGTAGCTATCAATATTATAAATTGCCTGTTAGCGTTGCTACGCGCGCTGCAATATCGTAGCGTGGTAGTCATTCACCGCGTACCAGGGATAATATTTCTGTAGGTACATAAATGTTTATATACACAAGCTACCATGATTTACGTTTCCACTAAACCCCATCCAACATCCCCTTTTAAAACGACAATTAACCCAACCCTTTCACTGCCGAAAGGGCACGCCCTATGTAAAGTTGCATGGCGTAGATGACGCCACGGATTTATTTATACCGTAACCCTTTCACCCAATCGAAAAGCGTCATGCAATGATAAAAAAATAAATAAACCATGCTGCGCCACGCCGCCGCCCGTGTCGGTAAAAAACTTAAAAGAAGGAGCGGCGCGCGCGCGGCTTCGGTAGGGGTCTAATAATAACCCTTTCGCGGTGGTAGGGTTAACAGCCAATCCCGTGTAAGGCGTGGCTCATCTCTAAGTGAATCTGTACGTTTTTTATAGCTTCTGATTAAGATTATGGATCTTGGTTTTTGTTGGATATTGAATTACGAGTTCCCGAAACCTGTTCCCGACAATCAAACTTGTATGGTTGTTTGTGAACAAACGGTTTTCGAATAAAAAATGTCTGATCGGTATTTTTTTCTTTAGTCTTTATTCATATTTATGTCAGATAAATGGATATATTTAATAATAAGTTGAATTTTACATTCTGTCCTAGTAATGACTTTCACAAAGCCTTGCGAGACGTAAAAAAAAATCTTTCATTACTGCAAGTAGGTATGTCTATTATACATATGGCAATGCCCCACCTACAGACAACATTTGGATGAGTTGTAAACGCAATGGCAGCGTGGTGATGTGGTGTATCGTGGTGATATAAAATGTTCCCGCATGCGACCACAAATGAATTAAGTACCATCACCCTCTCCCATCAATTGAACACAACCGGCCATATTTGTTTAGTACAGTCGTCGAGAAATGGTCAATGCGCAATGAAAGAGATTTATCCAAAATGGTAAGTGAACACATTTTATTCATAAACGTATTTTAACTAGACAACGTCTATCGTCTACTCTAATCTCACATCATTGAAATATGAATTAAGAAGTTTATAATTATGGTAACATTTATTCTGATCGATTTACGAGTAGCAATGAATTAATAAAATAATGTTCGATAAGCTTGTCATAGCAACACTTAAACACTTTTAAAATACTTCAAATTTATGTAATTTGGCTAAATAGTCAATGTTAATTTCTGACAGATCTTTCATCCAGCCATAAACTATATCTCAGCTATAACTAATCAAGCCGGCAAAGGTATTGATTAGTGCTTAGAGAAAAAAAAACTCCAATGGACTTTGTAATTTTTACTATACTATAAATTAAAATTATACATACTCGTATCTGTTTGAAACATAAACGGGTCAGTACCATATACATTATATGGATTTATTAAACTCAAAACGTTTTTGTGTGCTGTTGTACTCACAATTTGAGAGAACATATTTACAAATTATCACTTATTCAGTTTATGGAGATTCATATTATTATCATTGACACGATATCCTTGTTAGAGTTATTAAAAGCGTTTTAAAATTTAACCTTGCATATTTCTGACATGCATTAAGTACACCTTATGGAAGAATTAAAACTTATGCCTACGAATAAGTTTCGGAACTGACTATGAAGTTGGCTTCAGAAATGTGCACAGGATTCAGCATGTCACGTTTCACACGGCCCATACCGATACTTATTATGAAAGGCGAAATATTCAACAAATTACTTTAATTATGGCCCAAACAAATTCCAGCAACTTGATTGAATTAAAATGGTTATAAAACCTCGTACTAACAAAAGTACGTTGAATAAGTAATGTATCACCGACACGTCATGGACTCATGATACTCCCAGAGCAACAATAACTGTATGAAGCATAAATTGTCCCCTATGAGTGCAGGCCAATTATGAATGTGTTTTGGCCGAATTTTCCTTTTTTTGGAAATAATGAGGTGCCTTTTAAAACGTCATAAAGCGGCGTTCGGTCCGCGCACTGATAGGGGCGTATTCACACTGCAGTGGTCGCTATGAGGGCGATTGTTTCTTCCTAATTGGTTAAGTAGTACGACCTAATTGCCACTGGACACGACACCTTCTGACTGCTGCCTAATTGCCTCTCCCGCGTTTATTTAATTTATATTTATCATTCGGTTGATGCACCCTTTTTGGGACTACTTAATATAGTAAGCATATCGTCAAGTCTTGTCTATACAACATAATAAAGAAATAATATTTTTACTTATAACTTTAAATATCCTATATTTGATTACGAAATTGATTGAAACCTCCTGCTCATGATATTCTACCATCATCCAAAAAAAAAATCTAATAATAATGAAAAATATAGCAATTTAAAAAACCATAATTCATAGCTATTATAACAAACAACAGTAATCGTTCGTGTAAACAAATTAAGCATAAACGAATGACGGACGCGCGGTTTTACGTCGGTTAGGCCAGTTTATCACTGTTGTAATCCGACGCGCATTAGTCAAATTAACACGGCATAAAGTTTGGCGTGCCCAGTGATTAGTTAGCGGACGCCGCGGGTGTGACTCTGCCTAATTGACCTAAAAGTACTGGACACGAATCGGTCGAAACTACAACCCGCGAGGGCTGTCCATGAATCTGGGAAGTAGTTTTTAGTTTTTCTGAAGATAATGTCAACACTTGCAATAAATAACGAGCTAATACGATGTTACGGAGTTAGATATTTTCCTAATCCGACAACTATGAGCCTTAACCAAAATAAAAAAAAAAACAATAAATAAAAAAACTACTTAATGATATTATGGTCATACCTAATGTGTGAATCACACTGGTAACTATATTTCCAGAATAAAGTATGTTCTGTTAATTTTAATTAGTAACACTAATAACCAGTAAGCATTTGAAATTATCACGAAACCTATTCAACAATGCTACGCGTATAATAACAGTTTAGTAATCTTATCAGTGACTACCGTATTACAAGCTTGATAGCCCTGTTTGGAGCCGGCATGGTAATGTGGCGGATTGATAGGCCCTCGCCCACTAACCCTAATCAAATTAATGGCAACTGAATTCTGATTAACGCCAGTGGTCGCACCATACATTTCTATAGCGGAGCCGCGACTGCCGGGCGTGGCCGATTTATCGCACCTTTTAGCCCATTCAAATAGCTATCAGTGGAATATAGCAGTTTTATTCATTGTTGTTAAAATAATAGATAACTTTGAATCTAGGTTCGGTCATAGAAGGTTTTTGTAATTTGCTCTGTTTAATAGATGCACTCAATCGATCTTATACATATTTCGAAAAACACACCTAACTCATAATCTTAACTGTTTTTTTTTATTTAAATCAAAATTGGACTATAGTAAAACAATTAATAAAATGAAAGTCATTAGAAAACATTAACTATGTATTCATTTGGAGTTTTTTATTAATGTTCGATTGCGCTACAAGTCATTGTATTATAATGTTCTAGTAAATTACTCTTTATTCAGCAAAATGTAATATTGAAGTTTGACAGAATATATTCAAATTTTAGTTAATCTCACAAGAAGTATACTTTTAATGGACTTTGAAATTGTTTCATCAGATCGCGGTGAGCTTTCAGCGTAGCGGGCTTAATGCACAAGTTGTAAGGAGAGGAACATAATGTACTGAGACAATGGGCAGTAGGGGCAATAGGCACAATCTTGTGTCAGTGTGTCCGCACTGTGCCGATGTGCGATATTAGCTGCCTGCACCACACGCGGTAATGGCGGCCACGTCACTGCGTGTCGTCTACTTATTCCTTCTCTAAAGTTTGTTTGACATAATTAAAATCCATCTCGGCGAACGTCACGCGGACACATCCGACGTGTAATTTTCCTTTCAAAGAGAACTTCCGTTTTAGCTCCTCCCCCGCCTAATGAAAGATTACTTTCCTCCGCCTAAAAAGGCTTTTAAGCAACGCCAACGAAATGACCGAAGTTTTATACTTTAATGACTTAGTGCAAAATTTGCCGATTTTCGAAGAAATTTTAAACTTAGATTAAGATTTCGATGTTTGAAACTGCGAGATGTTTTCGAGAGAATTTTGCAAAGCTTATGTACTTTGAGCGAGAATTATGAATTTTAAGCAATCTAGTCTAATTGCTTTTTAATTGCTTTTTATGAATAAGAGACTCGTGACGAATATTAAAAGATGTTTGTTTTCCATTACTCATTTTAATCAGAGACAGAACAAGACAACTTTAACAATAATTATTAGCATAGAAAATAATACTGTAGGTAGGTACAACAAATATAATATGCAATCCTAAAACAAACACTCATTATACATATATATTTAAAATGTTATTTACAATAAATACCTAATTCTTCACATCAGTCCATAACGCATCGTCACATTGCATGCGAGAACTAATTATAAAGTAAAAGGAATTAGCAATAACAATTTATCTCATACAAGAAAAAGGAGTGTCCATCGTTTGTAAAAGGAACAATAAGATCAGTCGGGTACAGAACTATAACGAGACACCGGCGGTCCACGGACGCATTTATTAATTGCGAGCTCCCTTCGCGTGGCCGCACGGAGGGCGCAAAAACGCGTCCTCCCGAGCCCTGTCAGCGAGGGAAAAAATCAGTGAGCGATCGTCCCCTCGCGGCCGAGTCCATCATATTGATTGAGGGAGGGACTACCATTGGTCAGCGTCCCCCGCGCCCGTTCATTTATTATAGACACTGTGATGCTGCCGGCTGGTCCACCAAGTCGGTACTGTACTAACATTCTTGCCAATTCATTGTAATGCATTTTTGTGAGTTTATCAATCGATACTTATCGTTATTCGTCAGTCACAAAGGAAAGGCATTGAGATATTTTTTCAATTGTAGATAGATATCTTTTCAACATATTTGACCTCTATTTTTTATATAGATGTCTTTCTAAACAAATTTCTAATTTATATAATATCACTTATTTTGTATAAAATCTTCAACATAATAGACGACCTTAATTTCTCGACCCACATAGATTGATACAAATTACGCAAAGCCACCTACGCAACTTTTAAATGGGCTACAAAGAAATCGTTTAAGAGATAAGTTAGAGATGACACGGGTAAGCGAAGTTGACTCCCAACAGAATTACAATCTTTGAGATAACATTTTTACATTAGAATGTCTGAAGGAAGCCGTCATCGGCGACGATAACGAGACAACTAAGATTCGTGAAGTGTCCCTAGTCTCTCCGGAAACGAACTGTGGCCGCGACTCTATTACAAATCCGAAGAAAATAAAAGCTTCGGGGGTGAAGGGAAAGTTTTATTCTCCTTAAAATATGTAGAGAAAGTGAAAAGTAAGAGAGGGTGGCGGTGGGGGCCCCACTCCCGCCAGCGGTCAGCGAAGGGATGATGGATCACCGCGCGCCGTGCCAACCAACCTTCTCTTCGGTTCTCAATTACACCAACACATAACATCTCATTTCGGATGATATGTTTGCGTATATTTTTGTACTTACGCCCATTTTATGTAAGAATCTGTGAATATCGACAGATACGTCGATATATTGGGATGTATAAGCACTTTGCTTTCTGTTATCAAAGCGATTATAAGACACGCTGTTTCGTAATGTATTTTATCTTTTATTATAGGATAGATATATACAGATTGTTAGGCCTCTAGTTAGCTACATAGATTACTCAGGTACATGATACATATGAATAGAGTACACCGGACCCACGACTCTTGGGCGCTCTCTCAAAAATACTACACTGGTTTAATGCTAACAACTTATTATTAAATGAAAAAAAGACAAAAGTCATTAAATTTAGTACACCCAACGTTAAGCAAGTAGAAACCAGTGTAATCATCAAAGGCGAAGAGTTGAGCCCTGTAAATACCACAGTTTTCTTAGGCATTACTTTGGATGCCAAGCTTCAGTGGGGCCCACACATAGAAAAATTGTCGAAAAAGCTCAGCTCTGCCGCGTACGCCGTGAGAAAGATTCGAAATCTTACGGATATAGAGACTGCTCGCTTAGTATACTTTAGTTATTTTCATAGCGTGATGTCGTACGGCATTCTGTTGTGGGGGAATGCCGCTGACATTCAGACTATTTTTGTTTTGCAGAAAAGAGCTGTTCGATCAGTTTATAAGCTAAGTCCCAGACACTCACTCAGAGAAATGTTCAAAGAAATAAATATAATGACTGTTCCATCTCAGTACATTTACGAAAACTTGTTGTATGCACATAAAAACGCAAATATTTTTACAAAATACAGTGATGTTCATAATATTAACACAAGGAATAAACACAGATTCGTTATTCCCGCTACCAGGCTCCAGAAGATAAGCGGCTCATTTAAATGCCAATGTATACGCTTCTACAATAAAATTCCTAGCCATATTCAAAATTTAAGCCTTAATAAATTCAAATCATACATTAAGCAGTCATTATGTCGCAAAGCTTATTACTCTGTTAAGGACTACCTAGATGACAAAAAGGCTTGGGAATAAGCTGTTTCAATTCTTGCACCTTTATGTATGGGCTATCGGTATTTTTTCCTTTTTTGATATTTAGCATACAGTGTGACATGTAATAATAGGTTTTTTTAATGATTATTTTATTCACATTGACATGTTTATTCTTATTGTTATTTTATAAGCATTGACATTATTACCTACTTTTTAAAGTAGCTCAAATTATTTGATTGTTAATGTGTGTACAATGTGGGCTTTCTCTCTCTTTTTTTTTTTTTCTCTTTTATTTATTGCCTTAATATTTAGTTTCATTTGCGTCTGACGGTTCGAGTATTTCATGTGGCCTACCCAAATGTCCTTTCTGGGGGTATTGTTCGTTGGATTGTAAGTTCCTAAGTTACTGTTGAGCTAACAAAGACCGACACTTGCGTGCCAACGGAATGGACAGGCCCACTCGGATCTGTATGATTCTTTCTTCAAAAGGTCATTTCAGACTCGAGCCTATGTTGTACATCCATGATGCAATTACATTATGTCTGGACCTTAAAAGAGACTTTGACCCTTGAGTTTGTTTCGGTGTTTCTTCTCAAGGCAGTCAGATAGGAAATACCGGCCTCATCTAGCTTTAAAAAATAATTGACGTGTAAAAGTGTTATTTTATAACCCATTTGCAAAATAAATATCATTTATCATTTATCATTTATCATTTATCACTTGTGTGACATTGCAAACTTGAACATGTACTTACGAGGTCTCGAATTCTTCCATACGCAGAGTGAAGTTTATGCATCGTGCGAGCATGTGAGTGTGTGTGCCGTATGTGTCATGTGTGGGGTTCAGTGATGCGGTAGCCGGGTCGGTGTGGGCGCCCCCGCCCCGGCGCGTTGCTAGGCAACCGTTTGTTTTCGCGCCGACACTGGGCGGGATAGAAGGGGTAGGCTCATGATTGATCAGCCTATCCCGCTACCGAATGCCTACAGCCACATATTTTCTTGCGGATAACAAGCTCTTATGTTTGTATCAAGTTTGGTATAAATTGTGAAAATCCTAGTTTAGGTACCAGCCACTAAGGTTTTATGAAATTATGTAAATAGTTATTTTATAGAAAATACATACCATAGAATTTAATCGGACGTTCAAGTTTACTAGTGGCCGTACCGATTTAGATTTTTTTAACAACTAGTTAGATGTAGCCAGTTGTTATGAATATATCATAACAAAGACTTTTACTTCCCACTTTATTTATTTACCTACTCGGTACACCAGTATATAAAATAATAAGCTACACTATACGCCTCCATGAACACATACACACAAGATACGTATTACTTGTAAACAATACACCACAATAAACAGCCTCATCTGTACGAAAATAAACTAAGCTCGTATTGGTACTTAGCAGTACACAGATACGGAGAGGCTCTCAATTATCTGAGAGGACTTGGTAAGTCCTTGGCAACCACAATAATTTTACCGCTGCCTGGTAAAACACGCTTCTTAGTTCTTGGTAACCAACCTATTTGGACTATTTACGAACCATATTTTTCAAGTTTTTTTTGTAGAACCTTTTGTTCACCACATTATTTGTAACTGCCCAAATTGCGCCAATTTACTTGTCGGTTATTAAACAATTATGAGCTAGGTAGTTACTAGTTGTAGCTTTATTTCAGCATTTTTTTTTCAATCGGTAAGTTGTATTGCTGAAATCTAAATGCTGACACCACGTACCATATATAAATTAACACATTCACAAGATAAGCTCCGTTGCTAAAGTGAAAATGTCTTACTAAGCGATGATGATAGCTTATTATTTTGATATTTATCCGTGGCTATTTGTAAAAAGTAGTTTTTGAAAATTCAACAAGAGTGAAACAAAAAAATATTTGGAAAGATAAGTAGATTGTTTTACGTAAATTTATTATTCAACCAGTAGTTGCCTTGTCAGAGTGTAACAATCTCATGTAATTTGGCAGTATTGGGGTAGCTGAAGGTCAGACGACAGTTGCCCTGCATGAATTAAACTTTAATAGTTTACTACTTAACGGAAATATTGTTAAAATACTCGTAACTTTTATTATATACTACTTAGTTGTGATCCACAAAAGATACATATGTACACGAAAAATATGAAATACCCAAAAGCAAAGGTACACTAACCGAGACGTGTTCTTTACTCGTCCTTCATTCAGAACAATGCTTGCTACTTTATAATGACATTTCTAAAGAAACAATGGCTTTGAAAAAAAATTGGGTCCATGTTTTATGCGACACATATTTGCTAATTTAGTTCCAGTGTCGTTTTGAAGGGAATAAGGCAATTTTAGGCAATAATATTTAAAAATGCACCTTTTCAAAATCACTTCTCTTTGTTGTCGCTGTTACATTTTTTTACTTGACAAAAGAGTTTGTGCCAATATTCAAATTCGCAGAAGTGCAAAATCCACAGTTTGCATAACCGTTTTGAGTTACACAAATATTTCTTCTCTTATTTTGCAAAACAACAGCTGATTCAAACTGTTACCACGTTTCTAGCTTTATACAACGAAACTCAGCTCCCGTTTAAAAAAAAACCTTATAATTGTACACACAATTACACAATATTAATTTAGAAGAAAAAGCACCGACTCACCCTATAATTACATTTCAAAAGTCAAAGTAGAAAATGAGACTGAAATTAATTTACATTACTCGTCGTCGGCTCGAAAAAGAAGGGAAAACTAATAAGCTGTAATTACAACTAGCCTAATTGCAGCAGTTGACATCCTTTAGCCGAAAAAACTACCGCTCTAATCGAATTTAATGATAGGGTTACTGTAGACCTGACAGTGCGCGTAGCCGACGACAAATACTTTAGGACGAACTCATAGCGGTTAGTAGCAACGGTAGTTCCAGTTAGTAGACACCTACGATACAATTTTACTAATTCATTAAAAAAATTGTCCTCCTGGTGATTTCTCCCAGATTCATTAATTTTGATGTAAATTCGGGACAAAGAGTCAAATATGAAGCATTATAATCTAAGTTAGTCACTCGGAAAATGTAATAAAGCGGACATATTTCCATGCATATCTTATCAAGGAATTCCTCTCGTAGGTGGTGAGGTGCGGGGTGCGGGGGGCGGACGCGTGCCGCTCCAAATTACTGCTATTATTTTATAATCCCTCCTAGTTACGTTTTGAATATTAATGACATTCCACAGTTTTCCTTCAAACGATCCATTCTAAGCAAATTTCTTTTAATGACGCGTTCTTCCGACCATGGCTATTATACTACCAAGGCGGATTGGAATTACATCATTATGGCTGTTCTATATTTATACATTTTCTATTTAAAATGCTCTCACATAAAATAGATTCCCATCAACTTCATAGACTCTATATGATAGGTACATTTGAGTTAAACAACTCGGCTCGGCTCCGGTAGATGACCACCCCAAGAAGGTCTAATTGATAAAACCCCTTGCCTTCAGAAACCGAGAATGATATTATCTGCCCATACACGTAACGGTCTGTTAAATTATGCTAACAAAGTTATAAATGAACATCCACAATTATTAGACGCTGAGCCCGCGGGAGGACTGACTAATTAAAACATTCACCTACCGCGGTTCGACGGAAACTTGAAAAAACGTGGGCCTAACGGCTGCAATAAGGTGGATTTGACTTTTTATTGAGTCGTGTAAAAAACGCACACGCGCCTTCAAAATCCGATTAAAAAAGGGGTAGACGCGCGTCTTGAGAAAAAACTTTGGATCGTATAACCCTAATTCGAAAGGATACTGATAGAGCTATTTGATCGCCGTTAACGTTCAAACAGGCGATTGTTCCGATATCAATTAATTGGATCGTGTTTAATCGATAATCTTTCTGAAAAGCAATGTGGCTTTACATCTGCCTTTATAAAATATGGTAAAATATTTTTTATTTGCCATCGCTTTCCTATAATTTGGAATATTTTAAGATATATTAGCAATCATTTTATGAAACGGAGCTGTCAGTAATACAGGTTACTGTTTTTTCAAGTTTGTATGTAGGTAAGTAAGGTTTCCTTGTGAAAAACCATAGTATACCTTTCTGATTATCATCATGAAAAAGATTATAAACATTTGCAACAAAAAACGTGTGTCATAGTTATTAAGCACAGTCACAATAGTTACAAGCATTACTAGAGGACCCACACAGGCATATTCTATATAAAAAATCCTTTTTTGTAGGGCTACATTAACGCAATATGTTGTTTTATCAAATTCAATAATCCCGACCAACAGGTGCCGTTGTAAAAAACGAACCGTGTCCAAGGAAAGTTGTTTGCTGCCTCAACTGTCGCACCTATCTGATATTTTTTCAGTTCTATAAAAACTAACCCGATACAATATTCGTAACCGTTATTAATATTCACTTAACAATATAATGAAACCGTGTTTGTGTGTCTGTTCTGTTATTTATCTTTACTTTAAAGAAATCGACTTCCACAATACAAAGACTCCATTCTGCCAAGTGGTAGGTAGGCACATACACCCATAGCGGTGGTCCCAGGACTTGTAACTGTTCTGCTGACTATTCGAAGACCTTTTAATACGCGTTATAACTTGAATATGATTAAGGCTAATAATAGTGACCAGTGACATGGACAAGTACTATTATTTTCTATTAAAGTTGTAATCCAGACACAATCCAAAAACAATATTAATTTAAATATCTAAAGTGTCATATAAGTTTACTGTCCATCAGACAAAACCAAAGGAACTGCTTATATTTATTATCTTTTTAGGGCTGCGTGTGTCACAGCAAAAAAGGGTTGAATAAAGAAATATTTGAAAGTGAAACTTTACGCTCACCTGATGCGTCTACGCACGTTTTTTAACCTTTTTATGAGAGGAATGTGCATATGTTTTAAGTCGGGCTCAATTACGGACGCGTCCGGGCCACAAGTGCGCGCGCGCACAAAAAAGTCACAATAGAAGGGTTGGGGAAGAGTTGTAAAGGAATAATGTCCGTGTAAACATCGTGTAATTGCACACAACAGGTAAAAGGGTTCGCTTTAATATAACTTTTCTATGCTCACTTTACGCGGCTCGTTTTGTCGTGCTTACTATAAGAGACCCACAAAAAAACCAATTTGCATCATTCCGCGTCCATTAGATGTTGTGACAAAAGTGTTATGTACATATATAGTTTTTTACTTACTTACACATTGTTATACCTCAGAAGATGCTATTGCCGTAAGCGTTGCTCCATGCATCTGACTGCGAGGAAACTTTCACAATTTTTGTTGCACATCACAAAAAAATATTGCAAGTATTTCTACGCATACCAGACGCAGCTAGCTAATAATAAAATGTAGAGGTTTTGCCTATATTCTGTGACCATTTTTTCTAATCTCATAGGCAGTAATTACGTCATCTCACAGGTGATATTTACGTCATGTAATATTCCTATTGAATGTTATATCACTTATTTTAGAAAAGCTATTTACCGTCCCTACGTAGGCGTAAACACTACCTACTAATATTGCCAATTTCATTTATGATAATAATATAAAAAATAACATAATGAGCCCGTTTTCTGGAAGTATCATTATGTATCAAATTCTAAAAATGTATCAGATTATTTCTTAAATATATTCCACTCGTTTAGAAATTCTCGAAATATGTAGGTAGGTACTTACCTCCCAAATACAAAAGAACTTTCGTAGAACATTCCCTCTATTAGCGGTTTCAAGGGCCATTATAGTATTTCGGTGTGTCTATAGTCGCTGTCATAGAAATTGGAACATAAATCGAACAGTGACAATAAATAAAAAAGCACAAAAAGCTACCTCGACAATCAATCCGTACCCTTTATTGTACAACTGATAAAGGGATGAACAGACTAGTTGTCCGCGAAGCTAATTTATAAATGATTGAGATTTCATTTTTTTACAGTTTTGGGGTAAAAATGTGTGATAACGATCAGCTTTTTTATTAGTTCTATTTGTGTCCAATATTCAAAACCCTTTGTGTGTGAGATTTGGAACCTAGGCGTCGTTACGGAATGACGCAGTCTGCTAAGTTAAATTAGCTTTAAATTATTTATGAAAATAACTACGTCAAAAGTTATTTTTTGAATTTAAATCTTAATTAATTAACTAATATTATTGGTCGCTATTGCCTTCATAGAGTCATTAAATACGTTCTTCTATAATTACTTTAGATTTTCGTTTTCCCAAATCTCGTGTTTACACTGTAAAAAGATCTTTTAATTATTCTTTTCTCAATAATTAAACTATTTCAGTTATTATTCTTATAATAAAAGATCCTAATTCCCAACTGTCGATTCTAAAAAGGATTTTTTTGTATAATAACGGCAATCGATATACGTGAAGTAGTGATTACTAGTTTCAAAAGCACCCCTTTCTGACCCACTTTTTACCAGTTTTTAACAATTTTGGTGTTCCCTCTTCAAAGAGCTCCCTTTGAAAGACCGGGCGTGAACGAGTTGATGATATTACATTTTTTGTGAAGAAAGGAAATTTACGAACAATCTAGTGTATTAACAACAAAAACAGCGGAGTTGTACGCATTGTGAGAGTTTTTTGCAAGTTCGCGTGCGCTTGCGCGTCGGCGGGCATCCGTGCGAACCCTTCCCTGCGCGCGGATTGAGTCCGGAACCCTTCCTATGTGCGTGAGGGTCGCCGTACATGACGCGGCCGTGCCGCTGCAACGCCACAACGTCTCCACTGGGACCCGCCACATACGACCTTTCTCCCCGCACCCGCTCCGCTACAATTCGCATGTGTGCCACCCGACAGCTGCATCAGTTTTTATATACGCTCTCATATTTTTTCACAATTGTGTGGCGCAGCGCACCCTTGAAACAGTTTGCGTAATCGATGACAAAACTAAATATTCCACCCGGTAATTTCCGTATTTTTGGAATTCGAAATCGTTCGTCGAATACTGATGGGTTCGAAAAATAAATCCATTAGATCAAAAACTACGTATCACTGAATGAAATGTTTTTTTACATTTGTATCATTTGTTTCCACAGTTAATATCGCACTGTCTACGGCTTCTGAAGCTACTGTATCTGATTATTAGTAAATCGATTGGTTGTCAAATAAACAAAGTTTTTGAATAAAATTCTAATATGTGTAAATTTCAGAAGGATATCGCGACATCCAATCGCTTTCCGAGAAGTGATCGGTATTTTAATCTGCTGACACGATCTCAGCAGGTAGACAAGCGCTTTATCAGTTTCAAAACGATTATTTGCAATTATAATGGTAAAAAACTTGTTATTTTAAAGAATAGAACTTATATTATTATTTGTACATACATTAACTTACATATTTTTTAACCGACTTCAAAAAAAGGAGGAGGTTATCAATTCGACTGTATTTTTTTTTGTTTTTTTTTTTTTTTTTTTTTATGTTTGTTACCTCATAACTTGCGACTGAGTGAACCGATTTTCATGACTCTTTTTTTATTTGGAAGCTGGTGCTTCCCGTGTGGTCCCATATAAATTTTATCACTACCGGTTCAGCCGTTTTATAAATATATCAAAAATAACGATTTATCTCTACTTGCTGATATGCCAAATACTTAGATGATTTGGTTATATACGCTTATTACAACCTAAAAAGGTGGTGTGTTTATTTTGTTAAGATAGCAAGACCGAGACACTGAAAAGCGAAAAAAATAAAAAAACTTTTTACAAAAAAAACCGACTTCCAAAAAAAAACTGAAAAGTAAAAAATAATTTTTATTTAAACGCTTTACGACCAAAACATCGCTTTCGAAGTCGGTGGCGAAATACTAACAATAGTAACTTACAAGACACCGACTTCTAGAGCGATGTTTTGGTCGTAAAGCGTTTAAATAAAAAAAATTTTTTACTTTTCAGTTTTTTTTTTGGAAGTCGGTTTTTTTTTGTAAAAAGTTTTTTTTTGTCTTTTAAGTGTTTTGGAAGTCGAATATTTTTTTTGCCATGTTAGTGTTTTTATAAAATATCTGCATGAATTAGTGTATTCATGTATTTTTACATTTAATTTAACTTAAGGAATAGTGCAAGTTTTATGATAATCGGTTCAGTAGTTTGTTTCACTAACAAAATCAACGACGTGTTTTTGCAGCGATTGGAATTCACTTAACCGTCCATAGGTATCTTGAAGGGTAAAAAATATTATTATTTTTTAGATACCTTATACACAATTAAAGACGTATCTTGAACTGATAAATTTAAGTGGATTATTTGTAATTATTCTATTATTATCTTCAGAATCTGGAAACCTAGAACGTTCTGGACGATAAATAAAAATATCCTTGCGTCACTATACTACACCCTAATGGTACGAGCACTCACTAAAATAAATTATAATAATCACAACCGAACTCTTTGTGCGTATGTAAGGATTGAGCTTTATATAATTCACCCCATATAAGTTCACAATGAAGGCCGGTACCTACTATTGATTATGCAAAGCAAGGAGCGAGGATGCAATTGTCCGATTTTTGCGTCAAGGGACGGACGAGGACGACCGGACGCAGGGGATAGCCACGTAGCACCCCTATGTCTTACCCACGTACATGCATGCGTATAGGGCCCTGTACTGCTATTTTGTTATTATTAATTAGAATATAACAATCATAGAATGCTGATCTGTAAACACAAATATTTACGAACAAGATTCTTTGCCCTTCAAGTAAAAATACGTTCCATAAAATCATATTATTTTCCAAATACCTGAGCAGAAAATCACGAGTTAGAGCCGTCAATAAAAGAATCCTTTACGAATTTCCCATCTCACCTTACAAATTAAATAGCGACATCAAAGGTACGACGTCCACGACACTGGACAGACAGCAAACGTTAAATGAAAGATGGGCTCCCAAGCAACTATCGATTGAAAAGACACAATTAAAGTTAGAGTTAGGCAAGTACGCCGTTTGTTGTTCTGTTCCACGCTCGTGTGTGTAACCCCACAAAACTTTCATCTCTGGAGAGCGTGTGTGGGTGGGAGGGGCGGCCTCCCTCCGAAGGGAGTAAAAAGTAGTTGTGACTTGTTCACCTCTTTCGGTGTCGCCCACCGCGGCTGGATTTACTCGTGAGCTTTTTACTGCCCAATTTTATTATATACCTACATGGTTTAAATCGGTAACCAGTTACGTAAGTGATTTTGTTTATTATATAAAAATATTTTTTGTATGTTTGTCCTCTATACGTTCCTAATCCTTTAGCCAGCTTGTGATGAAACGTGAGTGGGGATTTCTGTCTCTGTACTGCAAATTTAAGGTTCATAACCCAAAAGTGGCATTGCAGCGCATCAGCTAATATATAATAGAGTACAATCTTATTCTTTTATATTATATATAAATTTTGTTATTGTTATAATTATTGTTTTGTATATACATAATATACAATACAAAAATAATTCGTATGACATAATAATGAATTGGACAAGCAAAAATCAAAGGCATTTGAAGAAATTATGAAAATCTCAAAAGAGGAATGATTGTTATACTTTTGTAAATAATATTTTATGCATGTTCTTTCTGTATTCACATAATAATAAAAAGAACTCAGTGATTGATTATATTACGATGATAAGCAATGTTTGAAATTTCAAATACTTTCTAAGTACTTATATGATTTTACTTGGTTGATCTGAAAATACACTTAAAGCATATTCTCATTAAACTATACATTATCATGTATAATGGAGCTGCTGTTACCTTTATTGGATTGCACGTGACATTGGCAATCGCTTACAAATAAGTTATGAACTATTTCTTTGCTTTTCTCTTTATACCCAGGCTAAGAATTTAGCTTTTTAGCTGATATAAGATTTTAGCTTTCAGGCTAAAAATTTTATAATCAGCAGTTATGAGCATTGCACAAATTGCACTTTGTACAATATAAAACTGTAAAAATAAAAGAAGAAAATGTGAAATCGCCACAATATCATATGCATTGTTTTGACACAAGATATTTAGCTATGGATAATAAGGTCTAATAGATGAAAGTATTCACGCGTTACTTCAATAAACGTCAATATAAAAGTTTATTATGGAAGTATGATATATTAGGTACTTGATGTCCATGTACTTCATTACATGGCTATCTTGATTCGTTTGCTAATAACTAGGGTATATTATTATATATTTTTCAAACACGTATATGTTTAAAAAATATTTTTGTGTGTCTCGTATGTATTCTTATACCATTTTTTTTAATTCTGATGAAACTTTGGTAAGTGGTTAAGGATATAGTAAGGTATTCAACGGTTACAAAGGCATTGGAACGCATACCAGGCAACAATAAATTTACTATAAACAAAATCAGTCTGTAATCGCCAATCTATTAAGTGCGAGCGGGGTCACCAATGCTCGTAGCGTCTGTGGCCTCTGTCAAACTTTAGGACCAACTCTTTAATTGGATGTTGATGATAACAAAAACCAGCATGGGTTACAAAATGCCTTGCATGCCTTTCACGTAATAATATTGCCTGTATTCTACAAGGATTAGCAAATTCAAATAGTTACGTTCTAGCGTGGGTTGAAAGCAAAATACAAGAGAATATATTGAGTCTTTGACAAACTATTATCGGCATGTCACATCAGTTGAAACGTTGTGACGCAAAGCCTTTACGTAAATATAAACAAGAGGCAAACCCAAAAATACTGTTCGACTGTTCTAGTACAAAGGTAGTCAAGCCCGCGGCTAGTGATGTGACATAAAACATACAGGCAAAGGGTTTGTGCGTGCAGACGCGTGTCGGGTGCCAAGACGATGCCTATCTGTCACTCCACCCCGTGTCTCACCGCCTCTCACCGCGTGGCACACACCACGCCATAAAAAATCCCTTCCACACATAAAATCGAACTCGTGCCCATCCGACACGCAACAATTGGATTCGACTGCGGGGACACGTTTTCTACTTAAAAAGTAAATTTTATTTTTAAAAAATAATCTTCCCCTGTACTACTGTCGGTTTAAAAAAGCCATAATACGTCCCTGACGATGAGCGCGCGCCGGCTGAAGATTTGACGCGCTCGCGCATGTGTTTATAATCGTCCCCTCGTAATTTAACATTTTTTCACAAAAATTTAAACCATACAGTACCTACACCGGTTACTGCGTTCATTGCATTTGCAAAAAAAACGCGAATTGTTAGTGTATCGAGCGGACATCAATAGAATAAAAAAATAAGTGGAGCCGTAGTTTTTCACGTGATCGTGGATGTCCGGGCGGCTGGACGTTATGGGCTCGGTAAGGGCGCAACGGTTTTTGTGTGACCCTCAATTTACAACACAAGAAGGGACATGACATCGTCTCCCCGTTGTACCTTGACATCTTGGCGGGCAAGGAATGTAATGTAAATTTAGTACAAAAACGGGAATTTAAATAAGTGTAGTGGCCCGGCAACTAGCCGGGGACCCTTCGCATATAATCGGTCATTATTAATACCGGCCTCTAACGACAAAAACACACGTATGCTGGTGACAGTGATCACTTATGTGTCCACTAGTCCGCCTTTTTTATTACCTACAACTTTGCAAATAGGTGGGTACACAGACTAATAATAAAACGGAGGTGTGTGTTGGCTGTGAGGAAGGCATATATCTAACAAGTAAGCGCCTTTCGCTTAATTTTCTTCCAAAATAAACTTATGTTAGTAGCATAAGTTAATCACTTACGTTATTAATATTTTTAATGTCTGTATTGATCAGTTGACAAACTCAGATATACATCATGGGAACGGACTCGGACAGGAAATTAACATGATGTTAGTTTTCCTTCTGCTCGAGATACGTTAGGCAATAAATAAGATTGGCAAAAGCAGACCAGTGGTGCGTGTCAGTTAGACTTGGCGGAAAAAGAGTAAAAAAACATAACTACTATGTTATTATATGACTATACCAACCAGTGAAGGGATAGATATTAATATTTTATAAGTATAGAGAAATTAGATGTGGTATTGTGTTAAATCCCAACTTAGATATTAAAAAAAAACAACATAAATAAATTATGTCTAAGACAGGCAAATCCATTGTGCTTAAATACCGTATTGCTCATTTGCTGATACAGTCAATGAACTTGCCCGAGGAAACGTGTAAATCTCAATAACTTAATAAAAATCTATTAAAAATATTATCATACCAGTTGTACCCCACAGTTTTACCCGCATCGCATAGTCCGCCAGTATTTTATTTTCTTTTTCTCGGTTCTTAAGAGACTATAAACCTTCCTGAAAAACCTTCCAAATTCAAAAATACTCGTAACTCTTTATATGTATTAACTAAATATATATTTAAAGCTACTTTTATTTAGTATCCTATTTAGTTGGGTAAAGGCCTCTTCTTATACAGAGAAGTCATGATCATTGATCACGACGCTTACTAAAGGCATTTTTTCAGTCTTTTTAGTTCAGATTTCCTTCGCTAAAATACACTTATAAAGTACAAGTGACCTTAGAAAGCACACATGGTAACCACCAGATTTCGAACCGCACATTCGTACACGAGATGCAGGTGCCTTTATAACCACTAGGCCACCACAGCTTTTATTGATATTACTTCGTATATTATTTTTAATCACAAAAAACAGAATCCCAACATTGTACATAATACGAAGCGATATAAACATTCTGTTTGATATTGACAGTCGAACTATCTCGAGGGAATGTGCTGGAAACTTAACTAGGTATTTGTGTGCGGCTGTTTAATGTCTGTTCACGAAGCAGACAGGACAGAAGCTCTATTTTGTACCATTTTTATACAAAACATTGCACCAATTTAAAATTTCAAAACCCAGTTAAGCCTACTTGTGTAACGTCTGTCATTTTTCAGGTTCCGTAGTCCGATAAGGAACCGTTATAGTTTCGCAATGTCCGTCTGTTTGTCTGTCCGCGCGCATAGCACAGAGGTTCTTGGTACTAGAAAGCAGAAATTTAGTATATGTATATATATTAATCACGCCGAAAAAATGGTAAAAGTACTTAAAAAGTAAGTTGTAAGCTACTTTTATTTTAGATAAGGATTGTGAAGTCCGCGCAAAATTAGAACCCTTGAATGCCGTTGATATTGTACCGAGCGATACCACAAGGAGAAGCAATGTTTAAAATGAAAACGCTTCGTATTAAGATTTCATGGGAACTTTGAACTAATTTATTTATCATCTTCTTCTTAACGTGGGTCAAGAGTAATCGTAGTATAACAAGGCCGTGCGTTACATTACTGTATTATATTATTATTTGCAACACATTCTGAGCAGTGGACATATTTCTATAGTACTTCTGTCATTAGTGTGTGATGCAGGGCAGGTCGAGGGTGGCTGCCTAGACGGACGGTCGCCGCGGACGTATGCCCCCCGCGCCCTTCTCACTATGTAATGTCTTGCAGAATTCGGATGGAAAGGAGCTAATGCAGAGGTTTTAATAGAAAATTAAATTTTGGAATTTACCTTTGGACGGTAAAAATATTATTTCGTTTAACACACACTTGTTGTAAATCATCTCAATACTGTCTTCCTCCTTTATAGAATATTATGAACTTGAATTTTCAGTCATTCGACTCAATTAATATAATAATATACATAGAACACTTAGGAAATAAAGAGACAAAATATGTGTGTTTCTAATTATCATCGTGCCTTTTCAATTTTGTTTTCTTACGTGGATCACTACTAAGCCCGGAAAATCAGGGACTGCGTGGACTAAAGCAGTGTGGGCTGCACATTGCCCGGGAAGCACATTTACATCAAACTGTCGTTTCGCGGGAAGTTGCCACGCCGTCCACCAACCAGTGTTTCACACTCGCCACAACAATGTTTCCCTTCGGACACACAATAACGGAAGACGATATTTTTTGCGATTTGTATGATAATGTAGAATAATAGCAAATAAAAAATAAGTAACTAAAACTATTGCTTTAGATTTGAGAGCTAAACTTGACCATTTGAGCTTAGAAACCGAATAGTAAGGATCTTACATCAATAGCTAAGCACATACATAGCAACGGTGACGAGGTTTAGTTGCCGTAACCCTTTAATGCGGTGGGTATGAGGGCCGGGCGGAGGGCGGGCAGCGGAAGGGTTGCCGCCCGCGACCTGCCCGGCGGCTGGGCGGCGCCCCCCCCCCCTTCCTCTCTCACTTTTACGACGAGCTTTTTTATCGTGCGTGCTGTCGTTTTTCCTTTTCTATTTTTTATGTTTATTTCCCCGAAACCATAAATTATGTTTGAAAGAAGGGAACACTCGGACGTTCGACAGGAACCGGGGTGACGTCGACTAAGTTTTCTGTTCTGCGCTTTTCTGTTTTTTTATGGTCTCTCGTGTGTAATGTGTATAGGGGTGAGTGCATCGTTGCCATGACGACAGCATGGCGAGGGCGATCTGCCGCCACTCCGGCACTCGATCGCCGATCACCGATATATGTAGTCGTTATAAATAAACGTTTAGGTATTTGTTGTAACGCGAGCCGTCACCGCAAACACGCTTGTCTGTATTCATTCGATCCTTGTTTGAGGACAAACTAGTCAGATGGACGCTGCGCCAATGTTTACATTATCAGGACTCTTCCATGTAACCATAGCAGTAGCGATCTTCTCTCATACACATTTACGAGATATATATATATACGTCAATATTGACGCGTAGGCTGCATGCATAGCATTTGTAAGCAGAACATTCCCATAATATGCAATTACCAAGTGACGTCTTACGTACACGCATTCCATTATCAATGAACCACAAATAGCGAACAAAACCGATACTGTATCCAGTTAATAGCTTACCCTTGCCACGCGTCAAAAAAATACGCCATATTGCGTCCAGCACACTAACCACCGCGAAAGAGAAATTTACGAATAAAGCCCCGATGGTTACACGCTGCATTTAAAATTAGAACCCTTTAGGGCGCCACACCGCCAGACAAAGGGCCGAATGGCAAATTGCCGGCAGGTAGCAATAGCGAATATGTCGAAATGGAGTCCCGATAATTACTAAGGGCTCTAGTTTAATAAATGGCTCTTTTTCTAAATTATGAAGGGCTGATCGCGCCATACGGACATACCTGCCACGAACCCTTCGCCCTTCACATAATGAGTTACCTATAACTCTTCATTGCTTTTATTTGCAGGATTTTTTTATGCGTGGCGAGGTTGGCGAGTGGGCATCAGTCTGATCGTTTAGAAAGCAGCCGCTGGCCGTACCTGGCTTTCCAATTAGGTATAATGAGTACACCACTGTTCTAGATTCTACAAAAAAATCTTTTACTCTGATACTTGCCAGTACTTTATCTGAAGATCTTCAGATCTTATTTCTGTAATGTGCACAACATTCTTACATAAACCCACTCACTTAGATACAACACAAATACCTTCAGAAAACAAAATTTGCTACTAACAAAAAACGAGATCCTTAGAAATGGGTTTTCTATATCATTGTTTGAATAAAACAAACTCATGATACGTAATTGTATGACAACAAACCCTTTAGCCCGGAGGCAGCAGAGTGTGTCGCGATGACTTGTAATTCTGATGTTTTCACTGTTAAAATCGTATTTCCTGAAGGCGACATTGATCTGAGTCAGCGAAGCGAACACGAGAGTATTTCTAATGTGCGGGACAAAGCCCGTCTCCCAAACAATACCTTCGGAGACTATTTAAAACGAATCCCTTGACGACACCTACGCACACAGCATCTAGCATACGTGTGGTCCAAGCTATAAACTTTGAGGTAAGTATATAAAAAATACTTTATCAATGTTAACGTATAGTGGAAAAAAAACCATTATGATAAATTATCATGTTTTTTTTTTATTATAACCTTCCTGGTTTAATAACACTAATATACTTTACTACTTTATTAATTCTAATATTTTTACAAAAAAAATATCCATCCATATTGTGTTGGATAAGGACGTAGACATGGCTACAACATTCATACACTCTCTTCCCATTTCTCTCAGACGTAGATCCAGTCCTATGGGCACAATGGGAATCCCCAGATCTTATCACTTGTACCACGCAGGCCGGATGCTCGCAGAACGCTCCGATGAGTTTACTCGACTAACTATCGGCAATCCTTTACTAGTGCAAGCCTTTCACGAGCGATAGACCAGAAACATTATTAATATTGTCAAATATTTTGGCGGCTTTCACAATGCACCCTTTATCCTTCTATCCCCAATTAGTCTGAAGAGAATATTGTCGCCGAAGTTTCTAACGATCTATAGCTTGTCGTGGATTAAAATATTCTTTGTGGCTGAAAAGAATAGGGGCCAAGCAAAAAAGTTGTCTGATATCCATTACAAAGATATTTGTTAGTTGTTACGAATAGTAGCGGACAACGAACCGCTGCGTGCTCGCGCTACAAGGTCGTTCTTACATAATTTGTAACTATTATTGCCGAAGAATTATAACAATCAATATCCACAGAGATGTCTATCTGGAAATAAATTATCTTGTCTCTCTATCTACGATATCTTGGAAAATGTTATTTGGGAGGTATGATTGAAAATCAGAAAAGAAACACTATTGAAGGACCTTAATAATGCAAAATCGCCTTGTGTCTATTTAGATTACGTACCTACGTGGTTAAAGAAACCCCTTTTTGCTTTTAAGTGGTAACCAAATGAACGCCCCAGCTGATATTTTGCGAGCTTAGGAAGGAATAGACTTTGTTCTTGTGATCGCAATTGGCCAATTGCGCTGAATACGATTGTGGTAGCGGGCTGGCTGCTCAAGCTGCGCCCCCACGCGCCGCTAGACAAGTAACTATGTACCTCCACTCGATGATGGTATTAGTATTCGTAGTTCATTTATCCAAGAAAGTACAAAGGCACTGTTAATAATCTAGATGTTGTCCTCTTGTTGCTTGTAAAATAAATAAAATGATCAGATAGATAGTTGAATAGTGCAGGTGGTACTTTACAACATATAGGCTACTCTCTACTCTATGCATTTACAGTAGGGTAGGAAAGTATTATAAGAATGCTTCACTTATTCTAAACTGATTTGAAGACAAAGTCAACAAAGCATTATACATAATAATATATAACATTGGCCTCAAAAGAATTCTACATCAGCAAAGTATCGAAAAAATGCGGGCACCGCCGCGGGATGCCTCGCTAATACCATTCCATAATGTAGGTAATATTACTCAATTGTTAACTTTTTCATGTCGCCCTAGTCTGACCAGGCGGAATCTGGACACAAATACTGTTCATTAATACATGTCAAGTAGCGAGACACTGAACTAAGATCACATCATTAATATTGAGTAGAGAGTACATACATACGAGTAGGCGTTGGTGGAAAAGAAAGGATACATTTCATGGAGAGGTGCTTTCACCCTTTACGACTCCAATCTATTTGTCAGAGAAAAGGAAACACATTCAAGCTACTAAAGAAAGGAATCGGTTCTTCAGCACCGACCTAATTGCGTCCCTAATGTAAGTATCGCGTACATTATAGCCTCTAACGATGCCGATGTCGATTTCATGCTTGTCTTTACATTGCAATAGTATAGATAACGACATAATTGTCAGCTGAACTGGCCCTTAGATAAATTAAGGAGCAACCTATGCTTTATATATGGATATAGGTACTGATAAACGACGATAATAAGTAGATTTTGTTTAACGTGGAAATAAGAATAAGCATAGTAGAGATTCGATTTGGACCTCAAAAAATACCAGAACATCAAATTAATTTGTGGCACTGCACTGGTGGAAGTGACTAGTATAACATGTGTGTACATGACGGGATGTCCATTTAACAAGCTAGTATTTGAGATTGTCTCTCAGAAACATTATTAATAATTCACAACAAAATAAAATATATTTGTGCAGGTATAGGCAGAGAACTGCAAGTTTGTTACAATAAATTAAATAAAGTGTCCATCAACAATGCGCCGGCGCAGTGCTACCTCGCTACAAAGCGGAGCTGCTCCGGTCAACCCATTAGCGCGCGCGCCGCGGGGGCTCATGATCACTTTGCTCACTTTAATTTATGTACTTTGTACCATTGTCCAGCAACAATGCATGCGTTTTATAGCATTCGGCTGCCGGACACCCAGATTAACATCTATGCTTGGTTTCGCCTTTCTCTCGTTTTGTGCAACACAATGGATAACCGGGTAGCCAGTGTAGCCACCTGGCAATAATGGCTTCAACGCATGCATAAAGGAACTGCATGCTTATTTTTTATTTATAGAAAAATCTTAATGTTATTGAAGGACGAGACACAACACATACTTTAATAACTAGCTTTATTTCGATTTATCAATAAATTAGTTTCTATTGAAACAGATATAATAACTAACATATTTAAACTAAATACCTAAAACATATATTTTATTATAATATCTATGATAATCTTGAAGTTAAATATAGAAAATGACAGCAAACAAGGCGTTCACAGACATAATAACTATCAATCCGATCAAAGATATAGAATTATCTATTCTATATCTTTGAATCCGATAGTAAAATTACATAGAAAAAGCTACATACAGACCGAGAAGAAGTAGAAGTCCTAGGACTTTTGATAAATGTATCTGTCTCGGATCCCGGGACTTTTGGGTCGAGACGGAGTCGAGACACGGTTGTGTAAATTGTATTGTACAAATTTTACTTTCAAAATGTCAAACTGATAGATATACTTTATTAGCTTCCCGAACTTTGTCATTGAAAGCTATCAAATCATTATATAGTAAATGTACATCATTTTCCTACATACGTTCGTTGCCATAATATACTCGTCTTAAAATGCGAAAGTGAGTTTGTTTGTTACGCTTTCACGCTAAAATGGCTGAGCCGATTTGGATAAAATTTGGTATGGAATTGGATGGGACCCTGGAGACGATTATAGGGTTGCATGTTTATGTTTATCATGTTGATGTTTATCTAGGTGTATGAAGTAAGACTCACTCACTTAGGACGCGGGTGACACCGCAGGAAACAGCTAGTAATATAACGAAATATGGTATTTCATGTAGTCGATTTTCTTTAAACCTAGTTATTACGTGTCAAGTTACATCTGTCTCCTTTAGTAGTGCAACTCTACGTCTACAAGATTTTCATGTTTAGTGTCAGGCTTAAAACTCTCAATAAGTTAATTATGTTTGCTACAATAAATTTTATAAAAAGCATTTACTCGTTCTCTATCCGCGTGTCACCATCATCGGACACAGCATTCCTCGGGTTATTCACCAGATCTCCGTGTACCCTAGTACGATACACACACGTATACACAGGGTGTCCCCAGTTCGTCAGCACCCTTATTCTCACGATGTTATGCCCCTTGTTACTTGGAAATAGAACTTCGAAGTACTGGATAGGTTTACCATCTTTGTCGTACTCGAAGCTACCGTAGTCGTGCGGATACGGATCGTAACGATTTTCTAGACCTTCGACTTGGAATAGACGCGGTGCTGATGATATTTCTCTGTGAAACAAAAAGATGCATAACTATAAATTGTTAATTTGAATGGTCTGTCTGTCTATGTGATTCGTAACCCCAATTCAGAAGAAAGCTATATCATTACCAACACCACAGCCAACACTGCGGTGAGTAACGAGCGCCGATATAAGGCAAATTCTGCCCTGCTGCCACCATATTGAACGGGCAACATTTAAATTTTTAGCACGGCGTGATCATCCTACCCATTTGTAGTTCATACCAGTAAGATTAATACTTTTATATAAATTAGTGTCTGCTCGGGTTCACTAGCCTTATGTACCTAAATTTAAAATATAGCCTTAAGAATAAAATAGCTTTCTGTTAGTGAAATATATATACATTAATATTAGTGTTGTCAAAATCATAAAATACATATTACCTGGTTGGCGAAATATGCGGTGGTATATGTTCAATACTGATGCCTGTTATCCGGACTGTGCCAAGCAGCCGTATAGTGGCTTCTCCTCTAGATCCCTTGAAGGCCCAGCACTCCCCGGGCAACGTGCCTGGTCGGATCATGGCCCGGGCGCCGAGGCACTCGCGGCACAGCCAGGCGGTCAGCATGTGCAGCGCCCAGCCTACGGGAGACTCGTATATGACGTGCTCCACAGTGTCGCCAGTGTCCAATACTCTGGCTCCGGCTGATTCGAGAGCATAGTCTGCTAACTGTTAATAAACACGTGAAGACCGATGGTCTTAGCTAGCTATTGAAGAAGATGGCTATAGTTGCTTTAATTGTTTCATTCCTTTAAAGTAAAGATCAAAACGCCAATATAGAGCCGTTTATAGCCATACTAACGACCCACATTGAATTTTATCACTTTTGTAGTGAATGCAATTATACATAGTACCTACCTGTGGGTACCACTGCACCGCAAAGAAAGCCACAGGTCGGTAACAAAAACCTCAATGACTTCCAAAATATTGCTATCTTTATGAAATAAAAACTTTAGTAAAGATATAAAAGTTCAAGATACTTAATGAAGTTTAATTTAAACTAGCTTCTGCCAGCGACTTCGTCCGCGTGGAATAGTGGTGCTCTGCTCCTATTGGTCTTAGCGTGATGATATATAGCCTATAGCCTTCCTTGATAAATGGACTATCTAACACTGAAAGAATTATTTAAATCGGACCAGCGGTTCCTGAGATTAGCGCGTTTAAACAAAATGACAACATTTCCCTTCACTGCTCTGCTCCTATTGATTGTAGCGTGATGAAAAGTATACTATAACCATCTCAGGAGTATGACAAATAATTGTACCAAGTTTCGTTAAAATCCGTCGAGTAGTTTTTGTTTCTATAGAGTTTATACAGACAGACAGACAGACAGACAGACAGACAGACAGACAGACAGACAGACAGACAGACAGACAAAAATTTTTCTGATTGCATTTTTGGCATCAGTATCGATCCCTAATCACCCCCTGATAGTTATTTTGGAAATATATTTCATGTACAGAATTGACCTCTCTCTCTACAGATTTATTATAAGTACCTATAGATAAAAGCTACCCAATCCATGCGTGTGATAGTGATATCTTCGAGGTAGTCAAATACTATCCGGGCTGAATTGGACACGCGTTTGCTTGCATAAAGATAGCGTTCTCACCCATTACTAAAAAAACCGGCCAAGTGCGTGTCGGGCCACGCGCAGTAGGGTTCCGTAGTAGGAGTTAGTTAGTCGACTATAACTCTGTAACCGGTTAAGCCTACTTAACCGTGATAGTTTTCCTTGTAAGTTCATTACATGTACTACGTCTGTGATTTTTTTCACATTTCTAGGTACAGCCATTCAAAAGTTAGAGGGGGGGGTAACTCGTATCGAACAAAAATTTGCACTGAAAAGCTAGATATTTCGCAAATGGCTCGCTTAACTAAAAAATGGTCTTCACACACCCATAATATTTTTGAAAGACCTATCTAACGATATCCCACACGGAGGGGTACGCGAGAAAAAAAATATTCATCCCCACTTTACGTGCTTGGGAGCTACCCTAAAAAAAATATTTTTCAAAATTTTATTTTACCACTTTCTCGGCGTGATCAATATACATATCCATACCAAATTTCAGCTTTCTAGTATCAAGAACCTCGGAGCTATGCCGCGGACAGACAGACAGACAGACGGACATGGCGAAACTATAAGGGTTCCTTGTCGGACTACGGAACCCTAAAAATGTGCCAACATACTCATTTATAATTTCTTCCAAAAGTGTATGGTGTTCGCTGTACAATGGCAAATTCTCTTCAACGCAAGCTTTTTATTGCCTGCTGTTCTTTGAATCACGCGTATAATAGCAGCAGTTCAGCATGAACCTGCACTCGTCCGATTTACATTACTCTAACATTACTCTTGACTAATAATCATCCAGAGTTCAATCATGTGTCCTCTAGCAGAACTCAGCCATGAATTTCGATGCTGCCTTTCGTGGTTTTCACCATTTGCATTATGTCTAGATAGCTTTAAGTTTACTTCAGCAAGACACTGCTTCACTGTACACGAGGACGGTTTGACTTCAACAGCTGTTTGAAATCGATTTCTTAACATTGTGGCTCCATTTATCGATCACCCCCGCTCTACTGCAACTTGCTCGGCTTATTCCTGATCTGCATCTGATCTGCATGGATCCAGTCTCTTCAAATCGCTGGAGCACTCTTTGAATGGTTATAGTGATACAAACAGTTCTCGCTGTATAAAGGACTGCGCAGGAATGGAACAATATTCCTCTTTGTCGGATCAGAAATCTGGTGAAAATCATGGCAAATAGTATAACTGCTAATATAACTGTTAACAGCTTGCGTTGACATCAAATACTTACCTTGTTATTATTTAGTAACTAAGTACTTTTATCTATGTATTCATATAAAATGGTTTGTCCTGAATGACTGACGGATCAACGCTGATCCTAGAGACCTGAAACTTGAAGGGTGTGTTCTTTGTATGACGTAGGCATCACAAGGATTTTCCGAAATTCTAACCCTAGGGGGGTGAAAAGGGGGGCAAACTTTGTATGCAATTCTGACGTTTTTTATTTGAATTCGTAAAGCCAACGCGGACGAAGCTGCTGACGGAAAGCTCGTTGAAAATAAATTTCATTATATTAAAGTAATTTCATAAAGTCCTATATTTTGAAAGTTATCGTATTTGTTATCGACCCGCAATCTTAACAGCTCAGTGTATTTTGTAATTTTTTAACCTATTATAAATACGAAAATTTGTGAGGATGTACCTATGTATATTTGTTACTGTTTTACGCGAAAACTACGAAATTGATTTGGATGAAATTTTGTTTAACACATAGAATACCTACTTAACTTTTTATCCGGGTTCGCGAAGTAGCATGGATGGATATTTGTTACTCAAAAAATAGATACTTTAGATAATATTATCTACTTTTTATCCCAAGACCTATCTGCAAAACATGATGGTAATAATGAAGTCCAGAAACAGGACTCAAACGGAAACCTTTGTTTGTGAAATATTAAGAAGAGATGATGGACAAAGATGTAGCAAGCACAAACAAAGTGTATCCGAGGAGGTGGTAATAACAACACATGTTTCAGGGGGTAACAGAAAAAAGAGGTAACTAAATTTTGTGTCCCTATCGCAGCATTTAAAAAAAAACTTATTAATAATTATGCACGTAGTAAAATTTTATATCAAATTTACTAAACCCTTGCCACGCCTTTGATGATAAATTATAATAATATTACGTAGGATTGCTAAAATTTGCTTGGATAAGAATGTCTGCATTTTTTTGGAGAAATTGGCCATAGTTATATAAATACTTTGAACATGGTATTAACCGCAGGTAACAAATTCATTTACCTGTCTATCATAATCAGGTGCATCACCAATCTGCCGATTATTGCGCAAACGCATCACTGGATCTACGAGCGCCTCCTTTGCACGGCCGGCCGCTGCCGCCACAGCAGGCAGGACTGACGAGATGCGTTCCATCTCACTTTGCAGACGCTCATGTTTGCGGTTCACCTTCAATTTAATATCCTCAATAAAGGCTAATTATAATGATTACAAGCCTGGAGTGGTAGCACACTGGTTAACGGAGCCGCTTTTCAAGTGGTTTCAGTGCTTTTTATGCAGCAATTACCATGCGACTTTATTTTTGCACATAAGATCTGCTAGCTTTTTGATTCAAATAAAAAAAAATGCAGAACTTTCAGACTTTTTTTTAACTGAGCGAGTTCCAAGTTACTACTAACGCCATCTATTCTCTCTAGTCGCTCAGAGGAAACGTAGCGTAGGTACAGCTAAACTGTGACTAGTAACGTCATCTACATAATATGTGAGGAAACTGTATAACACGTGTTCCACTCTGAAAACCTGTTCTGATAACCGATAGCTTTGTACCTATGCATTTGAAGACGAATTGGTATAACTACTGAGCTTAAGTTTAGCAACCTCAGACAGTCCTCTCGTCAGCTGCATAACGACGTATTTGATGTCTGAGAAATCTCCGTCCAACGTCTCTTGTGTGGGTCCCCAGAAATACGCGTAGATGTGTAGACCGAGTAACAGAGATAGTGCGACGCACACAAACGAACGAAACACGTTTCGAAAGCATCCCTCGTTTCTATATCCATAATCCATGAACTTTAACGCTTTTGTATAGATTTTTGATTTAAACTTTAATTTCTTGTTGACACTGACAATGTTCTGTAATGTTATCCAAAGAGTAACTATACCAAAAGGAATAATAGTGTGTGTTTCCCTTTAAAACCTCAGACATTAACATAAGTTCTTCTTAGAGTAAATCACTCTCTTCGTTCAAAAGATTCAGATTAAGTTTACGGCCGCTGAATCCAATCTGGAGTCAAGATGGGATTGCATTCATTTTGATTGGTATTGCCTAATGGTAGTGTTAGAAAACACGCACTTTTCTGCCTGTCTCCATAAGTGAAGTCTTACGTAGTAATTGTATTCTCTTTGAAGCGAAGGTTTTACGAAACATCTTTTATTGCCTCAATAGGATACATATTCTATGAATAGTCTAGTTGTAGGTTAAATGCGGTTATTTCTCTATTTCTAAGAAAAACAATTCTCTTGAAATTTTAAGTAATTTATTAATACAAAATGGCTACAAACAGCAGATGTTTATGTTTACATAAACTGTAACCACACTGGAGTTGTGACAATCCTGTTTTCCCACATGGGATAATTTATATTATGGTGCCTACAAATTTGCTTGCTATAACCTTAGATCTTATACAAAATAATTGCACAGTTATAAACGTTTACAAATAAAATAGAATAACGTAACTAGGCTAACAGCAAACTGAGGCACCAATCGGTTGCAAGTTACATAACCATCTGCAGTTAGGAAGTTTATGCCTTCTGGTTTTGCGTGGCGTATTCGATCTGCGCGGCGGCGACGGACTTCATGGCCTCGTGCGCGGAGTGCACGTTGCCGCGCCAGGCGAGCAGCACGTCGCGCAGCTGCTGCCACTGCGCGCGCCCGAACGTGCGGTGCATCGTGCTCGACACGCGCACCGAGCGCTCCGCCTGGTCCATGCGAGCGCGCACCAGCCGGGTCTTCAGAACTGGACACACATATGCTCATTATTTTAGTTCTTTTATTATTATTTTTATTTAAACAACATTTCTTCTGTATGATCGCGTAGAATCTACCTATCATACATCTGACCTAAAGTCATAATCTTTTAGAAATCAACATCATGGTGTTAGACATGAACACCATTACTTAAGTAAGTAACTAGGGATTCGAAATATATATAAGTGGTACTTAGTTTTCCCAATCATAATATTTTTAAGACCACCCCAGAGAGAGTACGATAAACTGTGTTTAAGTATTTACGATTAAGAAACTAAACTATCATCAAACAAGAGAAAGCGAGGTGTGAAAGGGAAGTTTGATTTGACATTTGAACAAACATGTGAGTAACAATCACGACAAATTCAAGTTTTTCCGGTACATGCCAACCAAATACTTTTGTCTAATATTCGGGCAGGAATCACACATAGTATTTAGTGTGTGGCCGAATATACTATTCATTGCAAAATGTTGCATTCTAATACATGGGACTTGTATGATACCTGTAAAGTCCTTTAAGGAATACAGGCCTAATTTTAGAAGCTTGTCTATGGGCATAATGTGAATATGTATTATTTAATTCACCTTCAATGATGAAAGCCTCAACATCTTTCTCTTCAATTTGTAGTTCTGATATGATCTCGTCATAAGTTAGTTCAGGGTTGACCTCAGCCATTTGCATGAAGGACAATATCCTCATTTTCTTTACATTTTGTTCATGGTCTAAACCTGAAAACAAAGCAAATATCAATCAAAACTATGTATAAGCAGTTATAACTGGAAATAATTTATTGGAATCGCATAATATTCTAGAAATCCTGAAGCTTATATAACTGATAACAAATTTGAGTGAAATGTATACAAACCTTGAGAATGAACAAATTCTTTATGATTCTGATAGAAGGTCTGATAGCTTGACAACTTCTCTGATACGAAAATAGTAAGCAGGTCGTGTATTAGTTCGCCTTCAAGGAATCTTACTGGTTTCAAAGATAACAGGGGATCCAATAGGAATGTAGTGGGATCAGCTAGAGCAGTGGAGATGCATTTAATGGCATCCTCTCTGGCGTAAGATGCATTCTCATCAGTGTATGTGCCCAGGAGTTCAATCATAACTTTTGATGCTAATTCACTGTAAAAATAATACAATCCTGTTAACTTTTTAATCTTATTGGGAAAAAGTTGACACATTGAAATAAGTCTAATAAGAATAAAATCTAATTAAAAAAAAAATAGCATAACAGTTTCTCATAACTTCACACAATACAAAATGTTAAGGTCCATAAACTCTTAAATTACAGTAGTAATACTTTGAACGAATAACACAATAAAATATCCACATCATTATTGAACAAAACAAAAAATATTTTTAGCAAATTAATTAACCATCAACCTAAACAATAATTACCTGTTTTGATCCTTTAAAACTTGATGTAAAAGCCTGTACAATTTCTGCATTTGTTCATTGGTGGGTGGGCAGCCGGAGAACTCTTTCTTGAGCTGTTCAACACTGGTGAATACTTCACGTACATAGCCAACTCGTGCAGCCAGCTCAATGACATGATAATAGACATGATAACGGAGTGGGGAATTGGCTTCCAAGTTGTTGTATAAGCGCCATAGTCTGTAATGAAATGAAATGATTTATTTTGTAACTAGGATATTTCAATCACTTTTACACATCAATAGTTTTGTTATTATAAGAATGCTGGCACAGGCTTTTCCTAGCTGACTACCTCTGAGAAGAAACGCCGAAACAAACTCAGGGGTCAAAATGTCAAACAACACAATTAATATTGATTTCACATCTAGTGAAACCCAGAGTAAAACTAAGTATTAGGTATAATTTATTCAGCAGAATTTAGTGATGAAACAAAATTTGAATATGTGCAATTTTCAAGTCAACCTCATTAGTAGTTTCTGAAATAATCAGCTGTAACAGGCAGGCTTTCTTTAGCCTAATACAAATTAAAAAAATAACTTACGATTGCAATACAACCATGCCAAGTTTGGGCCCTGGTGCTTTTGTGAGCCTTTGACTAAAAGCCAGAATCAAATTTTCTCCTCTTTCTAATGGGATCTGCAATAACAATAATACAAATTAGCCCACATTACCATTCCTGCTTGTTGCAATTCGAACACTTATTTCTGGGAAACATGGTAAGTGAGCTAGCTATTACATTGTGTATAGGTACATGGTGTTTGTTAACCTTCTTCACTATTTCTCGAAAAGGCATGAACTTAGTCCATGAAACTTTTAACCATAGAACTTTTCTTGAGCATTTATTAATCAAAATATTAATAATTAAAATTGCCAAACCTGGACAACTCTTTAAATGTCGTATTTATATGGTATGCCTACTATTTTATAAGATTGCTTTTAGTACTGAGTCATGTAGAAATTCATTAACTAAGTACATATGTTTCAGGAAAATAGTGAATTAATGTTTTCATTATCACCATATCCCAGTCCACTCTCATTATCATTACAATAGCCCAAGTAGTTTCTTTCCATGTGTTGATGAACTGGGAAGTCCCTGGGTGCATTTCTTTACATTTAAAAGGTTCTTTAAAACACCAAATCAACTTCTAATGCTAGATTTGAATATTTATTTTTTATGTACAATAGAATTGAATGATACTTATTAATACTTCATGAGTAAATTTGCTAAGCTATATCTTCCAAAAAACTTTACCATGTATCTAAAAACTAAGATAACCCACCAAACAAAAAATACAATATTTTTATTGAATTAAATGACAATATTGTGGGGAAAGTCCCCTTTAAACAATTTAAAAAGGTCTAACAATTAATTTAAAACTACAAAAGTTTGGTTGTTTTAATGTGATGTTCTAACAAACAATTTGAGTGATAAAGATTATTAAGAAGTATGATACTGTACTCACAGACACCATTATGGAAACTATACTGTTAAGTATAGCTTCAATCTCAGATTCGTTTGGCTCCTTGAAACAAACATCACAGACACCCACAATTTTGTGCAAGTCGTCCTCTATACCCTTCGGAGACTTCTCTTCCGCTATCTCTGCTCCGAGACTCTTGAAGTATTTTCTTAGTTCCAGTGCCTGAAAGCATCAATGTTTATAAACTTAGTACTAAAACTCCCGACCTAACCAATAGGTTATGTTGCCCTATACTTACTTGATCTTCTAGAGAAATATCCATAAAAACTGCGGGACCCTGCATCTTGAATGTTGCGAGTTACGTGGGTTTCTTCAAATTCAATGGAATTTTTACTTTCAAAGAGTTTATAGTAAAAAATACATGTGCCACACACCACCACACACAAGCACTGACACCAAAGACTGACACGGCAGCTAACCACAGATAAAATTAATTAATTATCGTATGTAATCCTTCTTCCCCTAGTCTGTGACTCAGATAGCGCCATAGATTATATTTTTATAAAGCTATTTTACGGTTTTTTGTATAAAAGTTGAGGTGAGCAAGTACTAGAATAGAGGTCGATGCCTTCTATTCTCACTTTAAGTAGTCCCACAGTCACATTGTCACAACTATGAAGGGAGGGTAGTATTATCTTAGTAGATATTACCTCTTCCCTCCATAATCACATCACAGCATAGGTCTAGTCTATGGTTGATCGTCTGACAATTGAATGTCAATTGTAATAAATTGTCAATGTCAACTAGTCAATTGTCAATTTGTCATGTACCGTGTGTGTACTTGGTGCGTGCAGTAGGTACATTGTTTGAGATTGATCATCAGAATCATCAAATTTTCTTTGATGAGACTAAAATAATGTTTAAATTTGTACCTACAAAATAGATAGAAGTTTAATACGCATCACAACATGAGTAGTTTTCATAAAACAACAGATTCGCGCGTTACTATAAGTGGCACAAAAGTAAAAAACAGTTTACCAATAATATCATCTGGTATTCCATCTTTGGACCATGTTATCGGTATGTAAACCAGTTGAGTAAGAAGATTAGGTACTCCTAAAGGTGAATTTTGAGTTCAATGGAATTTAAGTAGCTACGTAATAGAATAGCCGCAACGACTAGTGAGTGAGAAAAATGTACCTACGGCAAACGTGCTGTAGTCAACTGGCAATTTGTTTATGCATGTACCGCGATTTGAACTATTTGTTATTAGTTCTTACAGATATTTAAAACTAAGACAAAGGATATTTATCAAATTAATAATACATTTTTATTGATTTATTTTTTTACTATAACCTATACTTCTTTTTTTATTGTAATAGTGGTGATTATTTTAAAAACTTGCAGGTGGTGGTTTACCAGCAGGGAGTATATTTGCTCTTGGTAAGTAGCAGAAACCCTACTTACATACTTTATTTAATATATTATTATCACTATAAAATACAATTAGTAATAAATAAACTATAGATTTGTGTATATGTTAATGTTTTCAGAGGAAGATGTCTTAGCTAATTATAGCAGAATCCTTTTGAAGTATTTCTTATCTGAAGGTGTTGCTTGTAAACATGACATCCTTATTGCATCAGCCGAGGAAAATCCAGAGGATATTGTGAGTAAACTAAAATTATTCTTACAGAGTAAAGTGAGCTAGTCAAAGTTAAGTTCTAGCTGCATGCATGTATGGACCAACTATTGGTCCTTCAATGTCCAATGGTCCTTACCATTGGACCTTAAAAATTAACTGGATTTGAAACCTTTAAACGATTTTTTTTAATTTAATGCCCAAAATCTATAACTATAAATTACCTGGAAAATACTAGTATTCAGTTCCTAGGTTCAACTAGAAACTGAACCCAAAATCCAGTCTAGTTCTCACTGAACTGGTTTTTATAAGATAATATTGTTCTACAAACATTTTTAAAAGCTCCTAAAATGACTTTTCAGGCAAAAGAATTACCCTTACCTACAACAATTCCACAAGATGATGATATCACATCAACAGCTGCTGATATTGATAAAATGAAAATAGCATGGAGATATGAAGGGCTCAGTCAAGTGGACTCATCATTTGGCAGCAGTACTAATTTTGGTCACCACTTTGATCTAAGCAAACATATTGATGCCAAAACAATTGATAATTGCAATATCAAATATTGTAAACTGGATATGGATGGTCAAAAGGTCAATGGTAAGTCTCCTTTTACTTATACATTTTATTATTGCACTAATTTCCTGCCCTTAGTAGTCCAGAATCCAGCATCCATTTTTGCACTTGATTACTATCAAGCAAATTCTTCGTGAGTAGCTTCGTTTTCATGAGACACCCAACAGTGACACTATTTTATGTGTTTTGTACACACACAACGCCGCACACAACAGAAAGACTAAGTCGAATCTACTTAAGTATCTACTACTTACTTGAGCACTAACTTTAGTTGTTTGCATGCTTAATTATACAAGGAAATTTTAACTGGTTTCACACACCAAAAAATATTTTGACACCACTCAACAGCTATTAGATCTCATTGGCATATTAATAATAAATTTATCCCTTTTTTCAGGATTCAAAAATAGTCTGTATCATAACTTACTCACTAGCATCAAAGAATTAGTTTCTAAGGAAGAATATCAGAGTAGTGTAAAGAAAAACAGCAATATCTTAAGGATTGGTATACATTCTTTGGGATCTCCTGTGTGGATGGCAATGGATTGTGATGATGAAGCCAGTGGGGCTTTTGGACAAGATCTAATTAGGTTCATGTATTGTTTACGAGTTATATTGAGAGATACTAACGCTGTTGCATTTGTAACCATTCCTGCACACCTGTTTGATGTAAGTAGGTATTTTGATAGAATAAAATATCACTAAGTGTAGTTCAATAAATAACAAAGATGTACTTGTTTCCAGGATGACCACATAATGAAAAGACTTTTGTACTCTATTGACAATGCAGTCAGAATTGAATCTTTTGCTGGCTCAAGCCGTGAAACAAACCCTGTGTATAAAGATTACCATGGGCTGTTCCATATCACCAAGTTGTCAGCTATTTACTCACTTGTGCCTTTTGTGCCACCCAGTCTTGATATGGCATTCAAACTGAAGAGGAAGAAGTTTGTTATAGAAAAGCTACATTTGCCTCCAGGTATATTTTATTGAATTATTTAAATTAAAATATTAATAACATTACAAATAAATAAATACTAACTTACATTGTAATTTGATATTCATATACATTATTTTTTATTGGGGTACACAAACCTTATAATAATTTATTATTTTTTTTCATTTTTTGCTACTAAGATTCAAATTGAAAAAATAAAATGTTCTGCAGATTTGCATATGTCCTCAATTTATTATTTATCCACATTTTTATTTATTGTGATATTTACTATTGTTTTAGAACTTCAAGAAACGAAGGAAAGGGAACAAGATGACATCACAGGGGTGCCAAATGTTAACTGTGGAGGATTTAAGAAAAAGGACATTGAATTTTAGAATACCCTAATGTTTACATATAATAACAGTAAATAATTATATTTTTTGTGTTAATATATACAAGCAGGAACTGTTTAATTGTTTTTAAATTTAAACCTTGGTTAAAATTTATTAGTTAAACGTTGCGACGCGAGCTATGTCGCAATAGAAGCAGTCAATATTACCATAACGAACCTGTAATTCCACTGGTTAACTGCTGAGGCATGCATGAGCGCCTCCTGCATTAATTTTAAACAAAAATGCCTTAATACTCAGGCACCCCACCTGTTAACCAGAGCGTATCTCCCTAAAACCGGCGAATCTATTCATCGTCCGTTTGTTTATTCACATACTCGCATTATTAGTTGTAACTATAACATTTCTCCGTGTCACATAACCTGTAGAACAGTGTTTTTAAAATAAAAATTGTTCATCCTTTTAATATACCATGTGCAAAAACGAAAGTGCTAAAGTGCTGTTTGGATGTTTCAATACAATATTTTTTGTAAGTAATTAACACACTAACTATATACTGCTAGTAATTTCTATACCAACCTACTACTGCTATACTAGCTGAATATGTAAGTTGTATTAAAAAAACTACTTCCCAGATTTTTAACCGACGAAAAAAACGGAGGCGGTTTACAAGTGGATGCTTATATTTATTTTTCAATATTCCTGATTCAATTATAGCGAGGGCATAATTTTTATGCTTTGCTACAAGTATCTGTGTAATTAGTACATTAACTAGTCTCTGTTATTTCTCTTTTAGGCATGTGGTTTTTTGGAAGTTATATGTGGGTTTCTATTGCTGTGTGACTCTAAAAGAATACTATTGTCTCGGCTATTGGCGGCTCCTGATGACGACTTACTGACTCATCCTCCGTTCTACTACTTGGCCCTCGCTCTGTTGGCCGCCGGGTTAGCTATGTGTGCGACGGGAGCCCTGGGCTGCTGGGCTACTTACATGCCCAGTTACGCAGTCCTTAGTATTGTAAGTTTTACCTTCTTCATTTATTTATTATTTTATTTTATCTGAGAAATGATTTGTAACACGTGTTATTAGTTACACATACCTGCGCATATGTAGTGATAATAGTTACTATACATATAGAATGTGCTAGTAAACGGTTCACTGACCGATGAAAAGCTGTAACTGGGGGCGCCCGCGCGCCCTTTACTGGTCGGACAAACGGGATTTAGTCTTACTGTGACATACGCAATCCATAGTTGCTTCGTTATAAAAAATAAACATAACCATTGCTTTACTATGTTTTGATCTACTATTTCTTCAAATTAAATACGCTTGCGCTACGACATCCTTTCAGTACTTCTTAGTGGTGCTAGCGATGCTGCTGTGCGAATGCGCCGGTGGAGTGATAGCAGCGATCTGGCCGCGCTGTCTGGGGCTGCAGAGTTCCCGCGGCGGCGCAGTGGGTGCCCTGCAGACTTACTACGCATTACCTGATTTCGAACACTTTACTGCGGCCGTGGACCTAGCACAAACTGAAGTATGAATACAATACTGTAATTTTTATTTTATTTATTTAGATATCGATTTAGATGCTGTCTAATTGATATAGTTATGCTGATTAGTAGGCCTTTTTTCGGATAGGAAATCATCACATTACTCCTCTCGTGGTGGGCGGGGCAGGAGGTAGTATCAGACTCTTATTGACCAAAACCCATCCATGTTAATACTTTGTTTATGTTGATGTTTTGAAATCTCTTTTAGAGGCGCGTGGAACACAAACACGCCATCAACACGGGCCTGGTCCTTATAGGACGGCCAGCCACCCATAGCTCATTGTCGGCAGGCACGCGCCTGCAGTAGCCGGGAGTCGTCTCACGGCTCCCGACGCCAGTGGCGTCTCCCTCATAGGCCTTAAAAGGAGAATATCGTAGTCAATTTTCAAAGCTTCATTATGAGCCCTCAGTTGCTGTTACGACTCCAACGTCGGACTACAATATAGTTAAAATACCAAAAGAATGGCCAGTTCTTTTGAACGTAATGTAAAGGAGTCCATATCTCAATCGTTTGCAGTTGGAGTGCTGTGGTATGACTGATGCGCGGAACTACGACATGTCTATCTGGCAGCTGCGACGACTCGGCCCGCGCGGCATGTCGGTGCCGCTCAGCTGCTGCGTGCAATACGAAGACAATGTCTCGTACCTCAACCCCGCGCCGGTTAACGCGTCACGGTGCCAAGAGATACAACCAAATCCGACATTTAGATATGTTCCGGTAAGATAATCTAACTGCACTAAAAATGCTACTACAGTACTATAAAGTGTCTTTCAACGACGTAAGGCGGCAGCACTAAACTGTGATTTTGTCACCATCTCATCACCGTCTCGCTTTGTGCACTCGTAGCTCTCACTTACTGTAGCCCATTATTATATTGTGACAATATAATATTTATTACTGTTTGTAATAACTAGTCCAACTCTATTTGTATTCTTTGTTTCAGGGTTGTCTAGGACCACTAGAAGACTGGTACCAACAACAATATTTAATACTAATGCTAGGTTTATTCGTCGTAGCTCTGTTTAAATTGGGAGTATTGTTAAGCACAGTATTTTCGTGTATTCGACTCAGAAGACGCAAACAAATATTACAAGCATTCTCACTGAGGTCTTTAGATAGTAACACGAACGAGAACGTATATGAATGTAAACTTAGTGCGGTACATGACGAACCGATTACCGCTAAGTACATCCAGCCAAATAACTTCTATAGTCCAAGAATACGGAACCCTAGAATTTTTCACAATAAACCGAATGAGGTCGTATGAGAATTAGCTACGGAGATAAATGCTTTAGAGAGGAAGTTGGAAAAGTTTTCAGATTATTTGTATAAGCACCAAGCTGACTCTATCATGTGGTGATCAGATTATCAGCTGATATCAAAAATTGTATTTTGCCAGCTTTATCGCGATTTTTGGAGATGTCTGTCAAAAAGTACGAGATGTGTGCCATAACTTGACTATGTCCAGGAATATTTACTATTTTATAAGAGTAAAGGATTCCTTCAGTTTCATTTCTTTTCTAAAGTGTTTACTCCGGCTATCTACTTTGTTATAACTTTGTGTTCACATAGTATTTAAGGTTAAAAATAAATAAAACACATTCACTCAATATGCAATATTATTTTCAAAAGAACGTTCAAAAATTGGTCCTAAAGTTAAAACATTATTAACAATGGCTCTGGAATGTTGCTATCATTCACAATAATTGGTTTTACAGCTGTAAACTATATCAGAGAGCTAAACCTTCGAATCGGTTGGATTGTTTTGGATGACTGTTATTTTATTTCACATACCCATCTCTGGTATACATAGATCAAAAATTCCTAAAGTTGTTTAACAACGGTTTTTTATTTACACTTCTATAAATTAACGAAATGGGTGAATATGCATTCTTAAATACATATAAAATAATAAAAAGAAAATGCACTTTACCAAGAATATGCTACACATTCGTTGAAAAAGTAAATAATAATGAAACCAACAATCTATTAATTCCAGAATCTCTCAAAACCCCAACTAAAATGATACCATGAGATCCTTAACAATAACAATAATCTATGTATAATATAATAATTGATACTATTTATAACTCTATTGACCATTGAGACCGACATCACAGTATAATCTACAATCATCTTAGGTACAGGAATGATCTTATTTTATTCTTAGTTCATAAAAATTTACATTTTGCACTATTAATGAATTGGTTTACTCCAAGTCTGACAAACAAACAAAATGTGTTGTGGAAAACCTTCATATCAATTCTAATGTAAAGAGATTGTCACGCTGGACCATTTACTATTGTTAAATAAGTGAAGCCGCACATTGGCCAAGTTTTAGCAGACGACAATGTAAACTTAAGCTTAAATTGCCAACACGTATATCGAGGTGATTAGCCACGGTTTGGTATCGAGCAACACGCAATAGCAGCATTGTGTACAGGCGGATGTCGGAAATGTCTGCTGTCTATCGCAAGCTTGCCGTAATGACCAATGCAATAAGTTGTTTCCCGAGCGACTAGTCATCGATTACCATCTAATTTACCTTATCACTGAAGGTCGCTTTAGCTATCATCAGCTAACCACCTCTGTTTACTTTTAAACCCTATATTTTAACATAATAGTCGGTATCTATTGCCCCATTTGTATTGTTTGATTTATATAAATAAATTCACTAACGTAAATAAAATATTGTCTTTTGTGCTTTTCACCTTATAAACTACAATAAAATCTGCAATAAATATACATTAGCCTACTCCGCAGCTAAATAATAATTATCATAAGAAGAATAGAATGTCAGTTTCGTGGATACTCTGGGACTATTGGTACTATAATATTTAGCTTATGTTTAATATTACAAACATCTAAAAATTAAAATATTTACAAAGGAATTATTAACAATAGTTAAAACTATACCACTACGAAATTGATATTTTTTATAATAAATAGTCTACAAAAACAATGTGGTCCAAAATGTAAAGTGGCTTACTGTCGGTCACTTACAGTATAAGTAGGTTCTACTGGCCATACTCCACTCGGGCCTTGTTAAATTCCTGTGTTATAACTTTGGTCATCATTTGTTCCATATTGGTCGTACATGTGTATTTTTAGAGGGTATAATATAATAAACACATTATGTAGACAAAACCCGAATATGATAAAGTCTAATTGACTTTAAAGTGGGTCAATTAGTAATTATATTACTCTATAAAACGCCATATAGCTGTGTTACTTATAATTTAAAGAATGTCATTCAAAAAGGAGTTGTCTAAGGAGTTGAGTAGCTCCTGTGCGGTGAGATTGCTGGCGTCCGTGGAAGGCATGTTGTCGAGGAAGTCAAGATTAAAGTCTGTAGTTTGTCCTGTGAAGGAAGACGTATTATGGAGCGACGGGAACGAATGCTGCGAAACATTTCCATTCTGGCTTTGCATAGATCCATTCTGGGACATCATGGAGTTCTGCTGCATGTTGTTCTGCGGGTGCATGGGTCCTTGACTTTGCATCGGCCCGTTCTGCATGGGGCTGCCCTGGTGGCCTCCCATACCCATGCCGCCTTGTTGCATCGACATGCTCTGAGATTGGCTCATGTGAATATTTGGCATCTATAAAAAAAACAATAAATTATTCTAAAAATAAATTAAATGATCTATCATCCCCGACAGGACTATTGTAGCCAATAAGCCTGACAGAAAGGTGATAGCGCGCCGCACAATGATTTTCAATGTCACCATTCCGCATGACGAGAATCTCGTGAAAGCTGAGAAAGAGAAACAAATATCTCGACTTGGCGCACGAGGTTGTCGACATGTGGAATGTGGACTCTGCTGTCATTGTGCTGACAGTAGTAACGGCCAATGGACTGAAAGCCTAAGAGCCTCGACCAACATAGGAGGCTCTCGTTTAGGGGGCTGAATCAAGGGCCTGATTCAGGAGGCAGTACTTCTGGATACAGCACCTAAGTGAGGAGGTTCCTGTCTCTGGAGCCCTAACCACCGGGAGCTTGGACCCTCTTCCCGATATTGGTGGATCCCTGTCTTTTAATTTTTTGTATGTTTTGTAGAAATATTTAAAAATATAATTAACATGTTGAGAAATAAATAAAGGAAATAATAAATTAAATGAAAAAACATTTCCTTTCCTTGGTAGTTAAGTAATAATAAATTATATATATATATATATATATTTTTTATATTAAATATTTAAAAATGTCTTGAAGAAATGAATACGAAAAAATATATAAATCGTACCTGTCCTTGCACACTCATCATCTGGTTCTGTTGCATAATAAGATGAGACATGGGCGACTGTTGCTGATTGGACGCCCTACAACATGAACAAATTAATTATAGGCAACTATACCAATTAACATATCGATCAAATTCACAGTACTTAGGTACTTGGGTGTTACTTTTTGGCAACACTCTACACTTACCGTTGTTGCTGCTGATGTTGCAAAAGCTGTTGCTGTTGCAATCGCGCCTGTTGCAGTTGCATCTGTTGTTGCTGCTGCTGCGATATGCCACCCATCGTGCCCATACTGAAGCCTGAAATTGTAAACAATAATTTATGATGAAATAAGTAACAATCTTTATCATATGTTATTAGCTGTGTCCTACGGTTTTCAATCAAACTCCAGAGATTCGTAATAACACACGAACCAACTCTTTATTAAACTTTATGCGAATACATTATAAGCCTACAGCGTTACGCCTACATTAAGCTTGACGTTACGTATGAAAACTATTGAAGGCAAAGTATTGAGGTGTGACCTTGGTGATGGTGTGGGAACTGCTGGCGGGAGGCGGCCTGCTGCTGCATGAGCACGTGACGCCACTCGGGCGAGTACTGGCGCGCGTGGTGCGGGAAGGGGCGCGGCGCGGCCGGCCGCCGCACGCCCAGCGCCGCCTGCGCGGCCGGCCCGCCGGGGCCCCCGGGACCCACGGCCCCCGCGCCCACGAACCTCGCCTTGTACTCCGGCGGCGGCGGCCGCATCTGCTGCTGCTGCTGCTGCTGTGCGCGCAACATTTGCTGCTGCTGCTGTTGCAGCATCTTCGCATGTTGCTCCCGCGATATGCCGGCTGCCGCAACACCTGCGGTAATAATAAAAAATGCCAACTTGGGTTAATTTTCAAAATGTCAATGAATGATCACCAAATAAAGATTTCAACATCTCAATTTTGTTAAAAGAGACTTGCTCCACACTAGACAGTGATGCGCTTAATTGTAAGCTACTGACCGAGTGGTGGGCCGCCCTGTTGCGAGGACTGTTGCTGCGGAGCTCCCTGCGGCCGCGCGCGCATTGCCTGCGAGAAGTTGATGCTCTGTGACTGAGACACCGAGTACGTGTCACATCCGCTACCTGCAAATATAAAGACATTTTTACTAAAAATAAAACTAATTATAATATTGCTAACCTAATTATACCGATATGCTCTATTCAGTAACGGCCATAGGTAATACATATATAAACAACTAGACTAGCTTCTGCCAGCGACTTCGTCCGCGTGGAATAGTGGTGCTCCACTCCTATTGGTTTTAGCGTGACGATATATAGCCTATTAGCCTTCCTCAATAAATGGGCTATCTAACTATGAAAGAATTTTTTAAATCGTACCAGTATTTCCTGAGATTAGCGCGTTCAAACAAACAAACTCTTCAGCTTTATTATATAAGTATAGATTAGGCATTCAATGACTTTATCGCCAATATCAATGGCCCGGAATTGAATCATCGTTTTTAGCGTGTCATTAGCATGACTCCGCAACAACATATCGTTCTGATCGCTGAAACACTACGAATTAAAAAATAATATCGTTCTAGTAGTCGGTGTCTCCAATTATATATCTACCTACGGTATTGTTTTGTGTTTTCGCCATTAGGAATAGAACCCACTTCAAAACACTACAAATTGAAAAACAACTAATTGGTACATCGTTCTAGAAGTCGGTTGCGAAAATACACAGAACAATACCTAATTGGGGACACCGACTTCTAGAACGATGTATTTTATTTTTTAATTTGTAGTATTTTTGAAGTTATATTTTTTCGTCTAAATATTTTTAAATGTTATTTAATTATTATTAATATTATTATTAATTATTTAATATTATTGTTAATTTTTATGTTTACTTAATTTATTATATCCTTGTATTGATAACATAAAAATATTAAAATTATGCTAATTATTGATAAATATTATGTTTTATGATATTTGTAAAAGCATAGCCATTAGTGTTAACTAAATCAACCAAGTACGGCCGAATATTTTCATGCGGAGTATGGATAGATATGACCTTCGTGACTTGATCGATCTCCGAAGGTCATTTATATCTCTCAGTAACGTTTAGTAATATTTACCTTGATGGTGCTGCGGCGATGGCGTGCCTTGGTTGTGGAAGCTGGCGTACATGCCTTGCTGGGCAGCCACGGACACGTGCCCCCCACCGCCCCCGCCACTCACTTGCATGTGCTGCGCTGCTGAAACCTGAAAAAAACTCAACTTTAAAACTTATAGGCAAAGCAACCCAAACAGATGATCAAATAAATAGTAGGTAATGTTTTCAGCTAGAAAAATAAAGCCACATGGTGAAATGAATACTTTCATGAACACATTAAATAAATTTCATTCTTGACCACTAAGACTTGATAATTTTTAATACCACCACATTTACATGACCCGATTGTGATGAAACTTGAGTGGGTTCTCCTGTGTACTCCCGCGAAGGTCCCTAGACCAGAAAAGTGGCATTGCAACGCAACTAGTTAATTATATAATTCTCTCATTTTTTCATGCCACGTGATTCATTTCAGTGTTTTGAAAGGGTTACTTTCATAACTTTAGGGTAAACGGTTTCGCAATGAAACCCTATCATGGTTGCGAAATGTGTTCTTTGTTTATATTTTTTATGTAAACCTTGCCTTGCAAAAACTTTTTCTTTAAAACTGTCGAAAACAGTAAAAAGTTCTGTGAGGTCTTGTTTCATTCGTGAAAATTACGTACAGTCAGCGTCTAATAGATAGTGACACTCAGGGTATTCAGATAAATAGACGCAAACAAAAAGTCAATAATATCGGTACAAACAAAGTTTCCATATTGTTGTCAACACTTTAGTCGCTCAAAAGGTCGAGACGTTTAAAATGTCATATAGATAGGTTCATTCAAACCGCCATAAATATGGTAACAGTCATCGCGCCAATGGTATCCAAGCATTCTAGGTGTTCAAAAATATGGAACACATTTGAAAAATAAACTTTACTGCTATGTATTTTAAATATTATTTCTCACGTCAATTAATATTAAAACATTTATTCACAAAATGAAAGGGATAGAACCTACTGCTGTCCTTTTCATTTTAAGCATGACGTCAGAGACATGTCTTTTGTTTTGTAAAGAATTTCGTGCGATATACTTTGTAAGTAATATACAGCTGACTAGGTACAGTTATTCGCATCTCTTCAGATTTTCATTTTCGCATACTCGCACTTTTTCAAATTCGAAAAAAATATATAAATTAACAAAAGAACGTCGACTAAACTACAGATTACGATTTTCGACCTTATTGACTTTTATTTAAAAACGCTTTTTTTACATAAACAAGGCAATATAAGATAAAATATACTAAAAACAAGCAATAAAGACAAATGTCGATAAGGTCGAAAGTCGCTTGCTCCTATTTTTACAACTAAAAATCGTTTAAATAATTAAGAAATCCAAGTACATTTTTTTTTTTTTTTCAATTTTATTTATTACTAGCTTCTGCCAGCGACTTCGTCCGCGTGGAATAGTGGTGCTCCGCTCCTATTGGTCTTAGCGTGATGATATGTAGCCTATAGCCTTCCTCGATAAATGGACTATCTAACACTGAAAGATTTTTTCAAATCGGACCAGCGGTTCCTGAGATTAGCGCGATTAAACAAAATGACAACATTTCCCTTCACTGCTCTGCTCCTATTGATTGTAGCGTGATGAAAAGTATACTATAACCAGCTCAAGAGTATGACAAATAATTGTATCAAGTTTCGTTAAAATCCGTCGAGTAGTTTTTGTTTCTATAGAGTTTATACAGACAGACAGACAGACAGACAGACGGACAGACAGACAGACAGACAAAAATTTTACTGATTGCATTTTTGGCATCGGTATCGATCCCTAATCACCCCCTGATAGTTATTTTGGAAATATATTTCATGTACAGAATTGACCTCTCTACAGATTTATTATAAGTATAGATTTTTTCTTAGACAACTTAAAATTAGTCGAGCCTATAAAAAAGCGAGAAATCTATCTGATCTTCGTCGACTGTAGTAATATGGTGAAAAGATATTTCGAAGACATGCTAATCTGTAGTGCGAATCCGAAAAAGTGCGGAAACGAGGATCTGAAGAGATGCGAATAATTCTATAGGTAACTCATCTAAAGCGATACTTACGGATACTCCCAGTTCATTTGAAATATCTGTTATGGAGACACCTTCCTCCTTCAAATTTAATATAATTCGATGTTTTATGGTGTCACTAAAGCGATATGTAGCCTTATTTAAGCATGAAACAATATTAGATGCCTAAAGAGGTTCTTATCTTAGAAACCATTTTTTTCTATAACATGCTGGTTTATTTTTCTAATCTGTTCCATATTTTTGAATACTTAGAATGCTCGGATACCATTGACGCGATGACTGTTACCATATTTATGGCGCTTTGATTGAACCTATCTATATGACATTTTAAACGTCTCGACCTTTTGAGCGACTAAAGTGTTGACAACAATATGGAAACTTTGTTTCTACCGATATTATTGACTTTTTGGTTGCGTCTATTTATCTGAATACCCTGAGTGTCACTATCTATTAGACGCTGACTGTACCTACCGTACGAAATTTCTACAGTTTACTTTATAACTAGGTACTTATAAGATACTAGCTGTTTCCCGCGGTTTCACCCGCATCCCGAGGGAACTACTCCGCGTACCCGGGTAAAAAGTATCCTATATGTTAATCTAGGTTAAAAGCTATATGTGTACCAAATTTCATCCAAATCCGTTCAGTAGTTTTTGCGTGAAAGAGTAACAAACATCCATACATACATTCTTACAAACTTTCGCGTTTATAATATTAGTAGGATCTGCAAAATACTTCAGTACTACACCTACTAATATTATAAATGAATGGCAAGCACTTAACAAGCAAAACATCCCAAAAATTTATAGAGGGAAGTTATGGATGGATGTCTGCCCTCTTGCATGTCATACGGATCATAAACCTGGATATACAACAATTATGCAAACGATAAAATACAAAAAACCCATAGTGCTATGAAAAGAAGCATCCTGAATATTAGCTTGAAAGTTAAGCAACAACAAAAAAACAGGCAAAAAAACAAGTGATAGATCTGCATGTATCTAGTGAATAAATACTAGTAATTAATCCCCAAATATTCTTAATAAATAGAGACATATGACGAAATTATAGTATTGGACTTTAGATTACATAATTATGCAGATAGCTAGAAGTATTTATTCGCTATGGGACCGCGTTACGTACGCGTTTAACTACAGTAGAATGTAATACAGTATGGAATCTTAGAAGAAACGTTCGAATCTAGCCACTCACGCTTCAACACTGGCTCTAATTCTCGGTGTTCAGTCAGTCGGGTGCAGTCGGGCGTCCTCGTTGAGCGAGTGGTTACGTCTTTCGTTAAGCTACTGTTTATACCTGATCATTGAAGACGAATAATTCGTAATAATCAGAATGCGAAAAAACTGCCCTTGCTTACAAAGAAATAGAGAAACTACCCATCCGCAATAGTAGGCAGCTTGCTTAAACGGGTATTTATTTATTGCACTGCGCTAAATCAGGGCCCCTAAACCCTAAATAAGATTTTTTAAGTAAAAGAGAAAGGCATCTTAGTGTAGTAAAGTGTAATAAGAGAGACCCTTAATTCAGGGCCCTGATTCAGTATAGTGTAATACCCGTTTTAGTACCTAGAGTCGACGTCATCTTGCTAATAGCGAAGTGAAACGAACGTACCTATTACATTTTTTGCAACCGCAATGCACGCTTGGCTCATTTGCTAGTCGCCTGGCGTATATCGATGTAAACAAATGTGTTGGTATTATTTTCCGAAGGACGCAAGGCATTTTAGAAGAAAAACGTGGATTAAATATTAATTGCATCAGTTTTAGTGACAACCTCCAACTAATCAAATCCATAAAAATGCAGGTTTCTTAAAAAAAACTTCGACGGACGAGGCCGTGAAATGGGTTATAGTAAAAACGAAATTTCTGTAAGCTGTCATCTGTAAGTTTGAGAGTTATTTTTGAAAGAGACATCTCGTAACCACCTCGTGTGGCCACCGTTTATTTTAGCAGGTAACCATGGTGTAAGTCATTAGACTCTAGCTAAGGAAGGCGCCTGAATTTTACAGTTGAATGTAACCTTCAAATGAAATCAAATCTATGTGAAACCTTCACACCTGCACCTACACCACTCAACCGGAAAATCTTTCATGCAATATCATAAACTGTATTATCTGGTGTTAATAATTTAAGTACGACTGAAATTACGACACAAAGGACCATGGGCAAAAATGTATGAGCTCCGTCCCCACATACCAACACAAATGGAACTGGTGCCAATTGGTCCTATAGTATCCACTATTTGATATAAAAACGTTTTTTTTACATAAATCAGTGGGGTTATAAAAATAATTCATTATTAACAAGCCGGCCCGGCGAACTTCGTACCGCCCCAACATTATTTTTTTTCGTTATTTTTCCGATGTTTTAATAGTTATTCTGATATTTGGGACAGAGACGAATACAAAAAATCAAAAACCATGAAAATCGGTCTAGCCGTTCTCGAGTTATCCTCACAATGCAATGAGTACCTAAGCAAATAAAAATATCGTGTACTATTGCTCGTTAGATGAGCTCATGGCTAAGTAACAGCCACACAGGTCGACCGATCAAATGCACTTGCATATGCATGCAAAAGCGTTTTCATGCTGCTGCGACTCTTCAGTGGGTCGGGGTGGCGCAGTGTGGGTGTCGGCTGGCTACTTGCGTCGACCAGGAGAGTTTATGTATAATGGCCTCTGCTTGTTGACTGGTCGAACTGTGGGGTGCCGTGCCGAGTTGTTTGATGTGGCTGAAGAGTGTGACCAGGCTTGCGCGTTAGCTATAGGCTAGGTGGTCATGAACCCGATGAAGCCGTGAGTGGTTGCTGGCTGGGTGACACGCTGGTTGCTGCTCGATGATGGTAGAAGGTTGAGTGAGAGTTGAAAACGATGTTGAAGCTCTTGACATCAGGAGATTTGGCTGATGTTTATCACGTCAGGGTCACCAATATGGAGTATCACATCACATTATACACCGCCGTCCACACAAGTTAACACAGTATCAAATTCAGTTATCACCAAGTCCTTTATTGTGCGCGAAATATTTGCATAGAAACGTTAGGATACTAGGAAAACCCAATGCATTTGTACAACGTCCCCATAGTAAAAAATCATCAGCTTGATAAGATGTATCAATTGAGCTACATTTCATTTCTGTTGATGGGTGGGGACGATTCCGCCCATGGTCCTTTCAGAATATTTTTTATTCTGTTCACACTCTAGCAGTTTTTTTGAGATACTGCTATCACAACACTTTTCATATGTCAGACACACGCTGTATACACGAGTGTACGGTGTATGGTGTCGTACTGTAAACCTAGCTTTACGGTTCAACAAGTATATTATGTTTTTCGTTCGAGCTCCTCTATGAGCGCAGTCCGACAAGCAGAATAATATTACGGCGTAAAGTGTACATACACAGATATGGATATACCTAGATAGCGCAAGAGCAACTACTTCGCGTGCCTAGCTTACGTACAAAAATCATAAGTGGCCATTTTCGCGCTCAGTCTGCATCGGTGTATGGCGCTTGTCGGACATCAGTAAAAAATACTAAAATGGTGAATTGGGCTGTTATAAATTGTTAAAACTGTACAAATGCGAGGAGAAATAATAAAGTAAACGTTTCCTTCCACCGGTAAATCATTTTGTGATTAATATTATGCGTAGTTAATTTAAAAATCAATTATTTTAAACCTGAGACCCTCAGTAATACCTGGTAATTACAAATTTGAGAAAAACGAAACATTCGTATTACATTGCGGGATTTTACTTGGAGCGGTTGATGAGACGTTTTGTTTTAACAAGTGATGAATATCGAAATAAGCGATACTATCGTATATCGCTTCAGTTTTGTAGTACAGGGACTTTTATCATTTTTCTGTCAATTTTAGCGATTAGTGCTGTTCATCATATGCAACACAAATCGATTCTCGAGAATCGATTTCGGAAACAGAGGAATGATTTTGTATTATATAAGTACTTATTATGTAGACAGTTTTAATAAATAATCGTAACATTTCGTGATTTTTTTAGTTTTGTACAAAATTACTCATTAAATAGTATTCGTATATTTGTATAGTAATTGAGAAATGGTATATACAAAGGCGAACTATATTCAAAATTGAGTTTTCACCCAGCAAATCTTTGAGAGATGAAAGAAACGAAAAAGGGTAGAATCTCGTTGCTTTTTGTAAACACTAGAATTAAAAGAATTCGATAAAAACATCTTATATTTAAATATAAGGTGTTTCGATCAAATATTAAGTGTTTATAATAGTAAACTTGAAATTATGGCAAAGGTATCCAAAAACGCCGATGGAACGCAGGCGCTCGAGCACGCAACCTCTACTACAAAGACTTTCAACGTGGTGCTGGCTGGGTAAGCGCCGTGCGCGGCGGCGTCTTTGAATCGATTTGATTTTCTCATCACTAAATAGTGCTTGTGACGTCATAATAGGTATTAAAAAAATGGCACGCTTGGTTTTCATACAGATCGTGATACTTGCGTTATCTAGGTATATCCATATCTGTGTGTACATACGAATGTCAATGGATGAGGAGACAAAATATTGCTATGTTTCAGCAGAACCAATTTTTTTTCTTTTAAGTGTTTGTGAACTCTGTTTTATTTTTTGTAAAATGTTTATTATTTTTCCTTTTTAGTGCCTTGCTAGTACTAAAATAAATACATAACACATAGGTATATATTAATTGAAACAATTATTTGATCGAAGTAAAACCTGCAAAGCAAAGCCTTAAATTAAAATGTACAACTGTCTTGATACTACTTGATAGTATAATCAAATTCTTTGAGGAGATAATAAGTTTTAATGCTTAAATATCGTATTACATTCATTATTAATTTATTGTAATGAAGGTGTCATTGAAAGGATTGGAAGGACTTAACGACACAATATTGGAGCGGCAAGCAGCGTTGACAGCTGCCATTCTGGCGGAGGTGAACACACGTCATCGTCGCGGTCAAGCCTCGACGCACGGCAAACCTGTTTGGAGCGGTCCGTCCGCCCGCACCCGCGATTTTTGTTATTATCCAACAATATCATATCGTTCTAACTCCGCTAACCCGTATGCTGTTTGCACTATTGTTAAGCCAGACGACCTAACGGCATCGCTCTTATCCATCCGTACATCATTTTTTCGTATGACCCAAACCTCAGTTGTCAAGAACTCAGGTAGAAATACTGTTTTGAGAATTTGCTTTTAATGGTTAAGGATGAACAGCTCTACAAAATTTATATTTAAAAATGTATTTAATTATTTTATTTGAAACGTAGACTCAATGTAAATTGGTATTTGTAAACATGAAACCTTAATTTTTAGCACAAATTATGTTTTTTTAATGCTCGAAGGAAATTATTGCTGTAGGAAAAAAAGAGTTGTGTCCGCATGATCCTAAATAATATTATAAAATCGAAAGTGAGTTTGTTTCTTACGCTTTTACGCTAAAACGGCTGAACCGATCTGGAGACAGTAGACTACTTATAATCCGGAAACATTTAATAATTCTCTCAAGGCGCGGGTGAAACCGACGCTTGTTTAAGGCGTATTGGCGATTTCAGACTCTTTAGTCCAGGTTCCCTCACAATGTTTTCATTCACCGTTAGTCAGTGGTGTCTAAGAAACACGAAAAAGTACATAATATGACTTTAGAAAACTTAATCGTTCTTGCCAGGTTTCGAACCGCACACTCATACACAAAGGGCTTAACCATTAGGCCACCACATCTTATCGACTACATATGAGCATTAACATTGATTTTGTATACAATATCATACGTGTGTAGATTACATTATTCTGATGTTTCTTTAGAACCTTCACCATGTCCTCAAGGTTCTCAGAATTGCATTAAAAGACTGAGATGACATCATAACGCGATGATAGGGACATAGGAAAAAAACATTTAACATCGTTGCGAATAAATTTTCCTTTGAGCCTCTTTTTTAAGTAAGATGTATCTTAAAGATGTTACCTAATTGCTTACACAATATGAAAATCGCGTAACACACATACAAAAAAACATACGAAAACATGCGAAATAAGAATCTCCTCCTTTTATGAAGTCTTCTTTCTCAATTCGATAGTATGTGTTTTATTTTTGTATGTAACGCGATTATTATGAGTTATTATATGGTCCCATATAAATTTTATCAATATTGGTTCAGTAATATGTATTTAAAGTAACGATTTACGAGTATCTGCGCATATTTAGATGATCTGATGATATTTGCTTATTGCAACAAAAGTGGTGTGTAGGTCTCGGTACACAAAATGCTGATGAGATACTAAGGTCGTAACACTGAAAAACTAAATGATAAATTTTTTGAAAAAAATACTTTTTTACAAAAAAATACGTTTTTACAAAAAAAATACGATTTACTGAATAACACTGATAAAAAGGAAAATAAATTTACTTTTTGCTGAAACGCCTGTTGACCAATAAATACATCGCTGTAAAATGTCTTTAATTTGAATTTATTTTTGCTCGTTTAAATCTCTCCTGCAATCCTTTTCACAATAGGTAACTATTCTATGTGTTTTTTTTTGCTGTATAATAGGTATGTAGGTATTATACATATAAAATTAACTTCTAAAATATACTCCAAATTGAGTAGTTGGCAGAAATAACAATTAATTCTAAAACACTAACTTCCTAAAAAAACATGCTTGTTAAAACGGCAATTAACTGTAAAATTAGTGTTTTTTTGCTTTGGAATCAATAAAGAGTTGGAGAATAAGTGACGTCAAAGCTTGCTAATCCCATACACAATCTATGGCAGAATCGCGTTTTAATAACACAAATCAACAATATCAATAATATGTCAACTGATTTGTGGTGTCAATACCCAATTGTAATAACTATGTATACCAAAATCCGTTGTGGTTTAAAAGAACTAAGTACACACAACTTATCCTTTAAATTAAACTATGTATACGTATGTATACGCTTCTTAATTCTTAATATAGAGATCTCCGATATTACTTTAAAGGCCAAAGGATGCCGTTGGGCAGGAAGCCTCGTGTGTGACGTCACGAATTCACGAGCCCCTGGGTTCGACACCGGTACTCGCTGGCTGCGGAAATAGATCGGCCCACGCGTTTTCGTCACTTACACCCACGTACCGATCCAGGCAGAGAACTTTCAGTTACTATGATATCGGAGTTTTTAATTTACTGTAATTTAGGTTGAATATAACGTTTAGTAGGGACATATTTTTTAATATATAATGGCGATTTCTAGCCCATAATGAATTAAATGCTTTTATTTCATATAAAATCCAACAAAAACATCTAAATAAAATAAATAGGTAGGTAATCCATATCAAAATATTCCATACACAACACAATAAATATAAATGCAACATGCCTACAACTATAGCAATGTCCGATATAGGGGCAGTCAAAACGCCCAGCAATAACTGCCAGGACAGTATTGGAGCTGGCCCGCACCCTGCGCACTGAGGACGCGCATCGCTAAGGTTTTAAAACCACGATTTTTACAAAATCGACATCAAACACTAGAATTCGATGTCTAAAATTACCACCACCAACAGCGACTTCTAGAATGATGTATTGGTTCTCAAGCGTTTCGCCAAATAAGTCATTTTGAACCGACTTCAAACAAGGAGTTTCTGTATTTGTTTGTTATATGTTTTAAAAAAGTCTTATTTTTCAAGGAAGGTTTTAGTACATTAGAATACGATGAAGATCTTCGGAGATAGCCAATGGAGCTCATCTTGTTTAAAACACGAAATTGTAAGTGAGAGAGAAGGGCTTATAATAACGGGAGAGCCGAGGTGTCGGGCGGGTGGGACACGTGGAACGCTTACTCCCGATCTCAGTACAGGAAGCCATCGGACCCTACTCTTTTTTTTATTCCATTCATTCTCTAGTGTCATCGGCCGTGTCGCCGCCACGACTTTCGAAACAACTGAGATTTAAATGTGATACATACTGTTCTAATAACACATGAAACCAGATTCTGTCTCTACCGACTCATAAATACTCTGACCTTGTTTTAAGTGGGAGTGTTATGTCATAAAGCGATCAAAATACAAAAATACACACCGAATAAGGTCACTTTAAGCAATCTTTTGTGCATCGCTTATAAGGAATGGGAATTTATTTGCAGAGAATAGAACAGACGTTGCCATTTCAACAGGGTTTCTTTTTAAAAATTGAATACACACACTATTATAATGTAGAGACGTTAACAGTACGGTACAGTACGCATAGCAGTTGCTGGATTAAGGTGACTAAGGCTAATATGTAGATACGATATATATACGATACGATGTATACACTGACCGCCATAGCTTCAGATCCAGTAGGTTATCTCTCGTAACACGTACATAAGGATGAGCTTAGATTAGAATGTACTATATAATGGTACTTACCTACTAGACACATTCATGATGAGGTCATGATTCAAGTCGCAGATCCGTGAAATGTTTAATTACCCTGCCATTCTCGCTAAAGCACTGTGTGGCAATTGTACCTATCTATACACAACTAATAGCTGTCACGCTATTGTTCTCGAAAGGTTAAGAGAGACATACTTTTAAAATAGTTTTTAACCCTGGTTTGCGTATCATCACTTGGATGGGTGACCATTTATGACATAACGAAACTCCTCCGTGCCCCGCAAAGCAAGTTGAGCTGTTGGTCCCGGGTATCATTTAGATGTAGATCTTTGACAGTCGTTACGGGAAGTCAGAAGCCAGAAAGTCAGACAACCAGTCTTACCAAGAGGTATAAAGGGGTATGTTATCCGGTAAAACTGGGTTGTAGAGGACAGACATGCTGTCGCTCCATATAAAACACTAGTACTCAGCTGCATCCGGTTTGACTGGAAGCTGACTCCAACACAGTTGGGAAAAGGCTAGGCAGATGATGTGTAGCTTTATAAAATTGTACACGCTCGCGCACACAACTATTACCTGTTACTAATCAGACAGACACCCACTTTATTTATTCATTTGTAGATGTAACACCTCCTCAAAGTTTAATAAATAATTATTGTGTTGGGTACTTGCCAAATTAATGACTGAACTGAGTCTCGACATCTCTTTGAGCGCTTTTAAAATTTCACAAAGCAGCCTAGAGTCAGCTAGCGGTATTACTCCAATATTGCCGTCCCCGGCTGCTACCTTGATAGCAGTCGTTGTTACAATTTCATGTTAGTGGACGTCAGGCCGATTTCAGAAAACTCTAACAATTATATATAGAGCTGGTTTGCTCCTAACAATTGTCAGTAGTAACCGGGAAGTCTGCACGATAAGTAGAAGAATTATTGTTTTCATTCAGTATTTAGTACTTACTTCATCTTCATCAGAGTTGGTAACTACGTCGAATATGGATTTGAAATGCAGTCGTTCTGGTAACTTAGAAGTATGTAATGGAAGCGTTGACTTATATGCAAGCCATATTTTTTCAGAAAAAGACCTCATGAAAATCAAAAATATTGCAAATCAGCGATTTCGTAATCAAACCTTTGAGTTTAAGTGAGATGTTCCTACTCCGACTGCTATGCTTCTAAAAGCAGGTGCATACGTTCTATGTGAGGAAGTCAATTTAGGCGTTTGTTCCTAGTCATTCCGTATATTAATAATATTAGTTACTGTACGCTGTGCCTTGTTTACAGTCTACGGCCTTTGAGTAAAACATGTGGCTTTCGATACATCTGCTTATTCGCAACACGCACTTGTTCAATAAAACTTACATATCTACATATCTAGTTACATGACATTAAAATTAAAGTATGTACGAAAGTGTCGGGATCGGGATGAAGACGATTCTGAAGTAAAAAGTAAGTATTGAGTGAAACTACTGAAGTTGTTGTATTGTCAACAAATGGCGCTTTAATTCGTGTGTGTAGTCGACTATCATTATAATGCAGTACGTACAGTACAGCGTATGATAATACAATGAATAAATAGTTATACAACTAGAGTATAGTCGCACAGACGTCACATTCGCCTCCAACTATCCATGGACCGTGGTAGGTACCTAAGTGTAGGCGAGTGGCGGCGAGCAGCGCGCGCACGCCCTCGCCGGTCGATACTACACCAGACTCCATGTTTTTTATGTCTTTTCACGTCACGAATTGCTCAACAAAGATACTTCTAATAATTAGGTAACTAAAGGAACGTAATTCACACAACATTTAATGACATAAAGAAAATGCGAAAATTCTTCAGCCTTTTCATGAAAGACTTCGAAATATAACGTGCCTACGCCGCAAGGACAAATTTGCTAGCGGGAACTGCGGGAAGATACCGACACTCTTGTTCCTTCGACATTTGGCGCCATTATAATTATGTTATCTTTATCCTTTCTTAATATTATAAATTCGCGAAAATGGGTTTGTTACGCTTTTACAGTAAATCTAATACGGATGTAATTTGGTATGGAGATAGAACGGACCCTAGAGACGGCTACTTTTTATCCGGGTGCATTACCAGTAGTTAACTCGTGGGTACTACCTACTTATTTCGCGGGGAAAACTGCGGGAAGGAGGAAATAAATGATAAAATAATGGGGGTCCTTGCATATTTACTTAAAAGTTCTATAGATACTTTATCGAAATAATGAAAAATTATCGGTCCGGAAAAAACAATACTTACCGACAAATTGAAAAATTACTTTTATCTTCTGAAACGTTGCGTCAGTCTTAATTAAGACCTTATTAGGTCTTAATTTTGTGGCTATAAAATAATAAACAATATTTTGGTGTTCTTTCACCACAGATTTGTAGAACGATGTTTTGGTCCTCAAAGCAAATGCTTTGGACCAAAACATAAAGAAGATAGAAGCAGATAAAACTTTTTGCAAAAAATACATCTGACTTCCAAAACACTGAGATAAGTAAATAAATGCTTGTGAACCAATACGTCGTTCTAGAAGTTCGTGTCTCTAATATGGGAGTTTTTTTATCTACACTATTATTATAAAGAGGAAAGATTTGTATTTTTGTGTGTATGTTTGTAATGAATAAACTCAAAAACTACTGTGCCGGTTTCAAAAATTCTTTCACCATTGGAAAGCTACATTCACCCTGAGTAACATAGTCTACCCGTGCGAAGCTGGGACGGGCCGCTAGTCTATTATAGATTTATTAATGGTAAAAAAGTTTTTTATTTCTCGCTTTTTAGTGGGTCGGTTTGTAATTTATTTAAGTTACAACATGCTCATACACCGCTTTTTAGCTCATACTCGTCAAATATTTATTTTCCCGATTGTTGGGGAGTTTTTTTAGTTTTTTTCAGATCCTAATGTGTTATAGACTAAAATCTAGCGGTCTTTGAGACGAGTGTGAATACGCACTAGGTATAGTAGCTTTCGTGATCCATCCTTGGCAAACGCAACTAAATATATAATAATAGTAATATTTTTTTTCCAAAAAAAAAACAAAAAGTGGAATTCCTTATCCAAATCGGAGCAGCACTTTTGGGAATATAAGGCGTAGTCTTTTAACATCTGCTTCCTCCTTCAAAGCGTACAGACGTGATGTTAATACATAGACATACGATAGCAACAATCGCTGGTCATTTGCTGTTTGTGCATTGAAGGGTACCGAAGATATTGATCAGATCCGAATAAATATGTTATTATTATATGAAACCTTCCCAAAAAAAATTCAAACCAACGTTATTACATTTGTCCTGTCTATTATTTTATTGTCTATTACTTTATATTATATTAATATTCTGGGTGATCTAAACAAAACACGTGTTGGTCTGGGCAAATTGCAAACCTCGAAGACAAACTAAATAAATACCTAGCTAGTCGTGCACTCGTATACATTGAAAATGAATCACTTCATGATGTGATGACATTTATCTTGTAAGATTACGATAGAGTCAGTTACAGCCGGTTGCACCAATTTTTTTATCATTTATACTTTTACGAATATCACAAACATGATATCAATAATTAGTATAATTTTAATATTTTGTTACGTTATTAATACATAGATATTATAATTAAGTAAAAAAACATAAAATAATTGCAAAATTAATTTAGTGCAACCGGCTGTTTATATTGTAATGAGGGCATTTCTAACCTGTAGATTGTGGTGCGGCTGAGTCAAATGTAGCTGCTGCTGCTGCGACATGTGCAGATGTTCCATGGGGGGCGGAGCTGGCCGCGGCCGGTACCCGCCGTAGCCGCGGTAGCGCGCCCAGTCTCCGCCTGCCGCTTGCTGGTGTTGCTCAGCCATGTGCTTCAGAGTCTGCGCAGCCGGCGACATCTCACCACCACCATATGGCCGGGGAGCTGGCTCGCCCTCTGGCGGCTCCAACAACCCCATTCCCGCGCCATTTAGTTTACCACCATCGATATCGAAGTCCTTCATAAATTCTGGATATTCCGATATCTCCGTGATAAGGTCTTCGAACGTGTCGTCTCCATCTTCCTCGCCAATCAGATCGGCTAACCCGGGGAAGGCTGAAGCCGCGTCACGTTCAAGCGCCGCGGCGCACTCATCCAATCCGACGAAATCATCATCTGCCACTTCTGATTTGCATTCCGCTTTGCATTCACGCTCGCAATCTAGCGGAGTAGGCACACGCGGCGGTGCTTGTGCTAAAGGGGGTGAACTAGACGTCTTTACGGCGTTCGCGAGTGCCTTCACCGTGACGTTAGTAGAAATTTGCTGTGGTTGCGAATCCGCCGCGGAAGTTGTGAACTCTAACTGTTGGACGATTTCCACAGAGAACTTCGTGAGGGCTTCGCCTCCAACACCACCCCCGCCTCCGCCTCCTCCACATTGAAGTTTTGCAGGAGGTTCGTAGTCACCACAGCCGAATTTTTGTTGCTAAAACAAAAGAAAATATGATTATAATCCATGAATACTACTGGATGGATGAAAATGTATATTGTCTTATAATGTATGCAACACTACGACACCACACACGTTGTATATAGCGAGTGTCCGTGTGTAAAGAGGTGCGGGACATTGACACGAGAAAAAAATATTTTTAATAGAAATTGTGACACAAATGTCAGACATATAAATGTCTATACGGTACATACTTCAAGAGTTTTATAATTCCGCTTTCACGACACTTATTGTTGGGTTACTCACAGACACTGCTTTTATATGTTACTGTAAAAGATCAAACTAGGTAAATCCCAAATATTCTGTGACCATTGTTCATCTCGAACTTATACTAGGAACTATTTAGTAATCTATGCTTTTACCACATTTTGTTCGGTATATCTTAGGACTTAAAACCGAGGAACAATAAATATCGAAAAATATAAGTATAATATACTAGCTAGACATGTTCGGGGCATCGTCTTCTTTTTAAATAGAAACAGAGTTTATAGAATAGGGTTCAGCCCCGCGTTACACTCTACTTTTAAGCTGAACATTTTATTATCTTTTAAAATTGGTTTTGTAAAGCATGCAAAAAAAAAACTTTAGTTGCGTTTTCCATTGTAACCCAATAAATTAGCAAATTTCAGATATGTAAAGGGTCAATAGAATCTAATTGAAATTATAACGTAGTGATAAAATGTCAACTAGGCTCTATTTTGTACTATTTCACGATTACTTTACAGACGTAGCTATTTTAAGGTATAAAATAATTTGTACGTTTCGAACTATATGGAGCCACAACAATACCAGGTTAGTACCTAGTCTATTTCATATTAGACACATAATTAGTCTATGATACAATTCACGCATTTTACTGCACAGATCGCCGCTTTCAGTTTCATAAAAAAAGTTATCCTTTTTAAAAAAAGCGGCCAAGTGCGAATCGGACTCGCGCACCGAGGTTTCCGATCTTTAGAGGAATATTATACGAACGACGACAGACAGACGAAGTGAAACCATAAGAAGTACCTTTTTACCATTTTTGGTCGGAACCCTAAAGAGTAATAAGTCGAGTCCTTTATTCATGTGTATTCCTGTTCATGTAGCGAGCTCGTTGGTAACAAAGAAAAAACTTCTTCCCCTAAGGAGAAATATGCTATGTTTTCCTGCTTTAGTACGCTACAATAACAGACTTTTTGAGCAAGAGAAGTGAAAAAAAAATCATTAGCTTTAGCAGAAAGTTTTTTTACGAAAAAAAATCTTATGTATTCTTACATGTTCTATTAATTACTAGGTACAACAATTTTGCTTATCAACGGTCATCTGAATGATAGCAGGCTTCTCATGATTATAAGAAAAATATGTTTGATAAATTTACAAATATTGGTATCGAAATAATCGTAATCTATTTTAATGATGTGCAATAACGTCTATTTAGTTCTGACACCGGCAATTTAAGTCTATTGAAGGCGACCTTATAAATCACATTATAAATACATAATATCGTTATTTTGCATAATTATGCAGAACTATGTTTCCCGCGGTTTCGCCCGCACCCCGACACAACTAATTGGCGCACCCGGATAGAAATACCATCAATTTCATCCAAATCGGTTCAGCCGTTTTACCGTAAAAGCGAAACAAATAAACAAACAAACTTAACTGACTTTCGCCATTTTTAACATTACTTATTATATAGAAGACTACTGTATTTCTATAAAGTATAAAAGCGATTTACTCATGTCTCGCCTAATTAAGAGATAACACTTGACCATTCGTCACTTAGAATTTCTTCAGTAATGAGTGCAAGTTGAAGATCACGCCACGAAGTGTTGTAATTGCATGAGCACGATAACGCCATGTAAATATTGAACTTGGTGAATATTTTATTTAATATTGCGGACTGTGGGAGTGGGTCAGATCGCGCTGGCGCCGCCGAACTCTACTGTTATGGTCTGCCCTCGAAAATAAATAATTAGGGTAGTTGGTTCCCGCGGTTCCACCCGCACCTCTGGAGAATCGAAAGTGTATCTCCAAATTTTATGATAATTAGTCCAGCCGGTTTATCGTTAAAGCTAAATACTGACAGTTATTTTCGGATTTATAATATACTAGCTGTTTCCCGCGGTTTCACCCGCATCCCGAGGGAACTACTTAGCGCACCCGGGTAAAAAGTAGCCTATGTAACAACATAGGCTACTTTTACCCGGGTGCGCGAGGAACACCTCAGGGTCTATTCTATCTCTGTAACAAATTTCATTTATATCGGTCCAGTAGTTTTGGCGTGAAAGCGTAACAGACAGACAGACAGACAGAGTTACTTTCGCATATATAATATTAGTAAGGATAGTAAGGAAGTAAGGATATAAGTAACTTTTATATCAATGATTAGTAAGGATAACTATTTTTTTTTATAATAAAGTATTCGTAAAGGCTCTTACACACTTTGCCAGCAGGTTTCTTATTATTAGACATATGTAAGTATAAACGGTAGTGTTGTGGTAATAATGCTCTGAAAACCTCTGGCAGTTCCTGCGGCTTAAGTCAAAAGGTGGCTAAGTATAAGAGTGCCTTAACATAGTTAAGAACTTAGTCACTAGTTGCCAATGTTGGCAGGTATGCAACTAGTAGTAGCTGATGGTGTATGTTGTACTAGTTCACCGATCTATGTTCCGCGTTACATAATATACTTACATAGGTACTATATTTATTTATGGCCCCGTTTAAATAATATATTTTTAAGCTAGGTATTTATTACTAAAATGTCGGTGATTCCTGGAATACGTTAAACGCAGACTGATAATTCTGGTCCGAAAGCAACTGGCGAAATCAATCTGGCATTTTCAGATGGATGACAATACATCTACTAACTTTTGCTCGTGCTAAGAAATCCATACAATATTTTGTACAATAATAAACGATGGCAAGTATTGGTAACTATGTAAGACGTAGTTAGTGTAGTTACTTTATAAAATGTGTCAGAAAACCGCGCAGGCGCAGGCGCTCGGAGGTCGTCGCGGTGAGCGGCGCGAGACAATGCGAGGCGTTTGTTGTGAAACTCGCACAGTTTGCACAACCACAGACCGCCCTACCGTACCTACGCGTACATGATCTAGCGCAGGTAAACTAACTGGTGATGGTATTTGGAAGCTGTAAAGTATACCTTTTTAACACACACAGAGGAGAACCAAACGGTACTTCCTCCCTTAAACGGCCTTTATAAACATTATTTAATTTAACGCAGTATTTGATAGGAATTAATTTCGAACACACGTTTCTCATTTTTTTACGAAGGTCGTTTTCCAAAGTGTCGAAAACTAGTTTGATTGACTACATAATTGCACTAATTTGTTTGAGCGTTAGCAATAATGTAATAATAGTTGTATGTCGCGTGGTGAGTAAAGTGAAGCGCTCGGAGGGACGCGCGGTGCCAGAGAGGGTCAAGTCAATTGACGTCTGGCAACATCCGGTGTGCGATGCGGCGCTTATACAGCACGTGCTGCCACTAATTATCTCCCCATCTCGACCCACCGATGCTCCATAAATTGTCTTACGCTTTAGAACTAGACTGCCAACTATATGTAAAAACAATATCAATGTAAAATGGTGCATGGGTGTGGTGAAAATTTGTAATCAAATGTATGAAGGCTGAATTAAATCGCAATCTTCGTAATAACTAGCTATTTGTAATAGAACAATACAATCACGTGTTAAGCGCAAACACGTGACCCACGAGGAAGTAATCTTACATAACTCAAAATCAAAAGGTAAGATAAGTACTGAATAGAAGTACATAGAATCTAGTACTATTTAGTAAACGGAATAATTAAGTTTCTTATCGAAACGCAAAAAAAATCAGCTATACAAATAAATAGTTGTGCATAAGATAAAAAGTATTATAATGAAGTTTGATAGCGTATCGAATGCAGTTCTTTAACTACGGTAGGTATATTGCCCAAATACTTTATGACGAATAACGGGAATCTCAAGTGAACATAGACGGGCATAGATTTAACATGTGAACGCAACCGGTTTCCAAAGTTGATTTTCTTGTTTTCGGCCATATTGTTTAATGTGTCACTTAATTATTAGGTTTTGCATTACACATGAGATAGACAAAATTACTGAATTGTGAACAGTGAAGGTATAAGTTTCTAGGAACCTATTAAGACATCTAAGAGCATAGACTATATATAAAGTACTAATACTTTACCCGCGCGCGACTTCGTCAGTGGGTATTTCGAGCTTTCCTATACTTACAGCTTACAGAACCTATAGCATCGTGCGTTGAATTAAAGCAATCTCTAGGGGCAGTACCATCACGTGTTTTTGCTATGCATTACTGTTCAGGAGTGAGACCGAGACGGAGCTAGAAGCGACGTATAGTAACGTCCCCTATTCGAACGGAATTTTTACTACTTTAATCAGTCGTGCACAACCAAGTATTTTAAACGTTACTTATGGATTGTCAGTTCCCTGCAGACAAAATACCAGTTAACCTGCGTAGGGAACAATTCAGATCGCATACGGGGCGGCCAGCGCTCTTATAGTTCTGGTGGTTGGTATTGATTACATCATGATATCTCTTAAACGGAATAACTGATTTGAATAATTAAAAAAATATGTATAGGTACTGAAATAGCCTTAAATGAAAAATATTTTGATAAGGATTAATACCAAGGTCTAAGGTCTATTTCATAATTGATAACGGCGTTTTATTACGTTTCAGGCACGAAGAATTCTATATAATACTTAATAGTGACGTAACTATAATATGTATTATATAGTTAGACCTTTTATGATCTCGCGGACTTTCTTGTGACAGTATTTACAACAAACATCAATAATTTGTAGTAATTTGCGATGCAAGTGCTCGCAGTGAAAAATTTATTAATTTTAACTTTTCTTGAGACCATACCCTACACTAGCGCCTCTAGCGGCGAATTCAAGCGCGTTCATTCGAGCACAAGATAAGAATCCTTTTCTCTTTTATTCACACGTTGGCATAATAATGAATTTTAGGGCAAATCGGTACAAAAGCATAAAGGATCTGTTGAAGTCGAAAGATTTGATAAAATTGTAACTTACCACGTGGACGACGCTGCTGTGCAGATTGCCGCTAATGGCTGGCAAGTCGGGCTTGCGATCGCTCTTCTTTGCCTGCCGTTTAGCCTTCCCTTCGAGAAAACGCTTCTGGAGGGCGGTGGTCTCCAAATTTTGCTGTTCACATGCACCAGTGAACGATTGGTCAAACCGGGGCACACATTCCGATTGGCGTCGTCGATACGTTTCTATCCTTCTCCTGTAACAAATTGAATAAGATTGAAGGTCATTACGTAATCTGAGGATACTGTATAAAAAGCTGAACCTGAATACAACAGTTTCAGTTTGTATGGCGACAAAATTAAATGATAAAGGTTAACCAGTTTAATCATGACTATCTTCAGTAAAATAACAAGTTTTTCAGTATAATGCAAACTATTCTTCAACGCTTCGATAAACTGCAATAAATTAATGATCAAAATACAAATATGCTCAAAAGAAGAACCCCAGCACGGTAAGCTCACAAAACCGCATGCCGTCGTCTTTTTTCTTCACCAGGACCACAGGAGAACGCCATGGACTAGATGAAGGCTCTATTAATTCCATCCTTTACCAGGGTGGCTCAGCGTCCGGTAAGGACCACACGCGTTTGTGTTCCACGCGCGACTCAAAGAGATGTCGCAGCATAATTGACTGAGCCGGGTAGGTCCCATCCGCCCCGGTGGTCCCGGCCCGGTAACGGGACGGTTGGGAAAAATTGTTGCATCGACCCCGGTAGTGCCGGCCCCGTCGTTTAACGGGGTGGATGGCACAGATGAAGTATCATCTACCCCGGTGTGTTTTTTCTAACGGGACGGATAGCACAACAATTGTTAATGTATATTTTTATACCAATAATAAAAATGATTGTTACATACAAACCCTTTTTTATCTTTGAGTTAATATGTTTTGTGTATAAAATAATACTATATTCTCCCCGCTTTTAACACTACCTAGGTGTTTGCTACTCAATCTGTGCTATTCGCCCCGTTAGAAAAACACACCGGGGTAGATGATACTTCATAAGTGCCATCCACCCCGTTAAACGACGGGGCCGGCACTACCGGGGTCGATGCAACAATTTTTCCCAACCGTCCCGTTACCGGGCCGGGACCACCGGGGCGGATGGGACCTACCCACTGAGCCTACCCCCAACAAAAGGCCACAGCCTGCCGGGGCTGCGGAATGTTCGAAAGAGTTAGCGCGGCCCCGGAACACAAAGGGCGAAGGAAGAAACATGGATGGATTTTAGTCAGTAAGAGATTACCTAACACTTTCCTTTTTTCATATTTGATAATTTCCCATCCCTAAACAAAAGCACTTAACAAAGTGCTGATCTTATTCCTGTCCAGAGTCATCTGTTACGACACCCACAGAAAATGAGATGTAGTTTTTAGTGGTGTTTTGTATACAGACAGAATTCATATAGCTTAATTAGCTCAACACTAGAGTACCTTTCATTAAAAAAACCGGCCAAGTGCGTTTCGGGCCACGCGCAATAGGGTTCCGGAGCAGGTCTTAGTTAGTCGACTATAACTCTGTAACTGGTAAAGCCTACTTAGCTGTGATAGTTTTCCTACTAGTTCATTACATGTGCAGCATGTGCTACGTCTGTGATTTTTTTTACATTTCTAGGGACAGCCATTCAAAAGCTAGAGGGGGAGAGAGGATGCTCGTATCAAACAAAAATTTGCACTTTAAAGCTAAATATTTCGCAAACGGATCCCTAAATCGAAAAATGGTCTTAACACACCTGCTATATTTTTAAAAGATATTAAAAGATACCTATAAGATTATTAAATATTTATTATGGGATAAATGAGAAAAAAAAATATTCATCCCACTTTACGCGCATGGGAGCTAACCTAAAAATTTTTTTTCATCATTTTATTTTACCACTTTGTTAATGTAACTAATACACATATCCATACCAAATTTCAGCTTTCTAGTACCAAGAACCTCTGAGCTATGCCGCGGACAGACAGAGCGACATGGCGAAACTATAAGGGTTCCTTGTCGACTACGGAACCCTAAAAAACACCAAAGAGCCGACCAAATGAGTCATAAAATGATGAATGAAATGCGTTTGAGCCTACGTAATCACTTTGCAAGACTGTTGTATTTACATAAGAACGTTCATAGACCGTATCATTCTGCTGAAGTATGTTCATACATAGTATTTACGAGTATATGTTTTAATAACATAGTTCCAACAAATATCCCAAATGTATTAACAAGTGGAGGTACACAGTAGTTTTACCAAACAAACAATATTTCAAGCGATGCCGCGATGCTCAGTCAGCCGCAACTCCCGAGCGTCACCTTGAGCAAATGTTAATGCGGACAGACTGTCGGCTATAAAAAAAAAACATTACAAGCTTTTCATTTATTCATCAGTATTATTCTGTGGCGACAAAATCCTCAAGGTCACTGTCGTCCCCTGTTTGAAAACATTTACAAGCACTACTTTATATCCATAACAGAATTTGCATACTTGCCAATTGGATTCACAATCCCTCATGTTAATAATACATATTGCTAATCAAACGGAATTTACCTATCAAACAATAATAATAATATAAACGTGTTGTTAGTGCGCTACGGCCAAATCATAGGTAATCTATTTTCAAAAAAAGAAAAAAATCTTCTGAGTTCAGTCTCAGTTTTTTCTAACCAAAATGGTTAAAATTGAAACCCTTATAGTTTCACTTCGTATGTCCATCTGACTATTGTCCATCTATCACAGCATATTAGCAGAAATCAAATAGCAAAACACATTAATTACAATAATGCGTTATATTATACACAATAGTTCGTAACACATCTAAACAAAACAATAAGGACGTAGGTAGTTATTCGCTTGGTTATGTAAGGGAATCAATGTACAAGCATTTATTACATAAGCAGTAAGCAGTAATATTGAGTGGCGTACGTCACTGTGCTGATATCAGTCTCGTTATATTACACGTACCTATAGAAATCATAAATTAATACGCGTACAGTATCCTTCGTATGGTGTTAGATATCAAATCATTGTCATTGAACATCGCACTTCATCACGAAGGCCCTCGGTAGATGTCAGTCATTGGCTGTACTTGTACCAATAGTAGCTGTAAGTCCTATACATTCACTTTCCCTAAAGTCATGCATTCTGTGTTAGCTACTAGTACGTTTCGCTACTCGACGTGGCAAAAAAACTACTTGCATGAAATTAATTATTGTATTATTGTAAAATATATCTGACAGAAATGAAAAATATGTGTACCTGTATAATATTATACCAACGACGCTCGTTAAATAAAATAGTGATTGACCTATTCTAGTATGCATATTGAAAAACCACAGAATCTAAGTAGATAAGAGAGATACATATTATTTACTTTTTATAATAAGAAAAATGTACTCATCAAAAACATAATATTATGTATAAAAATGCCAAGTCTAGCAACGATGTTCTCGGGGCGAAACGCCGCTGTCGCGACAAATCGTGGCCCGGCGGGCAGAGCCGGCGCGATCTCATTGCGGAATGGAGAGAGCGACTATCGCAACCCAACGCATCATGATAAGTCACCTCTTTGAGTAGTGGCTAGGGGGGCGATATAACGTCTTGACCCACGGTAGGTACAATAGTTTCGGGAGGTTTCTGATTTAAATCGGGCGAGAGGAAACGCCCGGATGTCATAAATCCGCCTCACCTACGGCGGGAGGAGTCATTTGATGATTTCCCATCCGAAAAAAAAAGCAACGCTGTTCTTCTACCGCAAGAAGTATCTAATGTAAAACACCGTCACAGACATTATGTGCTCTAAGCTCAATACAACAGTAAATAATTGTAAGAAAACGTCAACGCATTTAAAAGCGTTTCAGTCAGCATAAATACAAGTGTTCACGTTTCAATGTTTTTGGAGTTAGTTGTTTTTGTATAACGATTTTTACTATTTTATTCATATGGTATACTAGTTGTTTCCCGCGGTTTCACCCGCATCCCGAGGAAACTACTTAACGCACCCGGGTAAAAAGTAGCCTATGTTGTTCCTCGGGGTCTATTTTATCTCTGTACCAAATTTCATTTATATCGGTCCTGTAGTTTTGGCGTGAAAGCGTAACAGACAGACAGACAGACAGAGTTACTTTCGCATTTATAATATAAGTAAGGAAGTAAGGATATGTATTCAAAGACGCCCAACATTCGTGATCAACAGGTTTAATACCGGATCTGGTCACCGACTTGTCTGTCACTCTCTGAATATCGTACGATTAAAGTATGATACTCCCTCTCGCTCAGCCCACAGCGGGAGGAGTAGGGCTCAGAACCGGGAAATCCCTGTATCGAAAGTACCTGGAATTCCCGGTTCTTTTGTCAGTAAAATGGAACCGGGAAATAAACAATGAAAGAGACATCACAAGTTCACAAGACTCAAGTATTCGACTGATGCATAACTGCCACGTTTAACCTACAGAACACAAACTAGGGCCCTTAGCCCTTACCAACAGATCGGCGGCGGCGACCTCTCATGTCCGGCCCTGGTTCAGGCCATGGTCCCGAGCGAGACGGACTGGAGAAGGAGGCGGCGGAACGCGTGAGGGAGCGACAGGCCTCACGCCCCAGCCGCCGCAGGAGACGCCACGGGCGTCGGGAGCCGCGAGACGACTCCCGGCCACCGTAGGCGCGGGGCTGCAGACGGTGAGCTATGGGTGGCTCGCCGTCCGGCAAGGACCAGAACCGCGTCGACAGCGAGTTCGTGTTCCACGCGCGCCTCAAAGAGATGTCAGCATCATTGACGGGGCCCTCCCCTAGGGCCATAGCCTGCCGGGGCTGCGGAGTTCGTTCCGTTCGAAAGAGATACCGCGCCCCCGGAATACAAAGGGCTAAGGAAGGAACATGGATGGGTTTTAGTCAGTAAAAGTCCGACACTCCCTAGACGAGCGGGAGGGGTCATTTGATGATTTCCCATCCGAAAAAAAAGCCCTTACCAACAAGCATAGCAGAGCTCTTAAAGTCTGTCAAAATAGATAATATAGAAGCATTCAGAACATTAAGTTACGGGACAAAATCCAACAAATATGAGACAAAAGTTACAGATGTTATTTATACAGTAAGAAAACTTAAATGGAACTGGGTAGGTCTCTTGATAAGAAACAAGAGAGATAAATGGTCAAAAGATGTCACTGTGTGGTATCCTCATGACGGTAAAAGAAAAAAACCGGCCAAGTGCGTGTCGGGCCACGTGTAGTAGGGTTCCGTAATACGAGAACGTTTTAGTTCGTTGACTATATTTCTGTAAAGCCTACTTAACCGTGACAGTTTATCTAGAAGTGTGAATATGGTACATGTGTGATTTTTTCACATGCATGTCTATCCATTCAAAAAATAGAAGGAGGGATGCTCGTATTAAACTAAAATTTGCACCTCAATTGATCTCTGTCTGTGGGTTGATCTGTGTCTGTCATTTTTGGGCTATGAGAGAAGGCCTTTTCACAGCCTCGAGAAGATGACTTCAATTCTCATGTAAACAAGGCAGCTGGCCCCTGACCGGGGTGGGGTAGAGCTACTGTTCACAGATGAGTAACTAATCGCTTTGCGTCTCAAAAGGGTCGCGTGCGAGAGTAGAGATGAATATAAGAAGGATTTCTAAATGGGTCTTGTAGCAGCATGTCATGGGTTCAGCCGACGTGTTCACGTGTGAATACAATTCATCTTCTCGACACTGGCTGTAATACCTTAACCTCGTTATGGACTACGGACTACTTCCTCCATTCATCTACTTCGTATGGTGGCTAACAATCACCTGGCTTCCAATTTGAAGTCTCTCTCGTAACACAAAAGCGCGAACGTAGTGATTAAAAAAAAATCATAGCAGTAAGTTGGCCTTCCCGATGTACATCTGACGCCTCCACTGATTGGTCTGCCGGAATACTGGTATGCCTCCTAATATTGTTTCAAGGAATATTGCATACATTACCAAGGTGTTATCCGCGCTTTAGGAACTTAAAGCTGCGTCAAGTCAATCATTGATCGGTTAATGCTACAGCCTGTGCAACCTGTGCTGGTCTTAGTGGCATTTTGTTTAAAACACAGAATCCCCATGATTGAATAACCTAATATTAAATTTGAATAATGCAAATTTCAAACTTTTTGCTAAACGCATTTTTAATGTAATTTAATAAGAAACAATCATTTTAAACTTGTGCTATCGCGAGATAAGCGCTTGGGCCAGATTCCGTGCCTTTGAGTGTATAATGATAATATTCACGATATATGTACGATGATATAATTCCATGTCAGCATGCGGCAGGCAGATTTGAGAAAATAATAACCGCCCTAAAAACTAAAAAAAAAAGCATACTAAATAACTCTGATATTAGGGTATCTGATTCTATGCTTGTCCAACCTGCAGACCACGCGATAAAAATAAGAATGAATGAATGGTTGCTAGTAACATAATTATTCAAACACTGTATGAATGAATCTACAACGACATTAAAGGACAGTTATCTATAAACACTATAATCAGATCACATCAAAACCATAACATAACAACGCCAAGTCAAGCAACGCAGTTATTTTCACGCAAAGATGTCAGATCAGTAGATCAAAGACAATTAATACTAACGATTTTGATGAGTTAGTGACTAACAAAATCTAGAAACTTTGACTTGCAATAGTTCTAAAAGTATTGGCATTATGAGTAATTGTGGTATGCTCATTTGGTCACTGAAAACTCCGGCTTTTGGCTTTATCCACAAAGAAGTTACGGGGTCTCGAAAATGGCCTGGATGGCTTCGAGAAAAGGCCTTTACCTTTCGCGGCCTGTACCTTTACTCGACTTAGCGGAAGCACTGCTGTAACCCTAGATACTTTTTGAACTTTAATTAGTACGTGCAATTCTGTACTTGTATATTAGTCATCCGTAGAAAAGTATTAAAATAACTCTTTATTATGATTTTGCGGATTATAAACAATACAGTCAATTACAGTTATTTCATAACAAAGCTTATGCCAGGCAAATACGTAACAAATAGTTCTCTTTTATTACACTCACTAATAAAATCAGGAAGACTAGGAATGGCCTATCACAGTGCAACACGAGGAGTTTACGTAATATGCTGTTACTCAGAACTCGAAAGTCAACTGTATCGTAAAATCGTAAGTGAAAACCACTGAATATAGCTACACCACTTTCACGAATGAATACAATTATAAGCTAAACAGTAGTAGTGCAATTTTGGAACAATTTAGACCGATAATTAATTGGCTAAATATTCGTCCATATTCAGTGGAAAGTAGATGTATTGTGACAAGTGTGATCTATCTACTGCTATTATCGCCACCTGACAATCTTTGGGTTATACTTATGCGGTGTAACAAGGCGCAGCAATGTGCACACGGCAGGGTTACCAAAAGTATCGCAGGTAATCGCATCCAGAACAAAATGCATTTACCCTAGCACCTAGCTCAAGAAAATATTACGTCATACCGGTCGAGTGACCCTTACGATTGATATAGCTAACTAAAATAAGAACAATTAGGTAGGTACCTATTCTAAGACTTCAACAATCTATCTATACTTATAATAAATCTGTAGAGAGGTCAATTCTGTACATGAAATATATTTCCAAAATAACTATCAGGGGGTGATTAGGGATCGATACTGATGCCAAAAATGCAATCAGTAAAATTTTTGTCTGTCTGTCCGTCTGTCTGTCTGTCTGTCTGTCTGTCTGTCTGTCCGTCTGTCTGTCTGTCTGTCTGTCTGTCTGTCTGTCTGTCTGTCTGTCTGTCTGTCTGTATAAACTCTATAGAAACAAAAACTACTCGACAGATTTTAACGAAACTTAGTACAATTATTTGTCATACTCCTGAGATGGTTATAGTATACTTTTCATCACGCTACAATCAATAGGAGCAGAGCAGTGAAGGGAAATGTTGTCATTTTGTTTAAACGCGCTAATCTCAGGAACCGCTGGTTCGATTTAAATAATTCTTTCGGTGTTAGATAGTCCATTTATCGAGAAAGGCTATAGACTATATATCATCACGCTAAGACCAATAGGAGCCGAGCACCACTATTCCACGCGGACGAAGTCGCTGGCAGAAGCTAGTTTGAATATATTAGCTTAGTTTTAGCAAAAGTATACTACTACGTCATTATTTATTCTGTGGCTTCAGTAGTAGGTAACCCACACATTATCCAGCTGGACTCCGAGCATCTGGCATCCCTAGCGCAATGTCGCACACGCTGCAGTGTGGAGTACACTGTGTAAACTTGTAGGTGTTTTGTTTAGTTCATTGACCAGCCGGTCGCCGCGGCTGTGCGCTACGCAAACAACGTCTTCGATAAGTCCCGATTGTGTGTCACGCTATATCACTCACATTGTACACGAAAATCCCCACGCACTACCTGCTAGTTGACTGTGACGGATAAATCCTACCTCAAAAAGTAATAGTAAAAATCAAATATTTGCATAAAATAGATGTTATTAACAATAACCGCGTTTGCTACGCGGTTAATTAGCATATTAATATACCTACTATTAACTCTATTAGAATACCTATTATGTTCATTAAACTATGGATTTCGCTGAAATTTATTATTTATGTGGGAGTTTCTCGCGCCGGGTAAAAAAAACCTTCTTCATGGATCTCCGTTTTTAACTTTTTGAGGTGGCAGTCGTGTTTATTTTTTTAAATTATTTGTTTTTTAACGTGGCAGTATTTTTTATCGGACTGCCGAAGAAGGGTAATGAATGATTTTCGGTACATGTATATTCAATTTTATCATCATTGTAATTTACACGAGTGTGAGTTTCTTTCGAGTTCAAATTAAGTTCCTACACCGTGCAGTTACATCTTGTATGATGGTATGGTAGTAATACCCATTATTACTTTTTTACTTTATTATTACTTTGTCCGGTTTTATAACTTTTTTTAAGAAACAATGTTTTGTTAATCCTCTACGTTCAAGTTTAAAACTACTACTCGTATTTCATACAGTCAGCACCTCACCTACCAAACCGATCAAGAATTTTGCATACTTACCTACCCCAAGTACACGACTATGGATGTCCTGAATGCATTTAAATTAATGCGAACACGGTCTACACACATGCCACTATGAAATCGCATTCAAGGTGTATATTTGAACATCATACTTGAATGGAATTTGTTATTACTAAGATTTAATATATTAGCCCAAAAGTCTGGTAAACACTTTCACTATTACTGATAAACACGATATTTAATAGTGCCTAGGATTTAGCTTTTTGTAAGCGGTAAGGTTCCCAAATTCAGTGGTGCCTTAAACGCGCTTTTCTTTATTTGGATACTAGCTCTTTTCGGCGATTTCACCCGCACCCTGATTCCTGAGGGAACTACTTCATGGACCTGAACAAAAACTATCCTATTCCTCAGGGTAAACCTTAAGCAAATGCGGTGATCGATGAGCATGCCTTCTCTATATGAAAAGAGGCCTTTACCCAGCACTGGGACAGTAAATAGACCGATGATAGAGCAAGGTCGTTTTTCAATAGACAGACTGATGTGTGTTGTTGGGAGTTTGTTGCACCACTTATTCTTTTCAGCAAAAATGCTTTGTCGCATCATATGCCACCATGTTTAGTCACGCTACCCCAAAAGTGCATGCGACCAGGGCAGAAATTATTTCTTGTCTGCTGCTTTTCAGTTTGATTTTTCCTGTAGTCGTAGTTTTAGCTTCAGAACTTATTATATTAATTTAGAATTAATATTAATACTATTTTATTGTATCTTTAGTCAGTTATGAAAGTTTCCAACAATTTGCATTAACGATAGATAAGCTAACACTTCGATACCATACACTGTACACTCGGTGTATACAGCGAGTGTCGGTGCGTAAACAAATGTTAGACATTTAATGTGACACGAGAAAAGTGTCGAGACAGCGGCATCACAAAGAAACTGTTGAAGTGTGAACAGATTATAAAAATGTTTTGACATTTGTGTCGCATTTCTGTCGTACACTATGACAGTTAACTCCTCATCTTTACAGTTATTTCACTGTCAAATATCGAAAAAGCTGTATTGATGCTGTATTATATTACTTTTGTTCAATTATTTTTAAAACTGTAATTTAAATTAGTAATGTAGATAAATTATCCTACTATTCTACTGATATTATAAATGCGAAAGTTTATGAGGATGTATGTATGTTTGTTATTCTTTCACGCAAAAATTACTATTTATACTATACTGAAATTTGTTATACCTATAGTTGTTATCCTAGATTAACACAATTATGATGCTTTTTATCCGGGTGCACGAAGGAGTTTCATCGGGATGCAGGTAAAACTACGGGAAACACTTAGTAATAAGTATACTGAGTCTTATTTCAAACAATAGATAGAATGTGTATCCTTACAGTGTTTAGGAGTCTCGCCGATCAGGGTGTATCCCTACAAATGATCCTATTAGCACGGGGGATCGTCCCTCCGAGCCACAGTGCCAATATCGATCCCAAGCGAACAACCAACATAATGCACGTACCCCCATACTTCCATACTAATATTACCAATGCGAATGTCTGTCTGTTACATCTTCACGTTTGGACAGCTGAATCGATTTCAATGAAATTTGGTATGGGGATAGTTTGAAACCTGGGGGCATAGAGTAGTTTTTATCCGCGTGCGTTTGTTAAGTATACCTCGGGCAGCGGGAGCAACCGCGGGAAACTGCTAGAATAAAATATTATACATCTGAAAGTAACTCTATCTGTCCGTCAGTTACGCTTTTATGATAAAACGGTTGAAATGATTTGCATGAAATTTGGCAGGGTTAGATTGAAACCTTAGAAAGGACGTAGAATAGTTTTTATCCGGGTGCGTGTGGAGGCCCTAAATTCATTTAAGGCACTTCACAGGCAAGCCCGGTTAAGCAGTTGACAACCTTCTAGGTTGACCTGCGAGATGCCATACAAAAAAAAAAGTTGAAACCGAGGGGCACAGCTAGTAATATATAGTCTTGTTATTTCTCCCATACTAGACTTCTTCACAGATCAAACAATGCGCGTGAGCGTTTGTGTGTATGTGTAAGAAGAATACGTGATGTTGCGTTACAAGTAAGTAGGTAGGTACTTAATTGCGACAAAAGCAAGTTTGTCGTCACACCTACAATTCTACATAGTTATTTATTATACTCACTCTCTTTTTCACGAATGAGCAAGTGGGAAAGTATAGCATGAACACTTTAAACGACCGCCTCATTGTAATTAAATTTCTTGAATGCACGTGATCCATTATAGGAATTTGATAACAATATTATATTGGGTAATTAAAGACCGGATAGCATTTATCTCTTCTTGCCATTTCGTCATCTTTACTATTCTTACTGATAATATAAATCCGAAAGTTACCCTGTCTGTCTGAAAAGCGGCTGAGATTTAATTTGGTATGGAGATAGACTGAAGCCTGGGGGATGAAGGACTTAGTGTTATTCCGAGTGCGTGAAGTCGTTCCCCCAGGAAGCAGGTAAAACCGCTCTCGAGCATCAGTGCGCCTGGTGTTTGAGCCTGATGGTGTCTGGTCTCTACTCTTATAATTCAGTCGAAAAAAATTGCAAAAAGTGTCTATTGCAATAGGTGCATCGCAAGTATAAGGTAGTGAGGAGTGAGGGAGTCCCACTACTTTCTAAAAGTAACATTATTAAAGGATCTCTAAAATTGTAACTTGTAATCTTAGTATGCATCGATGTATCAAGTTACAAGTTGGCTGCAATGTAAATAAAATACAGCGCAGCGTTTATGCACCGCCAACTGGCTATTCAGTACCGTTAGATACACACCGAGACCCGACATAATTTCACTGAGTGCAAACCGCGATGCACTAACCTCTTCAGACATATATAAACTTATACAACACTAGTAAGGTGCTACTCTGGAATTTCTCAGTCCAGTTTTATATGGGATATACAATTGTACATAGGTGTGACTGTTTTGACTAGACGTCGGACGTTATTACTTAGTTTCTCAACTATCGCTTGAACTTAAAGTCGGATTTACTTAAGCCAGAATTAGATCCAAATCCTTAAATCATTTAAGGATTAAGATAAAGAGACCAGCCGACTACATTATATAGATAGGTTATCCGTCTTCGATCGTAACATTGAATTGCAAAGAACCATATATGAGGTAGATACTGTATGTAACTATATTTTACAAATTTCCGTCACCATTCTATTACTTTTAAATGAAACCTCTGGATCAGTTTCATAACTAGATAGGTACGCAAAAATATGTACACCAGCACTAGCGATAACTTACGAAGGTAAGACGACTTTCATTACCTTTCTAACCATTTCTTAACGACTGATGTAGTACAAGTACTTATTAACAAAGTTTTCACTATTAGTTTCGAGTTTAATCGATAAAAAGGTACATGGGTATATTTCTGCATTATTTTCCCTTATAAAGGAAAATGAAACAAAACTACAAGCGCTATCAACAGGAAGTTTATCAGTAGCGCTAGAAGCAATGTTCGACAAAAATCCGTTTGTTATAGACGATAGAGTATTATGATATGGCTTAATGTTGATTAGCTGCCTTAATAATTGTGAATGTTCATGATGAGGACGAATACCGAAATGATTCCGTATTTACACGATACGTAATAGGTACCTACTTCATCATCTGCCTAGCCTTTTCCCAACTATGTTGGGATTGGCTTCCAGTCTAAACCGGATGCAGCTGAGTACTAGTGTTTTACATGGAGCGACTGCCTATCTGACCTCCACAACCCAGTTACCGGGTAACACGGTACCCCCTGGTAAGACTGGTTGTCAGACTTTCTGGCTTCTGACTACCCGTAACGACTGTCAAAGATGTACAAATGACAACCGGGACCAACAGCTTAACGCGCTTTCCGAGGCACGGAGGAGTCTCGCTATGACATAGATGGTCACCCATCCACGGACCGACCGCGCCAAGCGCAGCTTAACCTTTGAGCGGTTGAACCGTGCGGCTGTTACTTAGCCACGAGCTCTTCCCTAGATACCTACTTATTTTAGTATTATAAAAAGTAACCCTGTCTGTCACAGTATGCTCATGGTAAAACAACTGATTTCGTTGTAATTTAGTATAAAGGTAGATATTGAACAGTGGTAGAGGACATGGGTAATTTTTATCTGGAAGTGTGAAGTAGAAACATTAAGGATGCGGGTTAAAAGCTAGCAAAAGCAATAGACAGTGCTGTGAAAAGGGGTGATGCGAGCAGTGTCCAAGTTTTGGATTAAACATGGCCTGGTCATGGACACATTAATTTGGATCAAACTGATATTTACTGCGGTTAATATAATAATATACAACATTGTTGCATAATAGATGCGCATCCTCAAACACCCCAATTAGAATACTATGTTCTGACTCGTAACTAAGTAAGAGCTATAAGGATTATTATCAAGGTTAAGCTGTACTTAGCATGGTCCGTCAGTGTATGATATGGGTAATCAACTCTTATGTCATACTCCTCCGTACCTCAAAAAACATGTTAATCTGTTGGCCCGGGCTGCCGTTTATAGATATTTTGACAGTTGTGGCGGGTAGATAGAAGCCACAAAGTCCTTCAAAAAATACTGATAGTTTTTCAATTTCACATTAATTATTATTATTTATAATGGCTGAAAATGTTGGTTTCTTTGATTTTTTTTACTTTATATAGTCAATTATAGTAATTGCTGTTTTGAAATCACTCTATTAACAAGAAACTGTTAGAAGGTTTTCAGACAGTCCCTCATGCAGGGCCTTCATAACAGACCGTCGGTAATGCCTGCAGGAAGATAAAACAGCAGTATTTGTGTTACTGGAATGCCTTGTAACCGCCACATGCAGCTCTAAGTACTTTGGTAACCTTATACCTTTGGTACTATTCAATAGATAGCAAAACTAAGTGAATACTGGCTTTTCTCGAGGAGTTGGGGTGGATGGAATAAGCCACTATTTAAGCACTCTTTAATGGATTTTCATAATTTAACAATCTGTGAGTAGTCCACTGACCTATCAGTTCAGTTCACTTGTGCTCAACATAAACAAGTTTCAAATGCCTCTATCCATTGTGACAATAATAGTTACATGTGTTATGGTTATCATTCTGAATAACTGCTGCAACAATACTGTTTCACACTAATCTATGAGCTATGCCAAGCATTGGAATATTCTGTTTATTTGACTTACAAGTTGCACATGACTGATAGAATTTTAACTTAATAATTATAAATTATATGTGACTCAACCTTTCCCTAACATTGTCACCACCAATTTTCATAATCTATTTTATAAGTTTACATAATTCAATGTGATGATAATTATACAGATGAAAATAGCTTTTATCAGTCATAATAAATTATAAGTATATGAGTCATATGAGATAGCAATCTGAAATATTCCTTATATTGAGATGACAAGTGTAGGTTATGAAATTAAATAAGAATATAAGTTCAATCTATAATATTTTTATATATTTTTTTAATATTTACTAATTGAAGCACATCCATGGATGTAGAAATAGTATTCCTCATTAATTGCACTATAAGCTTCCAGCATTGATATACTTACAAATCACTAATTTTCCTAAGTGAGAACATATTGTAATTTCTAATAACAATCACAAACACTCACCTCAGGCGATCAACAACAGCTTGTCGTTTAGGTGGCAAGATCATTTCTTCCATGGGCTGCAGCATGTTGGGCGGGTGCTGCGCGGGCGCAGCGCCGGGCAGCAGGCCGCCCGCCCCACCGCCTCCGACCAGGTGCTCCACGGTGCCTGCTCACTATTCACCTCTTCTTCATCATATCCCTCGCAAGTCCTTAATCTATCGAACTCTGTTCTCAAGTACTGCACCGCAACTGCGACAGCACTATTAGAAAATATACACAATTCGTCCTGAACATTCTCAACATAACATTCATGTTGTCACTAGTTAAGTGTCTATTACACCACCGATTTTAAATAAGTATTTAAATAAGTCTACTTATAACAATCATTACACTATTGCAATTCACACGTCAGTATAAAATTATATAAATAAAGAAACACGTCAAATGATAAAAATGTTTTGGAACGAGTTATGCAGTCCACACATCAAAAACAGTTTAAGTAAATTCAGATATCTGAGCAACAATTTTACTGAACACTATAGATTAACCAAACCAACTTTATGTGGATGTAATGAAATTATGTATCGTTGTAAACGCTTTCATAACAATTTATGAAAATCTTTAACTGAGCCATATCATGAATGAATGGCCAAACATCAACTAAAAAAGCTAGAATCTCTCTCTGACATGTCACTGACTGACGCATTGACGCTGACGCTTGCTTTAGCTATTGCGTTTCAGATCTTTAGTATGGTTATTTACGAAAGCAAACATTACGAATAGTAAGATTTGTTTTGATATTAAATTGTATGTAGTGTATGTTCACTAATTATTATCATTTAACCGTATTGTTTTAGTATAAGAAAACAACATGTATGGCTGTCTGTCTGCTGCTATTTATTTATTGAGTTATTGAGTATGACGAACTGAGTAACAGAGTGAGGTAGATAGGAATTTAGCAAGGAAGATTTAACCCTAACTGGAAGTCGTGAGAAAAAATAAACCAAATATACGGTATCAAAAGAAAAATACTCCAAGCAAGGAAATAACAACAATGGTTCGTATTCTTTAAAAAAATCTAATCATCTGTCATTTTCTATTAAAACTTATCTAATTATTTCTTGTTTCTCGCTTTTTATCATAGTGGGCATAGTAGCCCGTGTCATATTTTTTTCCGCGCCCGGTATTAGTTCACTAGCTTCTGCCCGCGACTTTGCGTGTTTATTACGCATTCCCATATAACTCCATCATCATCATCTCCTATGAGTTATTTTTCTAAAAGGGCACACTTTTTCTTCCGGATTTTTGTTAAGATAAAGCTAGGAAGATTATGAAATCGTTGATAGTTTTATGTAACATTGATTACCAAACATACTAACATTTTTAGCTCGTGGCTAAGTAACAGCCTCCCGGTTCGACCAAATCGATCGAATCGATCAAAGGTTAAGCTGCGCTTAGCGTGGTCGGTACTTGGATGGGTAGCCATCTTTGTCATAGTGAGACTCCTCCAGTCCTCCGTGCCTCGGAAAAAATTCCAATTCTACGAAAAGTTTTAAGCTGTTTTCAATAAAACTGGATTCTGAGTCAAAATAGTTAGGATAAAGCAGTGATAATATTCGAGGCCTCTGGTGTTGTAAATGTCTGTCACCTGCGATGACTATTTGATAATTTATAGGGAATCTCGGCTTGTGAATGACCTACAGCTTGGCAAAAAAGAGTAGAAATTAATAGGGGCGCCACTTTACCGTTCGAGTGGTAACCCGCTGCGACCGTTTAGCGTACCAGCCTATCGTCTTGATACTAAGCTGTATTTTTTTTTACTAATTTGATTTATGTTTAATTAATTAAAATCAATAAGTATTATAAAATGTAATAACAATGTATTCACGTCATGTAACTGAATACATAGTACTTGTAAGCACTACTGTGTTTTCAATTTTTTTTGGGTATAGAAAAAGACTTATGAATATAGCATTATTATAATTGATTCCAATAAATCTTCCTCTAAATATTCCACGCCCCCCACACCCATGTCTTGGCTAGAGCTAGCCATAAACTCATCAGAGTCACACTAAGATTCAAAGGCACTGCGCTATCATGTTGGAGATTGATTCCTAAGCGTTTTATGTCCACGTACGAGCCCTCTCATAAATTCATGATACATACTTCTTTTCTATTTTGATAACGTGCTGGCGTGAATTTTATTCTTCTAATCCTACTCGGTTATAAATTGAAATGCACATTCGGTGCTTCCTATAAAGATTAAACATTTGATTAAACCTATATCAATGTTAAACGTAAAAAGTCTACGGTATCTATTTTTTTGTAATATTCTAATGCTAGCTACAACAAGTATTATATTATCTTGTGATTACACTCAAAGATAAAGTTATGTAGAAATCAAATTTACATATTGCAGAGTATCAAGGCTCAAGCCACTCAAGTATCAATATTAATCTAGTCACGCTATACCAAAGTGTCAAAGACAAAACGTAAACATAACCTATATGCTCGATGTTTATTGTTCAAAATTTCACTTATTTCGTATTCAAGCAATTCAAAACAAAATAGAGATCATAAATTAACACGTGATACAACTAAATACAACAAAACAAACTCTTACATACCTGTCATTATGGCGGTACTTTGGTAAATATCGTCGAGATCGGAAAGACGAGTTTTAGCCTCATGTTTGACCAGATATCGCCTATAAACCTTATGAATTATTTTCTGCTGGTACTCTGAATGGTTTTATTTATTATAACGTAGTTTAATTGCCGTTTTGATGGTCGAAATAAAAAAATAAGTAACTCGCGAACTTTGTTTACATCAAACGACATTATTTGCCAGGGGTTGCAAGCAATAAAAAAATTTGTTCCGTTTCTACACTTTTTTGCCAAGCTGCAGTTCCAATTTTACCACATTCTTCCATGTCGAATTAAACTTCTGTGTATTCAATTCAGCCGTAGACAGAGAAAAATATAGACTGCTGGATATATTCCATTGCATTCACACAAGATAAAGATAGAAATATAAATTACACTAGCAAAGAAAAGAGACAGAGAGATAATGTTGCTGTCCTTTAGCGCGTGTCAGCTCAAACTGCCTATAGCACATTAATGTGCACAACAAACTTTGACGTTCGACAAGAGTTCAAGTTGCTTCTAGTGATAAACAGAATTAAACGTGAGTTAAACACTAAAATTACGATCGTTTTTGTGTCGAAAGAAACAATATTATAATTGTTAAGAAGTGCAAAATGGTAAGGTGCAGTATAAAATCCTGTAAAAGCGATAGTTTGATGAAGATTGTGGGATTATCTTTTCACTCGTAAGTATTCAGTTATTGATTGTTTTTAGGCTTATAGTGTTATATTTCTATTATTAAGTCATAGTACTGCTTTAACTAAACAGTTTTTATGTTATCCATCATCAATATAATGATTTTATAACATTAATTTATACCATAACCTTAAAATTCAATGTTTTCACTTTTCGATGGGGACTTTTACCCTTTATTATGGTTAATTTGTTCTAATTTATGTTAATGCTATACTTGTTTATCTGAAGAGTACTTTTGATTATTTCTTAGTTCCTGTAGAAATAATGTATTATTTGAAATTAATCAAATAACAAATAATCGAAAACTACTAAAAAACTTGCAGGTTTCCAAATAAACCAGAGGTCAGAAAGAAGTGGATAGCTGCAACTGGTAGGCCTAATCAAAAGCTAAACTAGAAATAAAACTGTTGTCTAGTGAGGTACATTATGGCAAATTGTGGCTTATAAAAATCGTAATTGATATGCATAATCTATATTATTTCCTGTTATCTTACGATTTCTTCACAACAAAATGGGGGGGGGGGGGGTAATAACAGTGTAGAGTATTATTTATGAAAGTGCTTTTGAATAGTTTTATGTTTTAGTTTTCGAATGATAATACTAAATCACATAAAACACCCCACTTAAATCCGAAGTTTCGGACGTTGATACACATTAATCAAAATATTATGGGTAAAATAAAAGTATGGTTCACAGTTTTGAAATAATCAGCAATTTTTCCTACAAAAACTTATTTTTGTGCGCCGAAGTTTTTTAAATAAATTACCGTCAATGGGGTGAATTTCGTTCCACTATGGTAACCCTAAATAATTGATGTACTTTTTCTTTTGTCCCTTTCGGTGACACGGCCTCCATTCGTCTATGTTATACTCTGTCTACGAATTCAGCGCATTGTCTGTCAGTCAAAGGTCAGTCAGTGTCAACTGTCAATTTCAACGAAGTAAAGTCGTTCGTTCGTCGGTTTGCAAAAACAATTGCAAGTAAACCAAAAATCCCGGAGAAATATAACTTCTTGAGATTCCTTTACACTGCCTAGTCATTTCTTTCATACAACTAAAAAATCAACCTTCATTTTATCCCTACTGAATAATAATGTCTGCTTTAAGATTAAAATTTGGTTATTCCACACTGTGTGCAAGGAGGTTATTCCTACAATCTTTAAGTAACGCAAAATATCTCTCCGGCTGCAACAAAGTTCCGCACACAAACGGTAAGTCTTCATGAGTAATGATTTCAAAAACATTTTGGAGTTCACATTTGTAAATTAGTTGCATAAATAAAATTTACTCAGAATATGTATTTTTTAAATTTTAACTCTCTTATTTTTCATTTATACGGTATATAGTATGTTTCTTTATTAAACTATTTCTGCAGGCTTGTTTTTACCAAATTGTCCATCAATCCGATGTTATGCTGTTGCTACTGAAGAAGTTCAGAAGGATGCTTCAAAAAGTTCTTCAAGCCGTGATTCAACAAAAGAAAAGTTAAAGGGCCAATCAGAGAAAAGGGAGTTTCAAGCAGAGACTCGCATGTTATTGGATATTGTAGCAAGATCTCTATATTCTGACAAAGAAGTTAGTATACATTAAATAATCCTTACCAATATTACTAAGAGAAAAGTAAATCTTTTTGTTAAGCTTTCCTATGAAATAAAATAGAATAGAATAGAGTATTCTTTATTATGTACACCAAAAGAAAAACATAGGAATATTAGTTACAAGGGTGACACAGTGGGTGGTCTTATCGCTAAAAGCAATCTTTTACAGACAACCATTGGATAGATTTCTGATATAAGGAGAAATGATGCTGTAGGTAGTCATGGTGTACTGTTTACATAATATACAAATATAGATTTTATTTATTCTAGATTGATTTTGATAAAATTTGCTGTAGAACTAAATTGAAGCCTAGGGAAGAGGTACTTGAAGTTATATTTTCGTCTGGATGTTTACAAACTGGTGCTGTTAACAATTTAATTTTTCAAAATATTTAGTACAGGTATAAATTTAACATTATTTTTATTACAGGTTTTCATTCGGGAATTAATCTCAAATGCCAGTGATGCATTGGAAAAGTTCCGATACCTTACAGTCAGTTCAGCTCCAGACACTTTGAAACTGCTTGAAACAGACAGGCCTCTAGAAATAAGACTTTCAACAGATAAGCAAAACAGAACACTCACCTTCCAGGTATTTTAAATTATTTAATTAAACAGCCCTTTTTTTGTAAACTTTACAAAATTATAAATTAAGGACAAGCAACACAATATTATAGGTATCCTGTAGTCAGATAATTGAAGAAGATCCCTTTATAAAGTATTGATATATCTACATAAAGCCAGTGATTAAAATTATTAATAAATTTTTGCATATTTTTTATTAGGATAGTGGTATTGGTATGACGAAACAAGAGCTAACTGACAATTTGGGAACAATAGCCCGTTCAGGATCTAAGTCTTTCATTGAGGAGATCAAGAAGCAGGGTGCTGACCAAGCCAACTCAATCATAGGACAGTTTGGTGTAGGATTCTACTCTGCTTTCATGGTTGCTGATAAAATCGAAGTTTTTACCAGGAGTAGCATAGAAGGATCACAAGGTTACAAGTGGACCTCTGATGGGTAAGTTAAAAATGAACCTTATGTACAGCTTATTGTAAAACATAATTACAATCAATTTTTTATTATTTTAGGTCTGGAACATATGAAATTCAGGAAGCAGATGGCTTACCTATTGGAACTAAATTAATTGTGCATTTAAAAACAGACTGTAGAGAATATGCTGATGAAGATACAGTTAAAAGTATGTTATTAATTTGTTCAATAACTATTTTATTGACCAATAAATAAAAAACTGTCTTGTCTAATAAGAATCCATTCTTAAATTAACAAGTTTAAATGTTGCAGATATTATCAAAAAGTACAGCAACTTCGTCAGCAGTCCTATTTTCTTGAATGATGAGCAAGTGAATCAGATTAAGGTTCATATTTTTTATTAAAAATTATATTGGTTTGTATCTGACTGGCTGTATTTAACTATTCATGCATTTCAGCCTCTCTGGTTGATGGAACCGAAAGAAGTTACTCAAGATCAACATATTGAATTCTACAAATTTATCAGCCAGTCTTATGATAAGCCCAGATATACATTGCATTATAAAACAGATGTTCCTCTTAGTATAAGAGCCATACTGTATGTACCTGAAGGCAAACCAGGCCTATTTGAACTCTCACGAGATTCTGATGTGGGAGTAGCATTGTATTCACGAAAAATTCTGATAAAAAGTAAGGCTGAAAATATATTGCCCAAATGGTTACGATTTGTTAAAGGTTAGTAAATTATTGGATTATAACATTGATTGTAAATATTTTACTGTTAAGAAAAATATTTCCTATCTGCTTCATAAATTTTTTTGGTACTGTTCAATAACAATTTTTATTATTTTTAGGTGTGGTTGACTCTGAAGACATTCCATTAAATTTAAGCAGAGAGCTGTTGCAAAATAGTGCTCTTATTGTGTAAGTGTTTTCTTTATCTATACATATTGTATATCCATACATAAATATCATCATTCCTGTTCTCAAAGACCTACTGACACCTACATTGTGCTACTGACAAATATTTATACTCTTCAATACTGACAATTATTTATATACTCTTCAAAAAGCATGATCTTTCTAATCGTTTATTGCGTGTTACCTTAACATCCATTTCCGTGCATTACGGCCTATCGCACCCGTGCATATACAACAGATGCGCGCGACCGACGACTGGCTGACGCGCTGTAGCACACTACGCAGTGCGCAGCCGATAAAATTAACAACATTGAAATTAACTAGTCTATGTAATCTCAGTAGGCATAGTACGGGAGGGTGGACCAACGAGTTTTCTATACTTGTTATTGTTCTATGATGTACACCAGTACAAAATACATAAACGAAGGGTGGATAAAACGGGATTATCCACCCCCATGCTAGGCCATTTGGTCTGGTATTGCTTTCACTTTATTTATAGTATTATTATTTAAATTATTTTCCATTTACAGAAAACTCAGGACAGTGCTGACTAATCGTTTTCTTAAGTTCATGATTGATATGTCGAATAAAAATCAAGTTGAGTACGAGGCATTCTACAAGGAGTATTCTATATTCTTGAAAGAAGGAATTGTTACTAGTCAAAGTACAATAGAAAAGGTGAGTCTTTAGGGGATCACCGATCCGTGTATCTTTATTATGCAAATACCTGCATAATCGCATTGCGCTCCGACATAATCGTGTGGGGTCATAGCACGGACGGCCGCGACCAATTGATCGCCCAAATAAAGTGTCTTTGCATATTGTACAATATCCGTCCATGAACTATTTACACACCTAACTACACCATTTAAAATAACATTGGAAAGATTACCAAACTGTTTTGCAGCTTATTTAATAATTTATTCCGTACAGATAAGGATGGTGTTAAGAACAAAATAATGTTTACAATACCAAATATATTCTGCGTCTATCTATCATCTATTGACCTAAGCAATAGAGGTAAAAATCGTTTGAACAAACTGTAAATAGGGTACATTTAAATTAGGTACTATTCTTATTTTTAATGTAGTATAGTTGTGAAGACACAGTTTTATAGAAGATACAGTTTTAGAATCTAAGAAGCATAGACATCAAGTTACTTTAATTATTTGTCTTATTTAATAAAAGTATAATTTTATTTTCAGGAGGAAGTTGCTAAATTGCTTCGTTTTGAATCTTCAAAACTTCCAGGCGGGCAAAGGACATCCCTTAGTGATTATGCCGCTCGTCAAAAGGAAGATCAGCGAACTATCTACTATTTAGCTGCTCCTAGGTTTGTTGGACATCGGCATCTCCACTAAATTTAGTATGCTTGCTAGGTGAACTGTCTACATGGATAACATGTAAAGATCTTTACTAATATTATAAATTCGAAAGTAAATCTGTCTGTTATGCTTTCGTGGTAAACTGATTTGATATGGATAAAGGTTGAGACCAGGGGGCCTACTCTAACTCAACGAAAACGAAGTTTCGTTTGAAATTCGGAACCTTTCCGGCTTTCCGTCAATTTTAGGGTGGTAAGGTTCAAACAATGTTATATTTGGATAGTAGCACACCCCTCTTCATACAGAGCATCAAATCGCACCTTACCGCACCACAAAAAAGTTATCGTCTATTCTCGGTCGCTCCGAAGTTTCGTTTCGGTGAGTTAGAGTAGGCCCTCTGGACAAGTAAATAGGATATTTTTACCTGGGTACATGTGAAATATTGAAAAGCAACTTCAAATTAAGCTCATTTTCGTCATTACATTACAGTCGTGAATTAGCTGAAACTTCACCATACTACGAGTCGCTCAAGAAGCGCGATGTGGAAGTATTATTCTGCTACGAAATGTACGACGAATTAGTATTACTGGAACTGAAAGAGTTTAACAACAGAAAGCTGGTCTCCATTGAGAACGATATGCAATCAAAAACTAAGGAGGAACCTGACGATATTATTGGTTTGTAATTTGGTGTAGATTTCAGATTGGATTTAGATTAGTGATGTAAAATAATCTAAACACTCTTGTTACACTTGCTGGACATAATTAGACTGGGCAAATTTCAATAGCATTATTAAATAAGTGCCTACAAACGAAATGTATCATATAATCATCATAATACTGTTTTAATTAAGATTAAGGACTGATCAATCTCCATGTTTCTTTTATATGACAGGAAGCGACGCACTTCAACAAACCCAAGTAGAGGAAGTTGTGACATACTTGAAGTCACACCTAGCCGGTAAAGTGTTCGATGTAAAAACAACGGCAAAATTGGAAACGCATCCGTGTGTTATCACTGTACAAGAAATGGCAGCAGCTCGACACTTTATACGCACTCAGGCGCAAAATCTCAGCGAAGAAAACAGATTCGCGCTGCTGCGGCCGCATCTTGAAATAAACGTGAAGTGAGTGTTTTTCATCTAAAATAACAAAAAGTATACTTTATTTATTGTTATCACTCTATTTGATTTAATATTTTCCAATTTTCAGGCATCCAATAATCAAGAAGCTTCACAAATTGCTAACAAGTGATCCAGATTTGGCAAAGATGGTGGCAGAACAACTGTTTTCTAATGCTATGGTGACAGCCGGACTCGTACTGGACCCACGAAACCTGATCACACATATTAATGATCTTTTAGTTAAAGCTTTAGAAAAACATTAAAACGTCTCTGTTTTTATACTTTTAACATGTTAAAATAAATTATATACTTATATATTTATCGGTTATCACTTATTTTATTGAAGACTAGCTGTAACTCGCGGTTTTTTTGTTTTTTTTTTGTTACCCGTCAGGGAAGTACTTCAGATATAAAACTATTCATTGATAAAAAGTCATTCAGACATTCATTCCGATTATTGTTCATTCACATTATTTCTAAGCAAACACTTTAAAAATGTTTTAACAAAAACAGACAGACTTACAAACATTAGTAACTATATGTATTGTATCAATGCTTCCAAAACATTAAAAGAGAAAAATAATTGTACTTTCTTCTCAAACTACTGGAATATTTGATTTTAAATAAAATTTATGATTTTATTTGAGTTTGGATGAGTTTTGTATGAAAACCAAAAATATTGCAGTTGAGCTACAAAGTCATAACTTGCAGATAAACCAACGAAAATTGTGTGCAGTCAGAAAATAAAGTCAAAGTTTCAAAAACAAAGTTCCACTAATTTTCTAAGTTACTTTGATTTTTTTTTCGGCACTGGAAAACGCTTTATGCCATTCCATGCTACTTTCTCTCTGTAAACTATATACATATTTTATTTCTTATTCGAGATGCAAGATCGTGGACCTAATTAAAAAAAACTAAATAAGCTTGAATTCGTAATTAGGATCCCTAATTACAAAAAACCGGCCAAGTGCGTGTCGGGCCACGCGCAGTAGGGTTCCGTAGTAGGAGTTAGTCGACTATAGCTCTGTAACCGGTTAAGCCTACTTAGCCGTGATAGTTTTCCTTGTAATTTCATTACATGTACTACGTCTGTGATTTTTTTCACATTTCTAGGTACAGCCATTCAAAAGTTAGAGGGGGGGGTAACTCGTATCGAACAAAAATTTGCACTGAAAAGCTAGATATTTCGCAAATGGCTCGCTTAACTGAAAAATGGTCTCCACACACCCATAATATTCTTGAAAGACCTATCTAACGATACCCCACACGAAGGGGTACGCGAGAAAAAAAATATTCATCCCTACTTTACATGTTTGGGAGCTACCCTAAAAAAAAATATTTTTCAAAATTTTATTTTACCACTTTCTCGGCGTGATTAATATACATATTCATACCAAATTTCAGCTTTCTAATAACAAAAACCACGGAGCTATGCCGCGGACAGACAGACAGACGGACAGAGCGAAACTATAAGGGTTCCTTGTCGGACTACGGAACCCTAAAAATGATACCCATGTCGATTTTGCTCACAAACGAGTTAGTCTTCTTGCATCTGTGAAATGATCTTATACTCGAAATTAACACCCTGAACACGCTCGAATATGATCGCATTTATTAATTCTGCCATCTTTGATCTGTAAAAATATATCATAGCACTTTTCCCGCGACTTCGTCGCGTGTATTCCGGACTTTCCTACACAGCACATACAGCGCCATGAAGTTGGTGGCAAAAATATAAATCAATTATTGTGTTTGATACTGATAACCAAGAAGTTTGTCTAGATAGATACAAAATATAATCAGTACAGCTTGGCAAAAAAGTCTAGAAACGGAACTAATTTTTTTTATTGCTGGCAGCCGCTGTCAATTAATGTCGTTCTGTGTCGTTCGATGTAAACAAAGTTCGCGAGTTACTTATTTTTTTATTTCGACCATCAAAACGTTAATAAAACCACGTTATAATAAATAAAACCATTCAGAGTACTAGCAAGGAAACAATTTATAATGTTTATAGGCGATATCTGGTCGAACATGAGGCTTAAACTCTTCTTTCCGATCTCGACGATATTTACCAAAGTACCGCCATTATGACAGGTATGTAAGAGTTTGTTTTGATGTATTTAGTTGTATCAAGTGTTAATTTATGATCTCTAATTGGTTTTGAATTGCTTGAATACGAAATAAGTGAAATTTTGAACAATAAACATCGAGCATATAGGTTATGTTTACGTTTTGTCTTTGACACTTTGGTATAGCGCGACTAGATTATTTTGATACTTGAGTGGCTTGAGCCTTGATACTCTGCAATATGTAAATTCGATTTCTACATAACCTTATCTATGAGTGTGATCACAAGATAATATAATACTTGTTATAACTAGCATTTAAAAACCACAAAAAAAACTTGATAGGTAGGTACCGTAAACTTTTTACATTAATTATTGATAGAGGTTTAATAATTTTTTTTATCTTTATAGGAAGCACCGAACGTGCATTTCAATCTATAACCGAGTATGAGTTCAAAAGAATTCATGCCAGCATGTTAACAAAATAGAAGAGGAGTATTATGAATTTATGAGAGGGCTCGTACTTGGACATAAAACGTTTAGGAATCAATCTCCAACATGATAGCGCAGTGCCTTTGAATCTGAGTGTGACTCAGATGAGTTTATGGCTAGCTCTAGCCAAGACATGGATGTGGCGGGCGTGGAATATTTAGAGGAAGATTTATTGAAATCAAATATAATAACGCTATATTCATACGCCTTTTTTTATACCCAAAAAAAATTGTAAACACAGGAGTGCTTACATTATTAGTGCTAATAAGTAATTTGTATTCAGACGACGTGAATACTTGTTATTACATTTTATAATACTTACTGATTTTAATTAATTATAAAAATACAGCTTAGTATCAAGACGATAGCATGGTACGCTATACGGTCGCAGCGGGTTGCCACACGAACGGTAAAGTGGCGCCCCTATTAATTTCTACTCTTTTGTGCCAAGCTGTACCTATGATTCGTTTCTATGGTCCTAATGAAATTGTCCCAACTAAACGAATGTAACTTAGCGCATTGAAGCACAAACGTAAAACTTGAAATTGAAAACGGAACGCAACGTTTCGGTAAGAAGGCAAGAAAGCCAGCTTTGCCAACAATACGATTAAAATCGTATTTTGTATATTTTGACATTATACGATCAAAATAAATACGACCCACAGATATGGATACGACCTTTTCAAATTATTCAAACTTAATGTTCTTAATAACAAAACATGCATGATAAATATGCGTGGTGACCTTTTTTTAACCAAGGGAACTTATATAATATAATATAGCCTTAGCAACTACTTAAAGTTTATAAATGAAATACATAAATTAGGAGAATTATTTATATAACTTTTTTTATCTATGAAAAATCAAACGCCCCGAGGATTCTACGTTTTTTCTAAAGTTGGCAACACAGTAAGCTTGCTTTACCACTTTGCTTGCTACTTGCGGCATTTTTTTACAAGGCGGCTTTAGTGTTTTTAATAATTGTGTGTAGTTTAAATCGTTTTCTTGGTGTGGCTGTTAGGTAATTACATGTTTAATATGATACCTATTATTATACATATGTATTTTAGTTAAAAAACAACTTATTTCTGGTTTAAGTGGGTAACGCTTGTCTGACCCCATGGGTGATTTTTATAAATATCACATCATTTCGCTGATCGTTAGTCATTTTGATAAGCACTTGGGAAATTCTCACACGTCTTACTTGTCCCGGTACTCGCCTCGCGGAACAAGTCTTTGTTAAAAAAATAATTCATAAATGATACAATTTGCGCAGGAATGAGCACAATGGATATAAACAAGGCGGACTATGAGGACGATAATAAAACTCTAGACAAGAAGCAGATTGAGGCTGAAGAGAAGGAAGTTATGTTAAAAGCCGAGGAAATTGAGGCTGTGGAGTTGAAAGGTGATGATGGGCCTGTTAAGACCGCTCTCTCTGGCGACCTGACGGAGCAGGGCCGAGAAGTGAAGCCCAAGTTTATACCTATAGGCGCCATCAAAATGCCCGGTTTCTTTACTAAGAATTCAGACAAAGACAAGTCAAAGGTATGTTAAATATAATTTATTATTTAATTAATTAAAATATAATGTTTGCTAATTATTGCAGTGTTTTAAAACATATAACTAAATATGTATTTACCTAATATTTTTTTTGTGATAATCACATACATGTACATTACAATTACATTTAGGATGAAGAGGCAGCTATTGAGAAAGAAACTGATAATGAAAAGACTGATGAGAATTCTAAAGTCAAGGAGAATCGTTTCCAATTTCTGCAAAAGTTTACCAAATTCTTGCAACATCCTGATAATGACAATGGTAAGTTGCATTAATATATTTTATCACAAGGAATATAAAGAATATTTTTGAAAACTCTTTACTATACAATTAATGCAGCATACTTTTTAGTCTATTTCAAAAGAAAATGTCACAGTACAATTAAATTTCAGAGGATAAAGAACATAAAAAAGGATTATTTAACATAAGATATCCAAGAGTTTTTCAAAAACGTGGTAGTGCACCAAACAATGCAGATGCCACTCTTGCCTCTATGGAGACTTTGGATGACAAGCTTGACACACCCAATGATGGCATGGAAACTGTGAAATTGGAGCCTGCTGTAAGTCTCTGAACACTCATATTATCATAATTGCTTGTCTGTTGTATCACATTTATTACATTGCTCTTTCCAGATTGACAGAGAATAGTTAGGATATGCCTATTAAGTTTAGCCAATAAAATAGATCTTATTGTGTTTCACTAAAAGTTAAAAAATCTTATCAATACCAGAATATTTCCAGAACTGTTACATTTCAATTTATTTTTTATGACTTGTATTGTCCAAACTTCATAGCATGCCTGAAGTTAATAAGCATTCCAATTATCTTTATGATAATGAAATTGAAATGAGAAAAGAGCAAGTTGTAGTCACACATTATAATAAGAACAAAGGAATGAATCAATTTGTCTTAATATATATCAATAATTGGTGTGTTACATTAATATATATATATATATATATATTTCATTGTATCTAGATGTCTTTGTGTCACTGTACACTTTTGATCTCAAACTGGCATCATTGAGGTAGGAAATACTAACAGATGTTGAGGTGGGTCAACAGTACTCATGTTTTTAACATAGATGATATTTACATTTACATGGTTTTTTAATTTGTTACTATAATATGTTTTAGTTTATCAGAAAATAGTTGCACTGTTTTCATAAACAAAATAAATAAAATTAGGAAGTTATGATCAACAACTGTTACATAAACTGGACAAAAGTGAGATTTCTTAAGTTTAAGTTTGATTTCTTCACAATAAACCAGTTGTTTAACTTACTTACTTTTATAAACCTAACTAAAATCCTTAATAAAAGTATGGAAAATAAATTATAATCCTTGTTGTTTATACAACAGATCCTAGCAAATTTTCAATTGTCCACTGACAAGAGTAAGACCATGAAAAATTCACATTGAAAAATCTTATTTCAATAAATTACCTTAATACTTAATTAGTTATAAGGCCATTAATACCAGAAATGTTCAAAATAGTACCAAAAATAATAACAGGTTATATTTTCGCATATAATATGGTGCACAAAATTCGTCTGCCTCACATTTTGATTTCTTTTAGGTGTTGATTACCAGATTGAGCTTTGTTCCACTTGAATCATCAATCTTATTAGTTGTAGACTTCACATCAAAGTTTTAAAGTTTGTTGTCAAAATGGCTCAAATTACCTTTTTAAGGAATGCACGCGTTTCGCTCCCAGATTGGCGATCGCTTGACTGATTTTGAGTTAAAAACATGTATACTGCTGTGTTAGCTTCAGCGACTAAGAAGAACGCGAAAGTCGCGTGCATACGTTAAAAATATAAGAATTATAACATCAATTATAGCTCGGTAATTTTGACCCAACCACAATGACGCCAAGTTTATTTAAGATTTAAGAACAATAAAATTTCAATGAATACAAAATTTGTTTTTTATAGGAAATAGAAGAAGGTAAAGTGGCTACTAAACTTCCACTAAAAGAAAGGATACGCCAGAAGAAATTTATTATCGGTATGAATTCTGTAATAGACTAGACAAATAATATAACCATTGCTATTCATAATTGCATGAAAGCTAGAAACCTTTTATAAATTAGGTTTCGGTCACTAATTGATAAATTAAACAAAAAATAGATTTGAAAAATATGTTTTTATTACAGATGACATTGTTGTGACTGGAATTGTTGTTCTAGTCCTTATAGTGGTTATTGTGGGTATTATAATTGGAGCTCATGCTGGCCCACCAGTGGAACGTCCTCTACGTCTCGGCCGCTACATTACTACTTTCACCAGCTGTGGACCTGTTGAAGGGTATGTGTATAGTGCATAACAATACAATTTGTCATTGAGTGTATAAATGATATCTGTTTTTTTAACCACAATATTTCTCTTGCAGTATACTTGATGAAGGAGTTTACAAGTTTTACAGTATTCCATATGCTATCCCACCAGTTGAAAGAAAAAGATTTACTTATGCTCAACCCTTGAACAACCTATCATCATGCTGGAATGGAACTTATGATGCACGGACAAAAGGCCCTCTCTGCTTACAGTTTTTGGAAAATGCTACCATTACTGGTGAAGAAGATTGCTTGACAATTGATGTTGTTACTCCACATGTAAGATATGACTCACCATTACCTGTTGTTGTTCTGATTGGAGCAAATACTTTAGCTGGAGGAATAAGTCCTGCTCAACCTTCGGCGCTATATTCTCGCACCAAAGAAGTAGTTTTTGTACGTCCTAATTTCAGATTAGGTCCTTTTGGATTTTTAGCCCTAGATATTTTATCAAAAAGTAGGTATCCTCCTACTTCGGGCAACTATGGACTAAGTGATTTATTAATAGCATTGAAGTGGGTACACTTGAACATTAAACATTTTGGAGGGGATCCACAGTCCGTAACTTTATTGGGTCATCGAGCAGGAGCTACATTGACTGCTGCATTGACAACAATTGGTGCAGCTCAGAAATTATACTCCCGAGTGTGGCTATCATCTTCTTCCGTCATTTTCCCTGGTGAAACATTAGAACAATCTCAAAAATTGAATACTAGGTTCAAAGAAATGACTAAATGTAATGACGCTCATTGCTTGCGACATATTTCAACAACCGAAATTCTAACCCCAGATATATGGTTGGAAAATTATATGGGAAATCTACCTACAAGTGATGAATCGAAGCATTCCTTATTGGTTCTAGATGGGGAGTTGCTTAGAGTTCATGCTTATGAAAGTTGGGATACTCAAAAAGAGGCTAAAAAGTCTGGAAAGGACAAAGTTTTTAAACCAATGGTATTTGGTACAACTCAACATCCTAGTCACTCAGATCTCCTAAAGAAAAAGTACCTAAATTGGACAGCTGATATTGTAGAAAAAATTGTTAATGATAGTGTGATAGGTGAAAAAAAATTGACTTCATCAGTGTTCCTTCATGTCAATAAAACTTATGAGGGTTTGGTAGAATTAATTTCATCCATTCGAACCTTGTGTCCTTTGGTAAGTCTAGCTAGATTACGTCTTGCTGTTCCAATGTATGTAGTTCTTGGATCGGGTGCTGGTGGAGGTGCTGGTGGATCTGGCATAGCTGGCATAAACGCTGATATAGAAGCTATCCTTGGTACATTCGACTCTGAAATGCCGGAACAGCGTCGATACATGGCAGCTATGCAGCAGCTATTCTATTATTATGTATGGCATGGTCACTTGCCGGGGCCAGAAAGTGGTTTAATTCAAGTAGGTCAAGATCTGTTGCCTCTTAGTGGCTTACCTCTCTGTGACTTACTCATTCGAGAAGACATTGTACCACGGTATGCACATATTGACTAATATTTTATATAATTTTCCCTGTAATGAATCTCTTAAGATTTATTATGAATTTTTGACATCACCATTTTATTTGCTTGCTTGACCTTTTTTATACCCATACTAGCTGCCCCGCGCGACTTCGTTCACGTGGTATGCAACTCCTACCCAACTCCTACCCAACTCCTACCCAACTCCTACCCAACTCCTACCCAACTCCTACCCAACTCCTACCCAACTCCTACCCAACTCCTACCCAACTCCTACCTTTTTTTTTTTTTTCTTTTTTTTTTATCCTATGTCCTTTTCCTGGTTCCAAGCTGCCTCCCCTCCAATTTTCAGCCAAATCGGTTCAGCCGTTCTCGAGTTATAAGTGGTGTAACTAACACGACTTTCTTTTATATATATAGATTTTAATTTATTTTCATTGTGTATGTGTAATAGATTATTACAAATGTGAACTCGAAATCAGAATAATTCAAAACAATCATGACTATATGAAATTGGATATATTGTAATTTTGTCATGAATTCATTATTTATGGAAATCCTAAAGTACAAAATCTCTAAAATAATTATTTTTCCCTTGAAACTTATTAATCTTTTTTATACCATAGGTTTAATAAATATCAATTTAATATTAAGGATAACATTATGTGAAATTGATGATCCATTGATCTCATCTGATCAGACAGTCTCTTTTCTACTCATTATAGTGATGTATTAAAATTGTTCTAGTTACCTTTATTTTTAGAATATTTTTTTTCTACTTTTATATGAACAAATAATGTTTTATACATGCATTTAAATGAAAATGCACATGTAGCTACATGCTGATCCTGAGACTTTATATGATAGTAAGACTTGTTTTACATTTTAATACTTCAAAAGACTGATAATCTTCCAAATTTATTCCTATGTATTAATGACTGTTTTTTTTAGTTTTTTTTTTAATATGACATGACATTCACTTGAGTACAATATTGGATTTGTAATAACAAATAAAAATAATGTCTATTACCAAAGAATCTCGTATTTCTCAATATAAAATCTCAAGATCAATGTCCTAATTGTATCTTTGATAAGGTTAATATATTTGTAGGTATTATTCTGCTAAAGTGAGAATAGACGTAGACTTTGTGTGTGAAATAATTTACCTTGTATTGTACGCTTTTAAAGAATTTAATATTATTAGAATGGGTAGCCAATCACATCAGATTTTGTCCCACCTTCCTAGCCAAATAGTTTGATTTATGAATATTCATTATCTTCTATGATTTTTGTATTATAAGTTTTTTTTTATTGTAAGGAAGCCAACCGTCACTTTCTTTGTGACAATGCTGTTAAAATATATTTTTTTATCATCGAAGATCGAGAGGGAACCGAGGGGAACCGTATTATGTCCTGTGATTGGGACACCTTTTTACTCGTTTCGAATCTGACAAGGTTTTCTTAACATATTGTATAAATTGTGGTAGTTCGACAATAATGGCTCATTTATTGTAAGACCATCAACTATTCTAAACTACCTTATCTATTGTCATAAATAAATAGACAAAGATGATACATTTTCCTAAAATAAAAACTGAATTTAAATTTAGTACTTATTTAGTTCAGTAATTATTGTCTCAAAATAAGTGTGATTTTATAAAGTCTGATCAATCCAAAGAAATGCAGCAGTTTTGCATAATATTAAGTTATTTATATGTTATTTTATTATTGCATTGTAGTACGCAGGAAATCACTATATCGATTAACTGTTGCGTATTGTGTTGCCAAAATGCTGTATGAAATTAAGTTATTTGCACTCACGCTAGCTTTAGTATAGATACAACTTAGTGTAATTTTGTAAATTGATCCAAATAAATTGATGTAAGACTGACATTTTTTTTTAATTGAAGTTGATGAATTTTTGCAATGGATAAAATTATATTTAGCATTATAATTAAACATTGACTTTATATAGTCAAGGATCATATAATCTGGTATTATCAGTTCAAATTTAATATATCACGTTACTTCGTAATAGCCTTCGCGCAGGTAGTTAGTAGTAACAAAGTTTAAAACCAGTTTTGCCAGAAAGTATCATGTTTCCCAGCTACGGTGTCATATATATACACATTATTGTCTGGACTGTGCTATGTATGTCAGATAGTAGATAGGTATGGATAGGTAGCGGCATGTAAAGTACTGCCTACCTGGCCAACCAGATAGATCTATATATTTTATGATAAGGCTGCAGGGAAAATATATAAATCATGCTCTTTGGGAAATATTTTTTATTTTACACACCATAATAAATAGTACCATAAACAGTATCAGACGGAATAATAAAATATTTAGAAAAAATAAACGAACCCAGAAACATTCAAACTTCAAATAAATAATCAAACAATTACAATAATTATAAAATATAGTTTTGGATAATGGAACATTAAATATGATTTTGGTAATAAATCATTGTAAGTACACAACTAACAATCATGAATTCATGTTGTTATTAATATACAAAACGTCGCCTATGTCATAAAAACATTAAAGAGACCTGCTCTATTATTATAACATCATGCAATATGTGTGTCATCTCAATGATTACGTTCTCTTAAGGGAGATATAATGGTCTGTAAGTTTTCTTTGCCAATTTTAGTGGATTTACGTATGACTGAAGGTGATTTAGGCTTGTATTGGAATTGTTCTGAATCTTTCTTCAGTTTGTCTATAATTGAAGACTGCTTTGCTACAGTCATTGTCAATTCTTCATTTTCTTGACGAAGAAGTGATAACTCAACAACTAAGGATTGCTGGTCTTGGATCTGAAAACAATTAGAAATAGGTAAATTAACTAGAAGTTCATCATATATTACAGCTTATATTTAAAAATGCATTTCAAATGTATGTAACCTGTTGTTGAAGGCATTGATTATCAGCCTCAAGCCGGTTGATCTCTGCAGCAGCCTGCGCCAATAGCACACGTGACTTCTCGGCTGCAACAGTCGCCTGCCCCGCATGCTCTGTAGCCAGTTCACATAACTTCCGTTTCTTTTCGACCTGGCCAAAAATTTGTTTTGATTAATGATAAAAATTAAGAAAACACTAGCTACATGTATTATTTATAGGAAGCTCACCTCTTCACGGAGTAATTGAATTTGGGAACTAGACTCCTTTTTTAAAAGCTCCACATCTTCTATCAATTCATTTTTGATAGAGCCAAGCTCTCTATATGCTTCTTTCTCAACATTTTGGAGGCTTTCTATTAATGAAACATTATGCTCCATGATGCGATTGTGCTCCTTGGCTAATGCTGCTTTCGACTTTAGGATATTTACTAAAGCTTCTTTGTATTCATTACACTCCATGGCAGTATTGTTTAGAGTTGTTTTATAATTAGCAAGCTCAGTTTCCAGAATATCTTTAGTGTTTGACAGTGTTTCTACTTTATCTTCCAAATGCTCCAGTTCATTATCAGATTCTCTCAACCGCATTGTCAGTACTTCAACAATATCTCTTGTTACAGATAGAGAGGTTTCAAACTTATTCTTATCTTTAACAGCCTTATCCACTTCAACTGTAAGTTTGTTAATTTCATTTTCAAAGTCTATGAACTTTCTCTTAGATTCCTCTTTTATATCATCTCTTTCATTTATTAGAGACAGTTTATCTTTATTTAAAGTTTCATTTTCAGTTTTCAGAGTGTTGATTTCCTTTTGAAGAATAATTTTTTCTTCATTTGTTAAGGTAATTTTATATTTCAGATCCTTAATTTCGTTTTCTAGATATTGCAATTTTTTCTGCTGTTGAGTGTAATGATCATGTATATTTCTGGTACGTTCTTCAAACTGTATCTCACATAGGCGTAGTTTTTCACAAGTTGCTTCATCAATTTGTTCCATTTTAGCTTTCATCTCATTATCCTTATTGATCAACTCTTGCTGGATTTCCTGAACAGCCTCATACTTTTCTTTAAGCATTTGATTCTTCATTGTTTCTATGATTTTGTTATAATTTGTTTTCATATTTTCTTGATCTAATTTGGATTTATTAATTATTGTTTGTTTTTCATCTTCCAATTTAATTTTTAAGGTTTCTAATTCTATTTTATATTCACGTCGAATGCTTTCATTTGCTTCTAAAGCAAGAGAATGATGGCCTTTTACCATTTCAAGCCTTTGACGAGTTTCCTCTAAATCTGTTTCTGCATTAGTTAATTTTTGCTGCAAGTCCTGACATAAACTATCTCTTATAGTAATAACTTCTTCAACAGATCTTAACTCCAGTTGTTTGTCGGTGACTTCTTGTTCTAGTTTTTCACATTGCTTCTCTAACTCATATATCTTGTGTTTAAGATGCTCAACTGAATAACTGCCCTCTGGAACAATTAAACCATTTTGTTTCTGTTGCTCTTGATCTTCTAATGTTATCTTTGAAAATTCATTATTCAAATTACTGCAGTTATTTTCTGCAACTTCTTTGACCTGCTTTTCTAGCTGTGAGATTTTGTATTTAAATTCCTCAATTTGTTTTGAATATTCAGCAATGGTGTGATCTTTATTCCTGAAATCAAGATTAAATTATACTTTGCACTCTTTTTTGTTTGATGTTCTTCATAAAATATCAATTACCTTATTTCTACTTCTTGTGATTTAATGATTTCGCCAGAAGTTTCCCTTTTATATTTAGAGCAAGCTTGTTCACTTTTTTTCTTCAGACTGGTGGGAACTTTAGTAGTAGTTGTAGATTTTAATGGCTTTGGCTGCAAAACAAATATTAATTAGAGTCAATCAGACAGATCTACCAGAATATACATTAAATACAAAACTGTGTGTGACAAAAGGTAAGTGTCCCGACAGCAGCATCACAAGTAAATTAAACTCAAACTCAAAATATAGTGTCAAGAGTATAAGAATGTATTCACACATTTGTGTTGTAATTTCTATTGTAATGTAATTCATACATATTATTTAAGTCAATGAGAACAATGGTTACCTATAGCTACAACTAGTTTACTTACCGTAGCAAATGATTTCACACTGTGTGCAGAGCTGCATTGGGACTGCACATCACTGATGGGTTTCGACGATATAGGGACTACAAATGGCTTAGGCACCACTGTGGTGGGAGTTTTAATATTAGGTTTTTGTTTATCATTTTCTGGTTTGGTCGGTTTACATTGAGTCTTTTTGCTAGAACCAGGAGCTGAAAGTAATTGTTACAATTAAGGCTCTAAAACTTTGGAAATATGTAGCAGTAGGTACCTATCCAAAACAAACAGCTGGTATTTATGTGATTTACTTTTATTGATAAGTACAGATATTATAATGATAATAATATAGATACTTAATTATTCTGCATCAGGACCAAGGCTTCAAATATATAACACTATCGTTTCCCGTTGTTTTACCCACATCCCAAGGCAAGTACATAATGCACCCAGATAAAAAGTAATCTATAACTGTCTCCAGAGTTGAGTTCCGAACCCAATTTCATCCAAATCGCTTTTAAGTCATTATACGCTGAAAGCGTAACAGACAAACTCACATTCGCATTTATAATATTGAGCACTAAAATGTAGCCTATAAGTTACAGGCTATAACCGTCTCCAGGGTACCAAATTACATCCAAATCGGTTCAGCTGTTTCACACATTTTTACAATATATAATACGTTATTAATTGTCCTTTGCTAATTACACGGGATATGCAGTTGATTTATTACTATAATAATAAATTAAAAAGTAAACTTACCGGGGAGTTCGAAACGCTTTGCTTTCGAAAACATGATTTACAAATCGACAGTATTTTAAACGTAACGATGATTTCTTTTAAAATCTCATATAAAAATTGAACACAAGTACCTAACAGTCTTCGCTTTCGCTTCACAAAATGAATTAACTACGGTGGAAATAACGACCGTTTGAGTAAGTTTAGGGTGAACTCGGGTGAAGAAAAGAATGCGCGCGCGCGCGTAAATTATTATTATTTTACACATCAACCCCCCCTGTGCCACCGACCGTTAAAAACGTAACGTATACAAATATACAAGTACAAAAAAAAGTATGTTTTGTTCGTAGACGACGTTCCATTCTACGAATACACACAAACTGTTATGATACTTTCATATTGTTTCTTACCTGTTAATTATAGATTAAAGGTAAAAATATGGCTCCAGACCTGCAGTATTATTTGACAGGAAATAGGTATTTATTTAATATTTTATCGTCTCGCTGAGTACAGTGCGCTAAGTATATCTGTCCTTTAATATACTGGGCAGTTTGTTGATAAGAATGGAACGCTAATGACCAATCAAATAAATTATTTTAATGCAAAACCTCATTCTTTCGGCATTATAAATGAAAAAAATAATATAAAGGTATGCTAAATTCCGAAATAATAACTAAAGCAGTTATTCTAAGGCAAAATTAGGCTTTTTGATGAGCCAGCTGCCAAATGTAGCCAGGAGGGACTTAATTAATTTGGCACACAGCATAATTGCAAATGCATAATAAAGCAACTTCACTTTGATGATTGTATTGTAAAATAGTAAAATTCACAAAGTTTTAAATAAAAAGGCTATAATATTAGTACAGATACAATTTTATTTCATAATTATATAAATCACTCATTTACATTGAAGGTGGTGGTGGTGGTACAGGTAGTAAAGGAGGTGGTGGGGGCACTCCCATCAATGGAGCCCCAGGAGGAGGAGGCAGGCGCATGCCATGGTTCTCCCACATCTTGGGAGGAGGTGGAGGCATGCGTAATGGTTCCATTTTGAATGCAAACTGCAAAAAGAACTGTTTAGTGTCTTTGTTCCAGTGTGTCCAGAATTTGGAGTCATGTTTCTCCACTTCCCTGCTTGGCACTTTGAATGCGATTGTCTCATATGGCTCTGCAGCAAATAGCAAGTATTGCCACCGGCGGTCTGGGGGCTCTATCTTTTGCTCATAAGCAGACATGAAGCGGTGCCTTGGTTGAACACCTTCAGCAATTTCTGGAATTAAGTGTGACATTATGTAGTAGAATATGGTACAATTATTTTAACAAATATAAGTTTTCATTGCAAAAAAATCTATGTTTAAACTTAAAAGAGGCTATATCCAGCAGCAGTGAGCAGACAGACATGGGCTGATGATGATACTTGAAATAATATTTTTATTAGTTGCTTTTGTATTTAACTTTGACTGTAAATTAACATTTAAAAATAAAAAAATGTGTTTTACTACTTTCTTTACCTGGGTAATCAACTTGAAATAATAAACTTTGTTGGCCATTTTCTGGATCTTTTTGCTTGGTGACTCTATAACCTGGTCGACCAATTTTAACAAACTTTTTAGGTTCAATTCGTGGCTTTTCAGGAGCCAATTGTTGTGGTGCTTCTTTTGCTTCTTTAGCTGCTCTTCGAGCTAAATTGGCCTGATGTTTTTTACCTTGAGTATGAGCAAGGTAACTTCCCTCATTGTTATGTAGAGTTAAACATAGCTTGCATTCATATGACCCTGTAACAGGAATTAATATCAGTAACATCAAACTATGGCGAAAAGTATTACGTAGGTATACTGAAGTTCATTACTTGACAAGTTAATAGGTTATGTTTATCACTTAAAAGTGAAAATAAAATATACTGTTAACGCACCTAAATGATTTTTCATAAAATAGGGATCTTTATTCAAATCAATAGTTTCCAATGCAAGCTGGCGAAGTCTTTCCCGTCGGTCCCTATTGCTTTCCGACCATGACGCTACTCCTCCACCGCCAGTTTTACCGCCTGGGCGGTTTTGGAAATCCATTTTAACTCAAATTAAGCTTTTTCTTGTGACAAGACAATTTAAAAAAATGTAGTTGATGAGTTTTTAATAAATAAATATTGTGATTTACAATATTTTTAATACTTTCACGCACGCTATCTACACACACAATACACAAGTGTCATTGCTTGACAGTTGACATTGACTGATTGCTAATAGACAAACTTTTGCTTTGATTGATTAGTGTCATTGTCAGAGGAATAGAGTTAAGGAGTCAAGAAGCGTAAAGTTTTAAATGATAGATGATTTACGGTTTTATTTTCTATTATAAATTTAATAATGCATGAATATTAACTTGATGAAAACATTGTTTTAATTTTTGTAGGCCTTTTTTTACCTTTTTGGATAGCAAATTAGATAAGTTTTTACAGCTAGTTGTACCATAGGTTTTTTCAAGTGGGACAGGACAACATTTTTTGTACCTAGTCTTATCTGAAATTTTTGGAATTATTTTTGTAATGGCTCATATTTTTGAATGTCGTGTTGGTTTTGGTACTTTCAATTACAGTAATAGATTAATTTTAGTATCAGGCAGGAAATTATGTTAGAATTGGTCCTATCCAATTAGCACTTTTCTTAAAATCTGTAAATAAAGGTCGAAGGTCTGGTTTAATATATAAAAATACAAACAAATCAACTATCTCGAAAACTGCTGAATTACGTCCATACACATGTGTAGTTTAATGGGTTTGCTTCGGAGCCCTTCTATCATCTCCTGCTGGATATACGTCGAATTACCACTGATTCTGTATAATTAGTAAGGATTTTTATGGATTATGATTTATGAATGACGAAATTACTGCTATTTTGCTTTTAACTCCTATAGAGTTAGATACATTATCATCCTTCGGTAGTCAGATTAAAGAAAAGAATGTGCAGTATCCATATGTTATTTAATTACATTTAACAAAGTAATAAAGTGAACAATCTTGTCAGTTTGGTCTAATACTGTGTTTACATGTGGTCTATTTTGACAAAACGCTGACTACAGTAGCTACAGTAATGGTCACCCGGCTTGTCCAAATTAATGTAAATTCTAGGATGGCCCTCAGAGCCACTGCCTCCGTCACACCATGTTACTCTTTCAGTAACTTGTTTTGGTGGAATTTCGGCTATCAATTTCACTGGCCAGTTCGGGTTCACAACTTTGGGAGCATGCATGAATCGCGCCATCCTGTAGTCATGGCTGTCCCATTTTTGACCTGTATGGGTACACACATCTTCAACTTTGGTAGCCATAAAACGGAGATATTTATTTTTAGCGTTTGTACAACGTACAACACGTAGTAAGGCGGTATTCATGACTATTTTTTTGTAATCAATTCAAATAATATTTTTTTTAGTGCTTTTGCATCCACTTCTGAATGTTTGAATTGCCACAGGGAATTACTTTATTTCAGATATTATATCTATAGATTACTAATACTAATTAGATCAGATTTATAATTTAAATCTATCTGAAGGAATGGGAAAAAAATATTGACATTGACTTTTGAGTTTTTTTTAATAATGATAATTTTAAATTATCGTTCTTCGATTTAAGTCTTTTTAATAAGTTTTTATTAACGAAAACCTACCTTTTAACGTTATATATCAAATTAGTCGACTTTAATTAATCGTCTAAATTGCACTAATGCTTAAAGTCTGGTTTTATCAAAATTGGAAACTTGGAATTCCATTTATACGTCAAATGTCAAAATTAACTTGTCGAATTCTTTTCCTTTGTCAAAATAGGCGGAAGGTACTAACAGATGTAGAAATCTGATTTTATTTAAGTAATCTAATGAAATATTTATATTTTAGCCAAAATTTTATAAACCTATATATTCTATAAACGACATGTCATCGTTATTTTGTTATTTGGCGAAAAAATTGTGGTACGAAATTAAGATAACCTAAGTGCTAATGTTGTGTCTTGTTTTAGGTAGTGCTTCAAGATGTTGATGCCTAAACAGAATCGAGTGTCGATCTATGAATACCTCTTCAAAGAGGGAGTTATGGTAGCCAAGAAAGATTATCATGCTCCCAAACATCCCGATCTGGAGAAGATTCCTAACCTCCAAGTTATTAAGGCTATGCAATCTCTAAAATCTAGAGGATACGTCAAGGAACAGTTTGCCTGGAGGCATTTCTACTGGTGAGTAGCAATGTTCTGTTTGGTTTATGTGAAGTTATTGTTTACTGGTCAAAACAATGCTTGGACTTCAGTGTGCAATTCGCAATAATATAAAGAGTAATAGTAGAGGCAATAATATCAAGCACTACTCTTCAGTCTTGTAATCTTGTCCACGTTATCTAAAGTCAGTGTTCTTGTCCTTGTTTGTGTCAATCCTTGAAATTGAAAATCTGTAACTCATTGTTTTAGGTACCTTACCAATGAGGGTATTGAGTACCTGAGGATCTTCTTGCACCTGCCCCCTGAAATCGTGCCGGCAACTCTTAAGCGCTCAGTGCGCGCTGAGACAGTCCGCCGCGGCGCTGTTGGCCGCCCCGATGCGCCCGCTCGCTCTGCTGAAGACCGCTCCGCGTACCGCCGCGCGCCTACCACGCCAGCTGCGCACGATAAGAAGGCTGATGTTGGTCCTGGTTCAGCCGATCTTGAATTCGTAAGTAGTATCTGTGATTAAGGTTACCCTTCACAACACAGCCAACCAATAATAGATGTAATAATGGATGCTAATTGTAGTTACAATCGTTAGATGGATAGAAAGTAAAATCAATTATTACTGTTGGCATAGTAATATAGTTGCATCATTTACATAACTCTTAAAGGATATATTAATACCTAGAGTTACCTGTGGTTTCACCTGCATCCCACAGATAATACTGATCACAGCCAGTTAAAGTCCATGTCGCTTACCCAAGTTCAAGCTATCTCCATACCATATTTTATCCAAACGCGTTCAGCTATTTTTATGTGAAAGCTGCAGAGTTACTTAGTGTAATAGACACAGAGTTACTTTCAGATTAATGATATAGGAATGAGTTCTAATATCTCTTAGTGATCTTCTCTCTTTCTCTAACTTCAGGCTAGCTGTTTGTCATTTAACATTTTATCATGCTTGAATATTCAATTTGTCATCTGTTCATATAAAAAGTGTTATGATTACTAATATTTTTATTTCATTGATTTCAGAGAGGAGGTTTTGGACGAGGCAGGCCTGCACCTTAATTAAGTATAATAAAAATATCAATCTAAAGTTTTGTCTTTCTGTAATTATTAACCCCAAAGTAATAATCTCCTATAAAATAGGAACACAATATATATTATATAGATTAGTTAGTATATTGTATTATCATGAGTTAAGAATGTCTTGCTCAAAGACTACAAATAAAATTTCAAGTCTTTGTGATTTTATAGGAGGATATAAAGGAATTAAGAAATGTTAAATTTGGCATTTCAACAAAATAAACTTACCTACTTGCATTTTTATGGCGACAACTACAACTATGGGATCTTTACACTCTCAAAATCGCTTTATTTTTTACCTAATTACATTATCACATGCAAAATTTGTGCACCTTGTTGTGGACTTGCGGAAACCAGCCCGCCTAAACCTAACGTACCTAATTTAAATACCTACTTCACCACTAGATAGTCGTGGTGGCCTAATGGTTATGGTACCTGAATCTGTACGATCGAATCCTGGCAAGGTACTATGTATGCTTGCTAAAGTAATGATGAAGACATCATACCCGGGCTCGGGCCTTGCATTTGTAGAGAATTAATTGCTAATTAGGTTATTACATCGATATGACTGACATGGCCGTAACATACAATGACCGTTCGATGACCGGCAACTGTCGCTCCTTAATAGTCGGACCTAATAGGTTTCGCTGTCGTAGCTTCGGTATAAAACCCCAAAAGAAACAGAAAATAATTTATTCAAAATAATCTACATGGCTCCCTACGTACACTCCACAGTTGGTAATAATTATAATTTTACATGATTTTAATTTTTCACTGTTTGTTTATACTTGAACTTTCGGATTTTCTGGTGTAGGAAACTCTCCTATTTTAGCCATGTAGTACTGGTGGGCACGGAATGGCTTCAGTTCCCAAGGCACCTGATCCTCCATGTTCGTCAGACATACACCAAGGTCTTCCAGTGTTGGGAGGCTTTCGTCGACAACGTCCGATGTAGCTTCCTGTAAACAATGGCCATGTGTCAAATTTTATAACTGGTATTCCAACATTTTGGTAGTCAACACTTGGCGCCCAACATAATGAAAACAATGTTACGGCTTAAGAAGTACGTAGAAGGTCAAGAAGTCGATGGTCTGTTCAAAATTATATTTTTTTTTGTAACAGAGCGCGGCGTATAACGTAATGCAGCGTAGCCAGTGTTAAAGGAAAATAGAAATTAAATCACAGAAGGAGTTTATAAATCCGACCCGTATGTTTGTAATATTGTTGGAATTCCATTGGAGGATATTCAAATGAATTTCCGCGGCCTTAGAATGAAAACGGCGTTAGAAGGAATATGGATGGGTCTTAGTCGGTAAGTCTGCACATTCCTCTCGCTCCACCCACAGCGAGAGGAGTCGTTTGATGATTTTCCATGCCTAAAAATAAAGTGTATGTATGTCTGTCCGCGCATTTCTCAGGAACTATAAGTCTGATCTTACATTTACTTTAACTTAGGGAATAGTGCAAGTTTCATCAAAATCGGTACTGGAGTTTTCAAAATGTGGACAGATTCAGTCTTCTATATAAGTGAAGGAGTACACGGACTCTAAAGTCTATACCCATAGTTCCTTCTACATATGAAATGTCATGTGAATATCTGTTGTTGTATATCTATTGCCTGATTATAATAAAAGATAAATAAATTTACCATGCATAAAAATTAGAAAATTATTACCTTCTCTATTCCTTCCCAGTGCAAACCACCTAATGGGTATGCTGGTGAAATCATGTTGATAAACATAACTTTTAAGGGGAAGAAAATAGGGTCATATTTCATGTCATAGCGTTTGTATCCCCAGCTTTCGTCTTTGCGCATTAGAGCGTAGAACCAGTCAACCATATCTGCCAGTAGGTATCTTTTAGGTCTGAAAAGTAAAATCTACAGTTAAAGAGTGTCATGTCGAGTATCAACGTGCCTGCTCTTAAGGTTAATTTATTAGTAAATAAATCCTATTGGGTTATTATTATTAAAAGCTACCATATGAAATAAAACTTCATCCACAAAATATTACAAACAGTTTACATTTCTGTTGTTTGAGTTTTATTAAGTTTGGCGGTCACTATTATGAATTGTTAGTCACAACTGAATTTAAAGCTACATTTATTACAAGTAAGTTTGGACTTAGTAGATTACTTGGCTCATTGGTCATTTGCAACTTGTTTGATTTGCTGGTAATAATGAGCTTCTTAGCTAGGGCCTAGTGAAGGGGTCATACACAGGGGTGCTTATGGCAACTCGCCTTGGCGACCTAGGCGCCATTACCCCAAAAGTTATGATATTGAGGCAGTAGTTAAGGTTTTTAACATTAATGCTGCAACTGTTACTGAATAATATATGTATTACTGTAAAATATAATATAAAAATAACTAGCTTACCCAACAGCCTGATAAACTTGGCATTTAGTATCCGGATCACGGATAGCATTCATAATTCCTTGTGCCACATCAGATACATACACAGGCTGCTTAATGGTTTCCAGACCATTCTTGTATAATGGTAAATATTGACCGTTTATGCGCACAACTGAGGCAAAGGACCTGTTACATAAAATAATTATAATAATTAACTAATTCCCACAGATTCACCTGCCTCTTGAGAGAAGTTTGACAAGCACCCATATACAAACCACCTTTTGCTATTCCTGAGGTTTTGTTCAATATCAAATTTCAGCTAAATAGTTTCAGTCATTCTACCATGAAGGTGCAGCAAACACAAATAACTTTCACATTTATAATATATATAATATTTGTAAAAGATATGATAAGTTTTTATTCTAACTAGCAAAATGGTTGATTTCCTATTCAAATTTTTATCCTGTTTTTACAGATTTGAGTTTTAATTTCGCGACAGAAACGACCCTTTGAAGTAGCTTGTACTATGGGGAAGGACCCCATGGTACAAGCTCCAAATTTCATATAAATTGGTTCAGCAGTTATTGGTTCCCCATACAATCTTCCATCCCTTTCGAACTTTAATTCGCCTCAAAAACTACCCATTGTCTTAGTCCATGGTACAAATAACTCTAGACTAAATATCATCATAATTTGGTTCAGCCATGAAAGCGCAACAGATACACAGAGTGACTTTCGAATTCATAATATCAATAGTAAAGATGAAAATAATCCAAACCTCAAAAATCTATCTTCAGAACCATAAATGTCCGAGGCACGTATTATTGTAGCAGTTGGAAACTCCTCTCGTACAGCACACTCTCCCCAATATTTGCTGATCTTGTACATGGATGGTTTCCTCAGCACCAGTGGTTTAGGGTTTGGGGCTGCATTCAAGTAAGAAACATGGATGAATCTTTCGACACCCATCTCCCGGGAAATCCTGCAAATGGGATCCAGTTATTATGGTTAAAGTAATATATAATAAAATAGGTTATAGTATTATTGACATCAATAGTTTTTCTATTTATGTCAATAATACTATAACCTAATTAATGTAATTTTATCCCTAGCATGTCTAAATTTTTAGTACAAAAAATTTTTTTTTGGGACAGCATATTATTTTTAAACTTAACCAAAAATATGTAATTTGCAACAACAACATTACTGTACCTAGTTGTGGTGTAATTAATTGTCCATTTAGCATATAAACTGCAGTAAGATGTAATTTTTTTTGTTAGGCATGCACAGTAATGTGTAAACCGCAACATGCCTGTTTAAGTGTTGCATACCTTGCAAGGCGTCTGGGTCCATCCACATGAACATCCTTATACTTGAAGTTCTTGGTTTCATAGTCCCGGCCCACTAAGTTGATGACAACATTTGAGTATTGAACTGACTTAGCAATAGATTCTTCATCACGGATGTCAAATGGAGTGAAGAGCACCTGTCCCAAGTCCCCGGCTACCTTCAATCTCTGAGCATCATAGTAATCACCCCTATAGGGCAAGATCATCTGAAATGTGTAGATATCATGGTTACCTCTAATATACAGTAATAATGCAAAATTTTTGTCATTTCCTTCCAGTTTAAAAGAATTGAAAGATTTGTATACAAAAAGTTTCTCGAAATGTCATAACAAAACACATTAAACGGTCACCCAGTAGATTAGGACAGCTCACCTGTGATCCAGACTTGCCCAGCTTATTGACAACATAACGCCCCACAAAACCAGTGCAACCAAACACCGTTGCTACGATGCCGTTAAAGCTAGCACGGCCGCCAGTTCCTCTCTTGTAAGCGGCCACGTTAGGCTTACTGCCATCTGAACTGTATGAGGCAGACTTGATGTAAACAACGCTCAGAGACCCAGTAGTAGCTGAAATCGGCGATATAGAACATCAAAGCAATGTCACTTCTTATATTATCTGTAAACTACTAGAAGTCACATTACGATTTACACATGTAAATATCACTTTTGCGAGCTTTTAAACACATTATGTAAGAGTAAATTCAGCCAATGGTTAAAGTTTTGTGATGTTTATCAAAACTTACGCTTAATTTTCGTGACGAAATGACCTGTGAGAGCAGCAGTTGCCATTTTCAGGCCAATAATACAGTGCTTTTTATAAATATAAGTACTCGATTCCCATCAAGGGAAAGAAAAGAATCAAAATCACAAATTGAATCGGTCGAGGATAAACGTCAATTTTAGCTAGTTGACAGTATTTGATTGACAGCTGTGGATAGCTGTCATGGGTGACGGGAAGTAAGTCATAGATATATTAATCAAACAGGACTGAGCAGTCGAAAAATTATGTCATTCAAAAGCATACCTATAATAGCATGCATTTTTTTGGTTTGGATTGGACTATTAACAGTTGACTGTGACAAAGATATTTTGGCACTTGGCAGAAATCGGAATCAACATGAAAGACGGCGACCCATCTATTTTCAGATAATACGGATAATTTATATTAATTTATGTTTAATTGGTTAAAGTAAAAAGACATGAAACCACAATATAAACGACTACGCCCGCCTACACGTCATATTACTATGCTCTAAGTGCCAAAAGATTCTTGTACGCCTGTAGATGTTATTACCAGTAGTCTGGGGTAATAGTGATCAAGTAATCATACGTACAAGTATCTACTATTGGTCTGTGAAGTGATCTGTGGTTTGGATTATTATGTAGTGTTTATTTATATACTCTGTGGTTTGGATTTTTGATTGGTTGTGGCAGGTTGTGGGGATTATGTCTTGAGAAAAAATAAATTCACAATAAAATTATAGTATCTTGTTATATTGGATTCTTCTTAATTTATTATTTGTGAAAACTCATTTGATCCACTACAAGAGCTGTTTCTTGTGTGTCTTTAATTATTTTATTTGGTTAAAGCTTGGAGCAAGAGGATAATTAAATAGTTTGTGGGCTGAAAGTACGTCTGATAAGTAGAAGACCTGACCAAACAAGATATTCCAACAATGGAAGAACGGGAAATTGAAATCCTCAGTGCCAACGATAAATTAGAAGACGTCTGCCAAATATTACAACGCTTTCTAAAAAATGTAAGGGTTATATATAATTTAATTAGAATTGAGATCATCATCATCATCAGCCTATCTAAAACTGGTCCACTGCTGGACATAGGCCTCCCCTGATGATGATGATGTTGATGATGTGTTCCGACCGATTTTGGCCAAGGCGATTGCTTCAGCTAACGTGTGCCAAATTGCACGGCTTTATTCTCGTCGGATTTTAAGTCATATGGTGTGCTTATTAATTAAATTCGATGCATTTACCTGTTGTCATTTTTCAGAATGAAAACACCTTTAATTTTCCAAGTTTGGCCGTGAAGAATCAGAGAGTGTTGTTATGGACGGCTCTATTTCAACATTTACAAGATAAGTCTTCTGCACCAGTTCACGCACTCTGTTTAGCCTCAGTTAGGGTGTTGAGGTTTGTGACACTACTATCAAAATTCATTGTTATTTCAAGTGGTATGAAATTGTTTAAAGATTTTGTTGCTTTATAGCCGTGACAAAACAGACCTGGAAAACTTGATTTGTGAAAGATGGATAACAACACTAATAGAAAGAGCTGGCTTGTACAACTTTGAAGCACTTGATGAAGAGTCTATGGTGCCACTGGACCTGATAGAGAAGGATGTGGCAGTGGAGGCACTTAAATGTCTTTGTAATTTAACATTCAACAGTGAAGTGGCGAGAGCCCTCTGTGCCCACACATCTATAGCTCAGGGATTGGTAGCCAGGCTTAGAATCTATAAAGATATTCCCTTTAAAGAGGAAATTATGCTGTTTGACTTGAAGTTGCTATTCATCCTGACTGCTTTGAGACATGACATCAAAACTAAAATTAAGGATGAACTTCATGGCATGGAGTATTTGATAAATTGTTTGGATGATATACTGACTGAAGCTTCCACCAAAGCTGAGGACCAGGCTTCTAGCAGCAGTGGCTTGGTTGAAGGGGCCCACCACTCTTTCCTACAGGTAAGAAACTATAAGTTAGTAGTATCCAAAAACCTTTTCCTGGCAGTAGCTGGCCAAATCAATCAACATCCTTTGATCTTCTGCTGTAACACAGATCTAGCTAGGTATGGGAGACATGTAAATTTTTTTTTGTGATAATTCCATAATTATCACACAATACACTTTAGCTGAAACAGTTCCATAACTGTTTAGCTTAAGTAAAAATTCAAACACCTTCAAGCTCAATTATTTCTTGGTGAAATTGTATTTGTAATGGTTTGATGCTAGATGCTTCAGGGTTTTATGATGATATGAGTGGTTATAACTTACCACTTGCCACTAAAACTATCTGTAATGCTGATGTGGGACAGGACAATTATTAATAACACTATTATTCAGGACAATCAGCAGGCTATCATCTGTGAGATCCTCAAGACCCAGTTTAACCTGATCCTCCAGTCCGGCTCCGAGGAGCCTGCTGATGAGGAGGAGGAGGCTATGTATTTGAAACTGATGCCAGTTATGACTGCCTTGCTATATGCTCATACTTCTAGTGAAGAGAAGTTAATGGAGCTGCGTAGTAATATTGCTAATCTGCTAACAAGGTGTGTTGGGTAATCTTAGATTTTACCACATAATATTTGTTTGTAGTTATGTAAATTGTTTCACTATTGACTAATATTTTAGTGGCTTCATACCAAGTTATTTTGTTTGCTGTTAATTTAATTTGACTTTAAACCAATTTACTACTATAGAAGTAAGGATTTATGATAATACTTATTAATGTCTTTGCAGTGTCCCACCTATGTTTTACCCGTTCTTGACACCAGAGCTGACCAAAGGTGAAAGAGCTCAATATGAATTTGATGGCAGAAATATGGATGCTTTACAGGCTCTTATACTTTTGTTGCAGTACAGGCTGACTATTACTACGGTAAGTTTTGAATAAGTTCATTAAAGAAGCTTAATCTGCACTGGTCAGCAAGATTGACAGTTGCAAAAGTTGTATGCATGTATGCATAGCAACTATGTATAGTTGCTATCCAAGGAATATAGGAATTGCAGGGCATAATTCAATTCTATATTTTTCAGAACACTAAGAATCAGTATGAGAATCTGTCCCCAATCCTGACAGTGTTGAACAAGAGTTCTCGCGGGTGTCGCTCCCAAAGGAAGTATCTTCGCCAAGTGGTATTGCCCCCATTGCGTGACGTTTCTCGGCCGCCCGAGAAGGGCAACACACTGAGGAACCAACTGTGTAGGCTTCTGACAACACCAGTCACCTCTGTGAGGGACCTGGTAGCAGAGTTTCTGTTTATCTTATGCAAAGAAAAGGGTAAGTGTATTAATGAATTGAATTACTAGACAACTATTTATCATTACTGAAAGCATAAATTTTGAATTAAATTCATTCAACAGCGAACGTGAAAAATGAATATAATCAGTTACATCGTTTATTTATTTTTGGAATATAAATTCAGTAATCATCAGTTAATTTGCTAGAAAGTAATTAGAGAATTACAAAAGCGATAACTAACCAAAATTATTTTTAGTGGGTCGCATGGTGAAATACACTGGTTTCGGGAATGCTGCGGGTCACCTCGCACAGAAGGGACTGTTGAGCGGCGGGCGCGGCGGCGACTACTCCTCCAGCAGTGATGACTCCGATACAGAGGAGTATCTGGAAGCGCAGCCGCATATTGATCCCGTCGTGGGGTGTACGCGACCACCCCGCATCAACCCCTTCGAGGGTATGACTGATGAACAGGTGGGCTCAATATTTCGCTATTACATATTAAACTTATTATTCAATTTTGTTGTTACTTGCACCTTGAAGGAATAACTTCATACACCTGGATAAAAACTATCCTATGTCTTTCCACAGAAAACAATCAAAAAATTGAATGTAAAACAGTTCAGTCGTTTTACTGTGTAATCTTGATAGACAGACGAGTTTGTTCACATTTTTGTTAGCAAAGATTATTGTTGTATTATGTAATATTATTCCATGAAATAAGATAATAATTTCAATACCTATCTGTATCTATATTTAATAACTTATTTACTTCTACGTATACCACTGCCCGAAATGAGGACAATGTTACAATACAGTGTTTCAATGCTGCTTTGTAGGTACTTAGTAGAAATCCAATTAGTCACCTGATGCATTAACTACAGTTAACTACACTATACTTCACATTTTAGCGTTTCGTTGTAATTTTAAATACATGTTATTGTTAATACATTCTTACAGAAAGAATACGAGGCGATGAAACTGGTGAATCTATTTGACAAGATGGTATCGGATGGCGTGATGAAGCCTGCTCGCATCGGACCGGACGGCCGGCCACAAGCCGTCGAACATGTTCTCGAGCTGAGGGAACACCCGCCTAATAGACCGCAGTCCTAAGCGAAGGGGGATGTTTTGGTGGATTCTAACATGCCGTACCATATCATAACTCTGATGCTCACTGTTTGGATGGTATAGGATATATGAAGGTCATTCGAATTTATTAATGCAATGATGAAAAATCTCTTTCGTGTTGGGTGACGTCGGAAGTGCATTTGTGAACGACCACTAAATTAAATATTCTTGTATGGTCGAGGTGAGAGCATTAATAATGGGTTCAAATTACTTCCAACAATTTTTGCTATAAAATTAGCCTTTCGGGATTATACCTAGTGTTTCCGTAAAAAAGTTTCTTCTAGTTAGTATTTAGTATTTTGATCCTCAATTTAAATTCAATAGTGGGTAGATTAAAGAGTTTTAAGAATTAATTAGTAAATTATTATTAAATTAATAACTTACTTTCTGGTATTCTGTTTTCTTGTTTCCTAAAGACAAATGAAAGCAGCCGGATCTTGTTTAGGTGGGGTACAGAAGGTTTAAATGATCGAATTATATATTATCAGCCCAGATTTAGGTAAGGGACTTACCTGTTGTAAGTCCCTTACTTGTAACAACTACATAGGTACATTATTTTAGAAATGTAACCCTTATTCGATATTTGGGACAAGAAGTCTTTTTTACACCAAGGGCCAGTTTAATATTGTTAAGTAAAAATAAAGTATTTTTTTACTATAAGATTCTTAGTAGCAGAGAGTTGAATAGAATCCTATTGAAAGTATGTTGTGACTAGCGGGCATGGGAACCTGTAGTGGCCTAAGTTGTAATCCTTACTAGTTTCTAGTATTATAAATGGCGAAAATGAGTTTGTTTTTTTATTCTTTTACGGCTAAACGGCGAAACCTATTTAGATGAAATAGTCGGTTGATTTAGATGAAATTGGTATGGGGATAAATTATACCCTGGAGATGTGGCTATAGACATTTTATCCGGGTGTGTTAAGTAGTTCCTCGAACGCGGGTGAAATCGCCCGAAACTGCTAAACTCATATACTTTGTGCCATTGCATTAGTAGTAATTAAAACGTACCTTTTACATTACATTATATATATTATACTGAATTATCAAAGTATTTCTTTATTGTAAACTTAGTGCTCTGTAGCTTATTAGGCATAAATAATTAACTTAAAGCAATCACTTGATTTGTAACCTGTATACCTGACATCGATGCTAATGTTCTAAAAAACGAGATAATTTTTATGATCTCAGTACTTGTAGGTATTGAATCAGTAATTCTATAGAGTTACTTTCTTAACACTTATTCTTATCTTATTATATATAATATTGTTTTTTAATATAATGTTATTACAATTTTAATATTTGATATTTATTTAAAAATGAAATAAATTATATTTAGAAACTAAATTATCTGGTTTTAATTTTTATTAAAGCATCAGTTCTTTTCCGTAAATAATTTCCTACAATAACAAATAAAGAACTCGTATCATAAAGAACATTATAAAAACATCAAGATTCAATATTATTTGTGTGTCAGGAGCTTACGTTACTTCACCGTATTTACTGTGTACCTACTGCAAGATGTAGATATATCACAGCAATGCAGCATTGATTGATAGCCTGCAGAATAGCCGAGAGAGCACTAGCGCATCCGCGCCGGACAGACGCGCGTTGAAAATCAATTACAAGCAATTAATGGGTAAGCAACATCACCTATAGCGGACTGGGAAGAGTAAGAGCGAAAGGTCGTATGTCCCTCATCCCTGTATGTAGTTCTGTCCCGGCGGCATTCAGTCGGCTCTCGCAGGGCGGGAACACAGGGCGGGCGTTTGTCGCGCACCGAACGACCGCGCTCGACGAAATCGCGAAAAATGAAATTAGTGTAGGTATTATTCATTATTTTAAATTAATCCCACATCAAATTGAAACAATAGATTACACAAAGTTTTTTAATCGATCATTAGGTACTGTAAGTGCGTTCGGTTGGAGGATATTGACCTCTCTTTGTTTAGTTATGACAAAAGTCCATAGGTAATGAAATACATTTTCCGCGTCTGAATGTTCAATTGGGAAAATCGATTAGCTGCACTTTTATTTGCTGATCACAGGTGCACATGCGTGACTTTGCATGTAGGTACTTTATTTTTTTTAAGTCAGAAATTGTTATTTTTTTAGCGTATCTGATATGAATGATATGCAGTTTTTAAAGTAGGTATGCAATTTTATAAAGAGGTACATCTGTATTTATTTCATACTACTATTTCGTTTTTTTTATTAACTTTCTGCACTTCTACGTTATATTACAAACGATGCCAAATCTCATACTCCACAGTACGCGCAGTATTCTTAAAAAGGAAAAGTTTCAATTCAATTAGGCATATTTGCGAACATATATTAATTATCTATGTTAATTGTTCATTAATATCTATTATGATTCCTTACAAATATTACAAATGCGAATGTGAGTGATTGTTTGTAACGCTTATTTAATGGTAAAACGTCTGAACCAATTAAGATGACATTTGGTATGGAGATAGACTGAAACCAGTTTTTATTCGCGGGCGTGTAGCGCTCTCACTGCTCTCAGGACGCAGGTGAACCTGCAGGATAAATAATTGTAATTTATGGTACAATTCGTGTGATCCACGAATATATTATTTCTACACCAAACTTTCTTATACTACATCAATACAAAAATTAGCTTACTCTTTAAATATTTATTAAGTTATAAATAAATAGATATAATAATTAAGTAGACTAATATCATCAATATTAAGACGAAAAACAAAATAATAGCAAAATTATTAAATTTTTATCCTCCATTTTGTCAGATCTTGAATGACAGTTCTTCCGTTTTAAGTAGGTATAAGTAAGCTGTTTTTTTTTGGTGCGACTGGGTGTTAACCTTATGTCTGTCCATGCTAGTTTTCTGGTGACGTTGGTAGCGTGCGCAGCCGCAGTGACTACGACACCACAATGTGTACGCGCGCCTGCGCACGCCCCGCCTGCTGACGACCACTACAGTATCAGCGTGTCCGGCGAACCTGATCTATTTCTACCCGGAGAACTTTACACAGGTCTTTTTGCATAACATTCCTTGAACATACTTTTTATACTCGTCGGAATGTCGTGATCTTATCGACGAACAATTCCGAACGTCCTAAGATCTCGCATTGGTTTTGCAGGTGGTTTGCATTGGTGTACAATGTAGTACCTAGTATTACAAAAATATTTGCTAATTATAAAAAAATATTTGTTTTGATTATAGTTTCACTCCAAGGTATAGACAGTGGACAAGGTCCTACACCTTTTATAGGCTTCACGATATGGGTCGAGGTAAAACCCGACAGGTCCAAGACTGATAAGGGTGCGAGCCAGCAGAATGTGTCGGAGGACTCCAATCTGACGCTGGGTACATTTCAAGCTTATGAAGCACAGGCGAAGATACATGAAGTTTGTCCATTAGCCGTCGATAACGCTACTGCACATCCCAAAACTGAAGTTCAGGTAAGTCCTAGGGGGAATAAGTACATGTTAGGAACAATTGATAAACCTGTTTTGTAAAAAACAATAGCAATGTAAAACAATGTGGAATTTCGTTTAGCTACTCTGGAAGTGTCAAGGTAAGTACCGTCAGAGTGCGTTATGCAGGTGATATGGAACGCGCCAGCGGGCGTGAGTGGGGTGAGCGGGGCGAGCGGCGCGGGCGAGGCGCTGTGCGTGCGGGTGTGCGCGCGCGCCGGGCCGCACCCGGGCGGCGCGGGCGGCTGGTCCGTGCTGGCGCGCGACCTGTGCGCCGCGCCCGTCGCGCCGCACTACTCCGCCAAGCTGCCGCCCATCCTCGAGCCCTGCTGCGCCTGCGACGAGGCCAAGTATGAGGTTTGTGGACATTTTGGTTACTGGAGATTGGTCTTCATCATCTAACTAGCTTTTGACCAACTATCTTGAAGTCGGCTGTAGCTGCCAGTCTTTAACATGACGCCGATCTAACCTTCACAACCCAGTTACTGGATAACACGATACCTAGGCCAATGCGTAAGACTCTTGAGGATTGTTCTGGCTTTTGGCTACCCGTAACGACTGTCAATGGCCTTTAAGCTAGGATCAATGACTTAACGTGCTTTCCAGAGACGAGTCTCGGTGTGACATATATGGTTATTCACGGAACGACCACGCGGTTGCTGCGGTAGCGCAGCTTAACCTTGATAGGTCGACCCGTGTGGCTGTTATTGAGCCATGAGCTTCTAATGGAGATGACGATTTCTCATGTGTATTGAAGCCGGGTATTAGGCTCTTTTCTAATCAGCAAACTGCTTTCCCAGACAACATCATGCTATTTTTATTACGTTGGACAGAATTCAAATAGTCATCTTGATAAAATGTTGAACAGGTAACTTTTGAATGTCTGTGGTCCCGCAACACGCACCCTCGTGAGTTCCCGCCAGAGAACGCCCGCGCTCACTTTAGTGATATTATCGGCGCTTCGCACACGGCGCAGTTCCGAGTGTGGCAGGAGGGGCGAGTGGCTAGTCCTGGAGTAAGGCGACTGGCAGACGATGGCACTACTGTCGCTCTGGAGAAGGAACTAAAAGCCGAGGTAATTTCTTCTACATTTACTTTTTTAGAATTGATTCAATGGCTAAAACGGTTCCAATCAACAAGTGAGGAGAGCGAGTGTTTCCTATAATATGATACAGGGAGTGTCAGCCTCCTCACAGATCTTTAAAATCTGTAATACGTAGGCTAGCAATTTGACTGATTTTCATGTTTTCATTTCTAGATGTCTTTTTTCAGAGCGATCACATTAGGACAATAATCAAAGCGCGCGGTATATCGTGGCAACAAGTGGGCGGGGTGGGGATCCCGAACACGTTTGCAGTATTCCGAGTGGATGCGAAGCATCATTTGATGTCTCTCGCTGCTAAACTGGCGCCGTCTCCCGACTGGATAGTTGGGGTGTCGGCTTTAGAGTTGTGCAACGTGAACTGTACCTGGAGCAAGTCGGCGACTATACCCCTCTATCCGTATGACGCAGGGACTGATAATGGTGTTAGTTATACGGTGAGTTGTAATTCAATTATTGTAATCTGATGTTTGGGTAGTAGAATTATGTCTCCAGGTTATTAGTTAAGTACATAATTATGGATTTGTGATATTTTTCTTATAGTATTAAATGTTTTCTTTGAGATTTCAGTGGTAGGTACTAGAGTTAATTAAATAAATTTAATTCTGGATGTCAGTCTCATCGCAACCCAACCATACCGGCGGCGCCAGTGCGAGCTCTACGACCGGACTGGCCGCGTGACGCGCGCTCCCCGTTCTACAGCACCGCTGGGGAAATGAGGCCCTTCGCGAGACTGAAGCTAACGCGACTGCGGCTCTACGAAAAAAGTTGCGATGGAACTGGTAATGTGGCTTATTAGTTTAACATAAATAGAAGTTCTAGTAAGCAAAGCCAGTATGAAATAAAATACTCTTTATACAACCGTGGCTCATGTACTTGGAGGGTAGCGATCCTCAAATTTGCCGCTTCAATCTGAAGTCATCACCATCATGCATTCACGAATTAATTGTTATGAGCGAATCCAGAAGGAGAGCAGGAGCGGTCCCCGGAGGACCCGCATGGCGCACAGGGGTCACACGGGGCGCATGGGCCGCACGCGCCGCACGGCGTAGCGCCGCCGGGTGGAGCGTGCGCGGTGCACGCGTGGGGCGCGTGGGGGCCCTGCAGCGTGTCGTGCGGACCGGGCCGCGCCACACGACAGCGCCACTACATGTGGCCCACCCGCGCCTACGCAGAGGCCTGTAGGGTGACCCTTACTGACTACCGCCGCTGCCATGGACCAAGAATGCACTGCAGGTTATTTCAATTAACAAACGAACTTGATTTAATAATTTCTTGTTGAAATTAAACCGTTCACTCCATCAACTACCTAGTTCATAGAGGATACTAATTTTGGTTAAAATAAGTTCTTTGTGCGGAAATAAGCTCATCAATAAAAGGTAGTGGACAGTGCGGAACTCTGAAGGTTTGGCATGTGCACATGAGTTCTCAGCATTTTAAAAAGTACAGTAAATAAAACAAAGCCACAATGATGCACTTTCTAAACAGAGGATTTACTGCACTATGGATAGAACTGTTCATCAAACAATCAATTTATTTCAGAGCACCGTCTGAATACGAGCCAGACCCCGCGGAGTCGACGGGCCCCTGCGCAGTCACCAACTGGTCGGAATGGTCTCCCTGCGAGGGGTGCGGGGTTCGTGCTCGGGTACGTCAGTACGTGGCCCCGCGCGCATTCAAGCGGTGCCACATCGGGTACCGAGCGCGGACCATCATGAGCCAGGCCATGCCTTGTGAGATGGGGCCTTGTCAAAAGTAAGACACTATTTACTCTCCATTCCGTCCAAATAAAAAGCAAAAGAGAGCGTTGTTCTATGTAAAAGATTTTGTTTAAATCTTTGTTTCAGGCCTCCTCCGAAATCAAACATAAGCGCCTTTGACTGGTTCTTTGTGGTATGCTCTTTTAACTGACTAATTAGCTTTTTCCCGCGGTTTCATTTGCGTTTTGAAGGAAATAATTCATGTACTCGGATAAAAACTATTTATAACCCTCCCCAGATTTTACTATCCATGCAATTGTTTATATAAATAGGCTCAGCCGTTTACCTTGAAAGCGTTATAAAGAAAGTCAAAGCCCATGGGTACTGCATAGTGTTTTTGGCCCTGCTACTTTATACATCGTTACTCATCCCTGTGTTTTGAAGAGCACGTTAAAAAAATGATTAGTTTCTGGAGTTTAATACGCAGTCACTTCTCTTTCCGTGTATAATATAGATGATCGTACATGATATGCACTATCATGTACGACATGGTGGACATCTAAGATCAGAGGGCCTAGCACAAACTCACTGCTGTGTAAACGCAATCTGTGTTGCCGGGGCTGCGGGATGTTCGAAACAATTACCGCGCCCCCGGAACGCAAAGGGCTGAAGCAAGGCACTCACGGCGGAGGAGGAGTCATTTGATGATTTCCTATCCGAAGAAAAAAATCATATCTGTGATCAAAAGCACGTCTGTGTGGTGACTGGTCAGGACGCGACGCGCGGCGAGTGCGCGGTGACGGCGTGGGGCGGCTGGTCGCCGTGCTCGGCGCGCTGCGGGCGCGGCCGGCGCATGCGCACGCGCCTCTACGTGCTGCGCCCCGCGGCCGCGCAGCAGGCCATGACGCGCCGCCTCTTCGCGCTCTGGAGCCAGCGTTTCATGGAGCTGCAGGCGAGGGTGAGTCGCCGCCATTAGATAGTGGACGTTGCCTAGTCAGTCGGTTTAGTTCATCATCAGCATATATATTGTTCCATTGCTGGGTGCAGGCCACTTCTCATTGGCGGGTTGGAAATTTTAGGCTTTTTAAGTCCAGGTTTCCTCACGATGTTTTCCTTCACTGCTCGTCAATGTTTCAGATATACTTAGAAAAGTCACATTGATGCTTGCCTGGTTTTGAACCCGCACACTCGTACACGATAGGCAGGTGTCTTCACCACTAGGCCACCACTACTTTGTATTTCAATACACAAAATTTATCATTTTCAATATTCTGGATACGTCATGTAACGTAGAACACATTTGTAATGGCTATTACTATGATAAGTGCTCAAAAGGAGTTGTTAAAATCATTCTACTGTATATTTGAATGTAAATTTTAGCCATATCCTCAAGAAAACTCAACGGCTGAGGACCCGGAAATAGAGAGCCAGGTACAGGAGTACATCGACCGCTGTCAGTTTACTCTGACGCAGCAGGAGGCGCTCTGCGACGGAGATGATATCAGCTGCCTCAACAACACCACCCCGCTCGGTAATTTTTGATACCATGGCTCGAATAATCCTGTCAAGTTGGTGTTAGTTAGTACATTTTATTGCAGAGGAAAATGCTTTAATGCCCATAATGATTTTTAGGATTGGTGTTTCTTTATAACATCAAGAAATTTAAAGTTTCACAAGACATTCCGAAAAAATAATGTCGTATTTGTTTCGTGGTTTTATGGTTTCTTGGAACTCAATCAGCAATCAAGATGAGCTATTACTCTAGTTATAGAAACTGTAAAAAGTGGTGGTCCATGTCCACTTCCCAATTCCAATGCCTTACGTTACCAGAGGTCTGCAAGCTGCCGATGTCAGTGGGCCACTGCCGCGGCTATGAGGAGCGTTGGTTCTACGAGTGGGCCAAAAGCACGTGCGAGCCATTCGGTTTCAGCGGGTGCGGCGGCAACGGTAACAACTTCCGCACCCGGGACCACTGCCTGCGGGCCTGCATGACAAGGATCAACACTACGGAGGAGAATGGTTCGTACCTGGGTTACAAATATTTTGCTGTTTGGTTTTCGAATCGTCATTACCCTATAACCGATCTGTCGTTAAAATAGTTTGCATTGGCAAGCTTAAAATTGTTATGTGAAATATTAAAGTATGTAGGTTTGGTGTTATTGGATTTGATATGGCTGGTCATAATAAAGTTTCAGTGGAAGTCGCGTCCCTTTTTTCGGTTCTGTTTTTTACTATTTTGCCTTTTAGTTTATTGGTTGCTCGATTTATTGCAGATAAATTATGAAAAATTAGTAGGACCTACATAAAATTCTTTCGGCTAAATTTGTTTTTTTTTTGTTGGATGGCAAACAAACCAAAGGCCTGCCTTCCTGATAGCAGGTGGTGACCGTTATCAATGGATATCAGGATCAGAAATTCAGTGGTATCGCAGGAGCGTTCCAATCCTGGAGTAAAGCTAGAATAACTCGTATGATCCGCCACCCAAATTTACTCTGCAGCAGATATAGGCATAGAGTTTATAGAACTTCCCCGGATGAGATCTTTCACAAGAACCTATGCTCACTGAGTCTTACTCATCGGCATGTATGTACATTTTATTTGCTCTTAGCTACCACTGTTGCTAACGAAGCCACTGCTGCAATGAAAAAGCTGAAGCCGACACCGCCCCATGAAGATAACGAGGTGATCCAAAACGATGGCCCGCCGCTATATGGCAAGTAATTGTTCACTTTATACCTATGTGTCAGTGTCAGTGTGTAGTTTACGTCGTGACTTTACGTGGCGATTGATTGTGTAAACAAAATTGTATTACTTCAATCTTATTTATTAATTCTACTCAATCTAACAATGTTCTGAATGAATTATTTATTGGTTGGAAAATCCTTAGTAGATAATGATTTTTTATGCAGACTTTGTCATGGATTTGGGGTCTGGGCTTAGGAAGGGTAACTATGCACGTGCGAAATTAAAAAAAATATATAGCGTACGTTATAATAAAATTATAATCAATCGATCTGCATACAGTTTGTTCGTATCGATTTCTGGGTTTTTGACTCATACATTTTGGACCTTTTCCTTTATCCGTTCCAGTAACATCTACCAACTATTTAGCTACCTATACACATAGCATAACCACTTAAATTCTATAACGACATGGATAAATTGAAGTAAAGTTCGAAAAATCACGACTACTTCTACTTTATTTAAAAAAAATGTCGAAAGCAATTAACTTTTTTTTTAGTTTTTATTTGGACTGCACGTTGCTTTGAATGTGAGCGTATTGCAGTCGCTTAGAAAGCGTTTTCTTTGAGATTAAAAACTATAGATTACGGTGCTAACAAATAGAAAAATTGCTGCAATAATGACTTTTTTGCTCAAGCTGTGCGTGAAGGTGTTACCTTGACGCGCAGGGCTACATCACAGAAGATACTTGTTTTTTAATTATCGATTTAATTTCAACGCTCGCAATGTTGAAATTTCTATAACAGGGTCAACCGTGCTATGCTGCAGTACGTAACGTATCACCTTGGTACCAAATAATTGATGTGCGTAGTTGTTTAGCAAATATATGTTGTTGGTGAGCAGTGGAGGCGGTAAGCTGCGAGACGGGTCCCTGGTTGGGGTGGAGCGAATGCATCGGGGATTGCGACTTCGCTATCAAACTTAATTATAGGTTGGTTGTGGTAAGTGAGACACTCTTTTTATACACATTAATCAATACAATTGCATTTTTTTGATAAGAGTCAAGCGGCCTTTGTCAGCTAAAGAAACAAAGTTAAAAAAACTATCACGGCTAAGTAAGCTCTGTTGGTACAGAGTTATAGTCGACTAACTTAAATTTACTACGGCACCCTTAACTCTACATAGCGCGTGGCTCGAAGCCCGACACGCACTTAGCAGGTTTTTTTTTCTTATACAAGTGTTGTAGATGTAATCTTAGGGTCAGACTTGTATATGGCTGCTCATGTAAGGTAAAGTGAAGTAACCATAACTTGACTGATTTATTCAACTAGCACTTTTTGAAGATTTAAGCTTTAGTGTGCTTTAGTCTAGTCCCTCTTAAAACAACCCGGTTCCCACGTTAGATACTTACCCATACTTTTATTGTTTTCCCCTTCATTGGCATGAAACTGTGTTCAGTGTTTAGAATTCACCTACAATGCTTAATCTTCGTACTTCATAGATTGTAAGATTATTTTCTTTTCAAGTTTATCGCCATTTAAGAATTGTGATAAGCGTGTAATGATTAGTTTGCTTTCGATTATTTCCTATAAAGCGGCAAATTCGCACAAATGTTTGTTCATGTCATGAGGTTTAAGTATAGTATATGACGTACCCACTAGGTATTTTTATTGGGATTACCGGGAGGGGGATGCAAGGAGGTGTACATGCACCCCCTGCTATTTTTTTAGTTATTGTACAAATAAGGTCTAGTTCTTAGCAATTTAAGTCGTTGGTCAAAGGACTATCGGCTGAAATAATTGAATGCATCCCCTGAAAATTTTCCTGCCGGCTCCTATGTGTATACCACTAATATTACAAATGCGAAAGTTTCTGAGGATGTATGTATGTTTGTTACTCCTTCGCACAAAAAATACTGAATGGTTTTGTATGAAATTTGGTTATAATGTTTTATTACCTAGATTAACACATAGGATATACTATTTTATACACATACGATATATATTTTATCCGGGTGAGCGAAATAGTTCCCTCAGGCTGTCTACGGTTAAAACCATGGGAAATAGCTAGTATATTTATATGAATAGGTTCCGAAAAAGAGTTGTCAGGCATCGGCATCTTGTGTGGTAGGTGAGTTTGTTTTATTGTAGATCTCATCTACCGCTTTCCATCAAAGATCGAGGTCAAGTGCTGACCCATTCAATAGTGATAAAAAGTGTGATACTTTTTATATGAAGATTTATAATTTATTTGTTAATATAATTTAAGAGATGCGCGAGAGAATTGTAGGGTTCGTTTGGTAGCTAACGAACATATTATCTAAAGATAGAACCGTGATTGATTGTCGGTGAAACAAGCTGTGACTAGCAAGTGTATAGCTGCAAAAAACTATCTAAAAATGAAACTGTGCTATAGATTTGGTTTCTCTAATGACATTTGTTTCCCACAGCGTCCTGGAAGAGGTTGTCGTCGTCTAATGAAGAGTCGGTCATGTCGGCCGGCTCACTGCCGCAAGTCGGCCAACAATTCGGTGGTGACTGAGCAGCTCGACTACGACGACGATTAAACATATGGAGTTTGTTAGTAGAACATTTAATTCAATAGTACCTCAAAATTGCCCCATATTTAATGTCTTTTGAAACAGAATACAATGTTGTTACGTAGTCAGTTCAATCAAAACAAATAGAATAATTACCGACTTACTACTTGGAATTATAAAGGTCTTGTTGTTGTAAAATATTGTTTCATTTTGCAGTTATTACAGAAAGGTACTTTATAATATTGATATCTTGAAGGAGGGCCAATAATAATAACCTCTAGAGACATAGTCAGTTATTAATTCAAATGTAGGTACTGCATGGCAGCATTAATTAAACGTTTAACTTAAATTATGTTAAACGCATGGATAAAATTGAAAGTTTCCTATTCTGAAATAGATAAATAGTATGTACCTATACATATTGTATATGTATAAAATATATATACGGACGGACCGAGGTGTAGGTGATGTGATGATCCAGGCGTTTAGTGTAGATTATTATAAAAGTAAATTACCACAAAAGTTAATTAGTTTTTATTTGTCTTCAAATCAATAGTCAACAAAACTTTGTACACAAAACACTTACGAACTACTTGCTTATTATTATTTGTTAACATCATTACCGTCTGAACGATGATAATGTCACTAACAAAATATTATTCTAACTAGCTTTTCTTATATAATACTGTAAAGGAACATCACAGTCGCTTTGTACCACCGCCCTGCAACCTCTGTAACTGTAGGAATAAAAAAAACATTCTCTTCTAAACTAATAAAATCTCTTGTATTCAGGTTTTGCTTTATTTCGTATTAACTTTGCTTACGATTTACCAAATTAAAAATTCGGGGCTTCTCATAAATGAAATGTGAAAATTTGAATGTATATCTAATCTATCTAACTAATACTTTGTATGCAAGTCACATGTGAACAGATTGCCGTTTGAATACAGTTTTCTCGTTATTATAATTGGTTGCAAATACAATTTCACCGCGAACAAAAAGGTTTCTTTCATCATCATAATAGGTTTATAACAATGCCTTTTTATGCTTCAAAAATAACCTGTCGTCATGAGACTTTAGAGTGTATGTTGGCGGTGTCAGCGGTTCGCCGCGAGTGCAGCCGACTGACAATGTGGCTCGCGAACCGTGTTTTTATTCATTACACTTTCACTGCTGTAGGCTGCTCTGTCATTTACTACGATTAGAAATTTCGCCTCTTACCGCGACACACGAACAAGCTTCTTTGGTTGTATTCTTAAAATAATATTATACTTAGGTATAGCTGTTGTTTTTTTTAAGCATATTATTTTACGCATAAATTTAATTCTATAAACTACTTATCTAAACTTGGAGTAACAGGAACACCACGTTATACTGTATTTACTGTCGATTAAATTATTTTGAAACTGTAACCCGAAAAAGTCTGCCATAGTTTCTTATTCTCGACAAATGGGTACCTACCTATGCTAAATTTAAACAACCTATATAAACAATTCAGTATAGAAAATAAATGGCCTCGGGCATATAAAAAGGCTCGTTACAGTTTTGTACCTACGTAAATAATTGGTTTCACTTAACATGACTGAATCAGTTTCAAATTGTTACCATTATTGTTACTTATTTCATTCATATTTACAAATCCATTAAAAATACGGCAAGAGAAATTATATATAATATCAGTTCTTAATCGAACTGTCGAAGCATCACCTGCAGTAAACATCTTATCCGTTAAGGTAAGTCTGTCAAACTATTACATTGGAGAAGTCCCATCAGTTACCATACTTACAGATTTTTTTGTATAAAAAATATTAGATACATTTATAATATGTGTATCAACGATAATATTATATATTAACTAAATGCGAGTTACGGTGGGTTGGCGAGGTGGTTCGCAACATCTCGGCGCGGTACACTCCTTGGCACATGGACAGGAACAACCCTGGTTTGCAAAATCTATTAACGCCTTTTTCTCTTCGTCTGTACCTGTAATTGAATTAATTGTTAGTTGCCTTATGCACGTATGTAAAGAATATGTAGATAACACACGGTAGGTCCTTCCGAAACGGATTCCTAAAGGACCATTTGTTTTCAAATAATAATTACCTAACAAAGATGTCAGTGTGAACTCTGGCTGCAGTGTGACTAGACCAATTCCGTGACGTTTGAATATCTCACATACTAAGGCGGAACTTTTCAAGTAGTCCTGTAACATAAAGTTGTAACATAAGAAGCGCTGTCAATACTGGATCACATTCAATGTAAAAAAATGGGTCGTGGAGAAACTTGATTTAATTTCTATGCTTAGAAGTTGTAACTTCAGATTGTTCAGAAGATCATTAGGGAATTGTTTTGATTACCTATAGCTGTTTCCCGCGATTTCACCCGTATACGGAGGGAACTACATTGCGCTCCATGATAATAACAATCCTATGGCTTTCCCCAGGTTTCAATCTTCTCAATTTAAAACTGTTCAGCCGTTCTGGAGTGAAACCGTAACTGTCTGACAAATAGAGTTATTTTCACATTTTTAATATTAGTACGGGTGAAGTAGCCCTGTAATAATAACTGCTTATTTATGTTTGAGATCAAGAGCTTTTAATTCATTTCATTAAATCTCGTAAGGTCATAAATAATGACGAACTGCCATTGTTCACCAAAGCTTCATCGTTGGCCTACACATAGTAAAATAATGGAAAAGTTACAGTTAAAGTATCTTTATTTGCTTACTACTTAAATAGATAGACTGATATCGATGGCAACGTTCACACTCTAACGATGTCACGGCGAAATGAAGATCCTTAGACAATATTTACACAATAATTGACTGACTTAAAATATGATTATGATATCTCTTGCGTACAATAACAATTGCTATTCACCTCGTGTGATCCGTAGGCGATGTGTGCGGTGGCGACAACCTTGTCGCGGTGCATCTGCCACACGTGCAGCTCATGTATGGCCAGCACACCGGGCACCCGCAGCGCCGCGGCCCGCAGCTCGCACGTGCCCAGACCTTCGGGTACGGTCTGCAGCAGCACCAGACCCGCTGACCGCACTATAAGGATATAACGAAACTATTATCGCCATGAATTGATATAAAACTGAGGCGTAGCACGAGGACGTATGGACCATGTTGCATATTTGTCAATAGTGACTGTGTTTTTATTGGTTATGTAGTGGTTAGAATGCATTGCCATTGCAATATTCTCTACTAGAAGTAGGAGTACCTGCCTTGGTGCTTCCTGCATTTATGATTTTAGGGATGGGAAATCATCAAATGATTCCTTCCGCCGTGGGCGTGGTCTGAGCTGAACGAAAGTGTCAGACTCTCTTACTGACTAAAACTCATCCATATTCCTTCCTTCGCCCTTGGTGTTCCAGGCCGCGATAGCTCATTCGAACATCCCGCAGCTGAGTTCCACCATGGTATAGCCCAATACTATATATACTTTCTATCATTCCATTTTCATGTAAATAGCGTGTTTATCTAGACAGTTATATGACAGCCTATTTGTTGTAATCGGCTGTAAAGTTCATATCTGATATTGTATCAGCTACTAGCATTACTTCAATATTAGATACCTACGACATGATACGATCATGTTGTTAGGGGCAAAAGCCGAAATTATTATCAACAATGTAGAATATGAATAAGCGTAGAATTTATGTAGATGCTAAATATTTAAATTGGCGTAATGGTACAGAATAATAGTTATGGTTTAATCGATTTGACGATCCGTGAAATTCAGTTTTCACAAGAAAAGTGTTTTTTTTTTAGTTTGGTAATAGAACTTGTTTCATCACTCCATCTGATGAAAAGTCTGAGCAAACCGTGATCGTAATTGTCGCTCGGAGAGTCAACTCAATCCTCCTTATGAAATAATGGAAACATCGGCCGTTAGTCCCCAGTTACGGAACCTTTGCATAATAGGTGTTGCGTCGCATTGGTATGGCTATTGTTTCCACTTCTGTTACTACTAATAGAACATCTCGGATTATGGGCAATATAATTCGGACCATTGCACAGCGCACGTACAGCGCTATCAGTTTGGTCACTTATCAATTTATATAGGTACCTGTTTTATACAAAGTAACCGCAACTATAAAAAAATAAAAAAGTATGAGTGGTTTTTATTCACACATTTATTATAATTTTTCAAACCATTTTTGATATCTTATCGCGTCACGTGAACGTAAAGAAATGTGTAGGTACCTAATAGGTACTAACAGAAAGATGGGAAATACTCATCATATTTAATTATGTTTTTAGATGCAATAAAGAGTGTGCTCAGCTGAGTTTAATAAAGTTGTCGAATGTGTACAGCTGACCATAACACCATCAGAAGTGATGCGTGTGATTACTTGATGAGTGCCGGCCGATTTACATAGCTGCTGTTATCCGATGTTATTTGTAATAATGATCCTACATACATAAGACACTTAGTTTTATTGTCTCTTCCAAGATAAAAAACTCTCTATATAATATAAATGTTTACTTACTAAACGGATAGTTGAAGATGACGAGGACTATGGCAGCGCAGGCGGAGAGCGCGGGGTCGGCGATGCGCGCCGCCACAGGCTCCCACTCGGTGGTCAGGCCGGCGCCCATTACGAACAGGCTGCCTGGGAATTGAAGTAGGTACGTTACCTACGATGCAGCTCATCATAATACAATTGTTCCTTCCTCTATGCACTTAATATTTTAAAGCACTACCTACATTTTTGAAAATATAACCGTACCAACAGTTTGTAAGTTAAATTATTATCAATAGTACCTATTTATTATCGTATAATTAGTAGGTACGTGCCGGTCCTATACGCACAGCATAATTAAGTTTTCGAAAAGAGGTGGAAAGCGTTCGAAGATGTAAAAAAAATATCCTCAGCTGCCATTGAAATCTGTACGACCACTTTAATTTTCTTGTCTAGTTACGAAATGTCTGTTGACTTAGCAAATGTCGTGTCAGTATGATCATAGCACAGCGGGCAAAAACGAATAGAAAAAAAAATATCTTTTCCTATATATATGTAAATTATAGGATCGTGTCTAATACAGATCTACAATACAAAGTAGGTACCAATAATAAGTCGTGAATTCGCGCTAATAAAAGTTCAACGCACCAATTTATTCATTAAATTCAACAGGTACTTTATCTGACTTAATCTTAAATAATAGTTACAACATAAACATTATTATAACAACACGTGTAAACCATTTACATAAAAGTTGGCGCAGTATTTATTTATTTGTTATCATGATTCATCTCGATAGCAAATTCTCTAGAATAATTAGGTTACTATACTATATAGCTTCTATGTCTGTCTGTTTTTCACATCATGTTTCGAAAAGTAAGAAAAGAATTCTCCTTTTAATTATGAATTCCATAAGGTGTTACTGAGACGACACTTGTCAATCATACATAATAATCAGTGACGCACTATAACTTACAGGCAATGTAAACAAATGTGTTTAAATGTTTATGTAGGTGCTACTGGCGCTTACGTTTTGATACATAAAATTAAAATGGAAGTACCTAATACAAAGTGTTTCATGAAATCATCGTCAGCCTATATATTGTCCCACTGCTGGGCACAGGCCTCTTCTCATACAGAGAAGGCAAGAGCATTGATCACCACGCTTGCTCAAGGCGGATTGGCGATTTCAGACTTTTAAGTCCAGGTTTCCTCACGATGTTTTCCTTCACCGTTAGTCAGTGACGTCTAAGATATACTTAGAAAGTACATATGACTGTAGAAAAGTCACATTGGTACTTGCCAGGTTTCGAACCTGCACCCTCGTACACGAGAGGCAGGTGCCTTAACCACTAGGCCACCACGACTTTCATGAAATATCAGATATAAATTGACGTGATTATTACTTAGATCAATATTATAGAAAAACAGCTGTGATATCATGATATGATATAAAGTACCTATCGCGTAAACATTTTTCCTTTGTGATCCAATAAATCTATGCAAATATTTTGCATAAACGGTACTGCAAAGTATTTGCATTAGATATCACAACACCGTCTATTTTCACCGACTGGGTGGTATAGGTCTCGTTTCTTTTTTAAGGGCTGTAAAATTCCTTACAACCTATTTAATTGTACGGCTGCTGGTGTAAGTCTAAGTATAGTTTACGACACTGATCCTGATTTACAGCTATTGTTCAATGAATAAGACAAATTAATTACTTATTTCCTAATTGAAACTAGGTAATCACCCCATTCAGGTCATCATGACGTCATGCCTAAGAGAAGTAAAATGGCAATTTGAAGAATTGCTTTCCATTTTCTGTGTAGGAAAATTGGACTAGGTATTGATGAAGGTAAAAATATAACTTACTTGCGATATCAGTTGGTGCGTGTGCGAGTACCGGCTCCCCAGAGCCGGTCTTTAAAACTACGCCTCCCCCTTCTGTGACACTCAGGCGTCGGCTGTAGCTCAGCTCGCGCCCTTAAACACACAATAAAACCGCATAATCAGCATAGATATGAAATACGAAGATGAGATGTCATCCGCACTAAGTAAGACACGGATATTTAGCCAGTTGTCAAATATTGGGAACTCGTCATTTTACAATGGAAGAGCGGCGAAACACTCCGACAGTCAGACCCGCTAACACCTTACCTAGTGGCCAATATTTTAACCAAAGAGGACGAATGACCCAGGGTTGACGTAGATATATTTTGATAATGCTTGTATTTAGGTAAATGATATTTGTTATGTTCGTACGGTTGTCCTGAGCACTTCTTGAAGACCTATTTTGAACCATACTGAAAATAGGCGCAGTGTATATGCAGCCATGTAATTGCAGTGAGATATAAGAAAATGCAACTCAGTGTACTGTATTCCTCGCTCGGTTTTAATGTTAAGCAGCTAGAGATTAAATGATTAAATTGTGATTATTATTTACATATGTCTGAGACAGTTGTCGTTTTAATTTTTTGTGCCTCACACCTTATTAAAACGTACTGAGTATAAAATATGGGCCCATTTTGATAATTGTACTGTACAATCGTGTACAACTGTTTACTTACATTATCACTCACACGTATGTTTAATATCTATTGTGTGTAGAGAATAGACGAGCTACTTTCCAGGGAAACGATTGATTTACGATGTTATGTTTTGGATAACGAGATCGTTGCTGTTCACATTGTATTCGTAGTCCGTTCAACAGGTTTATCGGAAAATGGCCAGCGTAATCAAACCATAACAATAATATTTTTACAAAGTAATTAATTAACTAACCATCGAACCGAAACGATCAATTAAGATTTTAAGATACGTCATACGACTTCAACAACAAAAAAAATGTTTTCACTGCTTACAGCCACTCGAACAGATCGAAATGTAACTATTTATGGGAATAAATTGATTAACATTATTAGATACTAGCTTTCCGCCCGCGTGTACAATTTTTTTAACACCTTGGGTTACATTATTCAAGTTTTAGTATCGATCCCTAATTATTTCTGGAAATAAATATAGCCTATGACACTTCATAGAGATGTAGCTTTCTAATGGCGAAAGAATTTTTCAAAAGTTATTTTTGAGTTAAATCCCTACAAACAACCAAACAAATCTTTCCTCTTTATAATAATAGTATAGATATAAATTGTAAGACAAGCTGTTTCACCTGCTTCTCGAGGGAACTATTTCGCTCCCTCAGAGAAAGAGTATGTGTGGAAGAGTTACAAACATACCTGAATAGGTACATCTTCACAATTTTTTGCATTATAATAAGGTACTTATAATAGGATTAGAAAGTCGGATTAGTTGAAATAATATGGATCTGTAGGTACCGGATAAAGCCACCAGGGGCCTTACCATGACGTGCCAAAACAAGATTATTTTCGTTGTAAAAGGGATGGAGCTATACGACGTACCTGGGTCGTACTCGTGCGGCCGTGCCATATTGTTTTGCATCGCACTCTGTTCACAGAAAGCCGACCATTTTCTTGCGCAAAATGTTTATAATGTATCAAGAGGCGGTCACGTGCGCTTACACAGAAGTAAAACAACTGAACTTGATAATCGATTGATTGAATGCTGCTGTTGAATAATTGAACGACGGCGCCGATGTTCATTACAAAATCTTAAGTTAAAAGTTAAGTAGCTTTAATTAAGCTCCTGAAAGAAGATAATCAATTATTGCTTTATGGTTTCTATGACTTACTTCTATATTCTAACAATTTATTATTGTTTCCATTTTTTTTTTTAGGAATGGAAAAACATCAAATAACTTCTCCCGCTGTGGAGGAGGGAATATCAGACTCTTACTGACTAAAACCATCCACGTTCCTTGCTTCGTACTTTACGTTTCAGGGCCGCAGCAACTCTTTCGAACAATCCTGAAGCTCTGGTAGGCATTGGCCCAAGTGGCTCTGGGGGTGGACCCCGTCAACTTTGCTCTCACTGACATCTCTTTGATCTTTGGAACCTTGCAACTAGTCTGACTTTTCATAAGAGCCTCCAAAGGCCTATTTGAAATAAAAAAAATTACTTGACTATGAGGCGCGCGTGGAACGTGAGGGGCGTGAGGAGTGTGCGCTCCCTTGCACCGACGCCTATGAGTGTAATGTCTTTTACCACGAGATGAATGCCCGAATGTTTAAACGCTACTTGTACTTCGTGCGAAAAGCCTGTTTAGTGCAACAATATATAATACAGGTCAAAGTGATAGTGAAAGCAAGATAAGCTGCTCTTTAATTTTAGTTTGAGAAAAAAAAGCAGAAGTCAGTCACATGTAAGAAGAGTTATACCTACCGGTAATTTATGGTTGAGCGAGCTTCAGAAGGAGCATCTTGTCAGGGTCAAGGATACCGACTGAGTGGTACCAAATCCTTCCGTTAATACAGAACAAACACAAGCATAGACCTTGTTTTAGTATGGCATAATAAGTATAGTCCTCGAGTCTTGAGACTGGTGATACAGGTCTTAGGGTCATAAACAAATATTACCTACGTAGGCATGTAAGCATTAAAAGAGTATCCTAAATTACTGCATTATTTGGCGACTGTATAAGAGTCTGCATCAACTGGTCTCGTCTAGAAGGCCCTCTAAGTAGCCGCACAAGATCGCAAAAAATGGAAATACTTCTTAAAGCCTATGTTTCTGATGAGGGACCACAGGATCGCATCATCATAATCATCATAAGTGCATCAGGTAATGTTACTTTCACAAAACAACAACAGTAGACACCCAGTAGAGCCAGTTACTGTATAAACAAGAAAATATAATGGAATTTAGGTTCTAGTACTTACTTACGAACGCGTATCTACGCAATGTTTATTTTGCACTCGGTGCAGTCTACAATCGCATTTGATCACTACAGTTAATAATATAATAACAAATAAATCACCTGTTTCATTATTGTAACTAAGTGTTGTTTACACTGGCGATGACATCAATATAACTCTAGAATAAAAATTACCCACGACAACGTGTGGTGCGCTGGTTTAAATAGTTCATAGTGGAAGATTAAATGAATAATAAATAGTAATGTAAGAATTTATAGGATATTCTATTTCAGATTCTGATTCAATTTTTGGTGTCTTGGATCCAAGGAGCGATGCTCCATGCTTGCATCTACTTATTTATTTGCAGCAGTATATAAGATAGTTTTTTTTAATAGTATAAAAATCCATAAGTCCGCAAGTGTAAAATAGAACATTATCCTCAGACATGAAGAAATTCAAAATTGAATAAAACTTTTTTAATTTGTTTTGCCAACTCAATAAAATCGAATTTACTATAAAAATCCCCAAAGCCTTTTATACCCTTGAAATGGATTTTTTAATAATGCTCTGCATCTAGGTTTATGCTCCATCAACATACGCAGAATCATGAAGAATCAACATACCTACTGAAAATGGATGGTGACCCATCCATTTTCAGTATGTTCATTGTTCATCGTTGTTTACTATTTCATTTTTTCTTCAGAAACCAAGAATCATCTAGGTCTGTTTGCTAGTATCCCCTGATAAAGTTATTGACGAAGAAAAGAAGGCTCTTAAAACAAGGTTCAAGGGCAAACAATACTCACCAGCTAGAAGCATGTAATTGATAGCATGCAGAAGCAGCCCCACGACCGCGCTGCCAACGATGACCTTTGGGTATCTCGGCGGCTGTCCGTGAGAGGAGTGCACCCCCAGCTGCAGTGCGTTCACCACCAGGGCCAATGCGAAGGACGCGAAGAGCACGTGCACGGAGAGTCGGCCCACCACCTCAATGCGCGCCCAGCCAAATGTGTTGCGCAAGCGGCCCTCCCGGCCTGCGCCCTCATCGGCGCGTTCATACTAGACAATGATGCAAATACATTATCCCTTCTCTTTCGTGTTGACAAAAAGTTTGGTAAGCAACTGATGCACCAGAACTTGAACTCACCGAGAGAGCATTGAGGAAGTAACGGTTCATAAATTGCGAAAGATTGAATGAAATCTGACATTTCTCATAATTACCATTACCATACCTTTGCCTAGTTATTTTGTGTTTTGTTATTTCATAAATACCTTACCACAACTTTCTAAATTCATGTGTTCGTGTTCAAAAATATGATTTCGCAAGTTAACAATACGTTTATTTACCTATAAAATTTTCTCGTAAAAGCAAACTATGAATATGCAATGAAAGCAGAAATGGACCAAACGGTAGATACATATCCTAAAAATTTATACCAAAAGTCGGTTAAAAGTTATTATACATACCTCTAAGCATTTCATTCAAACTCTATGATCACAAAAATGTTTGAATTATAAACGTTTCAAAGCACTCCATAAACGCTTGAAATGATAGATAAATAAAAGGTGGGATCATGATTAAACCTTCATCTTGTGTTCGTACACCATAAACAACTGACCTTGTATGAGATCAATGTTGTGACAAGTCCAACAAGCCGACAGAGTGAGTGGCACGTGTCCACGAGCAGGGTGGGTGAGTGTGTGAAGTGTGACGCGAACAGCCGGCCGCTGAAGCCAGCCACCGCCAGCAGGAGCGCCAACAATGACCGCGGCGGCGGCAACCACTGCAGCCACTCTTTCATCGCCATCCTGCTGTGGTCTCAGAAACTGTTGAAAAAGAATTACAAATTTTATAAAGAAGTAACATTATATTACGGGGTTACATTTGGGACTACTAGACGAGTTAAAAAAAACTTTAATTATTTTAGAATGAACTACATTATCCTTCGAGCGATTAACTATATTTTTATATCATTTAAGAAGGTTAATGTGTTAACTACAAAATAGGAATTTCACTTTCGTTTTCTACAAGCTCTACGAAGCCTTATTAAACTATGTAGCTATTTCTCGCGGTTTCTCTCGCATCCTGTGAAATAGTTCCCTTTCACATACCCGGATAAAAACTAGCCTATATCCTTTACCTTATACCAATTTCGTGAAAGCATAACAGACTGACAGAGTTAGTTTCACATTTATAATTATTAATAAGAATGGACCACTGATGATAATTACAACATTGTTGTCAAATTATAATTGATTTTATTGACACTGAAGATAAATATTAATTGTCATTCAATTCATAGGGGATGACAAACAGCATTTTTTTGTTGTTGACTCAATTAATTTTCAACAAAGCAAGAGAAGTTTAATTATGTATGCATGTTCATTTGGTTTAAGTACACTTTGCTGTCGTATGGTGAATTGTGGGATCTGACACAAAATATATAGTCCATTGAAATGTTACATTTTTTAGGCCTAACCTTGCGTTTTTTAGAGGACGCAATTTTATTTTTTTGATGTGTAGGGGGGTCAGTGTAATGCTAAAACCAAGTTTGTGGGGTCACCACCCTTGTCCCCCGGCCGCCATCTTGAAAATAGGGGTTGAAATAGTTTTCACGATATATCTCCTAAACTGTTTATCCGATTTAAAAAAAATCTTGACATTTTTGTTGCAAATTAAATTCTCTACAACTTTGATTTGCAACTTTTTGTCATAGAACTATAAATAAAAAAGTTATAAGCGAAAATGTTCAGAACCTTCAGGCCTTACTACCTGTTATTTCGTAGCGTTTCTTTATATTTTCTGAGAACATTTACCATAGAAATGTAAATATTTTTTATACCATCAGAAAGTAGAGATTTCAACAAACAAAAAGACCACCAACTTTAAAAAAAAAAATATTTTGACGCGAGAATTTTAGATTGAAAATTAGGGTGTTTTTTCGATATTAAGTCAAAATAAGGGTGAAAAAATAATTATTTTAAATGAAATAAATTACAGTGTGTTTGGGACATAAAAAGGCAAGTTTTCACCAAATTTCGTGGAAAAAAAATAATGATTGTAAAAGATAAAAATAAAAAACCAAAAACTTGGTTTTTTGAATTTTTCACATAAATTTTGAGGTTATGTGAAAAAAGTGTCAATACAAAAGTTGTAGGTCTTTTTATTACCTACAACTTTGCCATTTAACTTTTTTTCATAGGACTTGTAGTTTAGCCAGAAATTGAGATAAACCGTGTTTTTAACTTTAACCCCCCCTCCCCCCACTTCCCGACCTCAGATCGCCGGTAATTTATTTTTCCTATCATTTTTATAATATTCTCCTCCTTTTCGAATGGGTTTCATCCTACTATTATTTTATTCACTTTTTACCGTTTTTAGAGGCTAAAAGCACTGGCCTATTACTTCGGAGCGCTGTAAAACCTTAGCTATTGACTTAATGAAAAATGATTTACATAAAACTGGTTCCTCGTAAAACGATCTACAAAAATGGTCTAATATCATTTTTTCGTAAAATGATAAAAAAAAAGTTATATCGAAAGATATAATTTTTTTTCTGGAATTCTGAACATTTTCGCTTATAACTTTTTTATTTATAGTTCTATGACAAAAAGTTGCAGATCAACGTTGTAGAGAATTTAATTTGCAACAAAAATGTCAAGATTTTTTTTAAATCGGATAAACAGTTTAGGAGATATATCGTGAAAACCTTTTCAACCCCTATTTTCAAGATGGCGGCCGGGGGACAAGGGTGGCGACCCCACAAACTTGGTTTTAGCTTTACACTGACCCCCCCTACACATCAAAAAAATAAAATTGCGTCCTCTAAAAAACGCAACCCCAAATGTAACTTTTCAATGGACTAATAAGTCGGATTATGTATGTATGTCAATTGACACATTTGACAATGGACATCGTCATCTGGTCACAGTGGGCACATGTTGATATTAAAGTAATATGTATTCAAAATAAATTGAGACAAGACATTTAGCTGAGTTTTGGTAGCGATAACTTAATGAGAAAGTAATGTAGTTATTTACGCTGTTGAATAAATTGACCCGATTAAGATTGAATGGCACACTAGTAGCAAGTGTACTCGTAAAATGTTATACTTAGAATCGAGTAACAAGAAGCTGTTGCCTATAGATACAATACACAGTTTTACATACATCATGAAATAATTAGTTTTCATCAAGACGACAACCTGTCGGTCCTGTCAGACCAAGTTACAAGTTAATTCATATAAGTAGATATAGGCATATCATAATTAAAAGCAGATTAAGATAAAGATTTTGCCAGATAAGGCCAATGTTATGTATAGCCAAATGATTCTAACAAACCAGTTGAAAGTTGGTGGGTGTGTAAAACCGGCGTGGGTCAAACTATCTAGGGCGTAGTTTTTTGTCAAATAAACAGTTAGAATTCAATGGCACTGCATTTGACTCTTGCATGGAGATTTAAATAGTGAGCTCACATTAGTCTTTTCTAGCGGAAACTGTGTGAATGCAAATTTGATTTTGTGTTAAAATCTATAATTTGCACTATCAAATATTCAAGAAGCAGTATGAAGTATGAATAAATAATTCGTTTTAAATTGTCACGTTGATCAGGTATTTTTTTTGTTGGTAATCCACTCAACGAGTGACAGTGATGTCTATAACGAGCATCCCATACATAAAATAGCGGCAGTCCAGTTACCGTCTAATGAAAGTTGTTATGGCATGGCTGGCACCCGTAACGGTCCTTGCCATGAAGAGTGGTGTGGGAGCTGGTTTTCTATAAGCTTCATGATCTAAAGTTCTAGTAAGTTCATTTGCCATTTATAAGCAATGCTTACCATTTTTTTTCGATACTTTGGCTTGGCAGAAAATGAGAATGTAGGTACAATACATTTACATTTTCTGTTATTATTGTCTTGTCTATGTGCCAAATGCGTTTTTTGAACTCTACAGAAACATCATATTTTATAGCGCATGGTTTATTTTCCTATTCCTTAAACTGGGATTTTACAATAGATGGTTTTCGCGGGCAGGATTTTTGTTTCTTCCAGTAATAACTCGTCTTGTGGCCCGAATGCGGACTTGCGGAAGATAGCACTCAGGATTATAATAGGCGGTCTCCGGCAATTGAAACGAACCGATGAACATACACATTCATTCACGATTCGGTCGTGAGCATTTGAAGGGCACCGTTTAGTTTCGACCTATTGTTGAGTTTATGCTTGTGAATGAATGAAACTGAGAATAAAAAAGTAAGTAAAGTGAGAACTCAGAACTTATAATGTCATATGAAGGAATTAAAGCCAAGTGAACAGAGTGATCGAAATGGCGGCAGATGGTCTTCAATGTTTTATTATATTCTTTCCCCTTGACATTAATAGAGATAAGTATCTCATACAATCTTTCTTAGTCTTTTATGAGAAGCTTCGCGGTCCACTAACTGTGAACTCAAGTACCAAGACGGCCATACACTTTCGCTATATATTTGAGATTTTTCCCGGTAATAATATCGTACATTCTATCTAACATTTCATGCCTACGTGAGCTAATAATAATATAACGATTAAGCCGTGATTAAAGTACTTGGCAAATATCTGATTAAAGATATATCGTATGTATTCGTTATTTGATGTTATCCCCATGAAGTTGCTGATAAATTAGCTACACTAATATTTATTTAGCTACCTTAATAAATGGAAAATCCTAATGGAAATGATTACTACTTTGGTTAAGTATGTAAATTCGTAATTATAAACGTAGTAGGTACCTAAATGTTATTTTATTAGAGAGCCAGTCTTTATCTGTTCTAATTTTATGACTGGTTTCTGGATTGTAATAATGTTTAATGGTATTTATTTGGAACAAGCAAGCAATGAAACTGAAAGATTTGCTGGTTGGAGCAAGAAAAACATCGCCCACGCGTTACCCTAGTTCTTTTAATAATAATTTGCTCAGTTCTCATGGTCGCCTATCTTTTTTATATGAAATTAAAGTAGTTTTCTTTATAAATCCATTATTAAGTTAATATTATAGTCTTTATGGTTGTGAATTAATTTATATACAATTACATTGTTGATAGTACGTTGGTAATACGGATATTATTGTTAGGAAATTAATAAATGAATGTCTGAATGTTCGTTAATCAGCACGTCTCATTAAACTGTTTATTTTAATTTATTTTTATCTACTTACTTAATTAGTTTGACTTATGATAAGTAGGTTTCAGTAAAGATTTGAATGCGATCGTTTGTTGCTTATTGTGATAAAGGAAGCCAAGTCGTTTGTCAAAATAATATAAATTTTGTGATCACCCAATTGTTTTTTATTATTATTCCGAAATGGATATAGGTATATATATTTGTTTTTATGAAGACTTATCGAAGGTACACCTACGCGACAATTCGATATATTATACCCTTCCACTAAAAACAATTTTTAAGCCTTCTACGATCTTGGTAGAAAGCAATCTAAATAGGTACTTACGTCTAATCTAATTAAGCTATAGAACTGTTTGGTTCCTTTTTGTCAAACTTCATTTTAATTTGACAAATAAGGACAAAACAGTTTGATAGCTAAAATAGGGTTGATAAGTGAATGACTTTATTCTATAGTCTTACTTTACGAAAAATGTAAACATAATCGTAACCTATTTTGTTCTAATTCTGCCACAGAAATTAACCAAATGGCGTAAGGATGGCGCATTTATGTCAATTCCATGCTCTGCACATCATCATTCATCATTTAATGCCATTTTATTTATGTATTTAGGAAAATTAGAACAAAATAGATGATTTTGTTTATATTTTCCGTAAAATTTGACAAATTATGACTGGTAGAATGTATAATTATTATTATAGCATAAAGTCGTCAATATACTTATTTTATATAAGCTTATATTTTTCACTGTCAATGTAAGAAAAACATCTGCTACATGCTAATTATTGTACAATACCCATGGAACAATATTTAGCCGTACAAATGTTACTATTCATATCTACAAGAGTAGGTCATCTGAACATGGAATTAACAGAAAACAGCTATTGTATATAAATAAAAACCTATCTGAAAAAATAACAAGCTCAAAGACAGGCATTTTGCAGGTTAAACGTTGAACAACTTAATTAGTTTATACATGATTATACACATGATTATACTACATAATATTTTATTAAATTTAAATACATAAATAAATTTACTATGATTGCATAGCGGCGAAGAGTGAAACTAGAAAGGTCAGTGAAATTATTGCGACGCGAGCGGTTCCGGCATCGACAGCTTCCTCGTGGCTTTATTGTTGTCTCAGCACAGAATTTGGTATCTGTGGGTCGATCGTAAATATTCAGTAATCTGTGGCTTTCTGCTAATAAGTACTTAAAAAACAAACAAACATTTCGCTCGTGCCGGTGCGTGAAATCCTATCGATGCGTTCGTTTGCCGTCACATTTTTTTTTCAGCATTTTATTGCTACGGAAACAATCACTGTTTCTAAAGTTTTTTTTTGGTACGGACAAATATTGAAGTAAATATAACTATTGATCAAACTCACCTATTAAACGGCAGCACAGCTTGATTTAACCGCACAAGTTAAAGTAAAAGCAACCTTTGTCACAACACCTTAGTTTAGTAAACACTAGCCGGCAGCGGCGGTTCAGGCACATATCAGTTGTATAATATTGCTATTAGTTTTCAAACACGTTACGAATCTCGGCTTTCAGCGTTTTGCCGCTGTCGGTCCTCGGTCGTAGTGGGCGGGTGCGCCGGCGTCGCTCGCGGCACTGACGGCTGCGCGCGCGCACGCCACCTTATCGACAAACCTTTCGCACCCGATAAGCGAACTGTCGAACTGCTAAGTAGGTACTAGCTGCAGCACTCTGCACCAGTCTGCTTAGAGGGAAATGTATTTCCGCGATTTGCGAGCAACGGCGTTGCGTAAACAATTACTGAGGACGTTACCTCTCTTACCGGAATCGTGTGATTATTTGAGTTCAATATTGCGAGAGCTTACATTTTTATCAGTAATCGTTGTGCTTTCTAATATCGGCTATCATTATCAGCCAGTGATGAGGTATCGGTAAAATCAGAGCATTTCATTTGTAGAGAGCGTGCTCGGAGCTTTATTAAACATGAGAAAGAATAGGAGGTCACGGTCGGGCGTCGACGCTACGGTATTTGTGCGGCTGGCGAATGCTTAAAATATCTTACTCTTTTCTTGTAAATACTATTTATCTACTAGGGGAACAGTTTGTGAAACACATTTCAGCTGTCATCCGCAGATTCTCCCACATCCCGAGGGAACGTTTGGCGTAGTGTCTGAGCAATTGGCTGCTGCGCTGCGTGTCGCGGGTTCGATTCCCGCACGGGACAACTAAAATTATTCCGGGTCTGGGTGTTTGTGCATGTGTAATGAATGTTTGTAAACGCACCCACGACACAGGAGAAATTCCTAGTGTGGGGCAAAGTTTTTTTAAAAATTAAAAAAAAGAAATAATAAAACTGCTTAACCCGTCACTAGGGTCTCCTCTATTTCTATATCTTTCATCCAAATCGGTACAGCCGTTTTACTGTGAAAGCTTAACAAAAAAACAAACTCATTTTCGCTTTTACAATATCAGTTAGAATTAATCATTTCTGACTCTATTAAAAAACTGTCAGAATTCCTATATATGTATTTTTAAAAACCAACGTAGAAAAAGATAAGAGTCCACTCTTCAATTATTACCTGCAGTGGCGGCAGTGGAATCTTCTCCTGTACAGATAGATCTAATTCTAGCTTTCTCTTGTCCTCTTTTCATGAAAGTATTTATATTGAAGTGCGCATTGGCATTTCGTCTGAAAATTTTAACGTTTGTTTATAAATTATTATTCTGCAGCTGTTTGATAATTCGTAATTCTTGGTCCAAAAAGTCTTTATCTAATATATCTGGGTTAAACATCTCCGTTATTTGAGTCGGTCCTCAATCGTACATTATAACATTTTGAAATCATAGACTAACAAAAAAAACCGGCAAGTGCGAGTCGGACTCGCGCACCGAGGGTTCCTCCGACCTTTGGAAAAAATATTATCTATGTCTTCTATCTATATCTTCTATATCTATACTTATAATAAATCTGTAGAGAGGTCAATTCTGTACATGAAATATATTTCCAAAATAACTATCAGGGGGTGATTAGGGATCGATACTGATGCCAAAAATGCAATCAGTAAAATTTTTGTCTGTCTGTCTGTATAAACTCTATAGAAACAAAAACTACTCGACGGATTTAAACGAAACTTGGTACAATTATTTGTCATACTCCTGAGCTGGTTATAGTATACTTTTCATCACGCTACAATCAATAGGAGCAGAGCAGTGAAGGGAAATGTTGTCATTTTGTTTAAACGCGCTAATCTCAGGAACCGCTGGTCCGAGGCTATATATCATCACGCTAAGACATATAGGAGCGGAGCACCACTATTCCACGCGGACGAAGTCGCTGGCAAAAGCTAGTACGCAATAAAGTCGCAAGTATCTTATTTTTTCCGACTGCATAATTGAGTTTGTTTGTAGAGGAAAATTGATGATTACCTAAAAACTGCGATACGTAGAATCATATATTAATATTAGTCTATAGTCTATCAATAATAATTAATGTAAACTTGGCAGATAAGGGGCGGCGGTCTTTTTTGTGCAGATTTCATTATAATTCCAAAATTAAAAGACATACATGAAAATCATAATCAGCTATGAACTATGTACCCTCTTACTACTTAACTAACGTATTACCTATTTACAAGAATTTTAGAACTACCGCATACCGCTCAGTGGCAATTTTCAAAAAATAACATAATAACATAACAACTCCCGTAGCTCTCTATGATAGGAGCAAAAAATAGTAGCAGCCAATAGAGCCTGTAGAGAAAATGTACAATTACAATAACTTTTAGGCAGCGTTTAGAACTACGTAATAGTTCCTTCAACATGTTTACTTCACCAGTACCTACACTCCTCAATTAGGCCAAAGATAACAGTTTAATCCTTCGTATTAATTTATTACTTAAGTATAGCGACGAAAGGTTGAAATAAATACCTTTATAATTCATAGTATTTCGATACGCATGGTTTAGCCATTTCGCAATCAACTTTTAGTCATAATAATTTTATGTTATCCAAAATTGATTAAGTTCATGTAGAGGATTATCGTTATATACCCATATGTGCATCAATACCATCGAATATAGTCTGACTGTCGAAAAAAAACTGTCTTGAAAGTTCGTTGTATTTTACAAAAACCCACTCAAAGGGAAAACGTAGGGGTAGAAAATAGGGAAATAAGAAAAGAATATGGGAACGATATAATTATCAATTTAAGTTTCCACGAATAGGCAGGAAATAATGATTATTGAACCCTTATATTAATTATCGTAATCCTTCTGATTCGCATCTAATTTTTTAACGGCTAAAATGACTGAACTGATTTTACGGCTTGGAAACGGCTATAGGCTACATTTATTCCAATGCGTGAAGTTATTCCCTCAAGACACAGGCAAAATCGCGGGAAATGGCTAGTTGTTGATAAATCAAACGACGTCCTTGCTTTATATCTTTCAGTGACCTAGTTTCAGCTTTGTTTTTATTTAATTCTGTTATTTGCTATTATTGTTAAAATTATCTCTAATGGAAGAATTAACTTACTTTTATGTAAATAATAGATAACTTTAGTCTAAGTTATTGATGTGAACTTTTTAACAAAGGTAATGATGCGGGCTTTGTTTGACCTGATACCTTTTCAAAGCATGCTCGTGGCTGTCTGGACTTCTATCTAGTATTGTATTCTCTTTGCTTCTATCTTGTGATCTTCGATATTTCCAATTCCAATTAACCAGTAAAGGGCTCCTCTACGTATGTACGGCGGCCATGCCAAGCAGTTTTTATTATCACTGTCATCAGAAGTTTATTTATAAGAAAAATGGTCATAGCAATTAGGTTACGATAAATATTTTTTTTCACATAAACGATAACAATTAATTCCCTGATGAGAATAATGAGAATACAATAATACAATACTACGTAAGAATGGATAATTTGAATCCAACAAACACTGTATCACTTTGCACATTATTCCATTATTCTGTCAAATAAGAAATTGCTTCTTTTTAGCAATATTTTCGGCCGTGAGTAAAGTTATATATTTTTTTACAAATAAAAACTTTTCGCACTTTTGGCATCGCAATTCGGAAACATGGTGGGAAAATGTGTCAAACTAAGAGATACTGACAAAATTTTCAAGTATAATATTCTTTATATTAAAAGTGTCCAAAAATACAAAAAATATTGCACAATGTTGAAATCATCGCAGCCTTCAGCGACTGGTGTATTAGGTATTTAATATATTTAATAACACACAAAAACATAATATTGGTCGATATCAAAATTATTGAATGTAGTCAGGTTAGAATAATTCATTTTTTATAGACATTTTGTAAATGAAAGCACGCCAAGGTACGCCTTTACAATTTTATAACTAATTGTTTTCATCGCTGAAAACATGGTAGTTAGGGCGTAGCGTGAACACCCAGAGCGGTTACTGATATTCCACCATTTTGTGCTTTTTCACGTCGTTATTCTAACAATTAATAATGAAATATAAATAATTTATTTAACTTAACTTTTATACATAATATATTTTATAAATAATTGAATGCCAATTTATGTGGTTCAGGAACGTAGTCAAAAATATATTTTCAAATTTGAGCTGTATACCATAAGTAAACACATAGGTACAGGTGGCATAGTATCAAGTGTTGTAGGAAAAAGGTAAATGTTATTTGCGACAGAACAGTTGGCTCTTAGATACCTTTATGAAAACGATTACCTTGGTTTTAAATTTTTAGATATTCGCGTACTTACTGATTATATATTATTTCCATCTGCTTATCCGAGGACAAAGATAGCGAGAAGGTTACACCGATATTTTACTGAAAGAAAATCTTTACTAAAATTGTTTAACTTTTATTTATTTATTATATATGATGATGTTGTATTTATATGAGGTGACTTTCGGTTCTGTATGGTGTTTTGTTATTATTTTGAGCTATCTATACGCGTTTAGTATATCAGTATTTAGTAACAATTACCTATTTACAAAATACTTCTCCACAAAGATGTATTAAACTGATAACGGGTCATTCTAATTTGGTTTAATTAATATACTTATTGAGACTCTACGAATCACTTACAAGAAGTCAAAGATTTATGAGGCATGTCACATCAATGTATCAGAATTGATTCACAATTTTTCGGCAAATCGAATTATTAAGCTGAACCGAAACATATTCATTTGATTCATTGATCTTCATTTTTTCTCTTGTCGAAATTTGACATTTTTTTAAAATTAGCTTTCTGTACTTCCTTTTTATAAAAACATTAACTAAACTAAATTCAGACTATTTCGTGTCTTACAAAGGGACCCAAAATTTTCGCTTCACGCATTAATATATAGATATCCTATACCGCAGAACCTATGCCGATATCTGCCAATTCTCACCCCTCATCAGCCAATAGCCGCCATCGCTTGTTGAGGAAGGAGCAACTGGCCACCCTATTGCGTGACGTCTTGACACCAGCAGAAGACATTTTGCGCCGTAGGTTTTAAATCACTAACTATTATTAATAAGCCTCATTGACCAGATAATTTATAGTGTTAATAATATTACATAAATAAAACTCGATTTCATTATATTAATTAAAAACAAATTAGAATTTCCATATACTAAGCTTACTTGCATCACTTCAGATAGATATAAAATGATAATTTAATTATGTTTTACGGAAATTTTATTTAGTGAGCGGTAGTGTAAAACGGCCTATGTTAAGATAAATATTATATTTTTTATAAGAATGTCTACTGCGTCAGGGCATTGAAGTCAATGCCTACATAAGTAGCTGATAAGTTGATAGCACTAATACAAGCGGTGATTATTTGCTTTAGATAATGAAAATGGTGTGAAGAAGCGACCTATGAGACCTATCAGTAAGAGGGCACATTCTGCCAGCCCCGTCACACCGCGGCCAAGAGTGAGTCTTTGTCATTTTACATCAAGAACAAGCATTGTAAAGCGATAGGTAGTACTCTACTCTTTGAAATAACTAGATACTTAACATAAACTTATAAAATGAAAAAACAAAAAACAGAACCAGCATACTATTTTTCAGCAAACTATTTTTTTTGGGTTTTAAGTACCTAAGTTGTGAAAGTTAGCCTTAAAATGCTCTCATGACTAATTCAGAATCTAGTTTTTTTTTAATCTAATCATTCCAGAAGAACAACGCAGGAATTTTAGAAATAAAACTTTTCAAAATATCAAAAGAAGTAGACTATGTACAAATATCATAAATGCTCTGATCACAAACCTTACTATACATTGTTAGAAAATGACCTGCCAAATGCGAGTCGGACTCGCGCACCGAGGGTTCTGAATTTTAAAGGAAAAATATACTCAGTAAAGTTGCAATTATCTTGTTGTTTTTAAGACAGCATCATTAAATTTATTGTAAATGAAAATTGATAATTGGTATGTACCCCACATGACTTAGTAACTACACTTTTAAACTTTAAGCCCGACCTCCTTTTTCCATGAGATGGACAGACGGACCGACGAAGTGAAACCATAAGGGTTCCTTTTTACCATACAGAATTATTAAAATCGCCCAACAATCGGCGACGAAATGAGGTAAGGTACACACAAAAAAACAGATTTGAGAACTTCCTCCTTTTTTGGAAGTCGGTTAAAAAGGTTGTCATAAACATTGAGTCAAGATTAGTCTCGGTTACATGGTGCGTGTGTTCTTGTTCTGAGAAATGCTTAATTTCAAATGTTTAACTGAAAATACTCACAGCATTCTATCAGGGTTGAACATTCGAGAATGCATGCAGGTTTTAAATGAATGCAGTATTTGTCTGGCACAAAATACAATTAGATAAGTAACTCTACGTTTTTTGCTGAAATACACGCGTTCTCTATCTTTAAAAGTATTTGGATACAGAAACTGAGTGAAAGCGATTTTTAAAAGCTTTTATTTAATTTGCAACTCAATTTGCAACCAGTTCCTGTTGCCCGTATATTTAAATTTGATTTGTCATTTTTTTTAATATTGGGTTGAAGTTTGAAGCTTGCCTATGTAATTTATTGATTTATTGTCTTAGAATTATCTAAGCATTCTTTATTCCCTTTAAATCAAAATTGTGGTTTGAATAAAAGAGTTTTTGACTATCTTACACAACCTTGGTAATGCAACTAAACCTAAATCATTTAACGTTTTATTCTCGTTTTGACATCTTGGAATGCCATGTGCATGTTTTAGAGAGAACTCTTGATCCCTGATTGTTTTCTCAGAATGTACGTATGAAATAAGAATTACATGAATACCTACGACTTGTTCAAGGGCAGCACCTACTATACATACACTCCATATAAAACTATAACTCACTCCGACAACAGGCTCACCAAAACATGAATAACATTTGAACCATTTATTCAAGTAGAGTATTAGTGTGTTAGCCGTTTGATCAACCATGTTACGCGTCTAATAGGTGGAATTAGGTGCCACTAATAATCATAACATGTTATGGATTTATATTTAATTTCAGAGCCCACTTCACATAAAAAAGGCAGCAGAGAGAAGATGTCAGAGTTTATCCCCATGCAATGCTGTAAGCGCATGTTTATTTTAACCATTAATCATGATAGACAAATAGGTACCTACACACAGTATTTATATATCAATCGTTAGCCTAAAAATGAGGCTGCCTCAAAGAGATGTCAGCATAGATAACTGGGCCCTCCCCCAGGGCCATAGCCTGCCGGGGTTGCGGGATGTTTGAAAGAGTTACCGCGCCCCTGAAATACAAAGGGCTGAGGAAGGACATAGATGGGTTTTAATCGGTAAGAGTCTGACACTCGTCCCGCACCACCCACGGCGGGAGGATCAATTGATGATTTCCCATCCGAAAATAAAGGCTAAAAATTACAAACAGAAAAGACATTCCTAATTTAATAGACTATGAAGTGTCATTAAGTCACCATAATTTTAAGTATTTCGTAGTAGGTCCTAATATAGAGGCCTGCATTTATTTAATTGTATATCACCAGTACCACTGTTACTGGAGGTAAGTAACGTATTCGTTTACGTACTGTGCTATGGAGGTAAGTAATGTATTCGTTTACCTACCTAGAAAAGATGGAGCATCCAATTAATGTGTTTGAATTCGTACTACATACTTGCTTCCATCTTTATAATTACCAATATATCCATAAAGTTTTATTTTAGTTTGGCTAATAACTTACTCATTACAAAACAGATGCCAAAAAAATCTCAAGAACATTTCGCTCCAGTATGTGTATCGGCGCCAGACGGGTTAATTCAACCCTTTCATCTCGCGCCAGAAAATGATCCTGGTAATAAAACTTTATTATTTAAAATTATTGTAATAAGATCAGATTTCGTACAGTTTGCTGCTACTTTAGTTTATTTACTAGTACTACCTTTACGATTTATTGGAAGGCAAAGTCGCAACTTTTCTAATTATTTAATTACAAGGGGAGTATATCGCTGTTGTAATAATTCCTAGCGTTACATTTTCGTCCCGTCTCAAGTTACAACGAAGGGTCTGGTTAAGCAGTTCCCATAGTCTCATCAATGGTTGAAATAGATTTACCGTCGAATCAGACAATTATGCAAAACTACAAGTGTTAAATATAATCATCTGTCTTATTTCCACAGAAAAAGATTTGGTCATGCCTCAATGTGTTTTAGCCAAAGTAATGCGAATTTTAGCAACAAAAAAGCGAGAGTTCCTGAAAATGCGAAAATGTTTAATCTCACAGCAAGTAAGTTACTTATTCAAATAAACTATGTTGCAAAAAATTCGAGCACTTAGATTTTATTTTTCAAAAACTGCAAGCTTATTCTAAAGGCTATATTTTTATATTACTGTACCAACTTAATGTGACGGTAACCTTACCGTAAGTCACCTGGGTTCCTAAGCGCGGAGAAGATTAAAAAAAAAAGCTTTTTACAAAAAAATTAAAACCGACTTCCAAAAAAAAAAAACTGAAAAGTAAAAAATAATTTTTATTTAAACGCTTTACGACCAAAACATCGCTTTCGAAGTCGGTGTCTTGTAAGTTACTATTGTTAGTATTTCGCCACCGACTTCGAAAGCGATTTTTTTGTCGTAAAGCGTTTAAATAATTTTTTTTTTTTTTTAAACGGTTTTAATTTTTTTGTAAAAAGCTTTTTTTATTTTTTCGCTTTTCAGTGTCTCGGTCTTGCTATCTTAACAAAATAAACACACCACTTTTTAGGGTTCCGTAGTCCGACAAGGAACCCTTATAGTTTCGCTCTGTCCGTCTGTCTGTCTGTCTGTCTGTCTGTCTGTCTGTCTGTCCGCGGCATAGCTCCGTGGTTTTTGTTATTAGAAAGCTGAAATTTAGTATGAATATGTATATTGATCACGCCGAGAAAGTGATAAAATAAAATTTTGAAAAATATTTTTTTTTAGGGTAGCTCCCAAACATGTAAAGTAGGGATGAATATTTTTTTTCTCGCATACCCCTTCGTGTGGGGTATCGTTAGATAGGTCTTTCAAAAATATGATGGGTGTGTGAAAATCATTTTTCAGTTAAGCGAGCCATTTGCGAAATATCTAGATTTTAAGTGAAATTTTTTGTTCGATACGAGTTACCCCCCCCTCTAACTTTTGAATGGCTGTACCTAGAAATGTGAAAAAAATCACAGACGTAGTACATGTAATGAAATTACAAGGAAAACTATCACGGCTAAGTAGACTTAACCGGTTACAGAGCTATAGTCGACTAACTAACTCCTACTACGGAACCCTACTGCGCGTGGCCCGACACGCACTTGGCCGGTTTTTTAGGTTGTAATAAGCCTAAATAACCAAATCATCTAAGTATTTGGCATATCAGCAAGTAGAGGTAAATCGTTATTTTTGATATATTTATAAAACGGCTGAACCGGTAGTGATAAAATTTAAATGAGACCACACGGGAAGCACCAGCTTTCAAATAAAAAAATAATCATGAAAATCGGTTCACCCAGTCGCAAGTTATGAGGTAACAAACATAAAAAATAAAAAAATAAAAATATACAGTCGAATTGATAACCTCCTCCTTTTTTTGAAGTCGGTTAAAAAAGTAACTATAGATATGACTCGCAACTACTTTCCAAATCCTGAAATTATTTTGCAAGCTGTATACCTATTAATTAAAAATAAGTTTAACAACAGTCATGCAAATCTTCTAACAGTGCGCGTCAGACATGAGTTGCAGTTGATAAAAATCAGTGCGCTCCTTTACAAGTTCAGTTTTTATTTTTCAAAATTGAATCCGGGGAAAATGACGCAGGGGTCAAACGCCAGGAACCCATGTGACTGACAGCAGGCTATTTCTCTCCTTCACCCATGTAATAATGGATCTACATATTATAAACTTATTATTTATTCTTATATAAACTTTTTTGCATATTTTTTTTTCAATCATAGGCGATCTAAACCTCATTATCCTTAACCTTACTCCTCTTGATAGATAAGTAATTTCATGTGAAAAACTGGGATCATTTATTTTAGAATGTAGTAACTTTTATGCGTATTTTTGTGTGTGTAGAACACCTTGCTGGAGAACTTCGCTCAGCTCAAGGAGCTAGAATCTCGTGCCGGTGTCGCTCACGCAGACGACTCTTTGGGAGAAGTGCGCGTGCTGTCAGTGAGCGGCTGGCCGGCGCATGACCTGCTCATGCTCGTTCGCGATGATCTTGAAATGCCATTACATTCCGAGATAAGTGGCCTTTTCGGTGAGCATGAGCAATTTATGTACTTAGATACTAGCAAATTATAGAGCCATAGGTTTATATTGTAAAGGCTCATATGAAGAAGCAAACGCAATGGATGCTGTAAAGTTTTAGTACAGGAATATACTATTATCAAGAAGATTTATCCTTATATAAATTTTGATTGTTGCTTCCTTTAGGTCCACACGTTCTTCAGCAAATAACAGCGCAATTAAACCCAATTCCTGAAGAGATGTTGGCGATTAGTGCAGAAATTATGGCGCGTCGAATTGAACTGCTTAATCTACTGAGGGGCAAGCACCGCACCGATCGAGCGACCTACCTTACTGTTAGTATACGAGTACTTCTCCGAACATATGGCGTGGTAATATCTACTTCTGTTATTAAATGATAAAGTCATCATCACAGGCAGCAGGATTAACCTACTCAGCTTCGTGCTGTTGATGGATGGTTGTAGTTATACTGTAACTATTTTGTTCAACTTTTTTTACAACTCTTAGACATCAAAAATGAGAAAACATGTAACAGAGACAAAGTTTGAATCCCAGCTTTATACAATTATTCGTTTATTTACTTTGTCAAGTTATTACTTTTGAAACGTTATATTTATTACTTTTCGTCATTTTGTTTTAGAATTTAGAATGGAAAACGAAAAACACAGAATTTGATCACGAAACAGAAAAATTACATAGAATGGTGGCCGGTACTGCTGAAAACTTAAAAGCTAAGATAAATTACTCCCTAGAATTGGCGAAGTGAGTGTAAGGTTTTTTCTTCCTAGTGCTATCACTGTTGGTCGCTAATGGCTGCTGGGGTGTTGGGAACTGTGCGTTGTAATGGAAGTGCTTAGGGGAAGATTATGGCCAGAGGTGGAAGAATTAATTTTATCTGATCTCTATGTCAAATTGATTATTGTTCTCTGAACTGATGCATTAACCATTAACCACTAGCTATATCTGTTTATAATACAATTTAAATTCAGGATTCAGATATTGGAAACTGTATAATTATGAAATTTTAAAAACTTTATGAAAACCATATTGTGTTGTTTAGGATCCCCTGGGTCGATCGTGAAACAATGATGAAAAAGATTGAGCGTCTACAAAAGGAGAACATGATACTGCAACATAAACTGGACGAATTTACAAAAAAGGATTCTGACGATCCTAAAGAATTAGGACAGGCATCGGATAATTTGCCAAACTATCAGGTCGTTGATCTATCTACTAGCACATATTATATTGTTTCAAAACTACCTAGTTCCGAAACACTATAATAGAATACACTGACCAAGTCCAACAAAAATATACTAGATTACACGGTATACCTACCTATACATTCCATATCACATAGTAGGTACTTACAAAGACGTAGACGTAATTCGTTGGAAATCTCTAGTGATTATCTCTGATAGATGATCAAGGCAAATAAGATTAATTCTGACCGCAGGCAATATGCGAAGAGTTGTCTAAAGAACGTGCCGCTCGGGAAGCTCTGAAGGAAGTGGTGTCGGCAGCGGAGAGCATGCTGCGAGTGGCGCGCGCGCGCATCGCCACGCTGGAGAGGCAGCTCAAGGACACGCGCGCTGAACTTGAGGCGGCGCGCAAAAAGCACAAAGACCTCGAGCAACTCGTAAACAGACTCGCACAACATACAAATAAGACAGTGAAGTTGTAACACTCTACATTACGATCCCACTCTGAGGGATCGATTTTCAAATATCCCACACTAATTTCAGTTAGCGATTTGGTAATGACATTTGTTAACATTTTGTGCACAAAGCATAGATTTGGTTTTATGAATGGGTCGTTGTAAAAATCCTTAAGGGAATAAGTTTTGCACAAGTGACAATATTCGTTGGTTCCATCAGTTGAAACATTATCATCAACGATTGTATTTATTTTCAGTATCGTCACCGGGAGACGAGCTACGATGCGCGCTCGAAGAAGTTACTTGAAGTTTCTAAAACTGGAGAAATGACTATTGAAGCACTGTCACGTCAGCGAGACGCTTTGGAACTTAGGTTCTTTTCAATACGTGTATTAATGTATGACTGTAAGTTTTTGGTATATTTAAAAATGCTGTCAAATGACACTTAGGGTGAAGGAGCTCCGTGAGCAGGCTGAAAATGCGGAGAGATCAGCCGCCTCTAAAGAAGCAGAGCAACGCGCGCGCGCCGAGTCCCTCCAGGCGAAGGTAGCGGAACAGGTGCTAAGCATTCGGGTCATGTTAAATTCTAAACTTGGACCATCGAATGAATGGATATATGATGGTTGATTTAAATTAGATCTCTGCGCAGGAGAAAGTCAAAGCGGCGACGGAGAGTCGCGTGACGGAGTTGGATGCCAAAGTCAAAGAGTTAGAAGATCAGTTGCAGGCTTTACGCGAACGTTCCGTAAGACTCGTGGACATGGAACGTCGCCGATGCCTTGAGTATGTGCCTTCAAAAGGTCAGATCATCAAAACATGGTTTTATTAGAAATACATAAATATTCATTCACAGCTACCTAACGAATTAAACCTTTTGCAGAAAGTGAACCTTCTGATAGAGAAACTGAGATATGGAAAGAACTTCAAGTGACTCGAGTAGCTTTATCACGCGTAGAGGAAGAACTTAGACAAAGTAGAGCTGATAAAGATAGCTTTTTAAATTCGTTGTCTCGGATAGCGGTAAGTTATTGAAAAACAGCTTTTATAGATCCTGCAAAATGTGCTTCTAGAAGACTGCACAAAATATCCACTATTCAATTCACAATTGCGACTAGAGAGGCATTTTCGATATTTCTCGTAACAAATAGAATTTCTTGATGGTAGGAATCGTACGCTTACCTACATTATATATTCTTAACTTCAGCAAGGAGAAGGATCAGACAATGTTCAAGAAAAAATAGCAACAGAATTATTAGATAGAGAACAAAAGATCGTCAAACTGCAACACATCATAGAAGAACAAAGAGAAAATGAAAAATTAATGTTAGTTAAGTTTTAAAGTAAAACTATTAGTAATTATTTGGTAAAATAGGTAAAGCTTAATACCTCGGAAAATATAACATACATTGAATAAGAATATTGTTATAGTCGCACGAAAGGTTCTATGATAGGTAAGTATATTAAGTTAAAGAAGGTAGTTGTATTTGTATGGCACATAAGAGATGTGAATCGTTTTTGTAGTTTCAGAGATTTTGTACGCCCTTCATAAAAACTCGCATAGCATAATTATAAATCTTTACAATCCCAACTTATATTATAAATCCCAATGTGGTTTTCGTTTGATATGATTTCACAGTAAAACTGCTAAACCGATTTAGATGGGTATGGAGATCCACGGGCCCTGGAGACATCTAGTATTTTTTTATCATCATCATCATCATCAGCCTATCCAACACTAGTCCTATTTTTTTATATACTTAACAAATACTTTACACACAGGGAACAAAGTATGACACAGTACGAGAATCAGCTAGCGGCGCTACGTCTCGAAGTGAAACGTTTGCGGAACTACGATGGTTACGCTAAAGAAGTTCCGTACCAAGAACTGCATACAGAGGTGGATATGTTTGAGTTTCGTTGAATGAAACACCAAAGTATATAGTTTGCTATTAATCTCCAGTTACCTTGGTCGTCATGTGTGATTGACCAGAATTCTACACCTTTGTGTGAAGCTAAAGCGGACTGCGCTACTAGGATACTTATAGGCTACAGGATCCACTGTGTAGTTTCCTACCCAGCAATAGAGACAATGTTTTGATGTGCTTATTTGGTTTGTTCCTGATTAGCTCCTGGAGCTGCATATGCAAGTGGAAACGCTATCCCGAGAGCGGACCGCGCTAGTGACAGCAGCAGCGTCACGCGCGCTCATGCTGGAGCGACACGAGCGCTCAGCAGACCTGTTCGCCCGCATGATCCGCGCGCGCCGGGATCTGTCGGCGTTGCTCGACGGTCGCTCCGACCCGCCGCCTCTCGACGAAGCTGGCCATGCTGAGGTTAACTTAACTACAACTACAAGCTGCGACTGTCGGAGGCTAAGCCGATTACTCAATTTTTTATATTGTATCGCCCACGGTTTCTTCCTTTTATACATACAGTTACAAATGGCGTCAGTGCATATTGTACATCCACATCAATGATTTTGCTTTATAATTTTGTTAGAGCTATCTGTAGATGCGATATGTTTAATAGTTGTTCCATTATTGTACATACATGGTAAATATAAGGTTTACAATATAATAAGAGTTTTTGCTAACTTTTGAAAATTTGTAAACACTGTTGAGGTGAAAAGTCATGCAGTATTGAACGGGTCAAAATAAGCTGAAATTCAGGCCGCACATGAAACGCGTGTTTAGGATATCTACAAGTGTGAAATAATACCATAATGGAAAATTTATACTTTGAATAGGTGTCGAGATCGTTGTCGTCAGTGTGCGCGAGCGCAGCGGACACGTGGACGGCGCTGCGGGCGGAGCGCGCTCGGGTGCTGCGGCTGGAGAGCGCGGTGCTCGCGCAGAGCCTACAGCTGGAGCGTGAGGGGCGCGTGCGCACACAGCTGGAGAGGCGCCGAGCCATGCTGGAGAGAGAAATCTTACGAACACAGCACGAGGGCTCGTCCGACCCGTCGGTATTGAATCCCATCAAAAATCCAAGTTTGGTATTCTCCCAATGCTTTTTTATGTATTTAGGAATCACCGTGTTTATTCTTAATGTTATCGCTTTAGCGGTTTAACTTACAGGTTAAACCGCTAAAGCGATAATATTATAGCGATAACCGCTATCAGGATGTCGATCGAGTTAAACTTTCATTCGTAATGTAACAATATGAACTTGGATAACTGAACAATTAGAACTCGCAAGAATGTTAATCTATAGAATCGGTTATCCCACATTTTTTTGTACAACTGATAAAAGGGATATATATATATATATATAAATATTCTTCCTAAGAATACTGCTACTTACCTACTTTTAAGTTTCTTATTAAAAAGTACAACACATCTAATTTTGTCTTTTCTTTTTTCAGATTTAGGACATTCTTGGATATAAATGAAAGATGACGCTACCACCTTTTTAAATTAACAGTTGAGCTGCATGTTATAATGTCAATAAATTGTGTAATTAAGTCGCACATAAGAAAATTTTATTTCTCTTAAATATAGGACAAGTTTTCGGAAGCAAAGGTTATACATATAAACAGTACAACACAAACAATACAAAAACGATCATTACAACACTCATAGCCTGTGCCCAGCAATTTTAAACATCTTGCTTTTTTTTTCATCGCGGAGTTGATTGCTTGTCAACAATTGTATATTCCTAGACAGCAAATTATCTTTTAGGTGGCTACCAGCTGGCAACAGCCCTCTGAAAGGAGGATAGTTATTATCTTTGATCGTGGGAGGATTGGCGTACACGTTAATGTTCGGCTCAGGAGCAGGAACCCATTTCTGTGTGTCAATATTAGTAATAGCTTTCTTGCGATCGAGAGTGTCACCTTTGAATTGCTCATCATTGCTGGATATGTACGTTTTCTTAACAAAATTGCCCATGACAATTTTAGTTGGCATTGCTTCATGTTCATTCTGATATACCGGCTGATTGTTACCTTTGTGACATTCAAAATTTTCTAGTTTGTCTCGTCTGCGATCACCTAAATATTTCTTTTTAGGTGATACAAAATCATGCTCCTTGTTATTCAATGTCGGTTCAAAAGACGTCCCAAGTTCATCTTCTAGAATTTTGATTATGCTGTCTAAATTATTAGAAGGCACTTCAATGTGTCTATTCTCCATGTGGTATGCCTCATATTCTGTTATTTTCTGTTCAAGCAATTTAATTTTATCTTGATCTTTTCTTCTCTGTAAACTGGCTTTGCGCGTCTGATCTTCTAATGTCAATATGATTTTTTCCAGTTGTGAAATTTGTTGTTTTCTCGTTTCCACGTTTGTAATAAGAGCCTCAATCTCAGCATTTTTCTCAGTTATTTGCTGGTTCAACTGTTGACAAAAACACGTTTAAAATTAAGGAAAAAAAATACTAGCTTAGGAAACTGTATTATTATAAATTCAATCAAAATAAGATTAGGAATTAATTTATTAAAAGAGTACCGAATGAAAGGTATAATATGTCGTTTTGCACTTACATCCATATCTGCTTGAGTTCTCATCTCCAAATTAGTCCGTAATAGTTTTATTATATTAGTATGCTCTTCGTCTTTTCCTGATAACATTTTTATAACACCATTTCGTTGTTCTAGAAGCTGTTCTTGTTCTGCAAAACTATCCAAATGGCGTTCCAATTCCATATCCTTCTTCTGCAATGCTTCAGCAAGTTCTCCATTTTGTCTAGTAGCTTCTAATAATTTTGCTCGTTGTTGATTTACCTAAATATGAAAAAAAAAATATAGTTATAACAATACAGACGTCCCCGCCAGCAGAGGCATCTCGAGACGGATGATGAGGAGTAGCGACTCCGCGGGCCTAGGTAGGTACCGAGTGCTCCGAGTGGAGAAGTCATTATATTATATTCCTCATCTCTGGATTGCCTTTACTGGCTAGCTGGAGTTAATAATGATGAGGAAAAGGCCTCCTGCCTCTGGCTTGCCTTAACTGGCCGTCCAGAGTGGAGTCCCTAGAGCAGAGCCAAAAACTGTTCCGAGAGTGAGAGCTTCGTGGCAAGGGGTGAGTGGGTCAGTAATGCTGGACCCTCAGGGAGCCCGTGATCCGAGTTTAGAACCCGCCGAAGCATCTTCACCCTTTAGCCGCTGACGTCTCCCACCTAGTTGCAATTTGAGCGACTATGTCTGGGGCCCGGTTAGTAAGCGAGCCCGGTTAGTGGCGAGTCGCCGCCTGCCATTTTAACATGTACAATTGTACATATTACATTGTTTCGGCAAGCGCCGTAAGGTCCACTATCGTCCCATCACAAAATCCCAGTAGTATCTTTCCAGGTTTTGCAATAGTCCTGCACAAGCCGGGGATTGTCCCTGGGTTCATTTCTATAGTGTGTACAGGGATAATCGTCGGTCATTTCATTAAAGTTGTCGCAATAAGGTTACTGCGTGTTCGCTTCGGCCTCATACTCTCGTCCCAAGGGTCCGGTACTCTTTAGTCCAGTGCATGTTAGAGACATACAGATAATTATTTGCTTACCTTATCTGTCAAAATTTACATTTCTTTCTACTGGCCTTTAACCCAAAGAAAGAAAGCGCCTTGAAGTAAATTTCGTCGGTCGTCCCAAAAACCCGTTCCAAAACGACCGAGGCATACGTATTTTTGATTAATAAACGCGTGACATAACCACACTTGCGCTCAAAGGAAGGGAACTGTTTGCATCCACTAGTTTTATAGTCTGTGATTGCCTGAACATAAGGCTTTTCAAGTGAAAACGTAATAGTGTTTTAATGTTAAACAATCATGGGCAAATTGGGTGTAGAACCAACTGAATCAAAACAGATTTCATTTATTGGAACCTTAATTGTCGCGGCAAGAAGAAAATCTTACCAAATTTTGGAAATTTTAGGGGTAACATTTTGAACTAGCCCATGATTCTTGATTGATTGATTGACATGATTTGAATGCATTATTGAGATTGAATGGTGTTCCTTACCATTTCATGGAGTTCATTTAAATTTTCAAATTCACCAAAATCTTCCTGCAACTCTGCAATATGAGTTTTCAGGTTGGATAATTGTTCTTCATATGATCCCATTTTACATTCACTATAAAATAATTTGCTCGATTAAGTGTTTGCTTAATAATTAAATTACGTGACTAGTAAGTAATGAAATAATGGAAATAGGTATCATTTATTTTATGTTCCCTCTTTAGAACTGGTTCCAGCAGGGTTTTATTATTAGATTATCAAGTTTTCGGTCTTCAGTTTAATGCTTTACTGAGGAGTGGATCATGGCGAAGTAACCCTCGCATGAGGCGATCGATAAAGCTTAGTCATTGGCTCGTGAATGGGTGACCATCTCGTATCTCGTATTGTATAATCAGATGATGTGTATAGAACTTTAACTATTCTTGCGCCAATCGAATTTACGACATATACCTACGTAATGTCAGCAATTTTATTTACCATACCCCTATGTAGGTACCTAATTTAAAGGGAAGTTATAGAATAACGACAAGATGTGCGACTTATAGTTGGACTATTATTAAATTCAGTATTTAGATTTACCTTTCTTGTAACTGTTGTTCAAGCAATGATTGTTTCTTCTCAAGTTCAGAAATATATTCTTCTTTATTAATTAGATTAGATTTCAGGTTTTCTTCCAAATTTATAGATTCTTTGAAGTTGTTCTGGACATAGAGTATATGTTTAAAAAAACTATAGTCTTATTAACAATACATAAATGTAAGATATATAACAAAGATCTTCCTAACTTACTTCAAATTCTTTTATGGTTTCATTTTGTTCAGCCAGCTTTGTTCTGTAATCTTCTATCTCAATAACAGCTATATCTAAATCTCGCTTAGCAGATAATAATTCTTTTTCAAAGGTCATTGCTTCAGCTATAAACAGTACGATTGTTAGATAACACCCCAAGTCTTTTTATTAATTTTAACAATTTACCCAACTTACTCAATTGTTCTTTTGTTTCCTGTAGTTCCCTCGTTACGTCTTTCAACCGAAGTTCCGATTCCAAAAGTTGCGAACATAATGACTCCAGTTTAACTTCTAGATTTTTCTTTTGTTCTGATTGTTCCTCGTATTTCTTTTCGGTTTCAATAAGTTTAGCTACGTTTATATTCATATCATGTTTAATACTTTTAAGTGATTCATTATAAGATTTTGATAGATCCCCAAGACGATTTTCTAGATCTTCTTTCCTGTTAATAAATTAATATACTTACGCTTCAAAAACTTAAGTAATATTAAATACGTCAAACGTTTGATTAAAAGTTGCTTAAACTTACTCGGTTTGTAATTTTTCACGCGCATCTGCTATTTCTTCCAAATGCATAGTATTTTCTCTTATAGATTCCCTCAAATCATTAAGTTCTTTATCAAAATCTGTTTGTAATTTTTGGTTCTGAAAAACAGCTCAATTTCATGAAATAAAAGTAAAAACACAAATACCAAATTAACAGTTTCTATTGGATCATATTTCCAACCTGTTCATGTAGTTGTTGAATGGTGCGTTCTAAGGAGCGAGTTTGTGAGCGAGCCTGTTCCAAAGCTGCTTCTAATTGAGAAGCTCGTTCTCCGTTCATTTTAATTTGACCTTCTGCTTTAGCTAAACGGTCTCTTAGAAAAATCTTCTTACACCTTTCCTCCTTGAGTTCCTTTTCGAGTTCCTAAAAAATATATATTGCTGTTTGTATACACAGCGAATCTTGTTATCATAAGTTATTGTATTAATATGAATACCTCTATTTTATTCTTATTTGTCTGCGACCGCAGATGATCGGAATTATGAATTTGTTTTCGCAAATCGTTATTCTGTGAATTCAGATCCGACATTTCGTACGTCAGTTCTTCCGTACGAAGCTGGAGAGCTATTGTTTCGTTTGCAGTTTTTCTAATAAATTAAAGTTTAGTCATGTTAACACACAGATAAGGTATTTATTGCACAGATTTCTGAATTTCTAAATAAACGTACCGCATAAATTCTATTATTTCGTTTAGTTCTTTAACGAATTCTGATTTTGCTTGATCTAATGAGCATTTCAACATTTCGTTCTCTGCATTAAACTCATTAATCTTCTTAGATAGTTTGTGCATAGCGATACCCTATAAAAAAAAATAGTAACGTTGATTGTATGTTATATTATCCAGGAAAAGTCCACAGATAATGCATACCTTTTCTTCCGATTTCAAAGATTCAAACCAATCAATAATCTCCTTTCTTTTAAACAGAGTCTGCTCGCAAGTGGCAACTAATTTCGATGGCATACCGTACAGTTTACTCATGTCGACTGCCAGTGGGGATTTAGTTGATGATTGACTATCTGCAATAAATTTTAATTACATTCCAGCCAGTAACACATTCTTTGATGAGGTTGTCAATAACATCTATTGTTGTGCAAAAAAAATTGAAGTATAACTTGCCTTTTGTCTTACCAGCTTTTTGAGACTTATCGTCAGGCTGTCTCACAGAACAGAGTTGCAGCAATTGTTCAGCAGTCAACTTGGCCACATTCATAATGCGCAAGTCCTCAGAGGGCGGCAGGATCGCCTTCTGGCCCAAAACCGTCATCTTCTGATGGGTATTACGCATCAGTGCATATAGCTCCATTATTGCTTTCTGTGTATTTAATCAGACCATATAAAGTTACATAATATTTTATTTACTTAGATCTTGGTCAACACTAGAATCATTTTTACGAAACCGAACAACAGGTGTGCACAAAGCATTCAAAATGAACTAAACACTACAACAAAAGTAAAAAAAATGCCCGTGAAAAGAAAATACTATTCATTTGAAAAAATATAACCTGGCGATCCCTCAGATCATTTTTCATCTTTTCAAACTGCACCATATTTTCTTGCCAACTTATTTTAAGTTTCGTCATTTTGTCGCTTCGGGAACACAACGAATCTGAGAAATTCAATAAACAATGAAACAATGAGTTTGTTAATTGTGTCAAGATTGTTTTAAACCAAAACAATGATGAGTGTTCAATATTCAATACAAAAAGTATACCTTTATCAACTGTTGGTGTACTATCCAAATCATCGAAGTCCTCACATCTTTCTTGTTTTTGAATTGTTTCCTGAAAAATACCAAAGAAGGTAATAGGTGAACACACAATACAGCTTTCGTATATTTATTAACACATTAGTAGTACACGCATCGATGATCATTCCATCATTGATCAATGAAAGCGCTGCAATCGAACTAGGATAACTGTCTGATGGTCAAACTCTTGCCAACTGAAGAAGCTAAGGTTAAGATATATCCTATTAGAAATATAGCCGTTTACTTGTCCTGCAATCACTATAGTAGGCAGACCAGTTAATTTTAAATTAATTATTTACATAACATCATTCTGAGTAACGCTAACGTGTTTTCATTAAAAGAAAGCTCTTTCATCGAACTTTGCTTAAATTTATCTCATTCTATGTATTACCTGATCTGGTAGTTCACTGTTCGTGTTCTTAAGCTGAACTCTCTGTAAATGTAAAACAATTTTAGGAGCTGATTATTTTAAGTAATCAATATCCAAATACAGTATGTTTTAACTCAAAACAAATGTTATTTACAGTATAAATTAAAATTATACTTACTTCAAAAAATAAAATAATATATTGGTTGATCACAGATATTAGGGGAACTACCGCTATTGTTCTTAGGAGGTGTAACGGTTTACGTCTGCTTCTACCAGAGTTGTGAGGCAAGACAACTAAGTTACGAAGATAAAATCCACAAGAAGGATCCTTTAATTTTGGAATTAAAGTAATTTTGGTGGATTTTTCCTTCGCGTATCGCATAAGTTGCCTGGTACAGCTCTAGTGGAAATGCTGTTTAAGCAGCCCTTAATCTAAGAATTATGAAAGTTACCTGTGACCCAGTGACAGGCACAGTTATAACCGCCCTCGCAGTTTTGTTTGTTGGTACATGATCCACTATTTTCTTAGGTATTGTGGAAGGCCTCTATACAATAAATAAAAACATATATTTACTAATTACTGAGATAATAATATTCAAATGGCAGTAAAATTTGATTCCTGGAAGCTGTGTAGTATTCAAAAATTACATAACAAGCTATCTTGTAGATATTTAGGTATTAGTTATTGGTAAATATGGGAAAATTATTGTTTTATTAAATACAATGGCAATGGATTTATTACACTCACTTTAGGCGGCATCGCGAAGCGTTCGCGGTCGGGTCTAGCCGACCGAGGCATGCTGTGTGCTGGTCTTCCTAGACCCAATTCATCTTTCACACGATTTGCAGACTTCGGTCTCGACTTTAGAAAAATATCGTCTCGTTTAATGTACATTTTAAATCAACAGAAGAAAACTATGGAAGTGGTCCTGACACAATGGCTTTCATTTGTAAAAACTGTAAAATTATGTACTGTTCCCAAGTGCTTTACGAGTGTCCTCTAATTCAATAGTAAGTATAATAAATCACAGTTAACGTTTCTTAGTTCGCTATAAACTTTGAAACCTATTCATATCTCGGAATAAATAAATCTAGTGCTATGCTAAATCTGATGCTTCTTAATTATTATCTTCTTAATTAGTAAGAAAGCAATATAAGTATATTAGATAGAGGTTTCGTTTACTGATCAAAGAGTAGGCAAAACATCAAAAGGCTTAAAGATATTAAGTAAAACAATATTAAAAAAGAAAACCTCGTCGGAACGCGGTCGTACCGCGCTTCTTCCAGGAAATCGCTGCTGCTGAGCTTGGACTGCGTCAAATTTCGGTCTCTGCGACAAAGAAGAGTAGCATTTTGAAAGACAAATCTAGCAATTATCAGCGATCCAGATATAAATTCTAGATATTTTTTGACCGACTTGCTACTAGGTACTTAGGAAGTAGGTCTCATGAAAATAACTGTTCTGATAAGAAAAATGATTTATTTGCCAAGATTAAAATATGACTTCTATTTTATAACTCAACTTGTTAAGCCGCTAAGTACCTAGTTTTCCTTTTAACGTCATTGTATATCCACTAGCTGATCCCCGCGGTTTCACCCGTCTCCCAATGGAACTACTTAACCCACCCGGATAAAATTCCATAGCAATCTCAAAGTTCCCCTTTATTTCCATACCAAATTTCACCCTAATCGGTTCAGCCATTTTACCGTGAAAGTGTAACAAACAAACTCACTATATTATAAATGCAATATAATATTAGTTAGTATTATGTTACTGCCATAACTTTTTCACGTTTCTAGGAACAGCCGATGGAGAGGGTTAATTTTTCTCTAACAAAAATAGCACTTTTCAGCTTAATACTTTGCGAACGAATACCTGCGGCGATATTTTGATATCCCCACACGATATGGGGACTACGAGATAAAAATATTCGTTTCACTTTACGTGTAGGGGAATATCTCATTTTTTTTTCCAACATTTTACCACTTTCTTTGCATGAATAATGGAAACAGATACAGTTTGCTTAGAGCCTCCGAACTAAGGCGCAGACAGACAGATATCGAAACTATAAGGATCCATGTTGACTACGTAACCCTAAAAATAGGCTTTCTTTCGCATATAAAAAACCTTCTCCAGGCTGTGGTCTCATAACTATTAGTAAACGAAACATATCGATTAAAAATAAATTGGTATACCACTATATCAGGAATGGGCTTGGGTCTAATTTGTTGAGGCTTAGGACGCCCAGGGGGCAATCTCTGCGGAATTCGACACTTGATTGGCCCTTTCGTTGTTTCAAGCACGTCTGTAAAGTTTTAAATAAATTATAATAATTTTATTAATATCCAAACCTTGTATTACAACAATCAGCCTATTACATGCATTCTGCTTCCTCTGGAACGTTGTTTAGCTCGTAATTATCAAAATTCAAACGGCTCTTCCATAATGGAAAACTCTTGTGCTCAGGGGAGTAGTATAAAGAAGATATTATATTCCACATGTACCTGTGACTGCTTGCCTATTCGCTTTACTGCGGTAACTTAAACACCTATTGTCTTCATTCCAATCTCTTCCCAAGACTGTCGGTTCACAGAGTTCTCCAGATGTGACTGACTTGTACCTAAATTACTTTATGAACATAATAAAATATGATGACACCACTTTACCTTGCCTAGGTTCACCGGTCACCAATAGTGACATGTTTCATTGCATAACTTACAATTTTAACGTGGAACGCACTTTGGTACGCGCTTTAAATATTATTATAATATTATGTACAAAAATTTTATATCAAATGCGTTCCAAAAGTAAATGACTTGTGGTTTTCATTTTTGTGTAGCAAGGTTTAAGAAGAAGAAGAATACTTTGGCAAATGTTCCAGCCAGCAGCAGCATCTGCTTAATCATGGTATTCTGCGTCCAAATAGTTTTTACAATATTATATACAAAAAAGTTTATGAATGAAGTCGTTATTTTCTTTGCAATCAAACGCCATAAAACATTTGTATCTGTCTAATTTTAAATTTAGAACTCCCGTCCATCATCACCGATCACGCAAATAGTTTAACAAAATATCAAAATTCCAGAGGTTTTCTTTAAAATTTTCTATACACCATTTTTCAGCTGTAGAGTTTATTATGACGACTGCGGCGAAATCGCAAAAGGATAAGCCTTGTAAGTTTTATACATTTCCACTCAGGTTATTCCCCAGCTAGATTATCGGCGACAAATTGTTGACGATCAGTATTATATTATGAGTTTCGGGGTAGGTACCTATTTGGCTCATAAGCTTGATTTCTGAAAGATTGAATCACAAAGTGGCCCACAAGGACATGGTCTAATATGACCCACCGACCAGAATTGTTAGGACTTCAGAGAAATATGCTACTGATGCTCTTTGCTTGGCATGGCCAATATGCTTCCAAGATGGCACTAGGCCTAAATTAAATTCATTTCGTGCAATGGCTTGTGCCTTGTTGACATCTTTTATAAGGGGTATTAGTGTTTTTTAATACTATAATCGATGCATTCCTTTGAACAGTTGGCACGACTCCCCGATTGTTACCGAGGCCAACAGCTGCCTCCGCCGCGCGCGCCGCTCGCAATGCCACTAACAGAAACTTGTCGCTGCCCTCTCAGAGGCAATCGCCGACTCGGGCCTCTAATTGTCCTAAGGTATTTCTTACTTTTTCCCAAATTTTAACACTCCACAAATTCACTTGGCGACGGAGTTTGAAACTGCGAACAGTGTCTTTTATGTTGATAGAGAGATCACTTTTACTTATCCTATTATATTTACTCAGCCAAAATTGGGCATGAGGCACTGTACTTGTATCTTCTTAGAATTTACGTTAAGATTTTGTGATTACCATGTGAAAAGTTGCAGGGGAAGAGTTCTCTACAACGTGCCCAAAAATCTGATTCCAAGACGGATGTCAAGGTAATGAAGAATGGCGGGAATATAAGTAGTTGAGCTTATTCTGCGCTTTCTTTTACTAATTCTTCTTGAATTCCTAGGTTAATGGAGGTTCAGATAGCGAACCATTGGAGAATGTGAGTGTAAGTACACATGTATTTAGTTTAGGTCGATTTTTTGATCCAGGCCATTTCGCATAGCATTGTCGCGTTTGTAACACGTGGGTTGTCTTTGTTTATAAGTTTGGATTTTCTCCAGATTTCGCCACCGGTAGAAACTGACACTTATATTATCGAGAATTCTTCGATAATGATAATAGAAGAAGCGTCGGACGACCAAGCTGTTTACGATGGTGGTGTAGTTAACCTTCAGGACATCAATGAAAATTGTCCCTTGGGTACGTAAAAATACATAGTCAACTCTTACCCCTTTATTTATGGTTTCTCTTTTTCTAAAATATTTGTTTAATTTGTTCAGAAATAAAAAATAATGAAGGCGATCCCAATGATGTACAGCAACACAGAATAAATGAATCTGATATACCACAGCACAATATTAGTCGCAAAAACGGTAAGATATAATAAATATAAAAATTAATTAAAGAAATGAATAGATGTTATTGGAGTCTAAATTATTACAGAATCTAGAAGTCGGCCTCAAACCCCAGCTTTGAATAGTCGCCCTCAGACTCCTAGAAGTTTACAATCGAGTCGTCCACAAACGCCGCGCATGCCGAGCCGGCCCACGACACCGGCGCATCCCGTGCAGCGCCACAGCACCCCCACCAGCCGCCCGAATACGCCACAACGTCTTTCCACCCCATCTCGTCCACGAACCCCGTCTTTGAACGTCCCGCCAAGTTCTAGGATTCTTTCTCCGGCATCCATATGCAGCCCATCACGTTCGTTCAAAGATGACGAAGACATCAAATCGGCGTTTCTCACAAAGCAGAAGCAATTCCATCGCATGAAGAAGGAATTGGACTTGAAACAGGTTCTCTATAACACCTAGTACTTATTTTGCTTAAGTTTTACTTGTATATTTTATCGAAAGTGTCAAAAATAGGTAATAATTGTAACTAAATACAACTTTGATTAGAATATACCATCTGCAGTATTTAAAAAAAATAATCGGTTATGTTTTTTTATCGATCCATAACATAAGTAACGATAATTAAAAACCTTGCAGCAAGCAGTTTTGGAACTGTTTGACAGTTTACGTGGATTACGAGAACGCATGACACGCGAGGGTGTCTCAGGCTGCGGCGAGGGGCTCCAGCTACAAGAACTAGTAGTATTCAATGTAGCGGACTGGACAGCGGATGAGGTTGCTCAGCTGTGTCGTGACGCCGTAGCCTCGGCTACCACTGATGGCGCCGTCGAACTCATTAACACCACCCTTCCCATTGGTAATAAATATCTATCTTAAAACTGGGTTCTTAAAATTTCATGTCATAATCATTTCTCAGTCTCCGTACAGGCAAGCTAGTAGGAACTTACCACTAATGTTCTCATGTAACAAAGATAAGTAAGGTGCTTAAAAAATGTTCCTTGTCATTCTCCGAAATCATTGATCAAATAGAAAGTGTCCGCGAATTGTATCAGAATAAGGGTTTATGCATGTTGCTTTTGTACAGATGAATGTGCTCTTGCGGAACTTGATTCTAAGGTTGCAAACGTGCCTACCTGTTTTGCCGATCTGTGCCTTCAGGCGTTTACGGCGCGACAAGAGATCATTGATTGGGTCAAGGAGCTCATCGAAAGAAGCGTAAGTTTTTGATATTATACAATAGTAATCACACGGTATTAAGCTAAATATTCATACCAATAATATTTCCGCAGGAAAGTGGAAATGGCGAATCATTGGAGCGTATTGCTCGGTACAATACTCAAGGACTTGAACTCTGCGAGTCTCTCCGCGACCTGAAATCACGTGCTGATGAAGCTGTTGACACTGTCACACAACTCTCCAAGTAATGATAATTAATATTGTTAATTAACGAGTTTATATAATTAAATATAATTGTTTAATATTTTAATTATAATTTAGGCGAGCCTGTCGAGAACGAAGTGCATTGGTAGCTGTCGGAGAATCGTTAGTAAGAGAAATAGCACGTCTTCGACAAGACCTAGAAACACGTTCTGCCGTTATAAGTGAATTGCAGGAAACCCGCAATGAATCTGACCGCAACAGGTCTTCTGAGGTAAGCGATCATGGTATTTCTTTCCAAACATCCATCCCACAAATAGGTTATAGGTATGTCAACATTTTGTTTAATTTAGGCATATAATGATGACATAATGATGGAATACTTTATTGGACTTAATAATATATATGATTTGAAAGGAAATGCGTCGGGAGTTGGAAGATGAACGAGCAGCAAAGGTCGCTACTAAAGAGAAGTTGGCGACCACTGAGTCTCAGCTCCGTCAAGCGCGCATCCGTATCACTAAAATGGACCGGCAACTGCGCGAGGCAGAAGCGAGCATTGCTAGTCTCACAGGCACGGTAAAGACGTTGGAAGACCAGGTAACACTGTGGACCTCTTATTAAATTGTTAAGACGATAAGATTACTGATTAATGCTCGTTTAATATATATTTAGAGTCGTCAACGGGAAGTGCAATTAGAAGCTCGTGCTAGGAAATTAAAGGAATCCTTAAAGACGGGGGAAGTAGCCAGTAGTCAATTAGCGCAACAACGTGACTCACTACAAAATGAGTAAGTGCAATTATTATGAAATTACAATTTAATTAAAAATCCACTTCCGTGATTGTATTTTATTGTATTAATTTCTAATTTCAGAATTCAAGATCTCAAACAACAAATAGAAAATTTAACAACTCAGCACAAGGCAGCCATACACGAACTAACGCTTCAGCTCAAAGAGTTCAAGAATAATTTAGATGAACAACGTAAAATTACACAAAAAGAAATTGAGCTGAAGGAGGCAGCTGAAGCTGCTTTAGTAGAGAGCCAAAATAATATTGAAGAATTAAAAGCTAAAATTACTGAACTAGAAAATAGTAGACCTAATCCTGGTAGTTATTTCATACTGGAATTAGTATTTATGCGATCAAGGTTATTTTCTTACTACTGCATTTTCTGGTGTTTCAGATTTACCAACAGAAAGAGAAATGGATCTCTGGGCAGAACTGCAAGCCACCAAAGAAAGTTTACGTGGGACTGAGGATGAAGTGACTGCCTGCAAACGGGAGAAAGTGCGATTTTTGGAAACTCTGACAAAGATAACTGTAATTATTGCTCTGCCTATATTGATATCGATATGTAAGATACATTAGTTATTGTTTGCAACTTTCTTTTTCAGTCTTATGTACCAGATAACTTTTTTCCTCCACCAGTGAGGTGATTACAGTTGGCTATAAACTTTTGTCATCTTCTATGAGTTTTCGATTAAAAACTTTTATGGATTTCAGGAATCCGAGAACAAGGTAGGAATGCAGCAGAAATTGGCAGCTGAGCTTCTGAGCAAGGAGGAAATATTAGGAAAGATGCAAATACAAATAAGAGAGTTAACTAAAAATATAAAATTGAAGTAAGTCCTTACTGCAACAACGAATCATTTACTAACATTGTTATTTACAAGTGTTAAATTTCATGTTAAATACATTTCAGCGAACAAAAAGTAATTCAATACGAACAATATGTACGAGATCTGCAGGCGCATAATCGCGCTGTGGCCAACTGTCAAGAGGCTCCCAATGGTATCAGCTATCAGGACTTACAGCAAGAGGTAACGAGATTACAAATAGCTGATTTATGCGAACCTTTGCAATAACGAAAGCACTATTAAGCTCGTTATAATAACTTGCTGCGAATACATTTTTAAAGAATGATTAAAAAAAGATTGTCACACTTTCCATTAATTTGAAATTGATTCTATAGTGATCGCAAATACGCCATAATTTCATTAATTTGAACCTTAACCAACATACCTACTTCCCTGTAAAACCAAGTTATTTATTATTACGTTCAAAACTTGAGGAGTATGAGTATTACTAATTTTCAACCGACAGGGAAAGTGTAACGGTCGCATAAAGGCATTTTTACACAGATTGTAATAAAATGAGGTAGATACAACCATAAATCATAACTGCAGAATTTAAATTTTGGGAATACATTCAGATAATGAACTTGAGAATGGGCCTTCTTGAAGCGGTGCACCGAAACGAAGAATTGTCAGAGCTGTTGGTGCAAAAGGAACAGCAACTCGAGCAACAGGACAAGACTTCACGTGCCCAGGCAAGAGTCATAAAGGTTACTAGGTCCTTCTTGCAATCTTAGTTAATTAGCTATAAGTATAAGCTGTTTGTAGACCAGCCTGTCATTTGCAGATCTTTCACAGTCGTAACAAAGTTTGGAAAATAGTGTAAACCAAAGGGTTTCGCTATCGCGTTACCCAGTATTTATTTGGGTTGTGGTCAAATAAGTAGGCAGTCACTCCATGTAAATTACAGGTATTCAGCTGAGCTGCATCGGGTTAGACTGAAAGCCAATCCCAAGATTGTTGGCATAAAGAGCCAGTATTTTTGTGTAATCTTACGGATTTTAAAATCTGGTTAAAATTTGCATAAACATGAAAAAATACAATATTCAGTTAAGGTACAATAGAACCTTGCTTTATGCACCCTGGATACATCGATGTTGCTTTTAGTGTAATTTATTTTAACGTTGATTATAAGCCAGACAGTAACGCAGGTTCGCGAGGAGTTAATCAATATGCTGAAGAATAAAGAGACTGAGCAGAGTCGCGAGCTGGCCGCGTTACAGCAAGACCTTGAGCACCGAATGAAAATCGTTGATGAAGTGAGCGATCGGATTTTTTTTGAGTTATTTATTTTTTGTCACTATTTCACGATAGATAAAAATGTTTTCTATCTACAAAAATGTATCCTAATAGGTTTTCTGGCTTGGAAAAAGCCAGAAAAATAGCACGAGAGATTGTGACATTCCGGAATAGGTGTACTACAGCTACGATCCAATTTACGAGAAAACTATCACTGCTATATCGAGTTTCATATTTTTTTATTGCAATCTACACAACTGTTATTTATAGTTTCTATAGTTTCCATACATCAAAAATTTTAACGAATACAGGTGAACAAACAAATAGCAGCGAAAGCGGAGGAGATCCAAGAGCTATTTGCCACTTTAGAGAATAAGCAACAACAGATTCACCGACTGGAGAAGATCGTGTTGGCGCTAGAGGAGCAACAACGACGTGCGCAGGCGCAGCGGACGCGGCACGAGGAAAAGATTGCCGCGCTCGAACACGAACTCGCTGCTAGTGGAAATCGACGAGAACGGTGAGTTTCGCGAGTTTTTCTTTCATTATACCAAATTATAAACAACCATATAGTAGCTATACATATATTATCTAGTACTTAGGTATTAGCTGTTTCCCGCCGGTTCACCCGCATCCTCAGTGAGCTACTTCGCACACCCGGATAAAAAGTATCCTGTGTTTAATCCAGGTTATTAATATAAACTAAGCCCCTTATTCATCATAACACCTTTTGTGTTACAAGCCTCTTTAAGCCAACATATCGAACTGTTTTGTCCCTTTCTGTCAAATAGACAAAACAATTTGATAGATAAAGTAGGCTAATACGGTAAATATGTACCAAATTTCATCCAAATTCATAGCCTCACAAACTTTCGCTTTTGATATCTAATATTAGTAGGATTCATCGTGTTATATGTGGTGTTAATTGGGTTCGTGCTGGGACGACATTATGGGGCTGCTTCAATCGCTAGGTGGGAAAGATTTTGTTTATATTTAGGATACATTAGGCAGAATTTTAAACGAGTGGGGCGAAATTTTCCCTCACTCGTCCAAACAGTGAGTGTAACTATTGGGTGTTTTTTTGTAGATAACGTATGATTCGATAATTAATATCAATCGTTATTTTAACTAATGAACGGCTTCTTTTCAGAAAGTTCCTGTTCTTCTAACAGTTATCCAAGTGCTCCGAAAAGTGTCGTCAAATAAAATTTTTAAGTGCCTTTAATGGTGAAATTGTGAATGTCAGTTGATGTGAAAAGTTTGTCGGTTCGATTTTTGCGAATAAATTGCTATTTTGTATAACGTTACCTATTTTCGTTTAATTATGTTTTATCGTTCATCGCTTAGTTAAAGCCATATGGCATAGAGCCATATGCATGCACACACATCCATTCTATCGTGTACCTCTTATGTACCGCCTTGAGAATAATTTCGCTCTGCTTGATATTTTCCACCACTTTGATTGATATAATATAATACCTTAACCCATGCTTTACATCATGCACATTCTGGTGGAATATCTTTATAATAAATCTCTTCTATAGTATAGACCATAAATGTATTATTTCACTACTTTGACTCTGATCAGATACCTACATCGATTTCCAAAAACATCTCAAGAATTGGGGATGTGAAAAGGCGCCAGGGTCATCATGACATCAGGCCCGTAATTAGGGCTCCAAACAGTGCCAGTTTTACCCCCATCAGCGCCCTGGGCGAGTTTTTTGCGGTGACCCCTAAGTGCAATTTATTAAACCCATACGGAAAAAAACCGGCCAAGTGTGAGTCGGACTCGCGCACCGAGGGTTCTGACCTTTGGAAAGAATCGGCGTCGGCATGATCAATACAGGAAAAGTTTTTAACCAGTGCGCAAATTTTGACAAAATAAACTTAAACACTTTTTAACAAAGACGTATTTTTCAGTTTGTTAGGACTTAGTACTAAAAAAAAACCTGTATAGGTACATCCATACCAAATTTCAGCTTTCTTGTACTAAGGACGCTTAGCTATGCCGCGGACAGACAGACAGACAGTCATGGAGAAACTATAAACGGGGTCAGCGGGGTGTCAACTATAAATACCAAAATAATTCCCTGACTTTTTCCTGACCATTGTGGTAGCATTTCCCTGAACCAATATTGTCGTCTTATGGAAAATATTATATTATTTTGTTTTTAACCAGAGTATTATGTATATTTATAGTTTAGATATGTGCATAGGTAGGAAACAATATATTATCTGTTTTGGAGTTAAAAACAACAAACAGTAAGCCAAGAAAACATCAGAGTAATATGAGTAAGAGCGCGAGCGAAGCGAGCGCGAATTTTTTTAGGAATATGAGCATCAATATTCTCAGGAATAATATTTGTATTTCATGACTCTTACTTTTCCCTGAAAATCCGTTACCACCTATTGCTTTCCTGATCTTCCAAATAGTGGACACCCTGATTTATAAGGTTTCCTTGATGCCTACGGAACCCTAAAAACTATAAACAGTAAGAGAGAAAAAAATAGAGGAACAAGAGTTAGAGCGCGAGCGTAGCGAGCGCGAAATTTTTTAAATAATAGGTATGAGCAACATAATAATCCTTACTAATATTATAAATGCGAAAGTAACTATGTCTGTCTGTCGCGCTTTCATGCCAAAACTACTGAACCTATTTAAATGAAATTTGGTACACATATAGTCTAGAGCCTGAGAAAGGACACAGGCTGTTTACTCGAGTGCGCGAAGGAGTTCCCTCGGGATGCGGGTGAAACCGCGGGAAACAGCTAGTAACAATTTTATAATAATTGTATGCTTCGGACCCTGGGCACGGACCCCGAGTGCCCTTATAGTAAAAACGATACTGGAGGGGTACCACAACGCCCATTCTCCTTTGCCGGAAAATTGACGACAACTTTTTTCTTGTCAACTTTTGCATTCTAATGTATTGACATTAGAACGCGGAAAAACCCGAAATTGATAGACATTTGATGAAAAATTCAAGGAAACTTTTGTAAAGGAAACTTTGCTAAGCAAACTATGGTATTAGGGTAAGTAGGCCTCAAAGAGTGAGAGGATATAAAAAGGGCGCCTGCGGCGCCCCTTCAGATCCGGCGCCCTGGGCGGTCGCCCCACCTCGCCCTACCCTAACGCCGCTACTGGCTCCAAAGACAGGAACCTCATCACAATACGTGCCGTGTCAAGAGGTACCGCCTTCTAAGTAGGCCAATGACTCAATGTAATAGTTGCTCGCTACATACATGCTTGCGCCTATGCGCTTCTTGTGGAGCTCTGCATTGTTGGCAATGCGGCGAATGTGGTCAGCCTTGGTCGCCATGGTTTTTGCTACATTAAGAGCAGGTCGCTGGTCGCATAGCACGGAACGCCAATATTAACGACATTATCCGTCGTGCTCTTGTCACCAGCCAATTTAGAACTCAACGACTTGGTACGCGACGATGGTAAGAGACCAGGGGTGTCTAAAGCCTATAATGCCATGAAAGATAGGAAGGCCTTTGGTGTGGGGCGCAACTTGTATCGACACCCTTGCTCCATCCCTCCTTCCCAGTATAATGTACATCAGGCTGTCCCGGTGCAGCCGCAAAAAAACCTTAAACTGCGAAATATCTTAAATAATCAAAGGTTTAATTTATAATAAAATTATTTTTGATCTAAAGATAACACAACCCAAAATCTATATATATAAAAGAAAGTCGTGTTAGTTACACCACTTATAACTAGAGAACGGCTGAACCGATTTGGCTGAAAATTGGAGCCGATTTGGCTGAAAATTGGAGGGGAGGCAGCTTGGAACCAGGAAAAGGACATAGGATAAAAAAAAAAAAAAAAAAAAAGGTAGGAGTTGGGTAGGAGTTGGGTAGGAGTTGGGTAGGAGTTGGGTAGGAGTTGGGTAGGAGTTGGGTAGGAGTTGGGTAGGAGTTGGGTAGGAGTTGGGTAGGAGTTGGGTAGGAGTTGGGTAGGAGTTGGGTAGGAGTTGGGTAGGAGTTGGGTAGGAGTTGGGTAGGAGTTGGGTAGGAGTTGGGTAGGAGTTGGGTAGGAGTTGGGTAGGAGTTGGGTAGGAGTTGGGTAGGAGTTGGGTAGGAGTTGGGTAGGAGTTGGGTAGGAGTTGGGTAGGAGTTGGGTAGGAGTTGGGTAGGAGTTGGGTAGGAGTTGGGTAGGAGTTGGGTAGGAGTTGGGTAGGAGTTGGGTAGGAGTTGGGTAGGAGTTGGGTAGGAGTTGGGTAGGAGTTGGGTAGGAGTTGGGTAGGAGTTGGGTAGGAGTTGGGTAGGAGTTGGGTAGGAGTTGGGTAGGAGTTGGGTAGGAGTTGGGTAGGAGTTGGGTAGGAGTTGGGTAGGAGTTGGGTAGGAGTTGGGTAGGAGTTGGGTAGGAGTTGGGTAGGAGTTGGGTAGGAGTTGGGTAGGAGTTGGGTAGGAGTTGGGTAGGAGTTGGGTAGGAGTTGGGTAGGAGTTGGGTAGGAGTTGGGTAGGAGTTGCATACCACGGGAACGAAGTCGCGCGGGGCAGCTAGTATATCTATATATATAAAAGAAAGTCGTGTTAGTTACACCACTTATAACTCGAGAACGGCTGAACCGATTTGGCTGAAAATTGGAGGGGAGGCAGCTTGGAACCAGGAAAAGGACATAGGATAAAAAAAAAAAAAGGTAGGAGTTGGGTAGGAGTTGGGTAGGAGTTGGGTAGGAGTTGGGTAGGAGTTGGGTAGGAGTTGGGTAGGAGTTGGGTAGGAGTTGGGTAGGAGTTGGGTAGGAGTTGGGTAGGAGTTGGGTAGGAGTTGCATACCACGCGAACGAAGTCGCGCGGGGCAGCTAGTATATATATATATTACCTGTGGTTTCATTGACATTTCCATTGTTGCCGTATCGTGTCAATAATTTGTCATTTGTCAATGTCAATTGTCAACTATTTAGGTCCATGTGTCAAACTAATGAAAATTGTGTCACGACTCGACGCGTTTATTTACTAAATAAATCTTATTTTAATTGTTTAGTGCCTAAAAATGTCGGAAAGAAAAGTATTAAATGTAAGTAAACATTCTGTCCCATCGGGGCAATACGTTAAAACTAATAACTGCACTGTACTGTGACTTACAAGCGTTATTTTACAATGTTTACAGAAATACTATCCTCCGGATTTCGATCCTTCGAAGATCCCTCGGATGAAACTGGCGAAAAACCGCCAGTATACCGTACGACTCATGGCCCCCTTTAACATGCGATGCGCCACATGCGGCGAGTACATTTACAAGGGAAAGAAATTCAACGCCAGAAAGGAGGATGTTGAAAATGAAGACTACCTTGGTATCAGAATCTACAGGTTTTATATAAAAGTAAGTTATTCATGGAACCATTGTCAATAATAAAGTAAAATGTTTATTACATAGTCAAGTTATTTAAATAAAATAAAAATAACAAAAGAAGGGATAGGCTGTTTACTACAGCCTGATTTTATTACAACAATTGAATCTTCAACTCATGTTGCAAAATAGTCAGGTGCATACTTTGCATGTTTGCAATTTATGTGTTGAAGTTTCCATAAATATATTTGTGTTGATGTTTTCATAAGAATAAGTAAGGATACATTTTATTTAATATAGATATATTCAACTTTTTAATAATTTTTAAACTAGGGGCATATAGTTAAATAAAGCTATGCAGATTCATAGATTAGCATGGTAAAGCTGCACTGGCTGTGACAGTTTCCTTAACATTGTGAGAGTTTAAAACATTGTATACAGTATACAAACTGCTCTAAGTAAAAACTTAAAAGCTTTGCAATAATGTTTCAGTGCACTAGATGTCTACAAGAGATATCATTCAAGACGGACCCAAAGAACACAGACTATGAGATAGAGGCAGGTGCAACAAGGAACTTCATGGCACTGAAACTTGCTGAGGAACAAGCCAAGCGGGAGGAAGAGGAACAGAAAGAAGAAGAAGCTAATAATCCTATGAAGTTATTAGGTACACTTATTTTTGTTAAGAAGGGACAATTGCATGATTCATTATTATTTTGTATGACATTTGCATACTGATTTGACTGAAAAGTGGCAAATCATTTAAAAGGCTTAAAATCCAAATAATAAATTTTGATTACTATAAAATCTAAAATGATTATAGAGGTGTTAAAATAATAAAGACTTTGATAAATTGAGTTGATGGAACAAAATTCAGTGAGTATGCATGAAGGAAATACTAATATTGTAAAGTTTGTATGAAAAATAACCCCTGAAAATACTGGACTGTTTCTTAAACTAGTTTTGTATAATTATTATTACACCATATTATATCCTTAATACCTAGTTTAAGCAAGCAGCGGTCTACACCTCTTGTATGAGAATGCATTGCATGGTCTGTGATCACTATGAGAGATACACAAAACTGTTCAGTGGTGTGATAGGTATCATCTCTGCAATGCTATGAATTCTCAAGCACTCATTACTGCTCGCTCTGGTAAATTTGGTATGGATATAGAGGGGACGGTTATAGGCAACATTTTATCCAGTTGCATTAAATAGTTTCCTCAGGACACAGGTGAAACCACAGATAATAGCTAGTAAATAATACTTTTATAAAATAATTTCAGAATACAGAACAGAGCAGTCCAAGCAGGAGATAGAATCACTAGAGAGTTTGGAAGAATTGAAGGAGTTGAATAGAAGACAGCATGCCGTTGACTACGAAGGTATGCTAAAGCAGTACCAACCAGAGACAACTGACGAGAGGAAGGCCAGAGAGGAGAAAGAGGATGATGAGTTTATTAAGTAAGATTTACAATATATAATTAATAATAAACTTAATATATATAAATAAAAATAAATAATATTTAAACAACCAAACAACTTCAAAATCCCTGAATATAACATATCGGGTACCAAACTTTTTTGTAGTTTCTTTTTTTTCTATTTGGTGTTTATGAGTTTTTTTTATAACACACCATTGTGTTGAAACAAACCAGTGGACCAGTTGTAATGGTCTTCATTTCTAAAAGCTTACCAGTAGATTAAGGCATCCCCTGGCTTTTCTCAAGGCATTGGTGTAGATATCAAATAAGCTGTGTTTATTACTCTCTAAAGCAAAATACCTGCTTCCTGTGGAGTTGGTAGGACATTCAGCAAACAGAATTAAAAACGTGGTTTATTAGGACCCATTCATCTTTATTAGTAAATGAGTTGGCCCTCATCTACCTGGTTATTCTAGATATAAATCGGAATCATTTTCATTAGACTTGAATTCATACTAACATGCTTTAGTGAGTGAGTAAGAACTAGCAATGCTGCATCATCAATCTAGCTTAGCTTAAATGCTCGTATCTTTTTCTTCGGAATGTATGTAAAAACCTCGCTTAGTCAATTTCTTTTTAGGGTTCCCTACCTAAAGGCTGCCAACCGGAGCCTATTACGAAACGTGCTTTATGTCATGAAGAGTAATAACAGTATACAGTTATACGTATATAGCAAGAATAGAAATAAAGTGGCCGTACCCTTCGTGTGCGAGTCCGACACCCAATTAATCGGTATTTTACATTAGATGTGCTATGCGGGGATTTAAATTACATTCGGGAATATCTTCTAGTATTCTAGTCAATTAATTCACGTATCTTGCTTATAAATAGAAGCTTAGTCTTCCAAAAATCACATGCCGTTAAACGGCATATCACTGTTTTATAAGCTTGCAAATTCATGTCTAATTGCGTTGTAATACAGTTGAAAACTGCGTTGATAAATCCATTATATTTCACCAAATTACAACATAATTCTCTTTAACTTTCAGATCAATCAAATTCAACAATCCATCATCAAAGAAAGTGATAGCTGAAGAAATAATTGAAGAAGTAAAAGACGAAGACGGTGGGCCGCCGGCTAAGACTTCCAGAATAGAAATCATACCACAGAAAAGTGTTGATAAGAAGCAATCATGGAACAAAAGCATAGGAGTTTTATCGAAGAAACCGGCGTTAGCGAACTTGGTGAGAAGTAAGAAAGATACTGAGACAAGTGCAAAAGTTCCGACGACTAGTGTAAGTACTGATGTAGTTAGTAAGAGTAACGCGAGTGAAGTGACACCCAAGGCATCGGGACTTTCCTTGCTGGCGAGCTACTCCGGCAGTGATAGTGATTCGCAGTAAACAGTGTTCATGAGCTTTGATACAAATATAGGATTGGAATTTATCAACAGTTTATTATTGAGATCTGCCCACTACATTTTGTTTAAATAAGATGCGTCTGGAATATAATTTACTCAAAGTATTAGTTAAGTCACAAGTCAGATTATAAGAAATCATTGTGCAATAATACACAAGGTAATATTCTAGCAAATAAAAGCTGGTAAATCATATAACCAGGGCAGGAACATGGATGGGTTGTAGTAAGTAAGAGTCTGACACTCCCTCCGAAAATCAAATGACTCCTGCCGCCATGGGAGGGGCCCATGGCGGCAGGAGTCATTTGATAATTTCCCATCCGAAAATAGTAACTCCGATAAACAGATTGAACGAACAACTGAACGTATATATTTCATGTTAGGAAATCTCAAATATTAGCTGCAGTATTTCGCAGAGATGTTTTAATATATATCACTAGCTGTTTCCCGCGGTTTCACCAGCATCCCGAGGGAACTACTTAGCGCACCCGGGTAAAAAGTAGCCTATGTTGTTCCTCAGGGTCTATTCTATCTCTGTACCAAATTTAATTTATATCGGTCCAGTAGTTTTGGCGTGAAAGCGTAACAGACAGACAGAGTTACTTTCGCATTTATAATATTAGTAAGGATATTAGTAAGGATTATGTCTGGAAAATCAGAAAAAGTCAGGAAAGCGTATCGCTATCGCCCCTACGGGGACACCGCCGTGGCACCTCCACCGTATCCTCTAGGCGATCCTCACAGTGGTGAAACCCGGACGTTTCCTCCCGCCCGATGCGATGCAGGTACCTCCCAAAACACCGTGTCCGGTGACGACCTGCGTCAGGTGGAAGGTTAGGACACCATAGCGCCTCCCTAGCCACTTCAAAGAGGGGAGAGTAGATACCCTGATAACGAATTAAGCCCACCTCAGAAAGAATTTCAATCTACTAAGAAATCTCAATTAAAAGTACAAACACTAATGAATTCCGAAATCATCCTATTTGCTTTACGTGAGTGGTGGGGAAAGAACACCCTACGTTTATATTCGCATCTTTATCTTTATTAAATGCGTCATCGTAATCCTGACCTGACTCCCAGACACGTGTGAACCAAATAAGAATAAAGTTTTGCTTCTAATAAAATACAGTATGTATCAAAAGATGACAAAAAACCGGGAAAATAAAAAAAAAACGTATAAAGTGTATCAGCAATGCAACAAAAACAGATTACTGCTAGATGGATGACAATCGGCTTATGGCTGCAGTCGGCGTCGGCTCGGCGCAACCCTCTGTAGCCGCCCTTTGTTGCCGCGAGTTCTATTTATTACGGTGTCAAGTGCATTCACTCGGCCAGTTTACGTGGCGCTTTCTTATTTTGATTTGACGGTCTTTACATGCATAGGGTGTTCTATTATTGTCTAATAATTTATAGAACTTTTATGCACCCGCTGATAATATTTTTTTCAAGCATTGGTTATTTTTAGGTGTAGTGTATGTAATTTTTTTTAATAATATGTTTTTCTGTTTAAGTTTTACCAAATATCTTTGGTGGAGGCTTATTGTCGTCATGAGTCAATTTGCTCTGTGATTCCCTAAAAATTTTTTACTTTTAGACTATTTTGTTTTACAGTATTGTCGACTATTTGATTTTGTTTTTTTACGGATCGTAACTACAATTTACAAGTCTCTAGCAGATAATGAACCTAAAATAACAATTTAAATAAATATTCTAACGTCGCACAATAAAAGTTAATAGTTCGCCTAAATAAATCGAAATAAAACTTTGTTATTTACAATTTTAGATCGTAATCATCATATGCACTTGCAACCGTTTTAACCTTATAACCCTTCATTTGCGTATCAGAATAACACAATAATCATTTACTCGAATTAAACCATTTACAGGCATTTTTGAATTGTCAAAGAGTCATGTGTCTGTCAGTTAGCCAAAAGGCAAGTAGAAACTAAACTCGTTCCAAAACGTAAATTTCTATTATATGGAAGAGAACGGACACGAAACGCCATTACTCTTTTTCAACAAGTTTTACTTATTCAACAAGTTTTACTTATTCTATTTATTCTATAATATTTAGATACACTTCTCCCAACTCTTTTACGATACTCTAAAGACAATTCAATTTTATCAAACACATAATATCGTCTCGTTAGGAATAAATCTATATTTTTCGATCAACCTGTAGCTACATCCCTTTTTACACAAGTTACCTGGCTTTGGAATTAATTGATTGGAAAAGGTCTTTCAATGCGTTTGATGATCGAAGATTGGAACAGAGTAGGTGTTATAGGATAATAATGATTGTATCAAGAAATTTTAATCACCAAGTAATCACTTATGTTAAGAAGATTGATGCGCTATAAACTAAATGGTACGCAGTTCAGGGGTCTTACCATGACGTGCCAACGCAGGAATAGTTTCGTTGTGTGCTCGCTCTCACACCTGAATAGTGATTGAAAAAACACATGGTGGTATGGCCCCTACGCTAAAGTATTCTTAACTTTGGATGGTAATTGATGCGATGAGAGTATCAAATTGCTTTTATTTTTTATAATATATATTTTGTAAGTTCAAACTTTTTTTGAAGATCATCCAGGTAATGTCAAGTAAAGCTAGAAGGTGAAAATAATCTAGCAGATACATAAGTTACTAAGACAGAATTATTAAGTGTTATAATGATATGACAAAACAAGGTTTGCTAATAGGTGGGCAGTACCTACAAAAACCTTAATTTATGCCCGTTTTGACTACATGACAGTGATTATCGGTTGTCCCACAAAATGGGACTCCATTAGGCCAAATATGGAGCAGTTGTGATTGATTGATAAAGTCATAGAGAACAATGCCATGTTTTTAATTATACTAGTTTCTCCGGTCCTTTATTTGCTCTCTTGTATGTTTTAAATTATATCTTAATTTAAAAAAATGTATAACTTTAACTAAATTATCGGTAATGATTAATAATAGCTGGTTGCGTCGTTACATAATGTTACGTATAGGGAAAACGTAATCTCCTGTCGTAATAGTGAACTGTGTATGTGTACTTTTGCTTCAGCTTCAACTAGCTATTTTCAGCGGTTTTACCCGCATTCTGAGGAACTTACTTAGACATATAATATATTATTATGTATTTAGATAGAAATCTGATTATTGTTACCCTTTCACGCAAAAACTACTGAATAGATTTGGATTTCATTTGGTACACACATAGTTTATAACTTGATTAACACATAGGAACTTTTTATCTGGGTGCTCGAAGTTTTTCCCTCAGGATGAGGTTGATCTCTCAGTAGTTTTTGCGTGCAAGAGTAAACAGCCGCTCTCAACGCATTCTACTAGATTCTGACTGTATACTCGGTTGTCTATCATCTAAACATATGAAATGCTTTGTCCTGAATGTCTGACGGATCAACGCACAGCTGATCGTAGAGACCTGAAACGTGGAGGGTGTGTTCTTTGCATGACGTAGGCACCCGATAACAAAGGATTTTCCGAAATTCTACCCCAAAGGGGTTAAAATTTTTATGAAACTGACTAATTCGTATAGCCCACGCAGGCGAAGTCGCTGGCAGAAAGCTAGTCATAAATAAAACCCACTCTATGTTATATTATATATTTTATATATTTTACCGATTTGTATTTATTTTAGCAGATGTAGTCCTGTTTCATTTTATGGAAATGTTACAACTCCATTTGAATAAGATGACGTCAAATTCGTCATGTAAGAGCTACATTTTAAATTAATAACAATATGATCTCCTTCTTAGTAAAAATCACATGATTCATATTCTAATTTGATTGCGTATACACTCATCATGGATAAAAATAGCCCACATAAATGTAACGCAGGCCATAGTCAAAAGATGACACTTTTTATTGTTATTTATTAAACCGGTTCATCGGGTGGCTTTCATTGGCGATAAACGATTTAAATGGCATGCGTAGGTATTAATAAAGTCAATTACATGGGAAACTTACAAAAGGATAGAACATTCCATTCAATTACTTATCAGCTCATAGCTCTCGCTTGCTAGAGACTAGATATAATTTATATATCCTACTATTATTAAAAACGCGAAAGTTTGTGAGGATGTATGTTTGTTACTATTTTACGCAAAAACTGTCGAATGGATTTGAATGAATTTTGGTGCAAACAGAGTTTATAAAAAAAAAATAACAATACTTTTTATCCCGATATCTGTCCCCAAAATGAATACCATGCAGATGAAGTCGCGAGTTGAGGCTAGTATGTATATATCCTCACATGCAGCGGTTTTTGTGAAGCTTAATTTACTCTCTTATGTTATTGATGATCAATTTATATATCATCCTAACAAATATCATAAATGCGAATATGAGATTGATTGTTTATTACGCTTTCGCGGTAAAACTGCCCCGATTTTAATGAAATTTTGGTAGTAGGTAACAGTTTGGTCGTAATATTTGTAATAACTAACTGTTTCAATATTATTTGATCAGCCGAGTAGGTAAACTGCTCCTATTATCAATACTGTTTTTTTCCTGTAGCTAAAAGTGTTCATTCAATTATAACGGATATATGACTTGTTTTTGAATAATCAGGTAATTCCATGAAACTTTTAAGAAAATAAGTAAGCCACAAGCTACTACTTGTTCCCGTTGCAATGCCACTTTTTTGAACCTTTGCCGATTACAGTAGAAGCGCCTACTGAAGTATCATAACAATGTATGGTATGAAACTATGAATACTGATATATATGTATAGGATACTGTTTTGTAACAGATAAAGGACAAACATTAACTGTTATTTATAAGCCATAGAAACGCATTATGCATTTCCAAAGCGGTGTGTTTTGCTTTTGTTATGATCGAGTGCTCTTTCAATGTATTGTGTAATATAAAAGTTGGTATTCTTACAAAACATAGGTAAGAGAAAAGTCTAAATTTGATTTCTCCTTCAGGTTGGTATGCTAAGATATGTGCTCTGAAAAAGGTATTGAAATATTTTCTATGTCCATTCTATGATGCAATAGATAAGATGGAACTTAAAACATATTATACGAGTTCGCGCATTCGCTCCCACGTAACCGTAACAGCGCACTTGTTCAATAGATCGTCCTCTTTTGAGAAGCACACTTTAGAGTATTTGATAGACGCGAAGCATCCTGGTGTGCGGAATAGATCCTTCATGTCAAGATCATTACAGCAAATATGTTCAGCTTTTTCATCGTATCCTCATGACGGAGAGACGTGATTACCATGTCTCGCCACTATCGTTCTCCACCCGATCCTGCGCCAGCTGGACGGCTGGCTTCTTGAGTCGTATCCGTCCATCTCGTCGGCGAACGTCCTCTGCTTCTTTTTCGCTCAACCGCGCCAGTGGTTAAGAGTCTTTCTAGATTATCTTGGTCCCTCATGTCGGTTTGTCCGAAAACTTAAGGAAGAAAATATTTACAACCTTAAAAAACATAAGTGTATAATATGAGGTTGCTAACTAGCGTTAACATCCATTGACCACGCCCCTCGGTCGTCATTTAACAAATTAATAGTTTTCTCCACGCTAGGCGGTACCTGCGGATTCCTGCAAATCGGGTCTAAACAAAAAGCGCATAGCTCACGGTGGTGCTCAGATAAATACGCTTCGTATCCCAATTTTTTCATCGACATAAATATTGTTTTTTCATATATGTGTAACGGCTTTGTGCCGACACGTCGATGTTCCGTTCTGGGAAGTAGAGTTGTCGCGGCGCCGCGTCTTGCTCGGCTAATAAATAAAAGGCTGCTTGGGAAATATTATGTTACGTCTCGGGGTGTTTTTTGGGCGAGCGCTGCGCAGGCGGCGGTAGCGGCGCGGTGGTCGGCCGCCTTTGGCCACTCGAACCCGGGTAATGGGGCGGATTGCACTATCTACGTGGCACCAGATTACGAGCTCCTTATCTTAGTTAATCACCCGAAAACATAATGAACAGATTTTCTTTTGCTACGCTCTGGTCCTTTTATCCGATCGCAGTCCAGACTAGAAAGTTTCAGTAAGCAGAACACCGCGGTTAATTATAAAAACGTACATAGCATGACTATTTCTTTACCTATCATTAGATTATTGTGTAAAAAGTACGAAGTAAATAATAATATGCTACTTACCGGTGTAAGAGATTTACTTTCTATGAAAATAAAAAATCTGATCTGAAAGCTGAAGTACACGTCTCTTAAAGCATTGGTATTTATAAATAACCCGGTTTGAACGATAAATTTCTAACGATTATCTCAATATATCTTGCATTAATCTTATTTTCCAGCTGATATACTGATAATTAAACATAATTTTCAATTGTTTACTAAATAGGTACATTGATATTATTTATGTGAACCCTATAATGTATAAGTAACTACTATCGATTGCAATAGAAGTACCTACCTTTGTTGTAATTATAAATAAGTTAAAGACACAACTTACCATATACCAAAGGAGCAGGTCGTTGAGTTCAATGCCTAATTCTTATTAAAAATATTTTCTGGTAAGCGATCATCATCACAGCCTATATATTGTCCTACTGCTGGGCACCTCTTCTCATACAGAGAAGGCATGAGCATTGAACATCACGTTTGCTCAAGGTGGATTGGCTACTTCAGATTTTTTAAAGTCCAGGTTTCCTCACGGTGTTTTCCTTTACCGTTAGTCAGTGATGACTAAGATATTATACCTACTTTTTTAAAGTAGAAAGTATACTTACTTTCGACTTGTTTTCTATCTTTCAGAGCATCTAAGTGTTCGCTACGGAATCTTTCAATAAATTATACGACAATCAAGGATCACTTTTTTAGTTTATTTCTTTGTGTTAGTGATAAAATAATTTTCCTCCGTTACAAATTTATAATTTGTTTAGATAACTTTCTTTATGTAGATTTTTCTGATTACTCAATGTATAAAAATACATTGAGTAATCATAAATATTGTATCGTTATTTAATTACTTTCTCATGTAGGTACTTACCTCACTATTAAATTTTACGGTACGGTCTCATTATTAAATTTTTAAACACAGTTTGGACTCACTAAAGATAGTTTCTTAGTTATTCCCCTAAATAGTAGAAAAGTCTTATTCAATCCCCACTGTTGCTACATCAAGCAATGTTTAATGTTCTAAGAGTGCTATCTTAAAAGACTCAGTAACAGACAAAGTGACTGAGCCTTTTCTAGCCACTAGATCGGTGATAGTAGTTCAATACCATAATTTTCTTTGGAGCAAGTATCTGAACACGATATATCGTGGTAGAACTGGTTGTTGTAGAACTGGTGGAGAGCTTCGGGTTTCAGACTACCCTACCTATCCACCGACCGAGGCATTCGCAGCTTAACCTTGATGGATTGACCTGAGACAAGCTGCTGTTATTATACAGCCACAAACCCTCAATTATTATATAAATTAGACCTCCCTGCGCGATTTTACCCTTATAATATTTTTAGACTTGTTCAATAATATTTCACCAAAAACATTTAAACTATGCTCTTTGACAAAGGAAAGTTATCGAATGTCATTTAATTTTAAATGATTAATAATTGATCGACGTTTCTAACTGATTTTGTCTTCAAGTCCCTTTTTTGTTCTGTTATTGTATGGGCTAGTCGGAACAGCATTCCATTTGTTGGGTCAAGTGAGCGACGGAGTGCGCTTGCGAGTATTATTTTATTTTAACCTTAACTGAAATCGTTGCATAGTTTATATACCGTGGTGATCAGCAGTTATTGGACAATTGTCCTGCAAACCGGATGCCACTTAGTACCCCTCATGATTGATTAAAAAGCCGCAAGTTATTCATCCCACTATAAATAAAGTTGTTAATGGAAGGCGGCTCGTAATTGGACCTTAAAATTCCTTCATATAAACGCACACTAGCACGTTTTGACAACATAATCCTTCTCATACGATTATTTCTGGATCTATCTTTGTTAACGTTTTCTGTTCACCGATCACGACATTTGAAATGAAAACCAACTACCACATTCCAGATATTGTTCTGGATTCTAGACATTAAAGTTGTGTTATATTCAGATGCGCAGAAATATTTTTATTGCCTTCTGAAGACAAATTACGGTTAGCAGTCTCCGTTCGGGGTGATATAGAAGAAACAATGATTTTGCTGAATCATATGATATGATTGCTTTTATGCATATGAGAAAGGGTACGCAGGTAGGATAGGGAATATTCCAGAATAAAATTAAATAACCATCAGATAGTACAGCCAAGCAGGCTTTCACACATGCCGCCACGATAAGAATTCTCTTCTTATGTGTGCGTGCGCGCAGTGTTCAACGAACGGCTTACTCTCGCACACTAGCACGGTTCTCGGAAGATGTTCCATTCATAATTTTAACAACCGCTCATTATGCTCTGCCTGCGAGCGAGATGGGAAGTGTGGCCCCGAGCTGTTCTAAAAAATGCGCGACATCACAGTTTGATTAACCGTGTAAATAATCATAATTACTTAATATTTATATTATGTTATTTATTTTTTATGTACGGCTTAGTATTCTAATAGTTATTTCTGCACAATTTACCTACAATCGGTCCTTATCTCGCGATTTTCTGCCCATTGTCCGTTAAAATCAAAATCACAGTTACGCAGAAGACACAGTTTTCGCATGGAGACAACGTTGAGAATTCGTTATAAGAATTTCGTCGAGACATTCAAATCCTCCGTGCGACTTTGAAACCGGTATACAAAGGCTCAAATATTATCGACTGCATACCAAGATATACTTACATTTCAAGACAGTATAATCTGATAGTCTTTGATAAAGGTAATTTGTTGTTATGTCGCGGTTTTTCCCATCATGCAATCAATGTGTAATAGAGCATTCTGAGGGTTCATTACAAATTAAACATTGACAAAATGGTATTTAAATCTTCGACGTTGTCTTCATTCATTGGAGTAAATCTAATTACCGTATGCTAAAAATATTAGACAGCCTAAACAGTGAACCGACTGCGGCGAGCTTAAACTTTGATCGATTTACCCGTTCGACTGTAATTGAACCACCAACTCCTCAAACAACCGAAAGCCCTATTTTAAAAGTACATATTTTTGAAATAAATTACAGGTTTACACTAATCCACCCACATCTTTCTAGTAACGGCATAAGCAGAACTATCTCCAAGCGGTATCAGAACTGCTAGTTTACCGCTTTAATTAGATACCTCACACGCCAGACAAATGTTGGGTATAAACTACAGTTCTCTGTAATTATTTATCATTATTTGCAACACTCATGTGTTAATTCACCTCGAGGGCTCGTTTGACTGTCTCAGGAAACGTACGTAGTTAGAAGACATAGGGGCACTAGGCCATACCTACAAAAAAAAAATGAGATCCAGTTATTTAGGAACTTGATATAGTAACAAACATACATACATCCTCACAAACTATTGTATTTATAATATTAATTGGATTCGGAGTACGTGATAGTAGAGTAGGTATGTCCTTTTCTTACCTACTTGCGGAACAAAAATATGATTTGAATTTTCCAATAAGTAGGTACCTATGCAACACATGAAATGTCTACTTATTAAAAAAAAAACAGTACAGGGGCTGTACCACCACGTGTTTTTGCAATCACTATTCAAGTTTGAGAGCGTGACACAGCTACTAACGTCGCATAGCTCCGTCTCTATTTCATAACGAAAATAATCTTGTTTTGGCACGTCATGGTAAGGCTCCAGTAAATGAAAACCTGCAAACTACAGCCAAATAGTTCACCCCTCATCAAGAACCAATGCAACTGCACGGTCACTCCTAGGCGATTTCCAGCTGCTGTAAAGTTCTTATGCAGTTAAAACCGCATTCTTTGTGCATTTTGTGGTTGCATTGCAGTCTAGGAGATAATGTGGATATAGAGACCTAAAATGCGATGCGATGTGTCGAAAGACTGTCTTCCAAGTAACGTCTTGTGCGGTATTATAAAAGCAGTTGTTATCAATGTTATATTTATTTTACTAAATCGGCGTTGAAGTAAAACAAAACAAATAAATTTATTTCAATTATATAAAATGTGTCATAGGTGATAGTGAGCTTGCTTTTTAAGACGACGACTACCGCCAATGACCTTGAGCAAATGGGCGGAGCTTGAGCTTCCCCCCCGCGACCCCGCAATGCACACCGCACGCTTGTCATTTTATATTTTGAAGAACTTTGACGGGTGACCATAATATTATGTAGAGATTCTAAGGACAGTCGCATATTGTATTTTGATATGCATGTCTAAGATATAAAAATAGAAATACAAATAACATCTGTCTGAGTAATACTTCGAAACACTAATTTAAATTTCCAACCCCCACTGCATACTTCGTTGTTTGCAAGAAAAGCAAATAATTTTCAATTTCTTTAATCTGCAAAACATATTTATCGATCTGAATTGTTACAAGTTTCAAGAAAAAAATCTGAAACTAGCATTCTTGAATTAATCCGCTGTGAAAGATGGACAGACAGACAGATAAAATCGCACCATAGGAGTTAATTTTTAGGCCATATTGGTGTCCATTTTGAGCTCTTCTAACAGAAATGCACGCAAGTTTTTTTCATATTTGCATTTTACGACATCTGCTGCTTCTCAAATAACTTCAGCTCATCTTCACTTGTATAGGAAAATCATATTAGTTTTGTAAGGAGAGCCTGGAAGCCAGTTAATTAGTCCGACGTTTCTGATCCATCTGTAAAGTGTCCGACCAAACCTTTGGCATCAGCTTTGGCCAAACCATTAGCTTAAAATTGGCCTAAGTTTTGACACCAACAGAACCGAAATTGAATTATCTATTACGTTTAAAGACCTAAAAGTGAGTGAGACTGTATTACAAATGATGTTAATATTTTAAATAAGCTGCAGGTAGTTTTATTTATATTATTAAGTTGATACACCGAACATATTAGTAAAAAGTCATTATGGCTTCTTTGCTAAGGCACCTGCATCTCATTTATGAGTATGCAGATTCGGACTTCGAAACCTAGAAATTACGAATCTGACTATTCCAAAGTTTTACATGCACTTTTTTAGTATAACTTAGACACCATTGACTAACGGTGAAGGAAAACATCGTGAGGAAACCTGGACTACACGGTCTGAAATCACCAATCCACCTTGAAAAAGCGTGATAATTAATGCTAATGCATGTCTATGTCATATCCAAAAGTGGGATAGTAAAGATTCCGATTATGACCAGAATTTTTAAAATTTTTACCTATCATGAACAATGGAAATTCACCCGTTTTGGGCCTAATTTTGAAAGTGCCGCAAAGCAAAAAATCAATGCAAAAATAAATGTGCTAAATTCGGATATAGACTTAGTCTGAATGAGAATTAGCTGTTACATTTTCAAGCACCAAATTTGTACGACACTTTTCCACGGTTTCATGCATTATTGAAGAAATAAAGTAATGGAAAAAAATCCTACCATTGTATGGCATTTCGATAATCTTTTAGAAAGATGCAATATCGATTTTTGACTTTGAAATCATTTATAATTACCGATTTAAATATTTTTGATCTTTATCTTTTTACCTTATATTACTAATAAAAGGTTTTTTATAATTATTTTATCAGAAAAAGTCACCGCAAAAATTGACAGATTTTTTTATAAAAAGATTATTAAATTGACATGCAGTAGCTCAATTTTCATTTAGTTTTCTTATTACAATTCATCGGAATTCAAACATAACCTTGGAATTGGAAAATGGTCGAAATACCATATTAAGAAAAGCATTTAAGAGAAAAATGTATGGAAGTCTAATTATTTCAGAATGTTTGTTTTACAAACTACGGAGAGTTTTTTTAAAATTTAATTCGTATACCAAAAGATGTCGAAGAAAACATAAAAAATATTAAAATATGCATCAAGCCTTTATATCAAGCCCTTTCATAATTATGATGACGTAGAAACTACACTTTGTAATTTTAAATTCCATTTTTCCTCGAAAGTAGTATTTTTCTACTTTATCCATTTGCGATATATTTCAACAATTATTCCAAATCGATAAGGTTACTCATTCCTGAAGTAATTATCAGCTCTGACAGACAGACTGAGAAAGTCGCATCCCATAAGGGTTACTTTTTACTATTTTGGTTCGGAACCTTAAATATACTATTTGAATATATCTTTTTTTTTTCATTTTCAGTTCTTCTGTCTTTGACTTCTGGACCAAAAATTAAAGAAGATCAAGTCCTTTTTATTTATCAGGGCTTTAGCCAAAGAATTAAGCGATTGCCTATTAATCGGCTTAGGCCTAGCCAAAAATCGACGTTCTGTCGGATACTATTTGGTGTTGAAAATAAAACATAAGAGTGGCATAGTGAAGTAGGACCTTCATTTCTAAAACACTATGCTCCGTCTTATCTTTTAGATTGTGTGTATATAATATTATCCCACATTAGATACCTTGACTAATAGATTAATATGTATATCATATGTGACTGCTTACTTGGCGTTTTTACTAAACTTCTAAAATGGTTGCTATGTAAAGCATCACTACCCAATGTTACCAGTAAAAAACCGGCCAAGTGCGTGTCGGGCCACACGCAGTAGGATTCCGTAGTAGGTCTTAGTTAGTCAACTATAACTATGTAACCGGTGAAGCCTACTTTGCCGTGATAGTTTTCGAAAGTTAGTTTTTTTATTTTTGAAAGACCTATCTAACGATACCCTACATGAAGGGTTACGCAACAAAAAAAATATTCATCCTCATTTCACATGTTCGGGAGCTCCACTAAATTATTTTATATTTTTTATTCATTTTTACCACTTTTTCGGCGTGATCAATACACATATCTATACTAAATTTCAGCTTTCTAGTACCAAGAGCCTCTGAGCTATGCCGCGAACAGAGAGACAGACGGACATTACGGAACCCTAAAAATAAAACTAATGTAACCAATCCAAAATAGAAAAATGGTCTAGCTAAAATAGTCAGACAATACAATACATTTTACAATTTTACATTTTACAATACTCTTTGATTAGCGTAAGCTTATTTTTTTATCATATTCTGCATTTTTTTTCAAATTCGTCTCGTAGCAAAGAAACTCGAACCCAAATTCACGTGTTTAGAAAAATATTTTTATTGGTAATAATTTAGAATAGCGCCACCTTGTTACCCATAGATAAACCGTTTTATTTACAAACCATTAAGTTTTTTTTAAGATATCATCCCATGCCCTGACTTATAGCTACTATTTCTATAAATTCCAAACTATTAGGAAATATTGTAACATAACATGAAAGAATTTTAATTTTGACGATTATTTCCGACCTACATGTAAAATTTAAATGAGGTATGCAATATTCTCGTTTTGAATACGCAATGTATTAAAAGAAATACATATTTAAATCCTAAAGTACATTTAATTATTTAGTAAGTTAATAACAAAATATATTTGTCCTGCCAAATTTAGATACACACATTTTAGATTATGACAGATTATGGATGATTTGGTTTGAAAACACGTTATTCACATCAAAAAAATATTTTATTCGCATGTAGTGCCTTTTCAATGTAATAATTATAATTCACCAGTCATCTTATCACAAATATAATAATTTATTTACATCGTAATGTGCTCGCTCTGAGTGACAGCGTCTACCCGTGACAGTGGTCACAGACGTACTGCCCCCGTCGCCCGGTGGAGCCCCTCCGTAATTTCAACTCAACGTTTTGACAAAAGCACAAAAATTGACGTAAATATACGATTAAAAAAAAATATACGTATACAAAAAGACAGATAATTAACTTTTCTATAAAATGGTACAGGTTTCATTAAAATCCGCTTGATAAATTCTATGTAAAACTCAGCTTTTCTTCTGCGTTAGACCTAACTTCATGATTTTTTTATACAATGTTATAAATACATAATTAAAAAAAACGTTATACAAAATTATCAAGCATATGCTCTAGTTAAGTATATATACTTTTCAAATCATGAAAGCAAGTCGTTAAAGCGTATTCATTAGCTTTAAAAGGGGCAAAGTCGTATATCGCCGCCTTAAACAAAAAAGATAGCTGAGCGCTATTATTCGATAACATCCGAACAAAGTGCATGCGTTAATTAAATTACAACGATATTCAATATAATCTTTTCCCAGTAAGTGCGGTAACTATCAGACGTGAATATGTATCACACAAAAAGCGAGCTCTACTGAATCTGGACTCGTTATTTTAGAGCAGTTGGTAACACTGAAGTCAGTTGACGTTGATACCTACATAGCAAGATAATTTTTATATAAAACGCGTATTTGCGACTCTTAAAATGTTTATTATAGCAACGTACAGCAATTATGTCATTACAAAGCACATCGTGTGTGGCCTCCACATACACAGAGCGTTGGTACCGTGCATTCATTATTGTTTCGCTGCACATAAGACGAAAAGGCCAGTTTATTGATCAAGCCAGGTTATTGGGAACGATAAATAAATAAAGGTGAACATTGAGACCCGCATATCTACGTACCATTATAATTTTTTTTTGGATGCTCTCTTGGTTACACAGTCACGTAAGTATAAGTTCTAGTGAAAGTTTAAAAGTTATATTGACTTACGTGAAATCATTGTGAAATTTTACGCTTCCGTGATGTGACGTTTTTATTACATTAGGTACTTTCAATATTATCATAACTCACCATGTTATTGCTGTTAAATGATAATTTAGATAGTTACTTATGATTACATTCCAATGTATGAGCTCGGTTGCTGTATAGAATCCTGATGAATATTCAGGACGTGTGCACCATCAGGTTCATAGAATGTCTGAGAAACTGCCCATTAAAATTATGACAGGCCATCTACATTCCTGAACAACAAAGGCGACCTACGATTAAAATAACACCTCCTTCGAAGAACATATCCATTTTACTTCACAAGGGTCCGTAACGTTTCCGCTGGGGTCCTATGATACCTTTTTTCCGAACTCGCTTGAAAAAACTTGGCGTCCCATTAACAATAAGATCAAAACTAGCCGGCCGCGCCACAATGGCCGGCGAGCGCCAGCCTCCGGCCGCTCGAGAGACGCTTCCAGGAATTGCGCCCTTTTAAAAAAGATCCAACTCATGTTGGGCGTGTGATAGTTGGCGAACTCGCATTCCTGGTGCCTGCTGCCTGCACTCTCACCCTGGGCGCCGCCTCGATGGCGCTCCCGCCCCACGATGCCCTCGCCTCTTTCAAACTGAACGAACTTTTTGAGACCACATAACAGATAAAAAGCCAATGTTGGCAAATATTTCCATGCATGCAGGAAGGCTTCTAACTCTTCTGACACAAAACAACGAAGTTTGTTAAAAAAAGAGGAGTGACCTCAAAAATGCCATAAGATCCTTACTTACATTATAAATGTATAAGGAACTCTGTCTGACTATCTATCAGTCTTTCACAGTAAAACTGCTGAACCAATTGGATGACATTTAGTATAGAGGTAGCCTGGACCCTGAGGAAGGACATAAGATAGTTTTTATCTGGGTATACTTCTCTCTGTGTGAAACCGCTGGAACCAGCTCGTATAAAAATGTAAAAAGTATCATTAGCGAGCAATAAATATGCTTATCCCAAAAATGTCTACTGAGACGACAAAAAGTGCAAAGATTGTATTGACGTCCCCTTTGTGTGGCACGGGTAATCTTATTGTCGTACGAAGTGCAAAAAAATGTGCACAATTATACAAAAGTAATAAGATGATTTGGAGCGACCATTAGTGAATGCCACCGCGACTGCTCCCACGCTCAATTGTGCGGCGGGGTGGTTTCTTTACCTCAATAGCCCACGATTCATTGGGCGTAAAGGTAAAGGAAACCAATTACAACATGTAAGTGTCCTTTTAGCGCTACTTTATTGACGCCTGAACCTACATTCAGTGATTTACGTGGCTGAACAGAACATATCCACTATGAACCTCCTTCTTTATTCATTTTCACGTTTAGCATCTTTAATAATGGATCTAAAGGATAAATCTAACACTTTTTACATTGTGTCAATATTTCTGTAGGCAGTTCACTTGTACATTGCACGAAATCAGCCCAAACTATAATAAATAATATAAAAATAAATCCCTATTTCATTGGTCATGGCGTTAGTAGTAGAGGGGTAGTCAGAAGCCAGAAGTCTGACAACCAGTCTTACCATGGGGTATCGTGTTACCCGGTAAAAACTGGGTTGTGGAGGTCAGATAGGCAGTCGTATATGTAAAACACTGGTACTCAGCTGCATCCGGTTAGACTGGAAGCCGACCCCAACGTAGTTGGGAAAAGGCTAGGCAGATGATGATGATGATTGGTTATGGCATTACGGGTGAACGGCTGAAGCAATTTGGATAAAATTTGATACGAAGATAGAGGGGACCCTGGAGAAGGTTTTAGGATACTTTTTATCTGGGTGCGTGAAGTAGTTCCAAATAGCTAGTAATAAATAAGACTCGTATCCTAAATTATTCTAGTTGGGGGCTTCTATAGTTTTTATTATTGAATCAATGAAGAGCCAACTGCTAACTTTTATAATGTCTATGAATATTGAATTCAAAATCTAGGTCTCATTACGTTTCAAATGCTCCCAAGTAGGTATTGCTTCGAGTTAGTGATTGGCATCCGGTTCTATTTCTTACATATGATAAATAATAATACGTGTTAGCAAGTCGAAAATAAATTTATATAAATAACGAGGACAGATAATAATACATAAATGTGCCTATTCATTTATATTGTTTATACTGTTAATTTGTGGTGTACATTTATTACTTTACGGCACGATTTGCGTAATGGTTGAGCAATTAGCTGCTGCGCTGCGTATCGCTGGTTCGATCCCATACGGGTCAACTAAAATTGTTCCGGGTCTGGGTGTTAGTGCATGAGTAATGTATGTTTATAAACACACCCACGATGTGGAGCAATTCTTATTGGTGGGCAACGTTTTTATTACAAAAAGAAAGCTTATTGAACTACGATCAGTCAGCTCACACGTACATGTAAACTTCGACTAATTCTATGTAAAATGATCAACATGAGACCCCCTGCAGTGCTAGTGTTTATTTATACGGACAGAATCGGTCCAGAACAACGATTATTTAATTAAATATAATGAACATCTCTCAAGATTTACTAACAATAAAAAAACTGTTGTCTGATAACTTCTGTTCCATAAAAAATAAAGTGGCTTGGGTACATAATTTAATTTATGTATTTAGGATGTATCAAATAGAACATAGGTGACGTTCAGTTCACAAAATTCCAAGTGACTATGCAAACAGTTGTCGTGCGTGGCCCATAAATTTATAACATAAATGTATACGTCGCGCCACTTACTGTCGCTTTCGAGAATGTTGTCTCCAACGTTTTATTTCGTTACGTACTATCGGTATGCGCATCAACCACAAGGAGGCTGCTGCAGTAATTTTTCTCGAAGACGCTGAATTTGACATAACTTATGATTTTGATGACAGATTCCAACAGTTACAAAATCCTAATTTATAAATTGTTTAAATGAAAGATATACGTAATATAAAATATTGGTAAACAGTTAATATTTCGTTAATAATTAATACAAAGTATTTAAGTACAGTTACAAAATCGTCCAAATGATAAAATGTTCGCCATGCTGTGTTGCGTGATGCTGATGACACATATCTAGCCCCGATGGTTACGTAACGTCATTGCCATATTAACTCGATATCAAAACATGATGCACGCACATAATGCATAGGGTTCACTTGTTTATCGAAACACTGACCTATGGAGTGACATGACGGCCCAATGATAACTACATGGGAAAAGTAACACTGCGACCATGGGAACTTGGTGATGTGAAACGCTCAGGAGTTGACAACTTATTTTGTCGATAATATAATGATATCAATGTCGGCGTAATCAATGTTAAAATACATATTATTGAATGCAGACGATGGTTTCAAGGAGGCTCTGACCCGCCATATATGTGTCAGTTTCTCGTATCACTGTCAATACGCCGCGATGTTCCCACGATACGGCAATCTGAATTGCGCATAGCCGTTTAGTTAATGCGGTCCTTCAAGGAAGGGGCGCCATTTGGTCGCTAACATATTCTGATGACTTCGATTATTGATTCAACAACTAATAAAACGAATAATAGATCGAATGTCGAAAATCCGTAACCCAATATCCCTGAGTTAACTTTGACGTTCGTGTGTTAATATCACCCCTATAAAATTAAACAGTTTTGTGTTACAGATATGTAACATAATAATCACATCATTCCGGGCCCCATTCTGTTGATTAGGGTGCCGCATGACGAGGCAATTGTAGCGAATTCCCGACACGTGACCACTATTTGCTGGCATAAAAATATCACCACCGATCGTTACATTGACCTTATTTATAACCCAATTAAGTCATTATGTACCAACCCTAACGATGCGGGTCTCGCACATTGAGAAATATTCGCCAATTATTAGCCGCCACAGAAAATGTAGACATTATTAAATATTAATAGAGTTGATTGAGTGTACTTAGATAAGAGTCGAGAAGGCGGCGCGACGCACAGTGGGCTGGGATTACAAAGTTGGGTCTTAAGAGATCAAATGTATTTTTTTGGTATCTAGGCATAAATTTAAAACGTTTTTATTCTTTGACTTTTTTCAATTTAACGAGTACTTTCGGAGATATAGCCATATCAAATTTGTATGAAGAGTCATGTTATTTTAGTTAAGCAATTTATTCCAATTAAATTGAAATTGAAAATAATGTATACTAAACGGCCTGAAAACCTCAATACCTACTTAGTTCTTTAAAAAAAAACAATGTTCGACATTTTCCACCACCATAGGTAGGTATGACGTAATTTGTTTTGAGACTTATTTCCGGGAATCAAGGGATAAGAGTGCGCGAGCGCAACAACAAGTTATGACGTGTCGTAACGTGATTGGTGCAACGATAGGGTACCTACGGAATGTTCGGTTGCATTCGCACGTACTTTTAAAACATCAATTTTATGTGATACTTCTCAGAGATGCGACATTTGTAAAGCCACTCCAACAGAGATGAATAATTTGCCCTTAATTGCATCAAAACCAACTGATCCAGATCTCTGTAAATACGGATTGTCATCATTGCATACCTGGATACGAATGATGGAATGCATTCTGCATATAGCCTACAGATTAACGATACAGACATGGACAGTAAAGGGAGACAACAAGTGCATCATGGAAAGAAGAAAGGAAGACATACAAGACGCTTTTAAAAATAGAATGAGACTTCTGATTGATGTTGTTAAACATGGGCACGGCTCCACGAATGACGGAAATACTGCTAGAAGATTTTTTGCAAATCCAAACATGACTGCTGAGATAACTGGTTTTAGTGAAGAATTAATAAGGCGATTTGCAATCATTTTAGAGGCAACTTCATCAGGTTACCACATTGACACAGCGAAATCTCACGAATATGCTCAAGTGACCATGCAACTCTATTTGGAATTATATAGCTGGTATTATATGCTTCAAGTGTTCATAAAGTCCTTATGCATGGTGCAGCTATTATTGAAAGTTTAGGTCTAATACCAATTGGACAGCTATCTGAAGCTAGAAATAAAGACTTTCGTAGGTACCGCCAACACCATTCCAGGAAATGCAGTAGAAAAACTACAAATGAAGACATTTTAAATAATTTATTGACCAGCTCTGATCCACTCATCTCAGCGAAACGTCACAAACTTCGCAGAAAACATAAAACTTTGTCAGTAGAAGCACAAAGTTTATTAGTAATTGAACAAGCGGAAACATTTGATGATGACGAATACGAACATTTTGCATTCGTTAATGTGGATACCCTTGACAGTGATTAAATTAAAACAGTGCAGTGACCAGTGGTGATTATGATTTTTACTTATTTATTTTATTAGTCCTTAGTGGATTAGGCCTAAGGGGAGACTACTACATACAAAAAAAAAACGGTGGTGTGGAATAGAGAACAAAATTTGAAATTTTGCGATTTGGTCGCAAATCGCAGAAAATCGCAACCCGAGAATAGGCGCTAAAATAGGACAAATATACATACTATGCATACGTAGAGTCAATTCTTTGAGAAAATTTGAGAATTTCGAGATTTTCACATTTTTTTCTTTTGCTTCATACAAAAATTACTTTGGATATTTATAACTCCGAAAATACTAAGTTATCTGAACAACCCTCATAGAAATAATTACTTATAATCGATAGATAAATCCAACACAATATTTAAAATTTCAGAAAAATAAACTTTTTTTTTTTAAATGCTAAGTCCTTTACCGGCCCGTTTCAGCCCACTGTGCGACGGTGCGTATCCGGCCACCGATGCATTGATAAACCCAGTACGAAATATGTGCAAACAAAATGTGAATTGTCATCTTATCAAGAAATCGAGTGGAACAACAAATAAAGTTTTCAACACAATGCATCTGTAACAAGTGTTGGGTATAAAGGACAGTTTAAAGACCCCACGTCTCAAACTCAGAACCGTGAAATCCTAGTTAAATGAAGCGCCACCGAAACAAAACGTGCGGAATTCCCAATTCACAGCGTTTACAAGAATGCCTCCCAGGAAGTACCTGTACCAATTGACCATCATCTTTGGTTCACAAGAATAAGTAATACAATAGAATGGGATATCTGGCGCCAACGAGTCGTAGTGCCAACAAAAATATAACTGTTCGTAAGTGAGCTGACGAATTGTCCAGAGGTCGGTACCTGACCATTGTCCTGCAGGTATCGTCCGCACGTTATGCGTTAAACAAACAAAAAGTGAAAAGCACAGGAAGCGAAACCATCTTCTGGTGAACAGAACAATAATCCTAAAGTAACACGTCGATACACGTACTACGTCTAGTAGCCCAAAGGGTTTTGTTATAAGCTTAAATACTTAGTTGTGATCAATTTGATCATTCCCTATGGGATATGGCTATAATAGAAACGTTAAATTTTAGAGCATCCGTATATTAACATAACACGACACTTCTGAGATAAACTAGCTTTCTTCTAGCAGCTTCGCCCGCGTGAGCTATACGAATTCAAATAAAAATTACATAGTTCCCATACAAACTTTGCTCCCTTCTTTAAAAAATCGTAATCTTTCTTATAGGATACCTCTTCATACAAAGAATTAACACAACCTCCAAGTTAGAGGTCTCTACGATTAGTCATTCAGGACAAAGCATTTTATATGTATAGAAAATGGATAAAAGTAAACAAATTAAATCTGTAAATTGTTTCTGTACCTATATAAACTACTAGCGGCCCGTCCCGGCTTCATACGGGTAGCCTATGATACTTAGGGTGAATGAAGCTTTGCAATGGTGAAAGAATTTTTAAAATCGGCACAGTAGTTTTTGAGTTTATTCATTAATAAAAGTAAAAATACAAATCTTTCATTTTTATAATAGTAGTGTAGACTAGTTGCACCCGGCATGCGTTGCAATGCCACCTTCCAGGCTAGGAACCTTCGCGGGAGTACACAGAAGAACCCACTCAAGTTGCATTACAATCGGGTCAATAGACGAGGACAAACATTCATTTTTATTCATGTAACCTAGACAGATTGTTGAAATAAAATGTTTTGTTTCAATAGATTGCTACCCAAATTAAGATGAATTAATTTTAGTGCAATTCATTAAGATTTGTGTTTTAAGTTACAATGTATAAAAAATACAGAACCCACATAATATGCAATAAATAGTTACTAGCAGTATTAATACTATAACTGGGCCAAAATATGTATAAGTAAACATCCTATCGATATATGCTAAATATAAAGTACCTAATAATGATTTGTAAATAAACTAACGATGAATGCATTATTATTATAAGTTAGCAAATAAGTTGACCCTATCACAAAAACGGGTCCTAAAAGTATAACAGCGCTATTTAAAAAAATATTCCTAACCACAAAAACAACGGAAGGAAACGGAACGATTCGAGGAAACATTTCGGTGCATAAAACGTTGATTCCTGGAAGTCAGTCACAAGTCACAAATTATTGAATGAAACGTAATGTCCTTTGCATAAGACAATGTATGTGGCCATGTGGCCGGCCGAGCCGTGGGGTAGCGGGTTGGCACATGTGCTTACGCGCTCATTCATTTGTGCTATTAATGGGTCCATTCAGCATTGTCTTGCACATGCACCGGAAACGTCTCCTCGCCCGCCTCCGCGACAAATTAGCAGAAACGATTATAATGTGTGCATGATAACATGCGCATGCGCAGCCGGCATTGTTTTATTGTTGCACCCTTTTTAATAACTTTGTTAGGATAGGTTCGGGTTTATTTTTATTTTAATGCTTTTACGTTGGATACAAACAGATGGTTATCTCCTAATATTCTATTGAATTTCAATAATGACCAGTTTTATCTTTACAGCCATCTTTGCAGTTCATGCTCATCCCCTTGTTTGAATAGAGGTAGCAGCAAAGGTAATGGCATTACCATTTTGAATTACCTATTGTATTTTTCACTAATGTTGATTGTAAGTTTTACCTTCTTGACGGGTTCAAGTCGTATGACCTTTAAATTAAAGAGCTTCGAATAATAATCACCTTGGCAATCTGATTAGTTCACCTATGCTTTGACTCTGCACCGCCCTAAGGTCCCAAAATGCAGAGCGTACTAAGGTCAGCTGGAGGAGAATTGCTATAAATAGAAATAAAATATATATTTTGTGCATAAACAATTAAGTAAATATTCATCATGTGCCTAACCTTTTCCCGACTATGTTGGGGTTGGTTCCAATCGTTTCCGAAAACAGCTGATGAGTACCAGTGCTTTAAATGGAGTGACCGCCTATCTTAGCTCTACAACCCAGTTACCGGGTCACACGATATTATTATATGCCTATAAAATTGAATCCTTTACCTATACGTAACACGTTATGAAGTAATTGAGTACTGGACGTATTAAAAAAAAGTTATTGAGACCCTTAGATTTATCTATATCCAGTATTAATTTCATGTGATTCGCTCTCTTCTGATTGCCTACGAGAATTGTACTAACAAAGTGCTACGGAGTTCGTAGCAGAATGTTCGTAGCACGGGTGCTACGAAACCATTCGGACTTCGTTGTTACAAAGTCACTGATAAAATCTAGATGGATATTGTTTTACCTTGAGGATATTTATTACTAGATTGCTATTATGATTAGTATGCTTTCCTTGACTAATAGGTACATCATTTGGTTTTGAAATTGTAGGTTTCACTTTCTACGTAAAGGATCCAAAAATTAGGTACCTGACGTAGCTAGGGCTAGCACAAAAAAAAAACATTCTCACCGTCGGATGTATAAAAACTTTATTTATACGCGATAATAATGATATAGGGAATTAACAAAAAAAAGGGAATGAAATCATGTGAAATTCCACCCTTCGTCTATCTACGTCATAAATTGTAAGTTAACATCGGTTAACCTCAGCCTAGCCACCCATTGCGCGTCTTTCAGGCGACCGACACTGGTGCGAGTGGCTGATAATTGACTCGTCGGACTAGTCCTCGTCCGGCCACCCCTTCCATAAATATTTCCCGATCAAATTATTATGCGTTCTAAAAAATGCCACGAGCTCGATTCTCAGAAGTGTGTGTCGAGGGCGGTTCCACACAAAGCCGGCGAAGGAGACGCGCTTACGTGGTGCAGCGCGCGCGCGAGCGTGACGCGTGCTCAATGGAATGAGGTTCAGCAGTGGAGACGCGACCCAACTGTGAGAATTACAAGGAATGGATTTATTTATTGATCTTAGTTGTGCCGTTATTGTGAACCACTGCGTTCGTAAATAAATAAACATCGCTCATAGCGAAGGATGTTTGGTCTGAGAAAGTGGGAGCTTTAGCATGACAAAGTCGTCGTGATAAACGGGCGCATCCGCGCTGGATAGACACTTTTACTGTGACTTTCATAATGAAACTAATACTCGTTGGATAAACACAGCATCGTCCGGCGCACTTCACGTAATTTCTCTCAGCACACAAATTGCGGTGGCTGGTCTGTCTTGGGGTCCCACACTTCACGGCACAGCGCGTCCGCTCTTAGCCGGGGCCGGTACCCAGTTTTCATTCAGTACATTGCCCCTTTGGTGTCACAAGTAACGAGAAACATAAAGAGAGCAATTCTATTTGTGTAGTGTCTTGGGAGCCTAGTGCTAATTAGAAGGCGGCGACATTTTTGCCGCATTACGCACGACGCTGGGAGGCAAGCGAAATTGTATTCGCTTTGTCTTGTCCCGGCGACAATATCGCAGATGCAGATTACCACAACACAGCCCTTTTATGTTTTCGTCAGATTAAAGGCATTTGCCATTAATAAAACAGAGCAATTAAGTAACAAAATCAAAGCTAGCATAACTTTATATTCGACAAAAATACCAATACTAACATTTTACCAGACTGCCCGAAGGAGGGTAATGTTTTTATTGATACACTTATAATGTAATAAACTATTTGGAGGAACACAACTAACAGAAAAGAAGTCCTTCATACATATTTCAATTAACACCTTATCGTTACCGAATAAATAACCAAAACGAGATTTTATGAATCCGATAGCAATAGCGTGTGAAACAATATTTCTAATGAACAATGATAAATAGTATAGACTCGACAGAGTAATAAGACAGTTATCAATTTGAAGACATGAAATAACAAGCCGACATACCATGACAATTTAATTGTATCACACACTGACTCATTCATGTGCTCCGGCTTCGTACAATTCAGGTCACATCGCCCAAGAAAAATTACTATCTCCAATTAACAATTTTAAATGTATGAGTTGTAGCATTCCCATCAATTGGAATAGAGGCTAATTAATAAGTTACACAACAATTTGGCCTTATAGTTGTTAAAAGGCAGCCAAAAGGAGAATAAGCAATCAATTTTGAGGGAAGGCGTAAAGTGCGGTGCCCGTCCACGAATGAACATTCCATAGATAATGGTGGCGGCGTAGGTGTGGAGACGGCTTGTGTTTTCTAAATAATAATTCCACAGGTATTTTTTCGAAGCTATGTTTTTATATTTTAATTGAGAAAAATAATGAGTATTTTAGTACAAAAAATGCTAAAAGTTTCCTTGGAGTTTCGTGATAAGGTACTAAATGAATATAAGTTCTTCTGAGGAAGAATAAATACATATATAATAATATACAAGAATATTTACTTAACTCACTTATATCACACTTTTTATTAAGTTATCACTTTATGGTTTAACTGATATAACCAGTGCACTTAGCCTATAGAAATTGGTCTCCTCTGCTGGGCAATAATAAAATCTTTTGTAATCCGTCTCCATACTGTGACAGCTGAATGTTTTTTTCGGTGAAATTTAACCGTTGTTTATGTAGAGACAATGTATCTATTGCGTTAAATTTTTGGGAATTTCTTTTTTTTCTCCATGTTGGGTCGTGAGAATGGATCGCGTGCACCCAACACATCTCATTAGGTAAACAATATTAGTGCGTTTGTGTACCGCCATCTATACCACTACACACGATCGGTACCTAATTTATCAATAAACAATAACTGAATGTCACTTTCTATTCGTCTGCCTACTTATACGAAAATATTGATTAAATTCTAGTTATCAATAAGCAAAATAATATAGTTGGCAATAAGCCAATAAAAGCAATAGAATAACATTAAAGTGTCGGAGTTGTATTAAAAAACTGGGATAGAATACTGAAATATTATTTGTTATTTATCGTAAGCTTCATAAATTCACTATACCAACTAAGTCATATTTTATTGCAATTAAGTTTCAATAGTAGTTTAATAACTTATCAAGGCGATACCGGGAAATTGCAGCTTACTTAATTTTGTTAGTTAGTTGTTCCCAAGAGTGGTATCTAATCTATGAATTTACACGCCTCTGCGATGGCTCCACACTGACACTGGGACACATTTTCATTCTAAAATAAATATTTAGTTGAATAGAAGACGTAGATAACCCTTTTCTCTCACGGCTTCTACAATCGTAGTTCCGTACAACTGATGTTTTTTCACCAACCTGCTCTTAAATATTTCTAATTTCAAATAGCATACGCACGATGCATGTGCTCACAAATCCTTGGAATATTTACATACCTTAAGAATACATAATGTTGAATACTATCAAAGGATAGTATTAAAACATTTGTACATTTCAGGCTCTTGTTTCACGTATTTTATGTTACGTTGGATAGTTAAAAGTTATTCAAATGATAACGAGGGATTCTTCGGGGAGGGTGGTCGCCCGGCGGCGGCGGCGCGGGCGCAGCGCTTTGTCGCAGCTATGCGCACTGTCAACACACAGCACCGAACACACTGCACCCATCACACAGTTTTTTATGCGCACATGTGCGTCGACAGACCGCCCAGACCACAACCCCGACAAATATTTGTCTTCAATTCTAAAACGCTTAGAACCTCACGGCTCTACAAATCAATAAAAGTGAACAATTCAATCCTTCGGAGCACGTTTTCCGTATAAACCGAACTGAATTGCTTTCTCGTCTCGTTACGTGGCCATGATTCCTCGTTAACAATGTATCAAAAGGGCCGCACACAATATGAAGGCACGCAAGAAGGATTAAGCGTTCCATTTATTATAACATCAGTGATAAGACGTTAACACAGGCCGATGAGGCCGTGAGCCTGATCTGCATCGCGGTAATGCCTTACCTGTCAAACCCTTCCAGATAAATTAGTCTCTTCTCCTAATGCTAAGCAGCGTCGGGAACAAAAATAAACCAAATAACGGCGCAATCCATTAATTGACTGGACCTGCCGCTGAGCGAAAAAAATCTCTATCAGATAAAGCGGGTAAGTGTTTACGGTTTCTCACGAGCCTCGACCAACCCTCAATGGCGCCTTGCTGATTGATAGTAGCTTAGTCGACCTTCGCACCTCGCTTACTACACTCTAAAATTTACCTTGTGATTATAGCTCAAGTTTCAATTCCCAATAGACCAACTCATTCTATTCTTCCTAAATATAGTTTAGTTGGTTAAAGTAACTTTAAGTCTTATTCCAATACGTAGACGATTCACAATCACTAACCGATAGGTCAACTAGAATGTCCATTCAAAGAATTCTGCACCCTCATAGCTTGTACCTGTTCGCGGCCACCACCAAAGGAGGCGACAAAAAATATTATGTTAATTTGTAATATCAGGCCATTATTCATAGTTGTTATAATAGCTTTGTTATGATTATTCGGTAAGATTCCTTTGTACTCATTTATCTGCGGCGAGCTTTTTACACCACTGTTCAATACTTCAAAATTATTTGTGAAAACAACAGTTCCATGCTCATTTTGCCTTAAATTAGAAAATAATACCTTAGGATAGTACCTATATAATGTCGACCAATACAAAATGTTATTTTGACAAATCAAAAAGTTCAGTTGGCAAAAATATATTCTCATTTCTCATAATTTCTACCAAAATAACTTAGAATCTTGAAACAACTCCCCAAATCCTAATAGTGAAGTTGCATTATGATGATAAGTGTAAGTAATATACGGCTATAACGAGGTGTGTTGATGCGAGGCGAGCGGTTCGAGGACTCGGCTCGAGGCAGGCGGCCGCAGGGCTTGCCTCGGCCGGCGGTCGCGGCGTGCGCTCTGTAATCCCATCGTTGGTGTCGGCTTACGGCGCCTCTCTCGCCGACGCAATTATCATATTCCACCTAAACACATAATATTGTGCACGCAATTTTAAAAATAACTCGCGTCCGGCTCGGCCTCAATCGGCTCTGATTTATAGCAAGCGGGGCGCCGCGGCAGCAACCGCTGATCGCCCGCGAACGATTGCATTCCCCACACAAATAACCATAAATGCTCAGTCGGCATGCTTATTGAAGAATCCTCCCTTTGTTATTATACTTTTGACCTACAGACTCGTCCGTTCAAAAAACTGAAACTGAAATGTCGCTAAACGGACTGGGGCGTCGAGTTGTCGTGTGTGCCCTTAAAACACGCATACAATTTATGAATCAAATGCATGAATGAGCTCGCGCCTGGCTGAGGCCACGTGTCGTCGTTCTCACGCCCGCAGACACCGACTGCTTTTTATCGCGGCTCAATTTTTCGAGCGATATGTCGCGTGGGCTACATGTGCAGATCCCTGGACCCCCGCGACGGAGCACATGGCGCCATCTCTCGCTAATTTCTTCATCATGAAACAAAGTGGCTCTATAAAAACTTAACACCAATTAACCTACGGATAGACTCGTCTATTTAGTATAAATGAAGCCGAATAATATCGCCGTAATTTCATAGACACCGTGGAACAAGCGAATGATCACAAGAATGACAATGCTTATTTGAGACGGAAATAACAAGTGTTACAATAGAAATATGTAGGTAGATACTTAGACAAATTCTATTCGCGCGTGCAAATTGGCCGAGTCAACATTCGCACACTTGGACAGACTTAATGGAAGAATGGAAGGCGGTTTTCTTTTTGTGCGCCATTAGTTTAACAAACGGCTGTCACGACTCGGGGCCGGCGCACTGGCCGCCGCCCCGGGCCCCGCGCTCAGACAACGCGCCGAAATCACACTGCCAACAACCATATCAGCTATCAGCCTCGACTATTTATACTAAATAACATCCACATACAGTGTAATTTAATAAAATAAAATCACGATTCCTGTATATGTATAAAATTTTGTACGCAGCTAATAGAAATGACATTAGGACATAAGTATATGATCAAACTGTAAAGGTTATAAGTTCGAGTCTTATCCGTTATACTTTATGAAAACTCCCGGTTAGAGCAGTAATTATAATTATCTACATACTTTATTGTGCTTAGATAATGGTTCGACGAAACATATCATACGTAATCATCTGATGCACTGTTGATCTCAGACACTGTTTATTGATAGAATAAAATCTTTAGTCGGCAAAAACTGGCATGATGACGTCCAAATTACTTTCAAATATATGAAATTCCTAGATTTAACAAGATTGTTATGGCCCACGATACGAGTAGTTATATAAATATTATATATTATTTATATTTATTTCCATTTAAATATAAACTTACAGTTCATGACCAAAACACTTAAGTATTCTATACAAAAAAATAATTTAAACTATTTTACTAACTACTTAAATACAATAAAACGTTATACAAATTATTCAGTATAACTTAGGGATAAGTATATATATTTGGTAAGGCTTGTCATGAAAGATATCGAGATCTCTGTGCTGACCGAGCAATGAGTTGAGCAGTGCGACCGCTCTGGCAGTGGGTGCCGCAGATCAATGACTACCACTGCCGGGCGGAAGACCACTAAACACAATCAAATACTAATATATTTCACCAAGACCATTAACAGCCACTAATGAATTGCCAAAGGGTGATGAGTCCACCAGACATTCAAAAGTTAAAAGAGTTCCAACGTATGTTGCCTTTTTATAAAAAAAAAAACAATCAAGTGCGAGTCGGACTCTCGAAAATTGCTAATTACTTCAAAAATGTAATCCTTATTTAATTTCGGTTTTTATTGTAATGAAAATACTAATTAATTGTTTTCGAACAGGAATTCCTAAAGGTTTTGAGTTCATGAGTCTTATACTCTTAACAGGCAGAAAGAGACTGAGAACAAACTTGTTGTTAATGCGTTTGAGGTACGGAACCCTAGAAAAGAAAAGTGAAAAGTTGAGCTAGAAAGAAAATTTCACTTCTTCCTTCCCTGCCTCCTTCTTCTTCTTCTTTTCAATTTCAAATTTTATGTACAAAGTATCTGCTATACCAACTTCCATTTAAATCTCTCTTAATTTGATCTATTGTGAGGTGGATTCTCTAATGCTATAATGAGAGTGGCGCTGAACAGACTTACCTAATACAGACGTTCAATTAATATTATCCAATTACAGCAGCAAAAAACGCTCCAGATTCTATGATTTAATAGCGTAGGTACTCCCATAGAGGTTCCATGATACCCATAAATACACTATGAGTACATGTTGAAGTACTCGCTACATATTAAGTACGATATGTGTAACTAGGCAGAAGTATTTACTTCTGGGCGCCATCTGTCATCTGGTCCGGGTTCAACGTCCTGAACAATGAAGGCAAGCAATATTTATGATCTTGTTTATTACTTCTACTACAGCATGGTTCAGGCACACACGGCTGTAGGCTTCGAACCATGTCTTCTCTCGTGAAGTCACTCCAATCGTTCTCGGCGAGCTTGGCTTGTAGTTGTAGGGTTGACTTTCCAGGGTGAGATTACTTTGGAGATTATTTTACGCAATGGGGTTGCGAATTATGAAGAAAATATTTTTGTTCAGTCTCCCACGGCTGGTTGAGTTTTTTGATCTTGCCCTCCGTTTAATTTTCAATGTCAGTTTTCGAACTCTCGACATCGAAAGGACCAATATTATGATTTTCCTCCTGACTTTATTGATCCATCTTAGCTAGTTTATATTGAGTTTACTAGGCTATTAGCAGTACCTCTTTTTTGGATGGCTCACAGCGTCCGTGCAGGCTGAACTGAGAATATTTTTCACGGTACGTAATGCCACAACTAAAGCATTAATAAAAAAGTTACTCGTCATGATTATGGCCGTTACGGGCACATCATCAGTTCAGTTCAAAATATTTATTTATATAAAAAAAAACATATCTAATCGTAGCTTGGTAAGTATTGCTCACTATCTGACCTGCTTTATCGAAATATATGTATAATTTAAATGGGAAATTAATTTAAAGTACAAAAACGATTATGTACTTAGGTGTTTTAGTTACTATTATAAATATAAATAGACTGCATTTCCTACACACCAGTCTCTACAAAATTTCAAATAGTCGCAAGCAAGTAGTATTCGGTAAAGTAATGAATTTCAAGTAAATATTTTACTTTAGACGTGTTGTATGTGCAACTGTTACAAGGCCTCTTGTGAAACGTGTGTTTAAAGGAAGGTCCGGTCTAGATCGACGCCTCTACCTTGGACAGTTTGTATTAGGCACATTTCAATAAGAGGCCATAAACAAAGCAATTTGTTGGCGGTGACAGAAGCGACACAAGCGCACGCCTGACGTCCACGCCCGCGCTACGGTGACCATAACGCCTACTGCGAATAGACCATGACTCGACAAAGACTTTTTTAAGACTCGTTATTTTAACTCTAATGGACAAAACAAAATAAATAAAAAGTGTATCATTACAACTTAAAAACAGCGCGCCGCAATCTAAGTTTTTTATTTTTACTAAATACAAGCTCGTCGATTTAACTTGTGCTTTGAATGGCCACAGAGTACAAAACACACAGATACAATTTTAACCATTAAAAAACCGTTTCAATGCCAGTAAGCATAAAGAGGAATAAAACAAGGCCAGCCTTTCGAATCTAATAATTAATTCGTAAGAATGAAAACTAAAACATTAAACTCCTGTCTAAGCAATAAAAATTGCTGAATACAATAAAGAACATTAAATTAAGATTTCAAAAACGATTCACGTGTTTGTATTTACTACAATCGGTCGTAAAGAAATGTCACCCTATGCGTAGACCGTAACCGTTGCTTCCTGCGGTCAAACTCAATTAAAACTCATTGCAGGGGCGTGCGAACCGAGCGCGCGTCCGCAGTGAGCGCGCGCCCGCGTGCCCGCGCGCCCGGGACCTCGCATGGCGCCCGCACTCTTAACCCCACAGGAAACACTCCTTGCCTAACTCCTAATCTTAGGTCAATAAACCTAGGGCTCGCGTCGGCTTCGTCTCCGTATGATGAACACAGATGATACACAACTGATAACGATCACCGATGATATTACAATCAGTCCCGGTAATATAGGAAGTCTTATCAGCTTAAACGGAGGTTGGCTCGATATGTTACACTGGAATTGGGTTACATGATGACATTATGTACCTATTCAGTGCAAAAAAAAAATACTTTAGATTTTTAATCCAATGTTAGTAATTATAACCCCTGTTCGAAGATTGATGGATGGATAGTCCATATTTTAATGTAACCTCTTTTGCACTTCTTCAACCCAGTAAGTTAACGAGATCCCATTAATCTCACAGTAGGTAAGGGTAGTACACCATTATCGTGCGGTGCCAATGTGTCCACATCACACCAGCATGAGGGCATGTCAACAATTCCTGCGGTATTTTCTCGTGCATGACATTGCACGAGGGATACGCCAACAACGGAATCAATATCATAAATCGAAGAACACGATTTCGAAAGAGCATTCTCAGACATTCAGCTCCGCCACATAGTCCAGTTCTCAGTATGTTTAAGGAGAATCCACAATTAATAGCTCTTAATTAATTACCTTGCATGAATTATCTTATAGAAACTTAATTTTTTGCGAGCTATCGCAGTACGAAGCAGATGAAAACAAATCCAAATACAGCAGCATGCACATTCCACAGTAAATAGCTAGCGATATTTAATGTAATTTACCACACTTCACATGAAAATGCCACGGCGAGCAACACCGGTCAGTTTCCCAAGTTAAATAAACATGTATTGTTTTTGTACACTGACATTGAGGCCTTACTTACTCAAACCTTATTGGTTGTTCCTATCTTGTATCGCCTAATTCTAAAAGTTATTGATCCGAAACATCAGTAAACTATTTTTTTGTTTGGTTGTTCTGAGAAGGGCAAGGCAGAGCGAGACAGCTTCAAAATGTTGGGGTAGATAGTTTATGTTAGTGAACCCCCTGCGCGAACCCTAGTCATAGCTTAACTTATAAGTTGACAGAAGAGTTTGATAATATCATGAGATAACAATCACAGAATTAGTGCCTTCAACCTAGGATCAGAACAGTAAATCCTCGCAAAATTTCGATAAGTAATCAGAAATGATCGATTGCTTCATAAAATAACCAAAAGCCTTTTTATTTTAGCACTACAGCAACACAAACTGTACATTTTCTATTTTTAGGGTTCCATACCTGAACCGGAACCTTTATAAGTATGTATATAATTTCTTTAAACGAAAGTATGTAATGAAAAACGCAGATTCTTCTTGTTCTTATTTCCGAAGCAAAAATACTGAAATAATTAGGGTTGCTAGGCATCCCAAGTACTACAGAAAAATAATACTATAATTCAAAATATCATACTTTTGAAATAGTCAGCAATTCTCCTTTACAAACCAACTTAATTATGCGACTTTACTGCGTATATTTTTCCTTCAGAAGTTCGGAATCCTCGGTGCGCGAGTCCAGCTCGCACTTGGCCGGTTTTTTAAATACCACATGATTAAATAATTACAATGTGTAAATATAGCTAACATAAGTACGAATTTATGCTCACGATAACGCCCCTATATTGCTTGGTCGAAGTATTTGACCGACATTACCAGCATGATAAGCGTTCGTCGTATTTCAGTGTTGAATTTTGCCGACACAATATTACAATGAGCGGTTTGTTGTCACTCCATTAGCGACAAATCTCATTTAATCGGCTTTCCTTTCATCTTATATAACCGCAGAAGTTAATTTAATTTTAATAACACTTGTTATCGCTGTGCATAATACTTTTGTGAATAAAATATTTCATGTCATTAATACCTACAGTACTGAATTATTATGATACTGTTTAGTAACGGTGAACTATATTGTATGAGAAACATGCATTGTTAGAAATCTGTTCAGATGAAAATAATTCGTTCACTCCTGTCCTGTAAAATTACCATAATTATCCACGCAGTTCTATCTACGCTAGAATAAGTAATGTGACCCAGCTTTTCTCGAATAGATAAACCGGATTTCGTAAGCTTGCGCGATTCACGTCGTTATTACGCCTTCGTTGACGAAGTGCGACTACGGAGCGAGACCGTGGGGCCCGCGGTTGTCTACCAATGCCTCAAGGCCCGCGAGTCATTGCCACGTCGCCGTCGCGAGGCTACGCGGCTCCTCACGGCCCGCCTCGCCGACTTGCCCGCTAAATGACATGCCTTAGGGATTCCACAAAACGATTAAACGTCATTTTACTTACACTCGCACAAAAAAAACTTTTTTTAATTTAAAACTTATGTTGAATGAAAACCAAGAAATAAATCAAACTAAATAAGTCTAACACAAGAAATTGTGTTATATCACCGGTACTAATAAACATGAACAACTAGCAGGACTTTTTTTGTTAGATGTCTGTGTGCGAATAGCATGAATCCACGAATAATAAAACTTTAAATCTGTGTTTCATGAATGCCAAATACCTATCTATTTGTGTTTTACCGAACGAATAAAACTACTTATGCAAGTCAGAGGAAGAGAATATCAACATTCAAAATTAAACAGCCCTTTATGGGCGTCATACGTTAAAGTATTCAGTATTTTGTTCTTAAATAGTAAATTATAAAGACAAAAATCACGTCTATCATCACATTACGTAACCCTTTTCATGTTCTGCGGCTGAAAAAGGATAAAATAGAAAATCACTTTGCACAATAATCTCGCAAATTAAAGAAACACAGCTCAGTTCACTGAGACTTTTGTTTCCGTGACCATTATTTTAATTACATTTGGTAAGGAAGTGGTACTCACGTAGCCGCGGGTACTTGGTATCCAGACGGGCCGAGGGTCGGCGCTCTCTATGAAGCGAACTTGAGAGAGGCCCGATAAGGCGCAACGTTCCCAAAATAGAGGCCATTTTTATTATTCAACGAACCGATTGGAACTGGTTTGATGGGTGTGGGGCGTCTAATCTGGAATAAACCGCAGAATTTCTCCTGGAATCTGACTCTATATCCCATTGTGTACCAACGAAATCGAAAAATTTATGTTTTCTTTGATTGCTGAAATAAAACTGTTTTTTTCTACTTCTATTGGAGATTTATTTATGCCATGACACTGTATTTTTTTTTCTTATTTTAGAATAATAACTGGGAAAAAATAAAGTCGCTTATTATAGTGGAGGCGACATATCAACAAAGTGGTGCGCACTGGCATGGCTCTCGCATTTGCTATTCAGATTAGGTAGCGCACATACATTGTACACATTTTGGTAACGAGCAATGTTGTACCTACTCCCATAAAGTTATCAGCGGTGTTTGGGCAAGCATCTGCCGCAGCCGTGGCCCTCGATACCAGCGGCCAGATAAACGCAATCCTGCGGGTTCAGGGTCGCATCGCGGGGGCAAGCACTTTGTAAAGCAATCATCCTGCGTAAATGTTCTCTTGTTCGTAACATATGGACTCTGTATAACAAGTTTTAGTATAAAAAGTGAGCTTTTTATTACACATCACAGCATACATTGAACCTCGTCACATGTTGAACATTTAGGCATGTGCTTGCCAGTTGCCATAACTCAGATAATCTAAAATAGTTTCGTTGGACTATTACACGATGCGCTATCGGAGATGTAATTTATATCACTAATTAAATGGAGTGACGAACACGCGTATGTTTAATATCAGATTACAACAGAATGAAAGAGCAACTTTACTTTCTCTGGACCGTGTGCTGTTTTACGTAACACTGAAAACTTATTCACTGAAAGTTGACTGTAAATACCACTTACAAATATTTAATTAAGGTTTTTGTTAGAATTTATGATTTACTTTGTTATTCGTAAGTATATGGTGTTATAGTATATGATATACCTTAGATAAATGAATTTCCGAATGTCTGAGAAATCGCGTAAAAAACTGATCTATGTACAAGATGTATTTGTTATGCATATCACAACACAATCCATGTATAAAGAAAGGTAGATACCCTGGTAGGTACCCTTTTGTATATAAAGTAGCAAATAATTTAAATCCACACTAATCCATCGCATAACAAAGCTATTCTTAGCTTTTATTTTACTATTCACCACTAACATTACACCGAGGAGATGATAACTGACGTGCTTGGCAAATTGTTACTTGAAATCTGTAATCATACCGGCAGCCGTAATGAAAAAACCAATCCGGCAAATTTAGCCGACTCAGTTCAAATATTATGTTTAAATTTTACATTTGAAGAATGTCCATGAAAAATCTCGTCATGCCTATACCTACGACACGAAAAGTATAGATATAATCTGACATATATATGCGATGCCAACGATACAAATCTCCTTATAAAGGCATATGAATAAAAACATTGTGTGTGGCCTTGCGGCACTCCTCCGTTTTTAAAGTATTGATGCCATTCCTTGTAGTGATCGGGATGTCAATTATCAGTGATAGGATAAAAAAACATGATAACAACCACGAAAAGTCGGGTACACGGACTTAATCGTTTACGTCCCATAGCGTAGCTAATCTCTGGAATAAACTGCATAAAATATAAAAAAAAACTTCTGAACACGAATAGTACATACCCTTGTACCTACAGATTAAAATACTGTTCCATTATATATCATGGTAAATAAACCGTCGAGCTTGTGGTTTACCTTGATAAATAATTTTAATTGTTTTTCAGTTTGTTATAAACATAATTTAGCACCTAAGTCAAAATTGATTTATTTCATAAATAGATCATACAATGTTATCTACGAAATAACAAAACAAATTAATACATGTAAGGGTACAATAACGACGATTTTCAAAATACTAGTGAACAGTAACTAGTCTGAAAGTATGCCTGTCACTTCAGGTGGCACTCGAAAATTTCACGGAATAAGCCAGCCCCTGTTTGTGCCCATGTTTTTATCGCGTTTTCATATCAACAAGGAAATAACCAATGGTATTGAGCCCCATATGCAATTGCAACCAAATAGGTGCGGCTCATCGTAAATTGCAGATATCGCGGTATAAACATTTTGAAAAGTTATCTAATCAAGATACGAGTACGAGCCGAACGTAAAGTTATTTCAGTATCGATTCATAAAGAAAATATTACCGTTGGAACGCATCTTTGTAAACACTGCTTTGATTGTAACTCTGAAGGTACATGCTTAATATATGTTTATAAAACCTTACGCTGCTGAAAACCTTACAATAAATCTCTCATTGTAAAGTGTTGAATGCGTGAGCTATGGTGTGCTTTCTTTCTTTGTACATAAAGTAATGTTCACATTATTAAAGTCAAACATAATTTTACTGTATTCATGTTTTTGATTACTGAATTTCAGACATAAATTATACCTTAAATATGTAACAATACTAATAATAAAATCAGTACTCCCACGTATAAGTAAAACATGCTGAAGGGCCATTCAATTAATAAAGCAGGCCGTACCCCTAAAGCTTCTTACCACTTTTGGGTTAATTTTCTCCCTTAGATAAATTATTTCTTAGATTAGTAGCAGATTTGTTACTTGTTGGCAGTAGTCGTCAAGTTATTGGTAATGCGTTGTTGTATTGATGCTTCTTCTTCTCAATACTTAATTATTTCTATGGCTTACTTTAATGAGCTTTGATAATATTCTAAGCACAGCTTACAAACACGATCTTGCAACTATAAAGAAAATTAAATCTAATCCAGTTTGGACCCGATCAGTTAACTCAAAGCTTTTACTGAGCCAGCGAAGATATGCAGTAGACGTTATGCGAGTTTTAAACTCCGAACCTGCCCTAACGGCCAACGGCGAGTGACGTCAGCGCCGTCTACAACGTTATAACGAGTATAACGTGCCACAGGTTGTAATGTAACGACAGACTGACTTGTTCCATTGCCGGTTACATGGTGGCTTAGTTTGTGGGAAAATTTATTAGAGAACTCACAGCTTTAATAAAATATATGAGATTATTATTAGATCTCGCTTCTTTGACGTAACCTATGAAAATTATGTACCAAAAGTGGAAATTTTATGTTCTTGGTACAAGCATTCCAATAACAACAACAACTGCCTATTTATTGTCCCGCTCGAGGGACACTACACTAGGATAAAAAGTAGCCTATATAACCGTTTCCAGGGTCTCATCTATCTTCCTACATTAGATCCAAATCGTTTCAGCCGTTTTACCATGACAGCGTAACAAACAAACTCAATTTTGCATTCATAATATGAGCTGGGATTATAATTGTATTCCATGGTTTAGAATTTAAATCTCAATCTACAGTCCATCTTGCTATAGCCAGGAAAACGCAATCTGTCAAGGTCCCATCGGTTTTTATGGCGCTACGGCTACAGAATAAGTCATGGTGCCCCTGACATAATCACCATAACCATCAAGGCTGTACTGACATGATATGGGGAATTTGTAAGTTTATAACCAGTCGCTTCCGGCGATCAGAAATATATATTCTGATTACTTATGTTTAAAGTTTTATTAAGATGTTCATTAAACATTATATTTAAAAATACGATAGTAGGTACCCATAGCCAAAAAATAATGCTTTTTTATGTAAGTATTCATATCTATGCATTTAATAATATGCTTTGTCCTAAATGACTGACAGAACAACGCCCAGCCTAAACCGCTGATCGTAGAGACGTGAAACTTGGAGGGTGTGTTCCTTGTTTGACGTAGGCATCCAATAGGAAAGGATTTTCAAAAATTCTATTCCTTAGGGGGTGAAAAAGGGGGCAAAGTTTTGTATGAAACTCTGTCATTTTTAATTTGAATTCGTATTACCCACGCGGGCGAAGCCTCTGGCTGAAAGCTAGTTTCTATATAAATATTCGACAATAATCAAATACAACGCTTGCAGATCCCTTGGCGATTGGAATATGGGCTACGGCCACGTCCGCACAGACAGACGACTTGGTTAGCGCCTAGAGCTTAGCGAGTCACTTAGCGAGTAGCTTAGTAAAACGAACGTCCTAAAATGCCGCACTGCGCGCTTGACGTCTAGCTTGTCGCTAAGTATGTATCCAAGTAAACAAACGTGTTGGTTTTTTATAGTGAGGCATTTTTGAACAATAAAGTGGATGAAATAATAATTGCTTCAGTTTTTAAAAAAGAACGTCTGTGGCAACCATCTCTCAGAGCGGCCACCGTGTATCCTAGCAAGTAGCCAGAATGCAAGCCACTAGGCTCTAGGCGCTAAACAAGGCGCCTGTCTGTGCGAACGTAGCCTAAAACAATTAAACACTGACTACCTACCGAATCTTAACTTCCAACTTAGCTTTTATAATAACATCTTATTATACCTACGCCTACACGATAGCAACTGTTAGGAATGATGACAAATTCTTCTAGACTTTTAACTGTTTATTTATTCAAATACCTGCAGATATTAGATAAGCACTTCAAGCTTTCATAGTTTCAAATGTTTTCTCAAAATCGCCTGACGGCTTCTGACATGGAATTGTAACAAAGACTGCTGTCAAGGTAGCAGCCGGGAACTACGGCTTAACGTTACCCTTCCAGACGAGGGTGTAACACCGCCAAATCCCACAAAGTGATTTCGGCCGACCCGGGAATTGAACCCAAGACGCCGTTCACAGCAAGAATAACTATAACTAGTCTATACTATCTCTAACTACTACCTCTAAACTATATCCACTTGAATCATCGCAAAACACGCAGTAGTGAGGTAACTCACGCACTAATCTTTCTATCAGCATGCTGACAAGGAAGAAATATTTTAAAGTCACGGCAAGCTAGATTCTATACTCTATCCACATTTAGATATATAGATAGGGACCCAATTCCAAATTTTGCATGTAACTACTCTGTAAAACAGTAAAATTAACATCTCCGCTTATTTTTTTAAGTACTGTTCTACGGAAATACTATTTTGGAGTGTTTCAATTATTCAGAGCTGACAATAAAACTCATCAGGCAGCGACGTAAGACGTGGGCGGGCGTCAATGCAGTCACCCGCGCCTGCCGCGCTCGTGCACACGGACATTCCTACAGTTTAGTGTGCCCATCTCTCCGATAATAACTCTAGACCAGTTGTGAACTCACTTTGAAGAGGACCTAACGCCGCTTGCACACTGCAGAACCACAGCACAACTAAATATTTCGAAAGTATCGCCCTTTGCGATGGCATCGCGGCGGCAAGCGCACCGCTAACAGCAAAACATTCTTGAATATCTTAGAATGTACCTATATTAAATGCGGATGTAGGTACTTTTAGCGTAGCTAAATATTCCAATTCATCAAAAGTCATATATTTTTCAAGTATTTTGAATGCTACAGCGGATATACATCCAAAGAAAGACATCCTGACTTAACCAGTCAACTTGCGTGTCCGAATACGTTGTCGTGTCAGAATATCGTAAGGCAAATTGGCCTCACATCACGCTATGAAAAGCGAGAAATAAACGGAACGTTAAATGGGCAGGTACTTATTAATCGGACAATCATCGGAGACAAACGTTTCGGCTCGTCGGCGGTTCCCACGGGGCGAGTGCCTTGCCGGCATCCATTCCGGTTTTTGCCAACTTAAATGTTTGTTGTCAAATTAATCTGAAGTTACTTAGTATGCGCCAGCCGACCAGTCGAGCGACTATTCATTCATAGCGGTTGGAATGCTAGATCGCTCGTGGCTCGCCTCGACCGACCTTCGCCGCCGGCCGCCCGGCAAAAAGTGTGTGATCCACCGTGATCTGGCCGCAACTATGTGGATGTACCAGTGTCCAGTGCCTTACCTGCGCCATGCCATAACGTACCTCCCATAGGACGTTACTCTCCCGTTAGCTCGCCGTCCGTCCACGTCCAAACAAAGAACTTTATTACGTGCCCAATCGGTCGAATACTTCATAGAAAAGTTAAATAAATTAATATGTGCTACATGACTAAGCGATGATGGCAGAACAGCCTTTTGTAAATTCATGAAACAAGCCATGCAATGTAATGAAAGGCTAATAGCTAAATATCGAAATATAAGTTTATTTTTTAAAAATTAAGCGATCAGGTATTGAACCCTCTCCTTTTCTTATTCCTATAAAAGTGTTCCAATTTTCGTAGTTCGGCACGGACCACTAAGATTAAGAATTACGTAAATGAGATATTCCGAGAACTGCGCACAACACAAAGATATACGTCGAGATTAAATTGCTCACAAGTTTAGTAACATAACGACAACTCAAGCCAATGAATAGCTGTCATTTGTTAAGGACGAGCATGACATCATGCTACTAAGTCAGTGGTGGCCCCTGGAACACTGCCTGCCGTCTGCCGGAACTCCTTAGATAAGATAAAATATTAGGTCCTACTCCTACAGAAGTAGGTACCTATTATGTAATGGTTTCAATCTGAAGATAGCGTGCTGATACGCTATGTAAGGGATACATTAATATTGTACCAAATGCTCAAAAGATACGCTAAGGACTAGATTAAAATTGTACTAAATTCTTGAAAAATACTTTTCTGAATTAAAATGTTATACTTCAAAGAAAATGGTTCCTTCAGCGTAAAATCCAGAATTTATCTGGGATTTAAAAGTAAAATTATACAATTATTGTACATTGATTTTAATTATGTATTTTTCCATAGCAATAATAACATAATGATTTAGGTAGATATTTTTTTCATGGAATTGTTCATTAACTACGCCCCATTATGTTGAGTTCAATAACCTCAGCGACAGCTATTATTAGAATTTCTATTATTTTATTTATGTATTTCCACAAAAATTATGATTAGCACTATGCTTTAATAAAATCTAATAACACTTAAGCTGAAAATCAATATTTGTTTAATGGACTTATGAATTAAGTGATTAGGTAAATATCATTAGGAATGCTACGAGAGATTGAAGGCAGTGAGGTGGTAAGCATATGGCGGCGCGAGGGGCCTCGCGCAGTGGTACCACTCGTTCGACTCGTAGCTGAAACCCATCAGCACCTCCGCGGTGACGTCACTCCGGACGCCGCCGTCCGCGCCGATCAAGGACAGTAAACATTACCAGGTCAACGCTCGCTGCTGTCTCTAGTCGCTTTTTTTTTTCAATTCGGCCATGAATGCCCTACCATCAGCCGTGAAGAATCGTTCCCAAAGAGGCCCACTAATGGATACCCATTATAGAACCTAAAATCGTAAATAATACTCATTTTCACCCGGAAGTGTTGAACAAAGACCCTTTTTGTCTATTAAAGCTTATACTGTGCTGAAATATGCCCTGAAAGATAAATGAATGGACTACAATATCAAAGGAACAAATGAAGCCTTCACAAAAAAAAATCTATTGCCTAAACTAAATAGCACGGCGATTCAGAGACCACCATTTGAAATCACATCTTAATTAATCTATCTATACTTATAATAATCTATACTTATAATAAATCTGTAGAGAGGTCAATTCTGTACATGAAATATATTTCCAAAATAACTATCAGGGGGTGATTAGGGATCGATACTGATGCCAAAAATGCAATCAGTAAATTTTTTGTCTGTCTGTCTGTCTGTCTGTCTGTCTGTATAAACTCTATAGAAACAAAAACTACTCGACGGATTTTAACGAAACTTGGTACAATTATTTGTCATACTCCTGAGATGGTTATAGTATACTTTTCATCACGCTACAATCAATAGGAGCAGAGCAGTGAAGGGAAATGTTGTCATTTTGTTTTAACGCGCTAATCTCAGGAACCGCTGGTCCGATTTAAATAATTCTTTCAGTGTTAGATAGTCCATTTATCGAGGAAGGCTATAGGCTATATATCATCACGCTAAGACCAATAGGAGCGGAGCACCACTATTCCACGCGGACGAAGTCGCTGGCAGAAGCTAGTTATATATAATTAAAGAAACGATCTTTATAAAAACTCTATCTATCTATAAACATATCGTTGAAAAAAGCTGTTATGAGTTGCTTTCGTAGTAAACGGACAGTTTCCGATGGGAAAATAAATTAGTCGCTACGCTGACCGAGTGTCTTGCGGTCTACGTAGCGGGCTGACTAGACACAAGAATACAAGCGAAACATTGAAGCCGAATCTGACTCTAAAGTATAATGGCATGATAATCATTAATTGGATATGTCAGTCTTTGAATAACTCACAGCGCAGTTTGATATAATTTGTGGATACTAATAAGCGTTTGATTGCGTGCGAAAGGCTGTTAAACCTGTCACAGTGTTTCGGGCCTTTGATCAATATGTTGTAATAAACTTAGCGAAACAAACGCGTTGATGCCCGAGCCGAGCCGCTGGATATGTTTAAATTGCACGTTACGTGTCTGCCCGTAGCCTTTTAGCTTTTTTAGGCTGTGTAGTGTTGTGGTTATCTAATCTACTTTATTGATAAACGTAGGTATACGCTAATGGAATAAAAACGTTAATGTGCACAATCAACGAGTTATTTCCAGATTATTTCGTCTGCATGTTTGTTTGACGTACTTTTTCTATGTAGGTAGGGTGAGATGTATAGTTCTTTGATTTACTTTGCTATACTCGGAAATGTTTAATAACAAGCGCTCTTTATCGAGTTGCCTGTATTACTAAACTCCGCACTGACTGTTCAACAGGTTCTATAGTGTAATTTACTAACTATATACATAATAATATTATGAAATGCAACAATGTATTGAATTTTCAGAACTAATAATGAGACACAAACTCTGCCCTGGGCTTCGAACACCCCACTTTTAAGGAAGGGTAGTATATAAGGGTAGAAAAGATTTACCTGACTGCATCTTATGCTAATTGCTAAGGCTAACTGTTAAGAAGGCGTTACCTTATACGCCTTCTTTCTTAGAGACAGTCTTACAATTCACAAATAAATTAAATGGTAGTTTTACTAAACACCTAATCGATTTTGTGCATCACAAAAAATCTATCTTCAATCTAACCAGCAAATCAGTTACAGAATAACTTCCAAAACAGATTCTCTAATGCACAATGAAAAAGAGTACAGGAAAACGAGAATTTTGAAGCCAATGGCGCTCTTTTATCGTGTCCAAAAAACTCGAGGGGAATTGTCAAACGGTTACTGAGAAAAACATTGTGGCTGCAGACGTGTTTTATTGAGAGGTCCATGATCCTACGGTGGACATCTAAGCGGAACGATGGAATGATGCCCGCAGTGACTCCCAACTCTACGACTTTCGGGTAATACTCTCATCATTAATTTTGAGTGACAGTGTTCAAATAAATTGTTCACATAAATAATTAAAAGTAAAACGCGCTGGATTCTAGATAAGATGCTTAGCTTTTACTAATAGTAACTTGAATGTTGTGCAAACATTTAAATAAAACAAAAAAAATAATAATGTGGCATGCTTGGTGTCACAGAAATACGAATAAAAATTGTTTGAAAACTAAAGTACTTGATAAAATCTAACTGAAATTTGTGATAACTTAAGTAAATACGGTTGAATATTGGCAGCAATATTGCCTAGATTCATTATTTTCAGTTCGTTTTGCCGTAGTTTTAGTTCAAACCTATTTTAAGTAAGGCAAAATACATACCTACAATAATAAATTATATTCATAGATTAATGAAAGTCTCCACGCCGCCATCTTTCATTGATCCATACCTGTACCAGTAATTAAGATAAATAAAAACTAATTGCAATTAAGTTACCAATCCTTAACTATTCTAGTTTTTACAAAACATACGCGTAGTCTTTTGAAGTTTTTTTGGAGGTAACGTCCGCCATACTGATCTTATTCGTATATAATATGCAGCGTTTCAGGCTGTTCACTTTTGGAAAATCTGTAAGGTCAGTCAGGTCAGCCAGATTTATTTTTACTATTGGAACAAATATGGTTATCAAATAATATGGTCTAGGAACCGATAATAATTACACATATAATCATACGATAGTTAATTTAATGCACCCCCTGAAAATATTCCTGCCGGCGCCCAGCGCCCATGTTACATTCGTTTGCTATGCTTTTAAGTTTGGTGGTGTAGGTAATTAGTGTCAAGATTTATCTTCCGGGAATACCTAATGATTACAGTCGCTCATAACCATCGACGCTTGTCACTCCATTGAACAGACGAGTTAACAGGTAGGTATTACAGAACATACCTATATCAACCCATAAAGGTTTTCAAAGTTAAATTCTAAATACAGTCCATTGGTCATCGACTCATCGTTAATTATAGAGTAACTGAGCTGGTTCGAGAAATTATCTGGATGCAAATAGAATATTGTAACTACCTAATATTTTATAACTATTTAATGCACTATTTAAATTTTAATATTCTAACATTAATTTATTAATATAGAGACATAATATTTGAGTCATTGGCCCCCCAGAAACAGCATTGCCTAGTTTGGGGACCATTGTTTAGAGATTTACGTTATTTATAGTACCTTTTGTGAAAATTTTAACATAACAATAGATTAATAAATTAATATCATTCTTAAAATTTTGTGACAACTGCTTTCAGCAAAGCCAAGCTTACAATCAACAGTCCATCACGGTGGAAGAATAAAAGATTAATTGATCATGCAACTATTTGATGATTTCCTTATCATTGTGAATTTATGTAATATGAAGAAAATATTCCCTAGCTACTTATTACTTTTAGTAAAGAGTGGTCGGTTGGGCCGATCAACGGTGCCGGTTGCATTCCATTTCGCCGCGTTCCATTACGCAGTGTCGTGGTTCCAAGAAACAGTGATGTCCCGCTCGCACTAAGCATTCCATATTATTGCCGTGTTTTGGAATTCTGTTCATTGTTTGCGCTCAAGCTCATTTCAATACAAGTAAGGAAACTAAGCGCGTATCCGGTCAAAGGTCTAGAAGAATCGCCTACCCACTGATGATGGCTCGCCACCATATGATTCAATCGTTACGATTTAGACATAGCACAAAAGTGTAGCCTTTTACGACCGAGTTATCTTAATGCTGAAGCTGTCGAGTGTAAACCGCAGAAAAAAAGCAACGAGAAGCGTGTGCAATAAATATTAAAAATACGCGAAACAATAAAAGTGTCGCCCTCATATTGGCCAAGTAGAGTGAAAGAAGCCAGCTAGTCGGTGATTAATGACGCGCGGTTATAGCGTACTTCCTGTGGTGCGAACCAAGCCCTGCGCCTGCGCACACCTCAGATTTGAATTAGTAAAAAACATCGCTAAGGAGTTGATCGACCCGCTGCTATTGCCATAAGCAAGTGCTTTTATAATAATGGCCGTTGACATTCAACAACAATGAGAATAAATCGGCGATCGATCACTAGCGTTGTTCAGTAATTAGCTGCGAGATATTAGGGGCACGTTCTTCGAGGATATACATTGGCGAATAATTCAAACAAGGGCCATACATATGTGTTGAGAAATATAATTAATATTCTGAGATTCAAATCTCATTTCTTATTGTAATCTACTTCGGTACTTCAAAACTTTCATCACGAATAAATGCAGTAAAACCGTGACGATTCATTTTTTGTAATGTTTAGGTTTTTTTATAATTTTGGAGGGCCACGGTCCAGGATCTTAGAATGAACGTCGTAAAAGACGACAGCACGAGTATAATTATCACATTCCTCCTTGGATATGACGCCTGGCTATCTAGTAAGTACGGCTGACATGACACGCTCCATTTCCACGATTTATGCAAGAATCCAGGTCACTTGTAAGTTTTCATCTACATAATTGTGTGTTACGGAGGCATTTTGAACTTTCTTGTAACTATAGCGTGCGCTAGTATTATGCCTTTATCGAATTCTTTATGTTCTACGTAACGATAGTTAAAAAAACTTATGAATTGTATCTATGCACACCAGACTGGCAAAATCGATTAAATTTTTTTGTGATATATTCTAACGATTTTGAGGTCGGAAACCTAAACTCATTGAAACGAAACATGAAACGCTCACTTTTATAAATAGTTTCCGTGTAAACTGTCTATCTATTTTATTTAGATAAAATAAATCTTAGCTATAAGACACAACAAAATGTTGGAATTTAGTATTTTATTGCGTTTAACGACTTTTGAGGATTTTACGACTAGTCGGAAACGTCTTGAAAATTAACACAAAAATTTTAAATTAACAAAACATATTTTTGTTGGGTTGAATGTCAATTTAAGTGGATCCCTGAAACCGCAATTTCAGATTAGCTTTGCAATCTCCGTGGAAAATTCATCTACCTTAACTTGAAGAAGATAGAACGTAGTACCATCCAGAAGCACAAACACAACGACGTAATGAATAATAACATGCTGTTTTCCATGGCATTCAACCGTCGCTCATAAAAGCTATACTTAAATTAACATCAACACAATAATTAGGCATATATTTTTGTATGAATTAACTGTTCCTTATTACGAAATAATAGGCTATTAGGTGTTTGCTACATAAAGGAAAACTTATCCTATTCCTCATTTTATAATTTTTATATGTAATACCTTAGTCCTTACACAGACAGTCACGGTAAAATGTCGAACGGATTTAGATGGAAGGTATAAATATAAACTTAGGTTTCCGACATAGGATTTGTAACCGGGTGCTTACCTATAGTAGTTCTAGCATGGAAGCTGGACAAAACCGATTTCTTCAACCATTGTCTTTGGATTTTGTATTGAACAAGGGGATATTCTAGCACGGGGGGTGGACAAAACTATATACTCCACCCTTTAGATTTGTATTAAACAAGGGGATAAAAGATGGAGGAAGCGATTGACCACCCCGTGCTAGGCCTGGAAACAGTTGAAACTGCGGAAAACAACTAGTCTGTAATGAATAATGATCGTCGAGATAACTTGTGAACAATTAGGAAGCTTTAATATAAAACTTAAGCTATTATTTTGAATTATTAACAGCCGCTTGCACCAAAATAATATGCGAATGAAAAAACACGTGAAACGGAAGAACTGTCATCCAAGATCTGTCAAAATGGAGGATAAAATGGAATAATTGTGCTATTATTTTATATTTTTCGTCTAAATATTTGCAATATATGTTTAAGTGGGTGAATCTTTAATATTTTGCTGTTTGGTTTCCGAATCGTCATTACCCCTCATCACCGACTGTCGTTTTTATTGTATAATTTACAAGCTTAAATTATTATGTTAAATAATGAAATAGATATAGCCTCTTAATGTAGGTAAATATTGAATTATATACGGCTGATAATGATGAAATTCGTGTGAGGAAGCGAACAGCGTTGAGAAACCAACCGCATATTTTTGAAGAATCACCCAAGTATGTTTACTTAATTATTATACTCATAAAATTAAAAAAAAAATGAAAAATAAATAGATTTGCTAATTAATGATATCGTGTTTTGCGATATTCGTAAAAATATAAAGTATAAATGATAAAAAGGTTGCTGCAAGGGTGTTACCGGCTGTTAGTATTCATAGTCAAACTAGCCAATTTCTGTCTATGCACCAATGCTGCGTGTGTTTCTGAGTGTGGAGGAATTACGGGACTTCCCCGAATTTTAAGCCAACAAGGTCTCAGGTCTTACAGCCATAACCGACACCCAATAATATACAAAGTACCTACCTACGCGATAGCAGTAGGTACTGCTAAAATCATTATTTTAATGCGTCACTACCTACTATAAAGAAAGAAACAAATATTTTGTCGTTTTGTGACGTTTTTACAGCCAAACCGCTGCCTGCACCGGTAATAATGAACTTTGGAACTGATCTTAAACGCAACCCGGAGGAGGACAAATTATGTATTACAGTAAAAAATAAGAACTCCTAGGATTCGAATAAAACTGCAGGAAAAAAACATAAAAAAATGGCCAGTAAAGTTAAAGATAGGTATTAGGTATTTATTATAATATAGGAAGCATGAAAAACCTAACTTCCTAACAAATATTGTAAATGCCAGTGACTTTGTTTGATTGTTCCTTAAGTTTTCACGGTAAAACGGCTGAACCGATGTGGATGAAATTTGGTAGACGATTATATGCTACACTTCTTAACTGTTTGCGTTAAGTGTCTGCCATATTTTGACACAAAAACTTAGGAAATGAAGAAATATCGGTCAAAATGAAGTTGGACAGAAATGGACAAAACAGTTACAAAGCTAAAAGAGGATTTTTCGACAAATTATGTTAATTTATTACTTATAAATAAGAAGAATAGTAGTTAGGTAATTAAAGTTAAATAATTAAATTAAGTAGGTACCCTCATCTTATTTTAACGTCTACCTAATGGTAAACCAAAACATTGCACAATCAAATAAAAATAAAACTAATTATTGACTAGTAAGTAGGTATTATTTATTATATTTTGTAAGTACAACAAATAGGGAAAATTATCAGGAGAAATTAAGATTGTCAAATATTCGATTCAAAGAGCCAATAAACATATTGATTACCTATATAAAAAATATTGCCTAGTTGGGCAGGACCGCTGCCTATCGCGGTGTGGTGACAGACTCTCAGCCGCCCTAAGCTAGGCGATGTGAAAGAAAAGTTCACTGGCCGCCACCGCCTTCGCCTGGCCGCCCCAACGGCCGTCGACGTTAATCCCTCAATTAGGTACCTACATTGCTGCACTATTGTGTACACATACCTAAGTGAAGTGGATAATTTTGTATGTGTACATGTTATTTTGGAAAAAAAATACACACTGCCTAAAGATACCTACTATATACACACTACTTTATAAATTACTTATTTCTTTATATATAGGTACTTTTTCAATCCGTGGAATTCATCTTATATTGTAAGCTAGTAGGTAAGTATCTACTAGAATGAGAAGCAAGAATCGAGACTGAGTGAGAAGTTCTTCAAAGCGTGAGCGAGCAAGAAAACATGTTATGTATTATTATTTGAACGTCGAATGGCAGAAACCTCCGTGCGGGCCTCACGGGCCCCGCCCCGCCCCCGCGATTCCCCCGCGCCGCGCCGATCATATGTTCGGCGACGAGGCGCTTACCGGCGGCTCACTCTGCTCACTGCGACTCGGGCACTCGCCGTCGTCGCAACGCAACGCGCATCACTCCACGCCGGCCGCTCGCGCACGATCAGCTGTCCGACCACAATACGCCGACACCGGCCGCGACGCGAGCTGTCAATAAGCCGCAGTGCGGTGTAACATGGAGCTGCTGTGCGCGGAGCGTGTGAGCCCCGAGAGCGGAGAGAGTGTAGGGCGCGCGCCGCCGGTGGGCCGCGCGCACCGGGCCGCCGCGCCCGACCCGGTGCTGCTGCGGCGCCGCGTGCTCGACAACCTGCTGCGCACCGAGGAGCGCTACGCCGTCACCGCCAACTACTTTGGCACCGTGCAGGCCGAGGTCACGCCGCACATGCGCCGCCTCGTCGCCGAGTGGATGCTAGAGGTGAGCGCACCCGCGCCGCATGCCGCACCCACACCGCTCCATCCGCGCTCGCGCAACCCGAACGATCGCCATTTTGTCTCGTTTTCCGGCCACGTGTAGGTACTCCCTGCCGTTGCCGGCGGCACCAGTGGCTCTCGTATGCTCTCGCCACTGTCTGCTGACGGGCCCCCTCGCGCCCTCTTGTGACTCGGCTCCGTGGAGACGTTACTCCAAGCTAGAACAGAGGAAGAGTGTTGCACTTGTGTTGTTTCAGGATGGTGATCATAAGAACCTCTAGCAATTACGCAGCTATTTCTAAACTGGATGTTATGAGTTTGTTTACACGATCAGCTGATTGCTGTTTTGTTCCACATGTTAGAATCTTATAAGAATAACAATCAATATCTACTTTTTTGTTTGTCATCAATATCTTGAAACATGAACAGTGTTTTGTCAAAAGTTGAAGATTAGGTAGTTATTTGAATGTGTAAGCTTAGAGTACCTATTCGAGTAAATAACTGGTCGTGTAGCGTGCGCAGTGCGGCTGTATGGCGTGCGAGCGAGGGGCCCCGGCGCGAGCGCGGGCGGGCGCGGTCGCCGACCGATGCTACTCCGCTCGTTCTATTTGAATAATCAGCTGATTTTGACACGCACACAGCTGACGCTCCGCTGCGCACTTATCTTTTGCTCGTATATGTACATATAAATAATTACTAGCGCACACACCAACGTCATTGTTCGTACTCAGTGGCCTACATGACGTGTAATTTATTATGGTCTTTACTTAATTCGTTAGTAGAATTTAACTTGTAGTTGGTTCAGGTTGTAAATTTCAATCGTACGTAGCGGATGTTATAATTTTATGTCCCGTACCTACCCATCGTACATACTTTGTAGTAGATTCAATCGTAGGGCGAGTTATCTAAGTGGTGTTTAGATGAGGTATTAAAGCAGTTATTGTGCCGGCCGCCACGTGGTGGAGCCGGCCGGCGGCTGGGCGGTGGCGGCGCGCTGACGTCACGGTGCGCGCGCGCTGCTGTTCGGCACATGCACCTCACGGGCTCACAGCACAGCGCAGTCGGCACCTCGGTGCCGCGACTTACCTCGTGCTTAAACTAGTCGCATACCGACATTTCAGCACAAGCAGACCGAAACGATCCTCAGTCTGTAAGGTCAATGACATCACCAACGTGCTCACATTAACTTTTATGTTTAATCATCAAGCGCACCCGAGAAGCATTATATGACGATCCAAGGATGGTTCACGGAATCCGTATTATCAAAATTTGTTATGCCCACTATCAAAATATAACGATCGCGACTTTTTAGTTAGGCTGAGGTTATAATAAACACACATTTTATTATATCTGTGTTGATGCGTGTAAAAAACTACGTTTGTCGATAATAATCCGACAAAGGTCACCTGCACTTTAGATCCTTCTTTCAATTGATAAATCTTACTGGTATTACGACAATCGCTTTGTTTTGAGTCTTCTGTGCCATTTATTAGATATTCTCTCGTTATGGTTGGACAATTAGGATGTTGTATAGACCGTGCTTCACTTACAATTATTATTATTTTTAACGTTTAGGTTGTTATGAGTCTACGTCTGCAAAAGAGATGCAGACAGTTTGTTTGGTGTTCAAGCCATAAGAATCAGGACATAGCCGTGTGAGGTAGTTAATTACCTAGGTAGAGCGTGAGAGTCTGAGCGGTATGCAGCGGGTTATACGTTATACTAGTACATGTTTTGTTTTCACGGTGATACGATTGGATCCGTGCCGGTTCGCGAGTCGCGTTACCGTGCGAAACAATGCCGGGAACAGTCTGTGCCGTTCCGTCTCTCATGACACTCTCTAACTACTTACTTTATGACTACTTTGGAACTAGGTACCTCCTTTCGCTTTTCTCTGCTTTCCATTTTACGGTACCTACCTATATGGAAACTTTTAGATCATAATATTCAAAATCATTTAACATAAATAATGCTACATTTGATTCTTGTTATCTATGCAATGAAATAAGACATATTATTCACGGCAGAAAAATATTGCTACGCGTGAACCAGTTATTTCAGGGTCCTGAAAGGACTAAATAAATACAACATCTTGATCTTCAATACACACAAATGAACAATGTTTCTCTAGTATTGGTAATATAATATATGGAACCGTACATACAAGATTCACACACGAACAGTTCCGGCCCTAGTCCAGTACGTTCAGGAACCATTAACGTTGATAAGGTTGAAACATAAACGTATAACTGCTGCAGGAAAGTAACGCACGCTGTATTTATCGCAATAAGTGTGTATTTCCATTTTATATATAGGTTATCAGGAATTCCGGATGATAAACTAAGCATAGGCCTGGGTGCGGTATCGACAACTATTTTCTACGAAACAAAACTGTTTGTCCGTTCAAAGTTTATTCACGATTGTTTTGTATTGCAGGTATGTGAAGACCAAGGATGTCAAGAGGAGGTGTTTCCTCTTGCCATTTCGTACCTGGATCGATTCCTGAGCACGTGCGCAGTCAGCAAGAGTCAAGTGCAGCTGCTGGGCACGGCGTGCCTGCTGCTAGCGTCCAAGTTGCGCGAGCCGGGGTCCCGCGCGCTGCCGGCGGAGCTGCTCGTCTTCTACACCGCCAACAGTATCACGCTCACCGACCTTTGCGTAAGTACCCACGATACTGTAGCTGTTAATTCCTATAGGTACCTTTACCAGCTATCACGCGAGCGCAAGATAATACAACGTGTCGTCGCTGGTGTCATCAACGTTTCAATCGATTTGTCTGTTGCGTATTGTTAATTAACAGCACACTGAGTATGCGCCTGGCGTTCCGCGCATTGCCATATGAAGTAATATGAAGATTTAATTAACTTTCTTCGTCTCGGAAAACAGCTGATCTCATTAATCATGCAGTTTCGTGTAGCTGAGTTTTTGCATCGCGTACGCGCATGCACTAATTTTGCAGTTAGCTCTAGGTGCTTTCGTGTCGTTCACTCCGCTGATTTCTAAATCATTCGCGCTCTGAACATCCGCGAGAGATTGGAATTCCAGTTTTATGTCGGAACATTAATTATATCTATGGAGTGATCGACTCTAGGCGCTACACCGACTTCATGATGAGATTTATCTCACCACGTGTATTACTTGTCGTGTCGGCTTTGTGAACAAATTACCTATTCTCTGCGTACGGTGACTAATGAAATAAAAATACTTACATGATTTGAGATTGTAACATTTATAGAATATAACAGTGACTAAAGCGTACACTCTGATATTAATAACTAGGCTCCTAAAATAAAAATAGCCGCACTCTCATAAATAAATAAAAAAGGTCAAGTTCGAATCCCACCCGTGTGGGATACCAGTGCAGTGTTCCCGGGGTATTGCGGTGATAGTAATTGGTACCTGGTCACATGCGTGTAATAGTTTCAGCTTCATAATAAGTTTTTCCTTGTTTTGCGCTTAGCACTTATTCTGTGCTTATTCTATAAAACAAATGGTACCAAACCGCAAAATGCTGCTCGTTCTTCCGTAGTTACAGAAAGATTAACCTTGTGTATTATGTTATGTAACAGGCTGGTAACTGAGTAAACATTTCATTATCTACTATATAGTATAGGTACAGCATAGATTTCGTATTTATCCTACTCATGTGTATAAAATTGAGAATACGTTAAAACTAGAAATATTGTTTAAAGTCGTTCGGTACCAGACGGAACCTAATTACGTTTTAATTGTCCAGCTGTCACTGTGCCGACACTGACACAGCCTGTTCCGTTCTCCCAGCGAACCATTACTCATTGTGGTCTTGTGCAGTGTCTAGCAATAGATGTAGTACTCACGTGGACAACTTTCCTAATCTTAATAAAGGGCATTGGCATTTAGGTTTGTTTTGCTTATCTATTTCAGTACCGTTACGTTACGAATTGTCAAGTTTAGTACGGCGCCTGAAGTTGGGCAGATTCCCAGTAATTGTAGCCGAGCGGCATTACTTCATGTGTAGTAGGTATTTGCATTTAATATAACGTATTACGTATTGGCTGTGCTGCATTTCGGGCGCGGCGTGGCCACCCGCCGGGGCCCCGTCCGCCGCCGTTCGTCCCGTAGATAATAAGTGCACACCACATTTTCGCGCGTCATAATATACACGACTCGTTCTGCCTGCGATGCAAGTGCATTCCGCGCTGTGCGCTTGTAGTTTGTACCAGTATTTAGTAACGGCAATTTCACAATCGGGTATTAATAAGTTATTGATTTATTCGTAGCCAGGTACTTAACATAATGCTCTGTACTGGGTAGCAACGCTTGCTCTAAATTAGGGCGCTGGTAAACGGCCATACGAAATGATTGTAATTATACGACATACCGTAGGTGCGTATGGCGAGCGGTGGTCGTGGAATGCGACAGGTCGCGGCAGCCGCGGTCTGGGAGAGGGCTGCCCTGCGGACAGTGTCCCCTAACGAGCCGACGGGCTTCTCGGAAGAACCGCCGAATGAGGCTCGCGTTTCAATCAGACCAATTACAGGCGAAGCACGCGGCTTATTTTTTCTCACGCGCCGCGGTGCAAGTAGCGACCGCGCTCGCCTAATCTCATCTCACGAAACTCTCGTAAATGGATCGCACGTTCGAATTGACTAGGTATTTTTAATTTTCCACGATTGAATTTTTTACACGTCAGTCGTGAGCGGGACTCGTAAATGTTCATCTGCAATATACGCGTTATGTTAATGCACTGAGTCATGCTGTTCATGCCAATACCTGTTACCTAAATGTCGGTATCGCGTCTTAATATCAATATCATATCGATAATAAATAAATTGTTTATGATAATTGCAAATTTAAATGTGTAACCATCAAATTCTCGGTAAATCCTCACTAATATTAGGTACAAATACGAAAATAACTGATTTCAGTAAAACTGCTTAACCGAAGTCCCCTGCGGAGGGACATAGGCTGGAAATTTTTTATTTGGATGCGGATAAAAACAAGTGTAATAGATTAAAGCAAATCGTTGTAGTGCAGGTAAAATTGCTTTCGTAGCAATTTCGTAGACGTGCTACGAACAATCGTAGATGCTCCAATTTAGCCAAACGTTAATATTTTTCTGATAATGGTGGTCTTGATTAAGAAAACAAGCAATCTTATTATAATCATCGGTTTATTAAGTCTGAATCTTTCACATATTATCGCAGTAACTGTTCTTACACATAATACAGTACAGTACTTACTAAAAATATGCTCTTCTTTAATAACCACTCATCCAAGTGTAGCTAATAGAACTCTGCGCCAATTAATTAAGTTTTTATCTAAATCTAAGTCTACTCGATAGAAGCTAGAGTATTAACCTGAGATTTTTTCTTACGTCTGCGATTGTGTTAATGTCGGCCAGATCAGTAGACTAGAGGAGTATGTGTGTGACGCTGACGATGTGTATGGGAGAGTAGTGTGAGTGAACAATCGGTTAGATTTGATTGTTGAGGTTGTTGGCGGTTGGCCGGCGCGGCTGCGCAGGCTAAAGCAAAAAGAGCACGTCCTGGCCTCCGAGCGGCTTTAATGCGGGGTTCTCGCGGTCGGGCTCGCCGCTCGGCGCTCGCCGCCGCCCGCACCGCTCAGCTCTCGCCCATAAAACCTGCGCGTTCTCACATCCACACTACCACTGTAAACGTTTATTATAATTGAAGCATAAGTTTACGACTGCGGTGCCAGTTTGTCAAAAGACTATTCAATATTGCGTTTACGGTTAAAATTTAACTTTAATGAGAACTATTACAAGCACAATCAAGTTCGATACCATAAACTCGTTATTGAATGTTTGATCTTCGCGCAGTGCATACTAAAGTATAAGAAAGAGAGTTCCAGCTATAAGGAGTTACCCTATTTGAGGTTCTAATAATAAATCATGGAATGCTATAATCTGTTAAAGGAAATTATTGTTTAGAATATGAGGAATGAGCATATTAGCACGAGCGCGCGTTGTTTGCCGATCTCACGGCGCGGCGCTGCTTGTTTCCGGTGCAAATGAAACTTCCCCCGCGAACTAATGCGACAGAACAAAACGACTACTTGTATGCACTGCCCTGCCCATTGTAACTACCTATATTTATTTACTAAGTACTCGTATACATCTTATGTCATTTTATTCTTGTTTTTATGTTTTAATTGATTAATTGTAATTTATTTATATCCTGAAGTACGTCAAACTATTGCATTGGTATTGGTATGATCTAAACAATAACTATGTTTAAAATTTTACATCGCTAAGAAAAACTATCAACTTGAATTATCATTAATATCTGTTTCTTATGTAAAATACATGACGGCCGCGTCTCTGCATATCGATTGGTAAAGCAACTCGTATCGTTTTTGTCCAAAAAGTTGATTTACCCAGCTATTGAAAAGTCGGAGAACCAGTCGCATTCCACTCGGCTCGGAAACTCCATGAGCCCCTTTCCGATCGGCTTCCCTTTGTTCCTTTTGCCCGACGGCCGAGAAATCCTTAGCATTGGGATTTGAGAGCGATCAGTCACTCATAGATAGCTGCATGTGTTGTGTGACACCTAGGCTAGAACAGAAATTGTGTTAACGAGCGCATGCGCACGATAACCTCAGTGCACACAAGTGAAGGTGCAGCGCGCGAGCCGCCACGCTGCCGCTGCCGAGTGCTCGTTAGAAAATTGTGTCACTTAGCTCGCTTTATAACATCACGCCCATACGTTACTTACTTCAACCTATTGCTAACTTATCGCTGCTGTGTACCACAAGTTTGCCGTCTACTTAGGGTAGGTACTACTTCAGTAATGTCAACAAACTACGATATAGGCATCTAAGCCCTCGATGTTCATTCGTGACGACCATGGTTTGAACAGAGAATATTATTATACAATTTGCTACTAAAAGGCACCTTCAACAGTAATAAAATTCCAGTGGGTACTTGTTGAACAAGTGGTCCAATGCGGGCGGTGGCCGCGGGGTAAGAAAAAAAATGAAAATTTGTGGTTAGGAGCATCGCTGTTTTCGCGGCCTGGGAGCCAGGGCCACGCTCATTGTGTTGCCTCAGCCCGTCACCACTCCTAGCCACACAAACACCCGAGTTTTGTGTGTTTTAATAACACATTAATGACAGTCATAATGAATCTTATTTTCGATAAACGTTCCAAGTTATTATACTATTTTTATAACGTGTTTAAAGCGTTGGACATTGTCACCTTATCACTTACTACGTACGACGGGGCCTGTAACTGTCAATATAATCATTTTACAGGAATGCGCTGATGGTTATAATGTCTTACGTAAGAATTGCGATATCGTACATGCCTAGCACGTTTTGTACGCTCACAGCAGATTTTGTATTCAATACTGCACTCCTGGGGTTTTCATCGATGACTGTCTCCAATTAAGCTTAATAATAATAACCTGATGCCGATCGGGCTGAATGTCGTGGGTCCTTAGTTCTAAGACACAAGACATAAAGTTGGAGGCTACGTTCAAATATTTCAATTTATCATTACTTTTTAATACCTCCGGAAAGTCTGCGTGTTCCCATCCGCATCTGGAAAATTCCTAAGTTGTTTAGTCTCATGAGCTTAGTGGCCACGCGACACCGAGCTCATTGTTTGATTCTAATAGCGGCGCAGTCACACCGTTCGATGAAATTGGATAAAGCATGGGAACCGAGTGTGGAATTCAGCGAGTGTGTTGCGGGCAACGAGGGCTGTTTGCATAGCTCGCTTTATTGGCTGTAACGTGGTTCGATAACTGCTGCGGCCGCCGCACCCGGCCCGCCGCCCGGCCTCCTCCACTCTAATGAACACTCGCTTGCAACTTTACGAGCTGCATTCCATCCGTCTCGGGTGGACCGACTCCACACATGCGAGATGTGTGTGCACTGCGCAGTCACACCGGTATACACGCGAATGGCTTAGCTAATTTATGAGATCAGCTGATAGGGGCGCGGATACCAAACCAACTAATAAATATTATAACTATTGTGTTCAAAATGACGTCTATTAGATTGGCGCATCCGCCTGGTCCGCTTACATTTGCGGTGGAAATTTTATGAATGCATTGTATTCGAAGAGCTTTTAACCAGTCGTAAGTTAAACGATAGAGCGAATCTTCTCATTTCGCGGTCGACCCGCATACTGGCATACTGGCTGCTAACCGCTTTTACTCACCCCGGTACTTACTCTATTAAGCCAACCCGTTTATAAAATGCTGTCCATTGGCAAATGTTCTTATTCATACTTTTATACTAAATCTGATAGTGTCAATATATCGTCGTGTTGCGCTCTCACACACAGATACAGTACCGATTTAATTCGACTTCCAGTGATGATACTTCATTCATTCATAAACATGATATGCGGAGAATCTATATGCCCTAACAACGCTCCCTTGCCAAACAATTGCCAACTCTAAGCTCATCCGCATGAGGAGTATATTCGGCCGAATGAAAAATAACAGCCGTACCGCCGCGGTCGACCCCGCCGATTGAGTTAAGTAAACATCGAGTATTATCTGTCAACGGACATGCAACGCGTACATGTTTGTAAGAGTGTGTACGTACACAAAATAATCAACTTATTCATGAAACGACACATTCAGATATTAGGGATAAGCTGTTGCTGCAATCTTTTAAGAATTGCGCGAATTTGATAGAAAAGATCAGATAGGTACGTCAAGCAAGAGCTTCATGGATCAAAGTTAGTTGTTATGTAGGTCAACTGTAGCTTGGTTCTCGAAAGATAACGACTTGATAAAGATGAACAGGTTTGTCGACTTTGATTTGCCATTTGTTTTATTAGAGACTAAGCAAGTTACGTAGCGATTTCGAAGCAGAATGTCACTTGCGGCACGTCTAAACTAAACTGTGATAAAACCATTCAAATAATATACGTCTAAGAGCACTCATAACTAAAAACACAAAACTACAAACTTTTTGTAGAGCTTTAGCATCATAACATGAGCTTTTACACAGCATAATATAAAAATTGTATTGGAGGCGTTTAGACCAAATAACTCAGTGTACTAACGACGTGTAATTGTGTTCTCAAGTTGTAGACTAGGCATGTACGGAACTTTGTTTTTGAATGAGACTAAACAAAACATGTACTAAAACTGTAACATTGTTCATGTGATTGCACAACCCAACTCCGGGGACTACCTACGCGCCGTTCCGGGAAGTCGAGCAAAACTCAGCGGGTTAGTGATTATAGTGGCGGATGTGGCGACAGGAATGCTATTTTATTATCCAAGCGCACCGATATTGAGCTTTCTGGTGTTTTAAATGATACATCTATAATTGAAATGTACGTAGTACTTGATGAATATGTTGTTTCGTTATCAACAGAGCTGGGAGTTATTGGTGCTGTCCAAGTTAAAGTGGGACGTCGCGGGAGTGACAGCGCACGACTTCCTACCGCTGCTGTTGTCGCGGCTGCCGCTGCGAGGCCTCGTCAACACGGAGATGGTGCACAGACACGCGCAGACCTTCATCTCGCTCGCCGCCAGAGGTATGCATCTGTTAAACTTTAACCACAATAAACTCCGTAACTTCAACCACATTGGATATTGGAGCTGATACACTAGCATCCATATTTTGCTCATCGTGTGCATAAAGCTTTAGCTTATAAACCGACGTTACCAAACACGTAACGCTTTAAAAACTCCCACTTAAATGAAACTTCAACTAAATATAGCCATTGTCGTAGGGATGATGTCAGCTGATTCTTGGCCGTCAATACCAAACCACTTTAAATACGCGAACAGAAAGGTCACATACTTGTTCTCGTAATTTAAATAGGCACTAGGTATCAGCAGATAAGTCAAAGTGGATTTAAGTAAAGATATTTATTGTTTGGAATTCGGCACAATGTCAGGCTGAGGCGGTACCATGTCTTGCATAGACAACTCGCTTGAATGAGAATATAACGTTTTGTTAGCAACGACAGACTGTAATTAGCATCTAGATACCACGTCATGTCACGACAATGTCGTCTTGCGCTGCGGACGGCGTTGGTCTAGGGACACATGTCACTGAACCTTTACTTCAATACTCTACTTTCTATTATTATTTTTTTCACTTTGTTACTCAATTTTACGTAATCGGAGACTTATACGATGACGTGGAATGTTATTAATGTCTTTTCATTTGGTATCAAACTGTTCACAGTTTTATCACTGTAGATAAATTACATATGACTGTAAGTATATTGTTAATCGTGGCCTCTTTGCTGTGTACAAAATAGAAAGTAGTTATTATATTAAACGCGAAATAACTTACTTGTTCAAATAGTTAATATTACGAACTTACTATTCAAGGGGCAGCCTATTGGTTATTTATTTTCAGATTAGATCTAAGAATAAGAAAACAAAAGCATGAAAAGTCAAAACTTGTTAGGAAACTGGATATCTAATTCTTACTTATTAGGTGTAGAATGTTTAGGTTATGGTGTAGGTCAATTTATTAGTAGAAAAGATGGTTATCATTCGCCGGCGGCGGCTAGCAGAGCGCGTAGCGAGATGTGAATAGGTTTGTTTACAGTGAGGGCATAGCGCGGCGAGGGCGCGAGGGCGAGGGCGGCGTGTACTGTGTGTGTCCTGGCAGCGGCCGCGCCGGCGCCTCCCACGCCGCTCGCCTGAGCGCATTCCAGCACGCCTCGGGACTCCGGCCCCCGCGCCGCGCACTCGCCCCGCTACCCTCATGGGATCATATGTTTTTGTGCAACGGTTTTTGTTGTTCGCCGCCGCTGTCGTATTGTTTTTTGTTCAAGAAGTTCACGCTCCAGCTCTTTTATTTCACTTGCTTCTCGGATATCATCTCTCACTTGTGAGTCCAAGGCGAATGTAATCTCCTCCGCTAATGTAGCCAAGCCAACCGTGCGCAACATTACGAATTTACATTTATGAAATATTGATGATCTTGTATCTTCGAGCTAATTTGGGATTACCGCGATATTCATGTCATCATAAAATGAAAACTACAAAAGCCCCATTATCTTTGATGGATTGTGAATAATAATACCATGGATTTGTATCTATACTGAGATCGTATGTGTAAAGTATGTATAGTGTGTACTACCCTCCAGCGGTGAGACCGCGTAGACTTGACGTTTCGCGGTATCGAGCGAGCTCGCATTATGTATCATTATTTGAATGGCACAATTTACTCTGGAATCATAACTTGCCGGGATATTAAATTTTGTAATGGGTTATTTTAATGCTGACAACTCTCGCCAGTCTCTATCAATGATGATGATAACTTTGCATATTTTGTTTTTAAAAACTGTTGTCTTGTTCAGAGTTATTTCGGTAGGTCTGTAGGTGTAGTTATGATATAGCAGTTTTCACAAACATAGAATGCGAGGTGCGACGCCGGCCTATATTGCGTGAGACAGGTATCTTATCTGTGTCGGACGTTTTCTTTCACATGTGAGCGCTTCGCGACGGATAGCAATCGTCGACGTCGACAATGTCGCGGGGGCCGCGCGTTATTTGTTCCGGTGGGCAATGGATGCCGCGTGTAGTGTCTCCGCACTCCGCAGCACTAGTGATGGACGATTACGGATAAATCGAGTAAATCCTAAAATAAATAACCAGTTGTTCACATGTTATAATACCTACTCGAGAGTTTTTGAGCGTTATGGCAATGCATTTTAATTGATTTTCCATAATTGGAAAACGTGCTAGTGTCTATTGGAATAACTGACGATTTCGTAGGTAATATTTTTGAGAGATCTTCTCAGCCCACTTTTGAACGAATAGATTACGTAGTACGGCCTTGTCGGATCATTCACCTCGCGAATCGACTATTGCGCGTGCTGCCAGTACCTACCTACCTACCTGTGCCGACGACACCTATTACACGTAGGTACTTTACTTTCAAGGACAGCCATATGATCATTGAGTCATTGCCGCCAATATTAATCCTTAACACAAAATAAGATGATCTTTCTACACAGTACGCTTGTCAGGATGTCAGAATTACCTATTCTATTCAATCATAAATTTAACTTAAGAATAATTAACAGCATTATTTCGTACAACAAATTTTAACAAGTGATATTGAAACGAGAAACGGAAGTATCAGTGCAACGTGCGTAGACAGGCCGCACTTGGCCTCGGCCTGTCTATGAGGGGCGACAATGAACACAATTTTATTAATTTACATACACACCAAAGTGCGGTGGGACCGACGCTGCGCCACTTCCTCTAGAAAGTGTACATTAGTGTTAATAGCTCGTGATGCAGCAGTCGCGTCACGACTAATAAGGACGGCCTCACTTCCGCTACGTGTGTGTCCTGTACAGAGTACGCTCTGCCGAGTAAGTAGGCGTCCAAGTAGGTAGTGAGCTGCAGTCATCACACTCGGCAATCGGAGCAGCTTTCGATCTTGATGCGCTCGTGACAAAGGGGCTGCTCGTCGACAGGGTCGGCAGCGGTCGGCCGGCTCGGTCGCGCACTAGGTACTGCGCTGTTTGATTAACATCAGATTATGCAAATACCTCGAATGAGCGGCCGCTTTCGTTGTTTCATCTCTCTCGTTTTATTCCTTCCCTCCGCTCGTTCCCTTTATCTCGGGTATGCCGCCATGCGAATTATAAAAAAATAAAATAAATCTTTTAAATGAGCTGAAAGAGTGTTCGATATCCATACATTGGTTGGTATAATGGAGTCTACTTAATGATGAATGGAGGGCCCTTGTAGACTTCACTCGCATTGTTTGCGTCTTCGAGTTAGTGGGCATTTGTGGTTCCACGCTGAGGTTCTTATCTCACGTTTGTAATAGCGTGGGAATATATTTTATAATACGCATTTAAGAAAAAGCACCTACCTGCTATTAGTAAAAGCTTAGTATTAACATACATAATTATCAATAATGTTCCAACTAGGTAGATTTCTAGTGCACATTGACAAGGTCAGCCAGCTGATTTTCCTGCTTCATTATCAAGTGAAGCAGCTATGTGTGGTGAACTAAATAACTGCTAACTGATAAAGTGCCTGAAATAATACGTAACATACCTACGTGGCATTAGTGGCTAATAGGGTTTATCCTGTTTTAATTTCAAGCCCCATGTGGACTATTATAGTATATTCTTGGTAAACCCAAATTAATCAAAAAGAATCTTATCACCTAAGTTTTGATTAGACAATATTGGCAAAAGCATTATAGAATAAAATATTATAGTTGCCTAGGTACTATTGGCATAATATAGGTTTAATTAGTGCTATTTTTAAGAAATAAATTTTCCATTTTAATTTTTTAAAGTTAGAGTGCTATATAAATAAGATTGATAGCAAACGCGTTGCGTGTTTAAAATTTATTTTGCATATGAATGAAATCATTTCGAAGACAGGGAACTATGTAGTTGGAAACATTTACAAGTAATTAATTATGCGTAAAGTAACGATGATGACGCGATAACGAGAGTACCTATCTAGCTCTCAATCGATGTAACAAATAACGCTTCGATAAACCTAACTATAAGTATTTAGATAGGTATTAATTACTTAAACAGGTAAATATAACTTACATCCCTCATGCTCATGTTGTTTTTTATGATAATAATTACCCACAGTTTAAGCAGTTTTCCTGCCTGATATTCTTGTTAGTGTAGATATTTAATACAAAACACAAGCAGTGTTCGTTCAATATCAGCTTACATACGTGTGCACTTATATGATGTATGTTGGTATAATGGTTTTGCCAAAGTAAGCCCGTGAGAAATATTCAAGTGAGGCGAAGGAGCGAGCTTGTGGAATGCGGCCGCGAGGGCGGTTGCCGGCTCCTTTGAGGCTGCACTCTCCACAGGAGACTGACAACCTGCGAGAGAGAGAAAGGAACACATTTCTTTTGCCGGATATCCCCACTCTTCTAGCCTCTACGGCCGACGATCGCCGTATTCGCACCGTCTACGGTCATCGCCTACCTACATGAAAAGCTAATGCGCTACACTTTAAGTACCTTCAATTTTAACATTAAATCCTGGATGCAAAGAGGAAGCACTGCAGGAAAATTGATTTTAAATAACCTTCTAGTGAGCTGATCCAGTTGTGGTTTTAATAAACAAACGATTGCTGGTTTTAATTAAATAATCAGAGCGCTGAAATAACTGATAATTTTAACTGATGTAACAACCGAAGTTGGTGGTATTATGCAGGATTTATGAATAATATTAAGAATGAGTACAGTTTGTATAGTGGAGTATTTGTTTGTTACAGACTACGAGTTCACGTTGTACTCTGCGAGCACGCTAGCGTCGTGCAGCATCGCGGCGGCGCTGCGCGGCCTCGGTCTGGACGGCCATCTGGCGCGGCTGCACGAACTCACGCGCATAGATTTGGTAAGTTTCTATCAATACATTACTATCGTAGTCGCAGTTAGCAAGTTTGTTTAGTTATTACAAACTTTTTATTAATAGCTGATAGGATTTAACCTGTGTGCAAGATATAGAATATTACAAAGATCTTTCTTTTGTAGCACATTAACTTTTGTCAACGGCTACCGATCCAAACCGATCCATCATGACCTTTTCATAATTGATTTACCAAAATGAAGTTGTCATGATCTAATGATTTGTTATTGTTGTAGGACTGCCTCCAAACGTGCCTTGAACAGATCGAGGAGATGGTGCAAACCATGATAGAGGACCGCAGCACAGTCCCAAACGGGCAGCCGCGCGAGGCAGCGGGCTGGACGCCGCCGCCGACCCAGGACAAGGCGCACAGTAACGCCGCCACGCCCACCGACGTCCGCGACGTTCACTTCTGAACATCCTCGATGTATTCCGCCACAGCCGTGCGCGGACGATTGCTTTAATTACGGTGCACCAGTACGGAAATACTTTAAACTAACATGTTCAAGATGCCCGTGATCAAGGACTGAACCCAAGACTGACAATCATATGTCTCTAACGTAGGTAATTTTGTACGTATCTTACTAATCGCAACTTGCGCATACATAATAAAATAAGTGTAAGCCCTACGTGCTACTTGTAATTTGCCTCTAGTCTGTGCGTTCACTAAAACTGTTTTGCATTGAACGAGTTTACTTTAGATAAAACTTTCAGTTCTAGTTTTTACGGTTCTTGAAATTACAATCTACCTCTTAATAATATAAGCTTCAATTTCACCTGCCGAGTGCTCTTAAAACTGTAATAGTTTGCCAATAAAATAGCTGTTACAAATAGTCATTACCTTCGTTACATGTTCGTGTATGGGACCAAAGTTAGCTTCACATTTTTTTCTTATTTTATAACATGAACTGACTCAATCCTTCAGTTATTTTGTAATTAATATTATAGTAGTTTTATACAAGTAACATTTGTCAGTAAGACATACATATATATCAGCTGATTCAATCATTGATGGTAAAAGTAAGCCAAGGTACAATACCTTTAACTTTTACTTAATTCCAATCAATCGTTTAGAAGTTCAAATTAATCTTTTGTTTATATCAATATTATTCATTTTGGTATGCGAAATTCTTGCAGGGATAACAATGTATGACATCAGATTTGTGTTATTGTATCGGGGGAAGGCAATAAATTACGCTTGTGTTTTGTAAAAACTAATATTACGTTCATTTTCATATTATATTTATGAAACACTACGGAGTCAGAACTATGTATAAAATTAGCCGTGCAACTGCAAATAATATTTACATGATTAATAAAATAGGTAATACTGTAGGCGAGGGGCTGTATATTTTTTTTGTATTGCACTTTTAAACTTATGTATGTAAGCAAATTGATTTATTACCTTTGTTCCTTACATATTAGTTTATAAAATATTGTGATAAGTGTTAAAGAAAATTAATTTAATTTCGTATCATAGTCACTTCCAGTCATAATATGTTAACTTAGAAGTACTATGCGAGACCATTTCGGATTATTGCTAAACAAAAATTTAAAAAAAAAACAATGTGATCCATGCTTAAGATGTTTAGGTTAGCTCTTAGTTATTAAATGACGCGATCGTTCCTATGTTTGAACCATCTGAACTAACTAACATACATGCAATAGTCATCAAGTTCCACTATTTGTACTTAATGTTTCGACTAGACTAATTAATTATCGAAGCGCTCGTAACTTTAATTAAAAATTGTGATATAATATCTTCATATTTAGTTAGATACCTATGTGTTAATTAATTTAAGTACGGGTGGCGTAGGCAGAAATAAAGTGAGTGCTGGTTAAAATTTGAATAAGTTTATATTAATTTTTAGATGTAAGTTAGATTTGCACTTTGATAATATAACGTGCACTTTACGTGTTTAGTAGTTATATATATACAGTGAACAAGAAATCACTCCAATGTCTTCCATGGGTACGTGAGAGCCGGCAGAATGTTGAAGTGCCTCGTGACATATGTTATGTAAGGTATTGCGTTTATATTTTTATAGTTTTCGTACTTCTTGTTATATCACATTCGCCTGATTGATCTTAGGTACAGAGTATAAGTTTAACTATTTAGGATCTGGTGTTGATGTACATATTTTAGATTAAACATGTAAATAGTATATTATTATATTAAATAGATATGCTGTAAGCATGTGGTGCCATAAGTTACACTACTAAATGAGTATTTTTAAAAGGACACTATATATTGGTTTGGTATCTCAGAGACTTGATACAATACCTTCAAATGTTTAAATAACTATACTTGATAAGCGATACCCTTCAATGAAAGATATTTATATATTTGCACAAACTTGGTTGTGGAGTAGTAACATACCTAATGTTTAGGTAACTCAATAGCAAATACATTGTCAGACATGAAAATACTGCCTAATAGAAATATATGCTTAATATATTAGCTTGTATATAAAATTATGTGGGAAATAATACGCATTACAAAGTTAGTCTTATTAAATGCTATTTGGCTTTTGGACTGGCTTTTTCGAAATAGTGTAAGAAATTTAGTATGTTTATATGAAGTAAGATTATTAAAATGTTAAGGAAAATTGTATTTTCCTATGATGCGATTTATAAAAGAGGAGAGAAAATGCTTTAGAGCTACTTAGCTCAAATAGAGGTGAGCTTAGAGCGATTTATACGAATGAATATACTTTAATAATAATAACATAAGGACCAAAATTCTAAAAGTAATTATGACAAGAACATTTTCATTACTTTGATTTTATATTGTGATTTATTAATTTTAAGTGACATATTGGATTATAGTAGATAATAAGTCGTTGAGAGTGTAAATATAAAAAGAAATAAAAAATTCCAAAATATACAACTATATTCTTATTTCTATGTGACATTAGGTTCAGTTTCCTATAGAATTTAAGTGTACGAAAAAAAACAGCATAACAGAATACGAGACTTCATAGCATTCGGAGAGCTTTTCAATCACGTATTCAATAGTTGATAGTGAATCAATAGATAATTTGCAATTGACTATTAGAAAAGTGCAGTCAAATTAATTCACTAGCTATAAGATACGATTAGCTCGAAGTCAAGCTCTTGAATTACAAAATAGCTCCTAACTTCTTAGATCTCTTTGGGCTCACACCCTTGTTAGTTTCTTCTAGCCCACTTCATATTTTGGCAAGGCTTTGACGAACTTTTGCCAATATGAGACAGGCTAACAAAGTAACCTTTGGAACATTGTCACATAAACGTGACAAGCGAGCACGTGTCCTGTACGCCAGCTACACAGATATATTTCAAATTCTTATAATATTTTAGCTTTGCGTGGAGGGCACGCGCGCGCGTTTTTGCTCTGGCATACAAAAGGTTAAACAAATCAGTCTTATGATTAATTTAAAATGAAAACAAAATCTCAAATGAACACCGTTTAATCAAGAAACAAATTTACAAATTCAATATACAAGGATCCTTATTCACATAGAATCCGTTGATTATATACATAAATTATACAGGTTTCGAATTTTAATAACACGTTACAAGTGTGAACAGCTAACGTGAACAACGATAACATTTACATTATGATCTATGAATGAAAAGGCACGATTTAACCGTTTGGAAAATATCAATTTCGAAAATAAACTAACTTTATCAGCTATTGTTAGAATCACTAACATCACAATTTAAGTTAAATTCAATAATAATATAACAAGAAAGGAGAATAAAAAATAATAATAAATAGTATCGGAACATATTTTTCGTATCTAGCATCACTAATTAATAGGTACATTACTTTGTCTACATTGAAAATTGGAAATGCAAAAGACTGAAAATAGGGAAGGTTGATGAAGGAATGCATTAAGCTCAACAGTTAATAAGGATACTATGTCGTTCGTTCGTACTTGCCAATCTAAGTTTTCTTATGCCCGATTTGCCTCCACATGGATGTAGGCTATTAGAAACCAACTCCATCAATCATCCACGATCAGTACCATGACATAAGAATCGTATTTTTTTAAATTTCGCATACCAGACCATTATTATAAAGGTAACTAACTAATTTATTGTACTAGGTTACAGATGGAAGAGATATAGTGTAAAGAAAACTGGCGAAAAAAAAACGATCTGGTATTTTTTATTATTATTTTCGTTGGCAAGTTTCTAAGGACACAATTTACTACTAAATGTTTAGCGAAACATTTGAAAATTGTGATGTGCAGAGTGGTGGCTTTTGATAAATGCAAGTAAAAGCAGAGAGAATTTTATTCAACAGGCACCTGTATTTTTGGTCTCTTACTCAGAAAGTTTCTGTGTACATGCTTCGTTTGGCATGGCATTCCGCGAGATAGAGGACGGCTGGTTTCTACCCCATTATAAATATAACCTATACAATAAATGTGCGACTCACATGTGGACTACTTTTGGCGTACTTTTCCCCCGGAGCCAGTTTAGTAGAACAGTTGATGTACTCTGGGAATCTCGAGCTGGAAACAGAAGAAAATTTATATAAATACCATACGATTGTATAGATTGGCCACCTGTGTTGAATATTAAGTTTAATTGAGTATTTTAATTCGTTTGCGTGCATAACAGGTAGCCAAGGATGGTTCAAATAACAAATATAAATAGGATAATATTTATATATATAATATGCTGATATGATTAGAAAAAGCATATTTGCTTTTTGAACAATAATTTTAAAACTATTAGATTATTATTGCTTTAAGCCCTTATTACAAATTACATACTATCCAATTTGTAGAAACCCTACTATGGAATATTCTAATTAGGAAATTGGAAGCTAGTGATAACAGTGGGTTAAATTTAATTCTAAATCGGACAGAACACTCGCTGCTCCGAGTGGTGGAGGAGAAATGTATTTCAAATCTCGCACTTGTTTTTAGGAAACGTCATGTATCATCTAATTCTAACATAACCAATACACCATATGTGCATATCACATATTGTATGACTCACAGAGCGTGTGATGGGCTTGCGCAAGCTGATCGACGGCTTCGGGCGGCAGGTTAGCAACATCGCGCTGTAACAACCGCAGGTCCAGTTGCCGTTGCTCGCTCTCTTGTCGCAGTCTAACGTCCCGACTGTGTCTCACGGTGCGGAGCTCCGTTAACCTGCATTAAGTACATACATTTTGTAATGAGGAACTTACTTTCAGCCTGAATCATCCCAACCCTAGGCATCAATTATGAAAGCCATACATTTTTTTTCAAATGCAGCTATATTTCCTTTTCCAAAGAGACTAAATAAAGTGTAAAAAAAATATGATAATAATAATGGTTATCTCTATACTCACTTGGCCTGCAACTTTGGTTTTTCTCCATCAGGATCACTTATACTGCTGCTCCGCGACGTCTGCCCTCGGTGGGTGTCAACAAACTCTCTCTCTACTGTAAAGCTCGGCAGTTCAGATATTGTTTCTTGACTAGAGTTCATTGACTCCTCGAACTCTGAAATTTTGAATTTATTCTTCATATCTTCATTCAAACGTAGACTGTCTGATAAGCGCAACTGTAGCGTATCCCTTTCTTCCAACAACTGTGTTAGTTCCATCGTGAGCTCCTCGCACCGAACATCTCTCTGATGCAACATGTACAATGCCAAGTCTAGTTCAGCTCTTGGTACGGCGTCAAGTAGATCCTTATTTAAAAGATTTTCAGTTTGTTCTCCTTCAGCACCGGGTTTGGTATCAGACGCGAACGATACGTGTTTTTGTATCTTAGAGCTGGTTGATTTCATCAGATTTTGTAAATTCGTTATTTCGTCATTTAGGCCAACTATCTCAATTTCTTGGTTTTCTAAAGCTGCTTGCATTTCCGAAGCTTTAGTTGAATGGCTTTCTAATTCTTGATTTAAGTCGGCTATTTGTTTATTAAGATTTGTACATTCAATTATTTTTGCATTTAACTCTTCTAATAATCTTTCTTTCTCTAAATCTGCTTCGCTCATTGCTTTCTCATGAAAACTGTCCTTTTCGTGCATCTTTAACCTAAGGACAGCTAATTCTGATTCTTTTTCGAAGCTCAAATCTTCCACTTTCTTTTCATATTCCAATAACTGCTTTCTTACATTCTCGAATTCTTCGTTCCTTTGTGTTAATGTAATGGTGTAGTCATGTGTCTTTTGATATATTTCGCTCTCTTTCATTCGAAGCTGATTAGTCACGTCTACAACTTTTTCTTCAGCTTCTTTTATTTTACCATGTAAATCTAAAATAACTTGATTTAACTCATCATTATTGTTTTTGAATATCATTAACTCATTTTGTATATTTCTGAAAGTCTCTTCATATGATTCGTTGTGTTTATGATTTTTTACAGTGAGTTCTTGAATAATTTTCTCATATTCTTCTTGTTGTTCTAAATATTTATTTTCATGGCCAACTTTTTCATCTTCCATTTCTGAACGTAACATATCCAACTGGTTCATCACTTCGGCATATTTAGTTTGTAAGTTGCGAACATGTTCTTCTTTGTCTTCCAGTTTATTTTGTAATGAGGTAACTTGTTCAATAATAATCAATTTGCTGGTTTCTTCTTGATTAGAAGACTGCACATTTTCAAGTAACTGTTCATATTTTGCTTCGGAAGCACTTAGTTGGGTTCTTAGATCTAATTCTATTTTTTGGAAATCAGCTTCTCTTTGAGTTAAATGTTGTTTCCATAATTCTGCTATTTCAAAGCCACGTTGATCAACAGCACTTGATACTGAAGAACGTAATTCTGCAACAGTTGATAGTAAATTATCATTTTCTCCATTCAAGTTTTGCAACTTGACATTTAACTCGTTTATTTGTTCCTGATATTCCTTTGATTTCAGTGTTAATTCTTGATTTTCAGATTCTAATTGCAAAATTTTTGTGTTTGCATCATCTAATCCTTGTTTCAATTGCGCACAATTCTGTTCCAAAGCACTGCATTTTTCTGCAAAAGCTAAGCTGTCCACACTTTGTAATTTGTCCAAGCTTTGTTGTTCTTCATGCCAAAGTAATTTTGATTTTACATTTTCTAGTTCAGAGAGTAGAGATGATATTTGGTTCTTAGCCTCAGAATCCAATTGTTTCAGAGTTATTGTCTCTTCTTCTAATTTGGAATAATTCTCTAATAAAGAAATCTTTTCAGCTTCATAGTTCGTTTTAATTTCTTTATTATTAGTAATTAAATTTTCATGAGACTGTAATAAGTCTGTATATTGTATTTCAATGTTCTGCAACTTTTCTGTTAAGGACTCATTAGTTTTCAACAGTTCACTATTAGATTTTTGCAGATCGTCCAACTGGCTTTTAATCTGGTCACAGTTTTGACACCCCGTTTGTTGATGCTGTAATTGCCTATTAAGATTACCGATTTCGTTTTGCAAGATAGTTTGTTGTAATACAAGTTCTTTGTTTTGAGCATTTAATTGATCCAATAACAACTGTAACTCATCATTCTCTTTTTCTATTTTCATAAGTTCTTCTTTGAATTTAGTTTCATCAACATTTCGTAAAGGAGACTTTTGTTCTTGTGTTTCCTTTGTGTCTCCTCCCCATTGCAATGACGAAATTTTATCATTAGCTTCTTTGAATTTAAATTTCCATAGTTCAATTTCGTTTTCTAACTTTTCCTTCATTTCAGTTAATCTATCGTTTGCGTTTTGGAAGATTTCATTCTGTTTTCTCAAGGATTCTTTGTCCCGTTTTTCTTTAGTAATTTCCGTGTTAAGTTCTTCAATTTTCTTTTCTAATTCCTGTACGTTGAGCCTTAATTCATCCTCCATAGCATTGTCAAAGAAGGAACTCTGAGACATTTGCTTAGCAATTTTAAGTTCATTATTGAGCATATCAGTATTAGTCTTGAATTCTTTTAATTTTTTCAAAGCTTTTAGTAATTTTGTATTATTTACTTCGAGTTCCGCTTTCAATGCATTATTTTCTTTATTGAGCTGATTTATTTGATCATTTAAATGTGAAAATCCAGGCGTTACATTGCTGATTTCCTCACATTCACCTAATCCCCAACCTTCATCGGAATTAAAAGGATCTGCTTCTGGGACAGCATTGTCATCATCATCTTTCGTGTAACAATCATACGCCTTTTTAGCAACAATAATTGGTTCCTCAATTTCCATTTGCCCCGTAGGTTGCTTTTGTATCCTCTCTGAAACCTTTTTAGATATATGTTTACTTTCTACTAAAGGTTCTTCTATCCCCGAAACTATTTGAGATTCAAGAGCTGATATATCAATATTCTTTGCATCTCCACTCAGTTGTTCGATAGTAGATGAAATAATCATACCTTCAGTTTTAGGTATGTTCATTTCAAATGTTAGTTTCTGACTTTCTTTTAATTCCTTTATCTGTTCATCTTTTTGAGAAAGTTTAATTTGTAATTGTTCATTGGCTTCTTTCAAAGATTGATTTTCTGAAGATAATTTCTCTAATTCAGAAAATGATTCATTTAATTTTCCCGCCATTTCTGAAATTTTATTTTGCATATCTGAAGATAATGTAGCATTGTTTGTGTGTTGAATTTGTAACATGTTATTAAGTTCCATATTTTCTTGATTCTTAGTATTAACAATAGCATTCAGTTTATTAATTTCATCTATATACTGTTCTGTGTAATCAGGGGTAGTAATCTCTTTTTTATTGGATGATTTTACTTCTAATTCTTGGTTTATTCTGTGGAGTTCTTCTATATCTATGTTCAGATTTTCAATATTTGTTTTATATTCAAGTAATTTAGCTTCTAATTGCGATACATACTCATTAACTTTCTCATATTTTTCACTTAGTGCTTTCTTTTCTTTAATAGCATTCTCAATTTGTGTATTAAATTCTGATTCAAGTTCTTCGATTTCTTGTTTCTTGTGCATTATTAAAGATTGATGATCATGGGTTACTCTTTTTAAGTTTGAATCAAGTTCACGTATTTGATTTTGATACTTCGATAGTTCAGATTCCAGAGAGTCTAATTTATTAGCTTTTTCAAGTATAACGTTGTAGTGCTCCTGTATTTCCGAAAGCGCTTTTCTTAGTTTTTGATTGTCCTCATTCAAATGTTGGACCTTATATTGTAATTCCTTATTTTCATTATCAATCTCGAAAAGTTGTTTCTCAAGAACTCTGTCATGATCCATTAGAACAGCTAATCGACCAACTAACTCATCTTCCTGACTTGTATATTCGGAGTAAGCCTTTTGTTTTTCTTGAAGTTGACTACCTAATTGATCAGCTTTTCTTTCTAAAGAATGTCTTCTATCTTCCATAACAGAAATACTTTCTTCCAGGCGACAAATACGATTCTTATATTTGCCGATTTCAGATTCTAAGTTTTCAATGTACAAATCACGTTCTTGAACTTTAGCATCGTAACCAAATTGCACTTGAGTTTGTTGATGCTCTTGATGTTCTACTTTGTTTAACAACTCTGCAATTTGCATTTGTTTTTGATTGATATCAGCCTCCAAGCTTGATATTTTCGTGGTCAAATTAGTATTGTTTTTCTGCTCTATTTCATGTTCCACTAACTTGTTATTTAAACCATCAATCTGTGCTTTGTAATGCATATTTTCTTCTCGTGCAAAGTGTAAGTCTTTATGTAGTACATTCACTGAATCATTGAGGTGGGATATTTCTTGGGAAGACATCACAAGTTTTTCCTGCAATGATTTAATTTCTGATTGTAGCTGAGTAATATCTTGAGATTTTTGCTGTTCCAAAGAGACTTTATGTGTTTGTAATCGATTGATCTCTTCTTCTGCATGCTTAAGCTTCTCTTGTAATGCAGGGAGAGTCTCAACCTGTATTAATAGCTGTTCTAGTTGCTCATTTTTGGCACAAACTTGTTTTTGACTTTCTTCATAATGGGTTTCAAGTTCTGTGTACATTGCGGACTTCTTTTTGATGGTCAAAGCAAACTTCTTTAATTTCTCCATTAACTCCTTATTTTTAGTTTCCAAAGTCACAAATTGCTCTGATGAGTTATTTTTCTCTGACGACAACTGATTGAGCTTTTCATTAGTTTCTTCTAGTTGATGTAATAATTCTTCCATTTGTCTTTCTTTCTCTAATATACTATTCCGCAGTTTTTCATTTTCTATAGATTCCTTCCGAAGTTGCAACTTAATTTCGTGAATTTCTTCATCGCGCTCTTTAGTTTGGAGTGTTATGGCTGACATTTCTTCCAAGTGCTTTTGCTGTTGTACTTGCAATTCTTTTATGAGACTTTGCTTCTCAGTGAATGCGTCTTTTAACTTTTTCAATTCAGATTCAATAGTTGTATTTTTATTTACCAATTCACCTTTAAGACAATGCAATTGCATCTTTTCATCTTCTAAGATCTTAATTTTGTCCTCGTTATCAACTAGTTTTTTCTGATATGCTGATATTTGTTTGTTCAGAGATTTAACAAGTTCTGCACTCTGATCCTTAGCTTTTTCCTCCTCAAGTAATTCAATAGTAGACTTAAGTTTCTGTGATACATCATTTAGTTTGGTTATTTGATTTATGTACTCAGCCATTTCTTTGTCTTTTTGCTGTAGACTGTTTCTGTAGTTAAACATTTGTTTTTCATACTCAAGTAAGACACTTTCTAGTTCATTTATTTTAGAATCGCGGGAACTTACGGTCATATTATATTCTTGTTGCACTTTCTGTAATTCTTGTTGCAACATTTCATTGGAGTGCTTAAATTGAATTAATTGCTGTTCAGATTCTTTATCCTTCCTTGAAGTTTCCAATTCTTGTTTTAGATTATAGTTTTCATCTTTTAAAGATTTTATTTTATTTTCATAAGTTTCATTCTTTTGTAATAACTCGTTTTGTTTTTGCTGTTGCTCTTCCATGGACAAAATTTTCATCTGACAATCAGCAATTTCGTCTTCTCTCTCCTTGATTGTATTTTTCAGCTTAAGTATTTCCTTTGTTAGTTGTTTTACGGTTTTAGCTCCTTTATTTCCTTTATCGCCAGCTGACTTATCATCATGGTGAGTCTCAACTGGTACTCCATCAGTTACATCTTCCAGAACTGGTTTAGCTACTTCAGCAGTTTCTTTAACTATTTCTATCCTTTCACGTTTAAGGTCTTCGATCTGACGAGTAAGGTCTTGGTTCAGCTCCTGCAGTTCACGTTTTTCATTGTTAAGCATATCTATACTATTTTGTAAAACAGTGCATTGATTATTTAATACTGAAATTTTTTCAACTAATGATTCATTTTCTGTACCAATTTTAGTCATTTTTTCCATAACTTCTTGTCTTTCTTGAGTAAATAATTCAATTTTGGTATTTAATTCTTCCCTTTGTTCAATTAAACTGTCAATATTTTTGTCATTTTGAGACACAGCATTATCTTCATTATGCTCATCGTTTTTATCTTCAATGATACCTTTGTTGTATTCTTCAAGCTCAAGTTTTTCTTGGGTTGTCAAAGATTCAACAATTTCAATCGATTCTGCAGAACTAACTTTTTCAGCACTCAGTTTTTCAAGTTTATCAGTGAGTTCCATGTTTTCTTGAATGTAATTTTCTAATTTATGTGTCATCTCCTCTTTTTCGTCTTGGAGAATTTTGATAGTTCCGTTAAGATATTCTTTATCTAGTTTTAAGTTTTCTATAACCAGTTCTAATTCATTTCTAGCAGCTGTAAGCTCATCTATCTGTTCTTCCATTTGGACAGACTTCATTTCTGTGCAAACATGCTCATTTTGGAGTTGAGATATATCAGCCAGTTTATCCTCCATCTCAATATTTTTCTGTTGCAATACATGAAGCTCTGCAAAAAAGAAAAAAAAAAGTATTTATATATATATATTTAAATAAAAATAGATATTTTTGAGGTATGTTAGGTAGTGGCCTTATTTAATTCACCAGGACTTCGCCACAGTCTGGATATTTAAACACTAGTTTTTGACTTGTTTATAGCTACAACCTTTTGACGTCTTACCTTGAACTAGGTCGAATTTCTGAGTTTCCAAAACACTTATTGCCTTCAGCCTCGTTTCTGCTAGATTTTCCATTTCGACCATCTTTTTGTAAATGTCGGAATCCGTCACTGTAAATTGTATTGGAAAAAGATAAATTATAACATATCCTTAGATTTAAAACAATTAACATTACATGTATATATATAGACTGCATGGCACTTACATCTACCACTATCATAATCAACAAGATGCAACTGGAGATTGCCCTTCTCCTCTTCTAATTCAGCGACTTTTTGAGAAAGTTGATGTAATTCTTCATTCAGCTTTACTATCTCTGCATTTGCATCAGATACTTTGCTAAAATTATCGATTGTCTTTTGCAACTGCTTTAGTTTCAATTTGTTGTTAGATTTAACTTTGATCATGTTTTTGTTTGCCGCGTCAATATCATTGTTAAGGAAAGCAATTTGTTCTTCAGCAGCTTTTAATTTTTCTTCCAGTTCTTTTATTTCCATAGATGTATTTGCATCAATAGGATTTGATTCGAATGTGGATTCTTGTTCTTTATGTTCTGAATCCATCTGTGCTTTCAATTTATTATCTTCTGGTAAGTCAGTGCATAGTCCTACATCAACCATATCTACAGACTTCTTTCGTTCTTTTATTACAGGAACAGTCTGTAGTTCAGTAATTAATGCATCTTTTTGGGATATTGTGTATTCCTTTTCCAAAATATCTTTATTGAGAGATTGCACTAACATTTCCAATCTCCCAATTTCACTTTTAACTGCTTTTTTATCTGTTTCCTGTGGTAAAGACTCAGAAGATAACTGACTCCAAGGAGATTTTATTTTTGCTGTTGTATTACGGCCGCCCTTGCGAGTAGGGAGAGGACTTCCTTTTTTGCCTGCAGCACTGCTACTTGGTGATTTAGGTTCAGTATTAACAGTTGCTAGTTTATTTTCCAGTTCCTTATTAGTTTGCCTAATTTGACAGTTCAATTGCTCCAGTAATTCAATTTTCTTAGTCAACTCAACCATACCAGCTATTTCAAGAGAACCTTTTTCTTCTTCCACATCATCTTTTTCTTTGGGAGATGGTTCGTCAACAGGTATTTGTGACAATTCTTCAATCTTCTCTTGTAATCTTATAATTTCTTGAGTCTTGACTTCTAATTGTTCAACTAATTTGGAGTGAGCAACACTAATTTCAAATCTAGATGTTTCTAATATTGTATTTGCCTCTTCTAAGTTATTAATTTTTTCGTCCTTTATGGCAATTTCTTTTAGTAAACTCTGTTTTTCTTCTTTCCATTCAGTTTCCATAGAAATAAAATTCTCCTGCATTTTTGTCATTTGTTGTCTAGTGTCCTCAAGGAGAATGAAAGAGTCTTTTTCTAAAATAAAAAATATTAAATTGATTGTATGCATTCATAAGACATTAAGTTTGATGAAATTTAAAATAAAATTGTAACCTTTACCTTTTTTGCTCAAGCTATCTGACATTAGTGATGTTGCCTTATTTTTAGCTTCAATGATTTGGTCTTTTTCGTTGATCTTCTCCTGTAAGTCTAAAATTGTGTTTTCCATTGCTCTCATTTTAACTTGTATCACACTCAATGCATTTTCCTTTTCTTTGATTGTGTTTATAAGTTGAGTCACATCACTGTTATCTGCAATCTGAATGGAGAATTAATTTAATAAGTCATTTTATTCTCAAAGACCACATTGGCATTGCAACATAATATCCTGCATAAGCTTATAAGCTAGTACAAGAACTTGTACATACAAGTTCATTTTGAGATAAGAATGAACTGGCAAGTTTGGAAGATAGTTTGTTTTAAAGGGGCTAATATTTAAATAATAGCCATCACATGAGCCATAGGGCTAAGGCCACAAAACTTTAAACTATCTCAAACTGATAATACTTGTATGACAAAGTCAAATTTTAAACTTACCTTTTTGACATCTACCTTGGTATCTACAGTAGATTCCCTCCTTATTGTAGTAGGTTTGGTCACAGGTTTTTTGCTAATCTCTTTATACTGTCTAATCCTTTCCATGAGCAACTCTTTCTGTTTTAAGGTATTTGCCAAACTCTCACTTATGCCAGGAACTACAAAAAGAAAAACAAATAGGTTTTAATTTAGCAACAAAGTTTTAACTTTTTGATTTGCAATGCTTTTCTGACTCATAAATGATATATTTGTTATATTCTACAAAAAATAAATAAAAATGGATTTCTTACTGTTTAAAGCATCCTGGACAGACAATGTAGTGGAGGTGTCGGTTGCTGCTGAGTAGCCTGTCCTTTCACTCATGGTGGATGCCATTTCAGAAGCTGTATCCCCGGCATCGTCATCTTCTGTAAAAACAAATAAACTTGATCTTTATACATATTATTATAAATGTCTCTGTCCATCTGTCTCATTCAATTTCACAGTAAAATGTCTGCACTGATCTAAATGAAGTTTGCATACTGACGGAACTCCTTCATGCACCTGGATAAAAGTAGCCTATGTTCTTACCCAGGTTTCAATCTATTAACATACTAAATTCCATCAAAATCAATTTGAAACTGTTATATTAATAAGGATTATTTTACCAAGGAGTACCGCGCTACCCGGTAACTGGGTTGTGGTGGTCAGATAGGCAGTCGCTCCACATAAAACACTGGTACTCTTATCCGGTTTAGACTGGAAGCCGACCCCAACATAGTTGGGAAAAGGCTAGGCACATGATGATATTAGTAAGGATTTAGGATTTTATTAGAACCTGTAGGGTTTTTAATGAATGAAATGTTTGTTGTTTCATAATACCATATGTACCTTCTGACATAAGACATAAATGATAACTTGGTATAAAACAATTCAAGGCTAATCATATTCTTATTTTGTTTGCATAGTACTGCAGTATTTCTGTAAATGTTTTTGGAAAACATCCAATAGGTACACAGCTTAAATCTTACATTATATTGCTGTCATTAGATTAATAGATAAAATAACTCAAATTAGAAAACAAAGATAAAATTATCAAGAAATGATCTATAACAATAGTACCTGGTCATAAGTTAAACAAAAAAAAAAGTATGATACAACTCATGTGGCCTCAGTAGTCACCAATAATCTATCCAACAATATAAAGTTTATGTTTAGCTTTAAGTCCATCATTCATTTTCCTACATTCCTAACATTATAAAGATAGTTATTTTTAAATATAACTTACCAAAAGGTTTTCCTAATAGCTCAGCAGTTGCTTTTCGGTGTTCTTTAATCCTTTTAGAGACAAGTGCTGCATTTTCAAGACACTTCTGTGCGCGTTCAAACTTGATTTGCCTTTCTGAAGATGATGATATGCGCTGAGATGTCTAAAAATATTGTTAACATTAATTAATAATTACTCATTTCAACTTGTTTTGTTGTGGTAAACTTGCTTAAAACCTGTGTTGTGGCATAAGAACAATATGGCTGTTATTTTTATAGCCAGCTGATGTACATTGATTTTGCTACAAGTTCATTTGTAATGTCTATGCAAGACTTATATTTTAAGGCAAATAACTCAACTTCATATTACTAACATAGTTATGACTTCATACAGATTGTTGAATTACGTAGTATAGAAGTATTTAGTCAATAGCAAATCGAAACACCAACGTCCTTGCATTACTCTCGTCATACTAATATACACACACAAGCTCATAAGTATGTCGTATTTACCTTAGAAGTTTTAACACTTCCTACAACACTGGACACTTCGCTAGTTGATGCTATATGGCTCTCAGCACTATCAAGTTGACCCCTTTCGGGAGGATTATTGTTTTTATTGTCCGACATAGCTTATTGCTCTCTGCCAACATTAATAAAAGACGTATTACGCGGTGCACAATCACTATTCAATACACTTAAAAAAACAGGTATAACAAAATAACAGAAATATTTTAGATGTCTAATTAATTATCAAAATATTTAGCCACCACCACTGAGCACGAGCACTAATAATAATTCCTAGCTTGCCATTAAATTTTTTATCCACGTCAGCAGTGGTACTACTAAAATAACAATCAGTCACAAATGACAGCTGACAGCTACAATTCTCGGGCTGTTCTCACATAAATCTCGCTCGAGTCAGGATCTAACACGTAGAGTAGAGGAAGATTGTCTCCGGCTTCCTTCCCATGGGCAATCATTATCAATATTCCCAATAGGGGGCCGAAGCCACCAGAATTTCCAATAGTTCGATTTACAATGGTATGAAATACAAACTGTAGAAACCTTAAAAAAAGAGAGTAAATGTAATAGTGAGTCGTAAAAGAGAGAAATTGTTTAAATTATTGTGAATATTATATTGAGCTTTAAATTAGTAAGATTCATTTTCCTTCCGCAATACTATACTAACCTCTCTGTGGCAAAAGAAACGACATTTCCGTTCCGTTCAATTTTCATTCAACAACACTATTGTCATCGTCTTGTCATCTTTACTTTTGTCAAATTGTCAAATGCAAAAATTGTCAATCTAAAAGAATTGGCCATTTACCTAAAGTTAAAATTTTGTTTGTTAGTTATCACTAATTTATAATTTTATGCGTTTTCTCTAAAACTAATTCAATGGCATCAAGAATTCAGGTAGGTCCTAACTTTGTTGTATAATATAACACATGTTTCATCATTCTGTGATTACCTTGTAGAGATTACTTTGCAACAATTTGACGCGTAGATTATTTCAGGCTACAGCTCGTCAACTCTCAAAAACTTTTAAGAAAAAGAGTAGGTTTGATATAGGCATCGCCTCTGAACTACCAGTAGCGTATAAAAAATTCTGGCGCGAATGGAAAATATTAAAACCAGCTGCAGTCCACTACATATCTCAGGAAGGGAAATGGAAGCGCGACGACCTCACTGGGGAGATTCTGCCGATACAGAACGTCCCTCTTCCATTGAAATATCCGACGGAGATTCATGAGGGAATATGGGGTGGCGAGGCTGTGGTAAAAGGTAGGTTTTGTGTATTTATGTTTTCAATAATAGGTTATGTCAATGACTTATGATAATTACTCTTTTTAGGCTTCCAAAAACGTGATCCCCGGCGGCGCAGGGTCCCACACTATTGGGTACCTGTATTAAAGAGGACTGTTGTGAAATCTGAGATCCTGAACACCCATTTGTCAGTAACAGTTACTGACCGTACAATCAGTTTGATCAATGATCATTATGGTTTCGATCACTATTTATTGAAGACACCTGCATGTGACTTAGTGTCCATGTTAGCATTGAAGCTGAAGAAACAAATTCTGCTTGAATTGATGAATGGATGTCCCCGTTATTCACATGATCCTCAAAAACAAAAAGAAGTATATGAGGAGTATAAAACATATTTAACATCGGTAAGTTGTTATTAGAAATGTACTAATACTGTAATATTATCATCTCATTTTTATTGACTTTTATTAACATTTTTACTGATTTAGAAAATGGGGAATATGCTTATGATTTTAATAAAGATATTTTTTGTACATAATATGTATTCATATAAAAACAAAAGCTGCACTGTGTGATATTATGCTACTTATCTATACATTATTTTGTTTCCAGTATACTCCAGAAGAAATTGAATGGTATGGCTTGTCATGGTATGAAGCTCTGTGCAAGCTGGCTAAACAGAAAGAGGCAGCCAATAAGCCTATTCCTTTAAAAAACATGTACAGGAAGAATCTAGTTGAAAAATTAAAAGCAGCAGGAATCGAGTCAACCAAGACTTCACCTGAAGAAATATCGTAAGTACCTTGTGTCCCTCCTTTTAAAATCAAAATTATGATTAAATAAAAAAAAGAGCTTAATATTGAATTGGTTATGATGGAATGTATGACAAGGATGGTAATATAACTTGAATAAAGCTGCATCATCCAATTGGTAGTTGTTGCAAATATGTATATATTTTTTGTCTGCATACCAATTTGTTTATTTCTCTGTATTTAAGGAGTACCAACGGCTGTTACAGTAATATATGGTATATGTTTGATACAATGTATTTAGTATTACTGCACAACCAACTACAGGTAAACACAATTTGTTATGTGTTTACTAAATAGAAGGACATTGCTTTATACCAATCACATTGTAAAATAATCACATCATTATTGATAATACTATCTAACTGATAAATAAACAAAGAATAAGATAAACAACATGACATTATGAATAGGCACTGCTGCATATTTTGTTGATATATTTTATAATCTTGCCTACCTCACTGGACCAAGTTCCAGGTTGGCCAAAATCAGTCCGAGTTTGGTGTCTGATTGATGGAAGTATCCATGCCTCCTACAGTATAGACTAAAACACTAATGAAATGAGGGTGTACTGTATGTAGTTACACCTCTGTCCTAGAAGAAACAGGCAATGTTACTATGAAATAATATAATGAATGGAGAGTGAGATGATTTTCAAAATGAAGTACATTCATGATAACATTGTTGGCTACCTCATAGGGACTCCAAAATGCCATAGTAGATATATATTATTTTCCCTTTATCACCTGTGAACATTTATTTAATCCAATATCCGATCTTCCTATCCCATTTGAGTTTTTTTAGTACCTATTGTGTTTACATTTTTTTTTCATTATTATTCCTTGTAATTGTTTTACTTTATGGTCTGATTTTTATCTTATTATTGTTCTTTGCAGGAATACAACTTCATGGCTATCCAAGATGAATCCTTTTGGTAAAAAAGATGAAGCTTAATGTTGTACAGACATGGTGACGATAATTCAAATTGTTGTGTTTTTAGCAAAGTAACATTTCAAGTAGATGTGTTTACCAGAGATAGTCTTTAATTTAGAATAAATAGGTGTTACAAAATAAAGTGTTGTTATTACAAACTTATACACCAGTTTTCTGTTCCTTCTCAATCACTATTTTGTATTTAATTGATGCTCGAACCTTACATCGCTTGTGTTGGAATATTTTACCATGTATGTATGAGGCTGTATGAATAATTCACAATTCAAAGCAAAATTATGCCATGTTTCTTTTTTATTTGTACTCTATAATCTGATGGAAAGTGAATGATGAAGTCTGTGGTGGTACCGAAAAAATGCCTATTAGTGCAATATAGTGGCAGTGGATGATTGCAGCGCGTCCGGAAGTCCGATGGTAGAAAGATAACGGTGGGATTACTTTGTCTAGCCCTTCCGAAATATATTCTGTAGAATACCGCCAGGCTATCGCGATTCTCTTGTTACAAAGAGTTATATAACTTATGATAACACAACATTTATGAGGAAAGTAAAACTCCAAAATGTAGTTTAATCAATTTTAATATCAGAATATAATCAACTTATTTACTATCAAAATATGATAATACCTATTAATATCTGTCGAAAATGACGAAGTAGAGGACTAAATCACAAAATAGTCACAATGGGTCAACACTGTTTTATAAAGGAACTATTAGAACAAAAGAATATAAGACATAATAAAGGGGAAACCAGCCTATTAAATAAAAACAATCACTTTTAGCTTACAAGCAGGGGTTTAATACACTTACGAAGCTTATTTGAGATTGCGATATAATATTACTACAAAAATAATGGCAAAATGCCACAATCTATGTTACACATTTGGATAGTGTATTATTAGAAGTAATAATGATTGACAAAGTCATAATGAGGACACATTGTTATTTGGACAATGCATTTTGATAAACAGTGATGCTGTTGAATGAAATTGTATACATATTACAAAACAAAAGATCTGAAATATTATATATGGATATGAAATATTTTTTATTTCATGACCTAACCGGATCATTGAATGATTGGGCTGACAAAAATATTTTTAAGAGACAGCCTACTTTCCTACTGGGGCTTGGCAATGGAAGACACTAATGTACACATACATTCTATTATAATTAGTAGCTTTTCGAATATGCTACAAACCAGGGATGAGATAAAGATATTTTAGTGTTTTTCTAGGTGAAAAGGCTCTCATCCCTATCAAATGATTTCAAAATAATGCTACTGCGCAATTTTGTCCACTATGACTTGCGTTCCAAATAAGTTTATAATTGTGCTCCATATAACATTTTCTGAGCTTCAAATTCTTATTAACCTATCGTAAGCCAGGTAATTATAGACAATAGAAATCAATTGTGTCTCGCGCGGATCTACGCTTCCGGCATACAAGGGGTTAAGGTCCAGTTGCAGATCAATTCATTGAAAAAATCCAATCGACAAAGACAAATGACGTTTGAAATATGTTTAGCGGTAATTTTATTCGAAGTTGAATTTAAAATTCCACAGAGTAAGCTTCAATTTTATCCTTTAATTCTATATGTAGTCGTGACCGTGGTGGACACGTTTTACTTTGTCATGTTTACACGACTGTGGCGATTAAAAGATTAAGGGTCTTAGATTAAATGACTCATAGAAACAGTGTCTAAAACCAAACACGAATCTTTCATTTCTTTCTGTGCTCGAGCCGAATGTGTCTACGTTCAGCAAATGCACATAAATTATTACAGACGGCTCGCTGAGAAAAGTGGGCCGGTCCGTCTTATCTCACTTTTTGCATTTGCAATAGGCTTTATGCGTTATTAATTTAAGGGGTACTACGTCGTTGTGGGTTTTCGAAAGATTTACCGCGCCTCCGGAATATAAGGGCTGAGGAAAGAACATTGATGGGTATTAGTCAGTAAGTCTGACACTCCCTCCAGCCGGGGCGGGAGGGGTCAATTAATGATTTACCATCCGAAAAAAAGGTGCCTTTCCCTTATAACACTTCTCTTATTTAGGGTTTAGAGACCCTGACCTAGTGTAGAGCAATCCCCGTTTAAGTGATGGTGCACTCGATGGGCGAGTCGAGCGGCAGGGTGCCGGCCAGCAGCGCGGCGACGGCGCGCGCGAGGTAGGTCATGGTGCCGTAGGAGCCGGAGGGCGCGCTGTCGTACAGGTGCTGGCACACGCCGGCCGCGCCGCCGCACAGCAGCGCCGCCTGCGGCCGCAAGCCCTCCTTCGCGCAGCACAGCGTCGCGTCGCCGTTGCAGCGCATCTGACGACAGATTTGCGACTGGAATTAGGGTGTCCACTCCAAATGCCAAAAATAATTCCCTGATCATTCTACCACTTTACCCTGATCCAATATTGTCGTCTTATAAGGAAAAAAAAATATGAGCTTGTTTTTACCCAGATAATTATGAGTATGTATTATCTGTACTATTGAAGCCAAAGTTTAGACCATAAACAGTAAAGTAAGAAAACATCAAAGCAATATGAGTTAGATTGCGAGCGAAGCGGGCGCTCACCTTTATTGATTGTTGCTATAGACGTTGACGTAACGTCATGCGCTTAAACAGCCAACGTTTTAGCGTTGGCTGTTTTATCGTATAAAAATGTAAAAAATACACGCATATTCCGGTTATTATTAAGCTAAAAACACCTTAATATCTTACCTGATCATCTAAGAATATTTGGTTGGCCTTGTGAACCAAACTTTCGACCTCGATAGTCCCGCCTAGGTGTGCCACGGCCTTATACTCCACGACTAGGGTGAGTACCATGAGAGCTTCTACCACCAGCTGTCGGTACTCCGGTTGAGGGATCGAGTTCAATACTGTTTCCACTGCTAGCGCGAATTTCAATTCACCAGACGTCATCTCTTGGGTAAGGTTCGGTTGTAAAATCTTGCCTTGGATTACTAGGCCTTGACACTGGAATACATAGCAAACTTTAGTACATACTAAACCAATCTCGGTCCCCTCGTCGGCCAATCGAAACGGAGACTAATCATCTCATACAATCATCATCATGCAGGAGATAATATGGTCCAAAGTGTGTGGGGCTATGGGAATTTAGACACAATATAGTAATAGTATATTTGAGAAAACGGTTTATCAGTGGACTAGCTACCATTCTTTAATTAACCTAGGTAATCTAATTGAATAACTAGGAATTCTGCAGGTGAGGTGACGTTTCATGGTTTGTTGTGTAAAATACCTCATTTTAGATTAGACCTGTATCTCGTCTACGGGTGTGGGTTGGAAACCTGGCAAGTATCAATTTGAGTTTTCTAAAGTCATATGTAAGGGTAATTAAGGGTATCTTTGACACCACTGACTAACGGTTAAATAAAACATTGTGAGGAAACCTGGACTAAAATGTCTGAAACCGCTATCTGCCTTGAGCAAGCGTGGTGATCAATGCTAAGGCTTTCTCTGTATGAAAAGAGGCCTGTACCCAACAGTGGGATAGTGAATAGGCCAACGATGATGACGTAACAGACTCAATATTGTAAAGATGACGTACTCTTTCCAAGACTGCCCACACACGCGGGTAGAAGTCCCGGGGCACGCGGTTCAGTGCACCGTCGAGTCGTCGTCGCCGCAGCCACTGTCCCTGGCGATCCGGCTCCGTTATTGGTGCTTTGGAAACAGAATACAAACACTTATATCCTACTAATATTATCAATTGAAAAGTTGGTGAGGATGTACACACAAAAAAACTACCGAATGGATTTGGATGAAAGGTGGTATACACATATACTCCATTTACAATAAGATTAGACATTTAAACGCACCCCATTTACCGTTCGTTCAAACGATTTTAAGCTCTATTGCTAAGGTGACATAACAAAAAGCAGATGCAGAATATGTTTGGTATTGTAAACATTATTTTGCTTTCAACACCATCCTTATCTATACGGAATAGAACTCAAAATCGTTTGAAGGAACGATAAATGGGGTGCGTTTAAATGTCTAATCTTATTGTAAATGGAGTATAGTTTACTCGTATTTAGTATACTTTCTATACTGGTGCGCGAAGTAGTTCCCTTAGCGAAGTAGTCCCGGGTGAAACCGTGAGAAGCTAGTACCTACGTAATATTTTTCTAATATGACCGTTCAATTTATATTTTCAACAAATTGGAAAAGTAATTTGCAGCATACGTCTGTAGGTAATATTATCTTTCTAGGCTAAGGGCAAAGTTCACCGACAGATGGTTACGTAATCGGCCCATTAAACATAAACGTTTTTAACCAGGAAGTTGGAATTTGCGTGTTACCCACTTCTAGTTCAAGCCTGGTTTGTTAAATCGACCGTTTCAGGAATAAAAATCTGAAATAATGCGTTACCGATCCAAAGTTGGAAGTTTGAATTTATGGTAAACAGCTGTTTTAAGTTAATCGGACCGTTATCTTGTCGGTGAACTTGCGCCTAAAATTACTTTTTTTAACTTAAACAGTCAGTTTATTTTTTAATAAAAAGGTGATGGAGGTACTTACTGTCTTCAATACCGCCCTGTAAAGATTGTCCTTCTAAAACAATCTGTGATTTCTTGCCGTATCTATGAGACTTGTTGCTCACTATAGAAAAGTTACCGCGGCCAACTGTAAACAAATTAAAATATTAATTATCAATCTTCGGGTATAATTACAACACATGACTCCATTAATAAAAAAAAAGTTAACACGAGCACAGTCATAAATCAACGCGATGAATTGTAATTAAAAACATTTATTAACACTTAAAAATTATAAAATGAATTTGAACATTAGGGGTGCGTAAAAACAACAATATGTAACTGTCGCAAACATGATTTTATTTAATTATTTCTGATGACTGTCTGTCTTTCAATATATTATTATGGTGGTTTAACTTTAGTCTTGGTTTAAGCCGGGACTATCGTTAAATCATATTATTTTTTCAAAATTGTGTTTTTATTACTAATTTTGAAATAAACCGATACAAATAGTGGTGGAAACTTTAGAACATACTCTCAGTATCATATCTTTGGACTTGGTTGCGACCGGTACTGACAGTCACTCTTTAAATACAAATAGTGTGGGACGTATACACAGGGTGAGTAGGTAACAACGGGGTGCATTCAGACATAAACATAAGCAAAAGACTGCTGTCACAGAACCACTCGCCTTTACTCTTACTGATTTTCCCCTTTATTACAAAAAGTGAGTTTGCTGCAAAAAGGAAATATTTGTTCAGATTTTTCAGATACACAATAAATGAAGCTTACAGTTTTACTATAATGTATAGAGAAAAAAAAATTAAAACGTAAACAGACACAATTAAAATTCTGTAACAAGTTTTTACATATATTTTTTATAAAAAAAAGCGTAACCTGAATGGAGTATTTAAATTACATTATGATAATATGCTTCATATAACTTGATTGCGTAACTCTAATATAATTATAAATAAAAAAAATACTGCAAGAGTACTTACCGCTATTGATAGCGAACTCCTTTCCGCTGAGTATGTGGTGAAGCAGGTTCTTCATCTCGAAAGGAGAGAGGTTTAGTAGATGTTCAGACGCCTCTTCGCCGTCGCATGATAGTGTTCGTGATAACTCTGTGGCCATTACCTGTACAAATAAGTGTTCAGAGGTATGTCAACCACTCCACTCCACTCTCCGTGATGCAGACACATACCTACAGTTTATGGGCCAGGGAAACTAAAGTCATCATTGTTTTTGTATATATTTGTCGTATAGTTTTTTTTTAAATTGAATAAAATATTTCATGTGGCAACTCCCACAGAAGAAAACAAAATTGATGTCTTACTTTTGTATAAAATCCTGCTTTTTAATATTAAAAATAAACAACTGTTGTTCTCGACATAAATACCTGTATAATAAGTCCGACACGCAGTCGCAACATCTCGAGGAAGAGCTGTGGCTCTGTGCGGATGAACATGGCGAGGTAGACCAGCAACTCCTGCGTCAACATGGCCGTACTCTCGTCGTCGCCGTACGCCTGTAAACATAACATTATGTCGAACCTTCAGACGGTGTACATAATAAAGAGTGCTTCAGAGTCTCCACAAGTAAGGGTATGTTAAAATTATCGCCCGAAGAACACAAACTAGACTAGTCAGTTCTGAGGGTAGATACGGTAAAGTCATACCGATTATTATATAAATTCTATTTGCGATTCTTTTTCTAGTTGCACTCAAAACAAGACTTGACAATTATTAGAGGTAAATCTTATGAAAAAATTATATGTTGTAAGAGAAAATTATAAAAGATTTGATTGAAATGGAATTCTTTGTTTTTTTGTTTTAATTAAACAGGAAATAAAATAAGACTGGCTTTTAAACCATAAATCAAGATCTAAAATTAGTTTTTATTATATTACATGTTTAAATTTGGTGGTTGATGCTAATCACACTGATAACAATGATAACACACTGCTAAACACACAAATGTAGTCAATACACTGAAAAACTTGCAACTGCGCAGGCGCAAATCCATATATTTCAATATCTCAGTTTAAAAGCGCCGAGGAAATATAAATAACATATGTACAACATAGACTGCTAAAACCACAGCCATTCCTTTAACTTTGCCGTAGTCGAGTAAAAAGTATACGATGACATCTATTTATATGAATATAATGTACGGTCGCGGTAACAACAAAGAATAATGAGCGTTTACATTAGGGTGATAATAGAAGTACGAATGAACGTTAGTCATTTTTATATTAAGTTTTTTTTATTACCTTTTTCTGTTCATTTCCTTGATTTTCATGGCGAAATGACTGCATGCAACAAATATTAAAGCTTTGTTATGTCAATTTTAGTTAAGCTAAGAAAGTATATTAATTAAAAGAGACCACGACCCCTGAGTTTGTTTCGGCATTTCTTCTCAGAGGTAGTCAGCTAGGAAATGCCGGCGCCAGCGTTCTGAATACAAACTGAATACATTCGTACCGACGGGTCAGTTCGCAAAATAAGCCTCAGGAGCCTACATAATAATTTACCAAACTTTTAAGTGCGGTACGGTATGGTACGGTAAAACGTGCGATTTTCTTAACAGATAAATATTTCAGAATTAGATGAAATTAATGACCTTTCTTGAGACATGAAATCGTAAAATGCTTCTTGCTATTCATCTTTGCGGAATTACGGCGTCAACTTTCGACATAATTATGTCATTATCCCATTATATTTACAGTCACAAATATACCACACAAATATAGAAATCCGTTGAGGGGAAATAAAGGGTTGTTCGCAAGCAAATAACCTTGACTACTTGATTGAACTTGATTACTCTGAATTATTTGACATTTTCATAGGGGTCTTTTGGTTGCAATTGACCTCCCATATCCCCTTACACGGATTGCCGACATACCAACAACACTGTATAACGATTCACAGCCTTTAAGCGGTAGCACGATAACAAGTGTACAACACACAAAAACATACCTCATGTATAAGCTGTCTAAGTTCATTTTCGGGTAACGGCGCGGTGATGGTGTGCTCGTTATTGGGAGGCATGCCTACAGTGATCTGTTTCTGACGGACCAGTAAGTCTGTGACGGCTTTTGCGAGATCTTCGACTCTCTTGCCGAGCATGCCGGCCGAGTGACGGACGAGGCCCCAGAGCTTTTGTGTGCATGCCTTTTCGTATAGAACCTTTAGGAGGTCCTTCACGGTGACCGTTTTGCCATTTTCTTGCATACCTGTTTGGAAATGTAGTAGTGTGATTTTTTTTTGTCTCGTTCCCTTTGGTTTTGGCACCTGAACACACCGGGATAAAAGTAGCCTAAAAATATTGTTTAGAGGGTCCCATCTGCCTTAGTACCAAATTACATCTTTATCGGTTCAACTGTCACCATGAAAATTTAACAGACAAACAAAATGTAAAACTAACGTTTTTTCTAGAGCACAACACTGTTTTAAGATACATGTTTGTGTTACCAGACAATTAATGCAATCTGCATTAATTGTCTGGTAACACAACTTTTTTCAAAAATGGGTTGACAAATTTTAAGTGAAGTGTTGAGCGTATCAATATCGAAATTGATATCTATAAACTCATAATGCGGAATAATACTCTGACCATACGTTTTCTGACAATCTATATATGATTATTGGTCGTTTCAGTTTCAAGGCCCATACATACCTGTACTAAATTCAAGTCCGTGGGTATCCACAAGGTACTGCAGAATGTCTCCCTGTTCATCGAGGCTTTCGGTCTCCCGCAACATGGCGATTAACTCGTCTGTCTCTTGTTCAGCGTACACAGAGTTCTGAGAATCTGACGTCGTACGGTTGCGGACGATGCCTGATAGGTTCTTGTTTATGATAGCTGCAAATTATTAGTCATAGAGATATATATACGTACAAGACTACTCAATTTGTATTTATTTATTTTTAAGAAGATAAATGTTGTTTTTATAACATTTCGTAGTTTACTTATTAAATTTTACGACACTGGCAATAGATATTTAAATTGAAACAACTGATATGTAAGTATATAATCGTGCTTACTTTCGGGCGGCGATGGTGATTTCTCTTTCGTCACTTCAATAGTAGGCGTGGTAACCGCTAAAGTAGTCGTTGATGTTCCTCTAAAAAAATAAAAACAAAGGGTTTAAATTACAACCTTATGCGCCATCAGAAATGTGTTTCGTCTTACTAATTTCTTAAATAGACTTACTTAGTAAAAGCTTTTTTCTTAGCGTCTTCTGGCGACGGGCTGCGGCCGAAGGTAGTCGTAGGGTCCACATCGAGCCAAGAAGGCTTGCGTTCTAAGGAACGACCTACTGATTCTCCTTCCATGCCCAATGTTTCAGCTAAAAAGTTTTTATTTAATCTTATATCAGAAAAAGTAATAATCCCAACTAATGTTATACATGCGAAATTGAGTGTGTTTGTTACGCTCTCAAGGTAAAGGAGGCGACCTGATTTCGATGACATTTGGTACAGAGATACATGGTAATCTACTTTTTAATCGAGTGCTTTAAGTAGTTTACTCAGGATGAGTGAAACCGCGGGAAACAGCTAGTATATTTATATTTCGAAGATGTAACATCCAGTTTGAGTAACCAAATCAATAACGATTGACAACTGCAATTACACAAGAGTACTTATAGAGATGCAGTTAATACTATTTTTGAGAAGCAAGTAAAATTAAACCTTATAGCGTTCTAATAATGTTCTTGCAATTTAAATCTTATCTCTTAGACTTTACGGTTCAAATTGGGCATTCTATCAGAAATACGTTATAACGTTGGATTAATGTTCTTGCAATTTATATCTTATCACTAAGACTTTAAGGTTGAAATTGGGAAGTCTATCAGAAATACGTACAGTCCACATTAATGGATCTCGTCTTTTTGATAGCGCCGCGCACTGACATGCGGCGGCGTAGCGCTCGGGCGTTACGTGCGCCCGCCGGCCGCGGTAAGAAGCTGATCTTGTTACTAAAAGACTTCAGTAAGTGCTCTTCCAAGTAGCTCTGTACTTCGGGATTCAGTTCTGAAACAAATATTTATTATTTAGTTGACATCAAAAAAGGGAAAAATTTCTTATCTTTGGCACTTTTTATTGGACAGTAATTTATGTCCTAGTTATCATTATTTTTAGAGTAGGTATTTTTATGGATAATCTTATACTTGATGTTTAATAATTCTTGATTAATTGATTCAAGTTGTCTAGTAAACATTCAATGAACAATACCTTTGGAAAATTAAGTTCCAAAGTAGTCCATCGTGTTTTGCCAGTTCATAAAATATAAATATAAACAGAGCAAATTAAAATAGAGCTGCAACACTTACTATCAGGGTACCCGTCTTCTTGACTGCCAAGGAAACTCAAGTTGGTAATGGCAGATGTGCTCAAAAACTCTCCAAGATTGCCGAGTGTTACTCTAGTTCCATTAATGTATCCAGATTTCAGCTTCTTCATAGTCGTTATCATAGCCATTGGGATCTTACCTTGGTCTGGAATGTGACAGATGACATAAAGATTATTTTGAGTAGTAATTTGGAAAAAATCAGATAGTTTCATAGCTCTGTAAGCGTGAAAAATATGGAAAATGATTTTTTTGTTAGTAATGAGTTTTCAGGAATTGAGTTAGTGGTTGAAACACAGACAGCTACCCGTAAACCGTTGTCGCTTGAAAATAATTTGACAATATAAACCCACCCGGCCATCCCATCCCGTCAACAAATAAATATTGTATATCTTGAGAAGTAAGCATTTGCGGAAAAGACTAACCACCTTATTTATCGCATTTGAACATAAAACATATACATTATACAGATACGCCAGCGAAGTATTTTTAGCCAATTGTGTTTTTTTTTAATGGCATCTTGCAGGTCAACCTAGAAGTTTGTCGACTGCTTAACCGGGCTTGCCTGTGAAGTGCCTTAAATGAATTTAGGGCCTCCAGCCAGGGCTTAACTTACAAAACTAAGCGACTACACGCTAAGGGCACCCCCTAGTGGGGTACGGGCCTCGGCTTAGGGCGTCGCTGGGGGAGGACAGCAAGGGACAGGCTGGATCAGAATATATATGATTATTATAATCGGGAATTTTAAAGCTATTCGCTCAGCTCGCGAGCCGGCTCGTCGAGCTAGGGTCGGGAGGGCATGGACAAGGTAGCCAATTGTGTGTAACTATGTATGGGTATGGCTAATTAAGGTGTAAGCCGATTAGACTCGCACATATTCGTATTTAACCCTTATCCTCTATTTTCGCTAATTAACATGTCATTGGAAAGGGAGTGCACTAAAGTTAGTAAGGCAGCAAATCTTATGATAATTCAGAATTAAAATGGGATTTTCTTTTATAATTCTGTCTATGCTAATGTGTAATTGTTATGGGTAATAAGTTATTTTTAACGTTTGATTTCTGAATTGTTACCGCGACCCTGCCATACACCATTACACACAAAAGAGAAAGAAAGCTTCCAGAGACAGACAATATATCACTTAATGTTACCTAACAAATACTGCGTAGCGAGCAACGTTATCGTCGGCCGGCCAAGCATTTGCTTCCAGCTCATGCCAAGGAACGCGACGTTCGCCGTAAACGTGCTGGCGAGCAGAGCCGGGTCGCGCGACATGTAGTACTCTTCGTAGTCGAAGTTCTACGACACACCATACCCATGCGAGGTTATTGTTTAAAAGGAAATATGGCGCAGCTTGACTTGAAAGGAACAGGAAGTGTGTAGATGCAATTCTTGTGTTTTATTGCACAGCAAAGTGTCTTTGTCGTTTTAATTAAAGACATATATTTGTATGTTCTAAACTTTTTCTAAAGATCAAGTAATTATAGCAGTTATTTTTTTAGATGTTTTTTAAAACATCAGCTACATGGGGGAATATTATATTTTAGTAATTTTCTGGAGTTTACTGCATGAATACTAGCTATACCTATGATGTAAAAAAATCAAACTTTTCTAGATGGCAATGGAGAAATGGACAGACACAACTAACATTTATATGTCAAAAAATGATCTTCACTGAACAAACAAAATGGCTTAACTCATTACCAAAAAACTAATAATTTTACAAACTATAAATTTTAGTATCAACAATCATTAATTACCAAAACACATGATTGCATTCCTTTAACCTTTCAGTACTGATGAGACCAACAAAATAAACATAATATATCTTTAAACCACTAACATTCTACAGGGTAAATGTTATTCGTGAATAAACAATTAATAAATTCTAAACATTCAATAATAAACATGGATGGTCAAAACCAGCAAGCAAACTTAAAAAAGAAACAATATAATACCTAAGTGCATTTGACTCAAAGTCAAGACAACAAGTGGTCGCCCAAGGAGGTTTTGCCAAGAAGACTTCAAGAAATTAATTTCTGCTTTGAGGGTATCAACCATTAGATCGAAGTCAGAGGCGATGTAGAAACGTGTCATATCAGAAAACTAGTAAATAAATTAAAGAAATATGTTATAAACTGCAATTAACTTTTTTTATTGCAATAAAATGCAAGTAGCAGGATTAAAGAAAAAAATAAATTAAAAAATAATATTTAGATGTAATGAAACAAATTTTAACCAAGACTTTGATTTGATGAATAAAAAATAAAAAATGTTTTAAATTACCTGTGGTGTGAAGGCAAATATGCGGTCATTCAAAGAGTACAGCTTGCTTGTACTTAGGATACCTACATCACGTGACTTTCTGCCAGATAAACCTAATTTTTTGTTTCTACCTGCAAATTATTAATATTTTACTAATTATTTGCATTTCACCACTTTTAGGTTTGATTGAAGAATTAAAATAATTTAATTAAAATTTCCCAAGGTTCTACTATTTGACAAAATTATAAAGGTATGCATTGTTGGTAATTGGTAAGTTAATGATAAACATTATGTACCTAAATATGTATATAGATGGCTAAGAACTCGAGCTGGTTGAACCTCTATGGGGGCCACTTCACTGATAGTCTGTACATGCAAGTCATACTCCAACAATTTATCTCTAATTTCATTATTCTCAGCAAGTATCACAATTTGAACAACCACATCTGGCTTCTTCTCTGAACATAGTCGTCTATTGAGGGGATCTAATTCACCAACAGCTAGAAACCCCTGAAAATTATAATTTTATTTGTAACACTGGAGTTTATATTGTACAATGGTACTAGGGTGAAATTAATGGTACCTCTTGTAACAATTTCCCTAAAATATACAATGATTGAGCCCATATGAAGGGGCACCTGCCGAGTGGTATGCGCTCTTGGCTTCCTGGGTTCTGCTGTTCTAAATCAGCCTTGTCTGCTGGCACTGAATACAACTCAGGGACTAGTTTGATCCCATCATCTTTGCGCAACATCACCTTTTCAAGCCTTTGTGTGTACTCTGCGACATTGTTTTTATCACCTTTGAAACAATAATCCAATATCAGGTAGCAGAAAAATAGGGGCCACTCACATTCAATATTTTCAAACATTCTCAGTTCCCAAGGCTCATAGTACAGCCTGTTGGGATCTTCTCTGGGTGTTTTGTGACCATCCCTTAGGAATCTCTTGCATCCAAATTTTCCTTGAAGTTTGGTGACAATAGTGTCTCTAGTTGTAGCAATTAACTGTGGATCATCTACTGCAAAAGCTGGATAGCTAATAATGGATAGTAGTCCAGAATCTAACTCTTTACTATTGGATTCTCTAGGGAGCATTGATTGTAGGACAGCTTGACATTTTTGAGCTTCATCAGCTAAAACATGGATTACACTAGATGGACCACCTCGAGCACCAAACAGATCCAATTCATTCATAGCTTCCAGGGCAGCTTTAGCCATACCAATAGAGCTAGCGTTCAACTCTGGTAAACCATGGTTGGTTTTGTCACCCCTTTCCCAAATACCATAATCAGGTGTGCAGTAAGCAGATTCAATATAAAATACTAAATTCTGGATGAATGAAACTTCATCTAATGAGAATACAATCTGTAGACCAGATGCTGTCATCTGTGCAAGAATGAGAAGGTACAGGGAAATGGCATCAATCTGGAGATGCCCCCACTCTGTGTCCTTCACCACTGAGCTTCCAGTAGTGGAAGAGTACTTGGCATGTAGAGAATCCAAAGGATTCTGTGTGCTCTTGAACTTCTCCACTTTGTCTTTTTGCTGCATCATGGCCATCAGCAGACCTAGGAATATGAAAAATTGAATCATAAAACATGACATTGAGGACATGACTGTTTGAGGTTGATTAAAAGAATTTAATAAATTGTTGAGAAACTGTGTTCTTATTGGAAAAATGGTTTAGCAAAAGATTTTTTATTCTAATCTAGTGTTACATTATTTTTGTATTATAAGTAACTAGCTTCCCGTCAGCGGCTTCGCCCGCGATATTTTAGCTAATGGATACAAAATCTTGACCTTCCTCATTAATCACTCTACCCATTAAAAAAACCGCATCAAAATTTGTTGCATAGTTTTAAAGATTTAAGCATGCACAGGGATATTGGGACAGAGAAAGCGACTTTGTTTTATACTATGTAGTGATACAATTATTTATAACACAAACAAATAATATTTCTTGCAAATTATGGCTATCCATACAATACATTCCAACTTGCTGGTGCACAGGTCTATGTATATACAGCAGCACACTTAAGTGGAGCATTTCCGCGAGTTAAAATACCTGTTCAAAAAATATTTACCTCTCATCAGCTTGACACAGCTTTGTTCCAATTCATATGTTTTGGCACGATCTTCATCTTGATCTGCAATTTTCTTAAAGGCCATGGATAGTCCCCATACAGCCAATATGCAGTACAAGTTGTCTCTAATCCACGCATGATCATTATGTGGGCTTGCGGGAAACAAACCAGTCACAGGCTGCTGATGATCTAAAATTAACTTGTGTACTACCCGCTGATAATAATCTAAACGCACCCCTGAATTACTACGAGTCCTCATTTTGATAGCACTTTAAATTGCACAGCAAACTAAGTAATAAAACATTTTAAAATAATTTGTTTCTGTATATGCGCAATAAATTCTTTGCTCTTTTGATTTAATAATAATTCAATCTAATTAATTTTCCAAAAAAATTGTGTCATTTGAAAGTCGCTGTTGTCAATTGTCATGAATTGTCAATCAATGTCATCAAATGTTATTGTCAAATCAAATCTCACGTACTGCTGTTAGTGCTGCTACTGCACTGTACTATAATAGGAAATTCGTTTTGTAAAGAATGTAGGTAAATGTGAATAGGTATTTATTATTGTTAATGTAAAAAGTTGGTTTGGTTGTAGAAGAAGTTTTGGTTCTCATCTCTCTACGAAGACCACTATTTCTCTATAACTTGAAGTTTCTAGTCATAGACTGGGTTTATTTATTTTTATTTTCAGATTTTCACACGTCAGCGTCACATCTGACAATCAAGACACACTGTCATGAATTGAATGTCATAATTTATTTTTTAAATTATCTTTCTAATGTTTTTGTGACTTGTGGGAGTTATTATCACGTTTTAATTTTCGATAATTTTCGTTTTATACAAAATGATATTTTATCTTTTATTGTGTAATATTTTGTTCATTCCAATAATCAACAGCAGTAATACTACAGCCAGTAAACCGGAATTGACAAACAAAACTCTGTCTGAATCTCATAAGGTAAATCAGACCAATGAAACGAAAGTAACATTGTTAAGTGAAGGGGGTTTACTATTGCCTGGGGCGTCTTTAGCTTTACCTAAAGAAAAAATCACCAATTTAGACAGTGAATTGAGCAAAAATAAAGCCAAACCTGTAGTTGCGCGGAAAGGAGTTGTTTATATAGAAGACGACAATATTAAATCTCATCTAAAAAATTTGTCGACTAGTAATGGAGCTCCTACTATTGCCCCCATAACTCAAGAAAAAGCCAAAATCAATGCTAATCTGACAATTTCAGCTAATAAGTCAATTGATTCAAAGGGTAACAGCTCTGTACGGATTGAACTACCTAGTGGTGAGAAAAAAGAGAATAAAACCGAAATACACAAGAAGCCTACCATATTATCCTACAATGCTCTTGCAAATGCAACAGTCAATTCATCACCAGAAACATTAGTAACTGCACAAATTCAATCACCTAACAAAGAATTAAAAGCCTATGCTAAGAATGCCAACAGTCACCCTGGTATGGTAATGCCTCTTGTTATAACAATTTTGTTAGTTCCTATGTTTGCAGTTCTTGGCTATATGGCTTTGCGACGAGGACAAGAAGCCTGGAAAAACAGACATTATAAAAGGATGGATTTTTTGCTTGATGGCATGTATAATGACTAGGTGTTAGCCTAAAATTAAAACAAATTTAATTATTGGGTATACTACTTAATGATATTGTAAAGAGATATTAAAATATTTATTATCATGTGATAAGCATCTGAGCGGCCAGTGGTTTCTACTGTTTTTAAGGGAGATCAACTTTTCTTGAAGTTTTCTCTCAATGTTAAATGTTCAATAGATGTAATTATTGGCAATAATTCAAATTGTTATTACTTATTATGTTAAAAGTATATTACAGAGAGCTATTTACATTTTTGAGCTAGAGTTGTCTGAACAGATATTTTGTTGGATGCCTAATTTGAGGTGTGGATAGCAATTATAACAATGATAGTGCTTAAAATGTGCCTTAAATTATTAAATAAAAAAATAAAATGTGTGATCAAGTTTCTGTAGAAGCATGAAATTTATTTCAAGTGAAAAAATGTCTTCCTTTTTAATGTAAGTTATTTATTATAATGTTATTGTGATAATTTAAAATAATATGTAATAATTCATACAATCCATTACTGATCTTAAAATGGATGTATGTTGACAATGGTTCATTGTAGTTACCAAATGTAATATTAAGATTATACAATGTCTAAATGAGTTTTGCATTTTGTTTAAATAAAATCTTTTTTTACTAACTTTTGTACTGAGATAACAGCTTATGCCTTGCATTTTATTTACTATTTTGTCAATTACATGTAATCATATTATCAGAAAAAAGTCTAAGTAAATAGAAGATTAAATGATTATGCATTGTATTAGCAATAATTTATTATTGTACTGATTCATAGCATTATAACTAAACACAGTTACAATGTATGAAGGAAAATATATTTTTTGTATTAAAGTATTTTTCATTAATAAATATTGAACATTATGTTTACCATGACTTATTTATATTTATTTTTTCTATCCACAGATTACTACTTTTATCTATTTATCTCATGTCTATTATGCAAAATGTATGTAATGTTACCTATTGTGTATGTGTAATGTGAGCTGAATGTATCAAGCAAGTTATCAGTTTGAATAGTTCCTTCAAAGAGTATTTTACAACAGCAAGCTAAGGTACAAATTTAATAAGCAAACAATGATTCTTGGGCTTCATCAGCTTTCATTTGATATCAGCTAGTAGGTACCCTTCTTTTACTTTCTCTGGCCGGTTGCATCAAACTTGGTATCATTAATGATAATTTTATGTGTGTGACAAAAGTTGATATTAATTATTAGCTACTTAATACACCTATAAGATTTTTTATATTATCAAGATATAGGTACCTATGTGATAATAATTAAGTAAACATCCATATTATTATAAATGCGAAAATGTGTCTGTCTGTTACCTCTGCATGTTTAAACTGCTGAACCGATTTAGATGAAATTTAATATGGGATAGCTTGAACATAGGGTAGTTTTTATCTGGGTGCGTTAAGTATATCACTCGGGACACGGTAAACAGGTAGTATATTTTAAATCTTAAGACGAAAATTATAAATTGATAGCAATATAAAGTTTTTTAATTCTAGTGTATATTTTAGTCAAAGATGTATTTTAGTTTTAATAATCTGATTCTATTTTGACAGATCTTGAATGACAGCTAATGACAGTTCATCCGTTTTCCATACGGTTTTTTTTGGGCAATTCGTCGTTATCGCTAAACACCAAACACTGACCTCTGTTGTTTCACACGCTAAAATAGTGATAAAGCAAAAACAATGCAGGATGTTGTTTGTTCCAACACGGGTCAACACCTAAATTCTTACAATAGTAAGTTCAAAACAAAATTTCAAACTATCTGGATTCTTCTGAGTAAGGCTTTTGCAATTTCTGCACAGTAAAAGATACCGGAAAAAATGCAATTTAGAATTACACCATACAAGAATATTTTATAATACAATCGTAATATTGCTAATGAAGGTCCTTAGAAAGAGTTAATCCTGGAGGCGGATAATAATAAAATAAACATAAATCCTTAGAATAAAAACGCTTACACCTTTCAACTACAAGTAAGTATACAAAATATATTACGGGGTTCTACAGTTAGTCGATTAATCATTAGTTGACGCATTCCTCAATATAGTTCAGCTGTGTTCATTCTGTGATATTGTCGACATTAGAGGTGAGATATACTAGGTAAAATGCGTACTGAGTCTTAGAAGTACGCGTACGTCTAAATACTTATTCCAAAAACTAGGTCCACGAGTATTTAGGCGTCTCAAGTTTAATGACGTTTCCACAACTAGTAGGTCCACGAGTATTTAGGCGTCTCAAGTTTAATGAGGTTTCCTTCCATAACTAGCGAGTCCTCGTAACATTGAGATCAAGTAATGGAGTTTTTTTCTGTTTACGGATTATTATCGGCTATGTAGGTACGTGTAGTAGTTCGTTTTTTGTTTTTATTTTAAATTAAATCTTATTGAAAACTTCCCTTCATACTTTACGTTACAGGCTTAAGAGTAGTCCACGAAATAAACAAAAGTCAGTCCTTTATTATATCACAAATTTACACCAAAATTCACTTTTAATCATAAAACATAAATTTACGTAAATTATGGACACCATTCCTGTGACGTATTATAACGTACTAATTTAAAAAACAAATATTGCGAAACAAATGGTTTTGGTCAGTAGTAAGTACTTATAACAAACGAAAACAATAAGTAATGCACGCTCCTTGCCAAAGTAAAAGTTATTCTAACTGTATGGTCATTAGGTTTAGAAACGCATAACAAATAAATCGACTCGCAAACATCGCGTACCGACCGAGCCGACGCGATGCCGAACGTCTCCGAGTTCCGACCGAGCTTGTGAGTATGTGAGGCGCCGTACGCCTAAAAACTCGAGACGCGTATACGTGGTGAGCACGGAATAAGTCTTTACGCGTCCAGCCAAAAACCTATTCCAAAAACCTATTCCAGTATATACGTCTCACCTCTAGACTCGACATTTCATAGCCAGCATCCATTCATGCGTACATCTCTAAAACGTATTTAGTATTGTGTGGATTGTGTGTCTTTTTTGTGATTTTTTTACTATTCACTTTGGTTTCTAAGATAAAATATAATGTTCTAGTTTTTTCATGAAAGAAAAGTGAGCATGTTATTATTGTCAATATTGGATAAAATTATTTACATTGAATTGATTGATCTGTAATAACCTTGATCAATAAACGTCAAGAATTTCAAGTGAGAATGAATTGGTAAGTAAATAAAATACTATAATAAACTTATTCTAATTAAAAATAACTTAAATTCTAAGATATTTATTACTAATAATATCTTGAAGAATGTTAGTGACGTTCATAATAAATTATGCGAGGTGTTGAAAATATTTTTTTCATCACTCTTCATTTAATTTGAAGTTTAATAAGATTATTTCTTTTAAAGACTGCAATTGCAACATTTTATGCAGAGTTACTTAAATTCAAAATAGTACCTTTGATTTAGTCTATTCGCCATTATTTTTAATTGAACTAGGTAAATACTATTCATCTTTTCATAATCAATAAATTTAAACTATTTAACTTTAATTTTATGGGCTCAATATTTTTAAAATTTCTGGGTTACAACATACAGTCTGATTTAGAAATCGAGTAGTTATAGATTTAGACCTAAGGAGATTGTTTTATCTTAGATACTGCTTTGAAATTGAAGAATAACTGTATATATTTCTAAATAGATTCAAATATGGACAAAAAAGTTGTTGCTGTGGTTTAAGAATGGGGAACATGACATATTTAAAAATAAAATGAATGCTCCAAGTGGGTGTGTCAGCTGCAGTGATGGGTCACAACAGTTTGATAGCAAACATGATGTTGATTGCTCTGAGGGGGAAGATGCCCAGATCAGACTGGCACCACATGTGCAAGCATATCTGGCTCGGAACAACCCAACCACCAACTGTTGCGGACTCACCATACCCATCGCCTTTGAGAGGGCTGCTACAGGAACCTGGTGGAATCCCAGATTTGATTCAGAGATACTTGAAGGCCAATACAGAAGTAGTTCCTTTAGACAAATAAGACTAAGATTTAGGTAAGTGGCCTCATATAAAATTCCCCATGAGTGTGTAGCATTATTGCATGAATGGAAACCGAGAAATTGCTTCATGTCACATTTATTATCATCAACTAAACATTTTTGATGTTTTTTATTTTTCTTTTTTTCAGATTTGCACTTTTATACATTTTGATATTTTCTATATCATGGTTTGTCTACTTTGTGGCCCTTGGTTTGAATGGCATAACAGTAAAATGGCCGTTTTTATGTTCTATATTTGGTGGGATTCTTTTGATAACATCTGTTATGCTATTTGTTACATTTACAAATATATACAAAGTGTACACATTCAAGCTATCTCTGGTCATGGCACTCGCTCTGTGTACACTCAGCCTGTCACTGGTGACACTCACCACACGGTTAGACACGGCATTGTCGCAGGCTGCTGACATCAGTCAGTCCGGACACTTCACCATGTGCATTGAAATTTTGCTGATTATATATACACTTACCCCACTTCCACTGTATGCCTGTGTTATCATTGGAATTTTGTATTCAATTGTGTTTGAAGTACTGAATATTGTGTTACATTTGTCAGAGCAAGAATGGCAGTGCCCCGGAATGTTTGTGAGAATTTTACTGCAACTTTGTGTTCACATAATTGGTGTACATATATACCTAATGACCTTTGTAAGAATGCGCGGCACATTTATGAAAGTAGGGCAGAGTCTGTTGGTAAGAAAGCAGCTGGAAATGGAGAAGCAGTTGAAAGAGAAGATGATTCATTCTGTGATGCCACCGAAAGTCGCCAGCTGGTTGCTGGAGGAGCAAGTACTTGAAACTGAGACTAGTATAAAGACACACAATCCGCTCAAACCTAGACATTCGAATCCCGGCGCGTCAGACATCAAGTCGCTGTTTAGGCCTTTCAACATGAGCTCAATGGACAATGTCAGTATATTATTTGCTGATATTGTTGGCTTTACCAAGATGTCAAGTAACAAGGGTGCTGAAGAATTAGTAAATATATTAAATGACCTATTTGAGAAGTTTGATGAGCTATGTCAAAATCATGGGTGTGAGAAAATTTCTACTCTGGGTGATTGTTATTATTGCGTATCTGGTTGCCCAGAGCCGAGGCCTGACCATGCTACATGCTGCGTGGAAATGGGATTGGGTAAGTGTTATTTAGTAAAATATTTCATATAGAGCAAATATTATTTATTTAATAAATTAAGAAAACAATCCTCCAAAATGTATATACCCATTCCAAGTAGTGAGCTAGAGCAAGCTAGATAGGTATAGGCAAAATATGATGCACACGACTTGCAACACAGGATAATCTGTTTAGCAAAAAATGATCGACTTGCGCTTTTACTGCGTAAAAATAGCATAGGTACAGAGATAAACTCATAAGTTATATTTCAGGAATGATAGACGCCATCAAAGAATTCGATAGAGTTCGCGGTGAAGGAATAAATATGAGAGTGGGGGTTCACACCGGCACCGTCCTGTGCGGTATAGTGGGCACACGACGGTTTAAATTCGACGTATGGAGCAATGACGTCAGTTTCGCCAATAAAATGGAATCCACTGGGAAGCCAGGTCGCGTCCACATATCAGAAGAGACTGCTAAATTCCTTGGGGGATCCTATATCTTGGAAGAGGGCGATGACGTCTTTGGTGAGTGTATTTTATAAATAGAAATACGATTGCACCATCGTTTGTATTGTTGACACATTCTAAAACCAATTCTGTTTATCCAGGTCATAAAACCTATTTTATCGAAGGTCGTCAGCTATACTCCCCTTATAGCCATGAAAATTGTCTCACTCCCTCCAATCCTATCAACTTACGCCTGATTATATCACCCGCAGCATCTCCTCAGTCCGTCCTATCCTGCAATCACTCCCCACTGCCTTTGTCACCAAACGGCGATGACAGATTAGGATCCAGGAAACTAGATTCTAAAAATTTCCTATCTCCTAGTGCTTTTCACTTCCGAACAAAAGCTAGTTCACTTCCTAGTATATTGGATTCGGACACCGAGCTGGACGAAAAGAGGGAAAAGGGATTCCCTGAGACTAACGACAGCTCATCGAAGAGTCCCACCTCTGTAGGTGAGTTTATGTATCTTTATTTATAACTTGCCATATTTGAAGACCATCAAGGTATCTAATTGATATATGTAGCTGCTATCACTTAGTAACCTTATAAAAATCATATTTCTCTAGAAATTACCTGTAGAGATAAAAACTACCTATTTATTTTTGTAATAAGAATGATCGTATTTGTTATTTTGGTCCAGCAAAATATACTGAATTGAACCGTAGAAAAGTGTTATTTATCACAAGAATAAGGCACACGCTGATAAGATATGGAGTGACTTCATTACGTGAAGGTGATGCTCTTTGTCTCGCAGATCACGACATGAGTAGGATGATTTGTGTTAGTCACTTGGCTATCTTCAATAAATTAGATTGAAATAAAGCTGTCAGACTGAAACTGAATCGCTACGAATAGACTGTAGTCGCATGCTGCACAGAAATAATCTACAATGCGCAGTTACTATCAGAAATGGCAGTAATATCGAGCAAAATAAACTATAAACATGAAGCAGAATTCGATTTTATAGTCCAGCAATTAAAGACGCGATAGATTTGTGCTGCTTTCATTGCAAACAGAAATACCTGGTAGTGGTTTAACGAGAACGATGTTAGTGTTGCTGAGCGACGAACATTATTTTTTTATGCATATACCTAAATATCCTAATATAAATATATAATAAATGCGAATGTGAGTTTGTTTGTGGTGATTTAAGTGAAAATTGGAGGTATTCCTCGAAGCGCCACCGTTTTGAGGCGCACCTAATGAAGCGCACCTTTATTATTCCTCGGAGCGCACCTTTTAGTAGCGCTTCCGATAACAATTAAAAATATTAAAATTTTATTCCTTGAAGCCCACCCATGTTTAAAAATAGGGAAGAGACGTTACGTACGTTTATTGCGTTTACTTCATTCTCTTCCCTATTTTTAAACATGGGTGCGCTTCAAGGAATAAAATTTTAATATTTTTAATTGTTATCGGAAGCGCTACTAAAAGGTGCGCTCCGAGGAATAATAAAGGTGCGCTTCATTAGGTGCGCCTCAAAACGGTGGCGCTTCGAGGAATACCTCGAAAATTGGTACGGAGATAGGATACCTTGAAGACGGTTTAAGGCGGGTGCGTGAAGTAGTCAGTAGTTAGTAGTAGTAGTAAGTAGTTCTCTCAGACCGCGGGTGGAACCGCGGGAAATAGATTGTTATTAAATATGTGTGACATTGAAACCTCATTTGGTTTCAGCATTGCAAGTTTGTCATGTAATAAATAATATATAACCGTATATCTTCGCAATTTCCGCCGGCAAAACACTTGGGTTTTCCGTTCTTACATGTAGATAATTTTATCTAACATCAAGTTTTAAATAGAAGATACGTTTTTAGTATTTTTATTGTATCCGTACTTGAGATTAAACGATTTCACGGGAAAACAGCTGTATTGTTTTAGATGAATTTGGCATAGAGTTAACATGAAACCTGGGGAAACACATAGGATATCATATACCTACATACATATATATATATGTTACCTACATAGCATCCATTATCCTTCCCCAGGTAAAGAATATCTGTTTAATCGTTTAAGAGTGAGAGCATAACAGACAGACAGAGTTACTTTCGGATTCATATAATAAGTATTTGTTAGGATGAACTTACAAATAGCTGCAGGTTTATCATGACTTTCAATGTGAATATTATATTTTTACTAGCTTCCCGCCAGCGGCTTCGCCTGCGTGAGTTAAAAAATGACCGAGTTTCATACAAAATTTGCCCCCCTTTTTCACCCCCTTGGGGGTAGAATTTATCAAAATCCTTTCTTAGCGGATGCCTACGTCATAACATCTACCTGCATGCCAAATTTCAGCCCGATCCCTCCAGTGGTTTGGGCTGTGCGTTGATAGATCACTATGTCAGTCAGTCAGTCAGTCACCTTAGAGTTTTATATATATTTAGATTTAGATTAGATTAGACTTTATTCAAAGCTTACGTAATATAGGAATCGATCGAAATTGATGATTTTTTTTCTTGAAAGACTGTCTGTTTGTACTAGAATTGATCATGAAGCATTTACAAATAATATAAGTCACGATCATAATGTTGCTTATGCGAGCTCCAACATAAAGATTGCTCTTTGATTTTATTCGCACTTAAATTAAAAACACTAATATATTTTAGGGAGCTACGGCAAATACACGACAAAGTTGAAAAATTGGAAAGTGCCTAGATTTTTACGGAAGCATTCGGATACGCCGCTTCATGAGATGAAAAAGCAAGAGATGACAGAAAAGTCCATACATTTCTTGGAGCGGGGGGACATAGGGGCTGGTGTGCAGTCCAGCAACGGTTACCAGCAAGTGCCTATTGTGATAGAATCTCAAGACAATAAGAGTAGGCCGGCGCAGAGTATCATTAAGCTGAACATACCGCCTCTGAGCCATGACATGGCGTCCTTCGAGAGGGAGATCATCGACATACGATCCTACTTGAGCCAGTCGCGGAGTAACATGTCACCCTTCGCCAGGAGTAGCAGCTATCGCTCTCAGTATGGGAGATCGAACAACATCGAGGTAAATATAATAAGTTATTTATATTCAAACAGCACACATTGTAATATCGGTATGGCTAATATTCACCGAGACTGAGTAAAAGGTGTTTATGTGTCGCACTCAAGTGCTTTGTTTTAAGTCACGGATCTTCGTTAATATCGCTAACGTCTGTAACGGCGTCGGTCATTGGGACACGTCCAAGTGAATACACTCAGATAATACAGATTCCGATAAGAAACGTTTTAAGAAGATCTGCATGCCGAGGTCGTGTCTTAGCCGCGCTTCGCTCCGCCATATAGAAAATATTAATAGAATCATATTTGAACTACCATGATGTTTGTTTTTATAGCATCTTATCTTTTAGTTTTATATCTTTGGCGAGATTATCAAAAGTTTTGGTTACGAAATGTAAACTTTGTAACCTCGCCCTTGACTCTGGAGCAATGTGAGTTGCAAGTTACGTCTGACAGATACTGGAGTTTGCGCAACTCATTTGTAATAATTATTATCTTATTATACGGTCCTCTAATATAATTTGTAGTTTGGAGTGCACTCGTATCTATTCTTAATTATCATTCATTTCCATCATAATAATGATTTGTTGATCACCTTATGTTTATAATAACAAACGCCGTCTGTTGCACGTAGGTACCTAACGGACATTACTTTCAATACTTATGTATATGTTTATCGTTTGAATTAATAGATTTGTCGTGAACGAGGGTCGTGGAAAACTCCGAGTAAGGTCTATTTATACGGTAAATAGACCTTACTGGGAGAATTCCGCGGTCGGGACGTGACGAGACATCAACGTATTTAGAAATATCCATACCAGGTGATAAGTAGACCTGGAACTAGAAGTATCGACTCTTTTAAATTGAAACGTGAACAAGACGTTCACTCTGCATAGTTTTGCCATCCGTCGGTTAAGTCTTAAACGATGGATGGCAAAAACTGTGGACAGTATTTCTAAATGGTTTTTTAAGGGACATCATTTCAATATGAATTTGTTTGAGGCTTTTGCATATTATGATCAGACATGAGACGGGCCGTGCGCGAATTATTTATTACGCATACAGCATAAGCGAGAAAACTTGTGTACACATACATTTAACAGGTGTTAACTGGTAATGAGGACTTGACTAAACACCAACCTATTTCTGATACATTGTTAAAATGCGCTTTTCTAAATACATTGTAGGTGCCAGTTTGTCGTGCTCGCAGTTCAACGATCACGACACAGGATGAGTTTATTCGTCCCAAAGAACGAAGACTGAACTTGCCGCTACCGTCGCCGCAGCCTTCCCGGCCGCCGGATGACGTCATCAGCCTCTGTCCCTCAGTCAACAGCCGCAAAGATTCCGGAATTAGAAGCACCAGCCGCCGCTCCAGCATACAGCAACAGGTCAACTTTGATGTACCTATTTTTACTTATAACGTAAGTAAAACATGCATAAATTAATCCCGCATGTATGTATGTACATCAACTATTTTTCAACACAAACTTGACGCAGATTTGACTTAGTGCGCGAAGATTTTTCATGAAATGGTAACGCATCGTAAACATGCTTTTAATAAATTATAAACATGTTCTGCAAGAGCCGTGTGCTGCAGTCGTAAACCATGCCCGTCATGCCATCGTATTGCAATTTGTATAGCTTTCCGCTTTATTCATAGAGATTAAGGTTCAAAGCCGCGTGACTACTTTGTTTATGTTCTCTTTGTATATGAAAGATTTGATTTTTGAGTTCATATTTTCTTTATATTATTATTTTCTATCATAAAATATCAGACAGTCCTAGTTGTTATTTTGTTGAAACTGTCGAATATAGTTGGTTAGCGATATAGGTACTACATAACATACTACACACGCAGTTCCACTCCTAAGGAGTCGGGTTACAAGTCACTTAGGTTCTCTCAGTGGGTGCTGCTGACGTCAGTAACGTAAACAGAGCAAACCTGACACTTTAAGGTGGATGTTCCGATAGTCCGTCCATACATTTTGGGATTGAGCTTTATCCTAAACACAGCCACTATTTGTTTCAAACTAATAATTTCATCACTTTCTACAATGAAATGTGTACGCCTATCAACTTTTTAGAGAATAACTTACATTATTTACTAAGAAAAATAATAGTAAAATTCACGCAAAAATTGACATTTTGTTTATTAGTGTGAGTGTCTTTTGCCATAAACAAAAATAGAATAGGATAGAATAGACAAGCAAACCAAAAGCGTAGTTTAGACATTAGCACGCTAGATGGCGACAGATGATGAATCAATTTCTTATGTACAATATTTATTTATTTCCTTTTCTGCAATTCATAAACAAAAAAAACAATAAAATAACATAAAACTGTAGACCCTAGATGACAAATTTTACAATTTTATTTTATTACATCATAATTATTGTTGTCTGGCAACATAAACCATTTTGCGTAGGTAGGTAATATAAGCGACGCTGCCACTCTTGCAAACTTAGACCTGACTTTCAAACATTGACGAAGAAACAGCGTTGCCAAACTTCTATCACTTGTTTGACTGTTATAAAATACATTCTGAAGTAATTCTCAATTGTCCCGCGATAGGATTTGCGCGCGGAATTTCTTGCGTGTTATATTTTGTATGTTATGCATTTTCATTGATTCAAATTGGAATATTTCTAGTATGTTTTTGATTTCAATTTAATAGAATATATTGTAATTTATGGTAGATATAGTAATAAATTAAGTTGGCCCGTGATTTGCTGAAATCTCGTCACAATACTAATTACCTATGCCGTATGAGTCGGTGTTGAGTACTAAGTCAGTGTTTCATGTTATTTTAATGTATTTTTATTTTTTTGGATAAAATTATTATAAATCGGTAAGCTACCAAAGTAGGTACCTAGTCACAAAAGAAAATTAATAAACATTTTCAAAATATGGTTTTGCCGGGTTACGTAAAAAACACTTTTTACGAATTTTGCAAAAAGTTTCAGACAGACGCACATTATTATTATTTTGTTTTATTTTGTAGTACCAAGAAGCTCAAGGTCGCGTCCTAAAATTTGTCTGGTGCGTTCAATCCTTCGAGCAACACAGGCTTCCGAACGAAGGTTCAATCAAATAAACGTATAATTATTTTTATAGTTATTGTAGTTTATTGTTTATAATACAGTTTTTTTTTCTTATGCGTCGTCTACCAGGAATATAAAGACAACATTGATGTAAAAGATAACTAAAATTTTACTGTTACATTTTGTTGTTCTAGACTTTTTAATTTTCGAACGAAACCTAAAATTCAAATAAGAATTATTGTATTATCTATGATCTGGATTATCTCTCAGCACATCTCAGCAGATCAGAATTCAGATGACCGTGAGATGACCACAGATGACCTGCAGTAGTATTGTGCTGTATTGTATTGTATTCTCTTGTGATCTGCGATCACTTTCATTACATGGTTGTGAATTACAATACTATTAAATTTTATTCAAATATTGAGTGTTTAAAAGTAACATGCACTTTTGTTGTTCTTTTGAGATTCATTGGCCGCAAGCTGATACTGAAACTGATTCATTTCAAATTGATTGTCGAAACTGCTCCAAATAAATGTTTATCTAAGACATCTGGGTATCGCATTTTGGACTTGAAGCATGTAATTGAGTGAGCATTCCTTTTGAAAAGACATCGAAATATGTGTGAATCTTCGCAAATTGAATTTGTTAGTGAAAGACTTGATGGGTTTCGAAGTGAATTAATTTTCACGTGCAGTATGTGCGATAAGTCATAAAGCTTGGACGCATTGTACGGAGAGCATTGATAAAATAAACACTGCATTTGTTTGGGCAACTGTCAATTCTGGTAGCTCTAGTATACTGAAGCAGCACACATAACAAGTCATAAGGATGTTCCAACACTGTCAACTAATAAATTTCGACGTGTTGTAAAAATCTTGGGCAGTGTGTGGTTTGAACATTTGATAGAGGAAATTAAAACTGCTAGTGAACAAGAAAGATCAATTGCTATTCAAAAAGGTCATGTGTCTTCAGACGGTGTTCTATTTGTTTACTGTACTTATATGTAGATGGAGGATGGTTGAAAAGATCGGGTATGACTTTGATTTATCATCTGGTATGGTAGGTTAATCTAAAAAAGGTTCTTTATATTATTTTGTGTGTTATTTCTTATTTTGTGCAATATTTACAAGTGTCTTTTTTCATTTCTAGGCCTGCATTATTGGTAAAGATAGTAGGAAGTATCTATTTCTTGGTGTTAAAAACAAATATTGTTATACATGTCAATATTATGAGAGGAGAAACATGGATATGAAAGCACATAATTGCTGCAAAAAATTCACTGGACCGTCTACAGTTATGGAATCAGAAAGTATTGTGGAAGCCCTTTCAAAAGACTGAAGAATTACATCAACGTCGCTATTTGAGTTTTATTGGAGACGGAGACTCCTCTGCGTTTGCAAACTTGAAATAGAAAGTGCAATAATGCATGAATCATGTAGTAAAAAACTATAGCAGTGCACTTTACAAGGTATAATATTATATGAACAATTCAAATTTGTTTAGTTATCTCAAGATCAGTGGATCTCCACATTATAATTTATTTTAATGTCTTTTTTCTTACTATAATCAAAAACTATTTCAGGTTCAGGCACCTTTGACTGTGATAGAAGTTTTTCAAGATAATGAATGTATCCGCAATATGATGACAAAATGATTTAGACTTTTTTGAAAACTATTCTGCTAGAAAACATTGAGACATGTTCAAAAAAATGGGAGAGGTATAGATTTCAATGGTATGTACCAGTATGTACAAAGGTTATTACTTTTTATTTACTTTATAAATTATCAATTTCAATGTCTAAAATATATTATTATGTTATTCTAGTGAAAAATCGTCTTTCATCATCAGTTAGAAATTCGAGCAAGAAAAGTAAAGTTGATTTTTGAGCAGCTTTGGAGATGGATGGTAAATAACATTTTGAATTGAATGGTAAATAATATTCATCAAAAAGTAACTAGTATACTAAATAAAGTAATTTTTCTTTGCAGCAGCCGTGTAGCAGTGGTTTCAAGACAAGAAGACTCAGAAGAGGGGGAAATCAACAAGTCCAATGATTTGTTTTAATTGTATTTTTGTAGTAGTTTGTTTAGAATCTACATCATAGTTGTATATTTCATACTAAATCGTGTTTTAGATTTGTTGTTATCTCTTGTTTATGAATTGTAATTTCTTACGAGTTATGTTGTCTTTGTAATAATTGGTTATGTTACAACTCATCAGTGTTATTAGTTTTGATTGAATAGGCATGTGTTACTTCAATTACTTGTGATTTGAAAAATAATTTCAATAGTGTGAGATAATAAAGTAAACTGCGTTTTATTTTACATAATTTTGTCATTATTTATTTCCTAAAATTATAAATCAATTAAATAGTTTATGCCTACAAATATAACTTTTATTTTTATCACATAATCGTACATAATAAATATCGTAGAAGGTGGCGTTCTGTAGTTGTGCCTACACCCATACAGAAAAAGCGCCATCTAGTGCTCAATTTTCGTAAACGTAAGGACTAGGCACTCGCCCACGTCTGTGTGTGTAAAAAATACTATATTCAAGGACAATGTTATTTTGGAACTTTTTTGTCGAATTGGGTGGATTTTGAGGCAAGGAAATGACCCAGTTCAATAAAGTGTAAAATCCGCGAACCGCCACAGCTACTCCTACGACTTAATATGTTCGAATTACACAATAAACTCAAATAAACTAAAAACATTGACTTCAACGCCATCTAGCGGGAAAGTGGCTGGGAACAGACCGTATGTTTCACCTTAACAAGTGTCGGGGGATTTTATAGTATGTCATGAGTGACGAAAATAAAGCGGATAGCTAGCTTCGAAATTTATTATCTTAAGGAAAAATCGATATTATTTCAATATCTGCTAATAATATTTAAAGTCGAGAGGTCGGTAGCATTTAGTGAGTTTTATTTCATTAGTCTCGCTCGCCTCAAATTAGCCAAAAGAAAAAACAGGATGTTTAATAAAAAATAACTGACCTATTTTAATTTTGAGTGTAAATAAAAGTCTGCATTATTTTAATCCTTACGCATACAATACGCATGTATTAATTAGGAATACAAAATATAACTGGGTTTTACGACAGGCGTGAATCATTGAAATTTTATACCACTGTCACTCAAAAGCATAATTGTGTAATTCAATAGCTTTAGCAACTGTTTTCAATCGACAGTGACGGAATGTCGCCCGTATCTTAAAAGGGGAAACCAGTAAATACTAACCGGACGCGGTGCAGTAATACTTGATGTAATCACGCCCGAGCTTGTATATTCAACTTGCGCTTTCAACTTTCGTAAACGCATGCGTCAATGCGCCTTGTCAGCGCTTGCCGTCACAGCCTTAATTACGTAATATCACCGATTACACGTTTCATGCGTTCGCGCACTGTCTGTGACGTACTCGTCCACGCACTCGCAGGTATTAATGCGTTAATTATAAATATGCGTTTACCTAATATTTACAGATCTACGCACTAAACCACATAGCGACGTCACACCCCGACATGATGCAGCACCGAGTGTCGGGCTACTACACGTCGAGCCAGTCGTCGCTCAACGAGCACTCGCGCAGCCGCCTGCCCCCGCCACTCAACGAGGAGCAGGTCCGGTCCCTGCAGAAGCTGCGCAAACAATCCGACCTCCAGCTCATTCGCTGCGTACAGGACAACGCTCGCTCAGGCATCAACTACTTCGTACAACCACCGCTCAATAGATTCACGCTTTTCTTCAAATCCTCCGAAATTGAAAGACATTACAGGGACAAAGCTCACAGGAGCGATGACTGCGAAGATTTCCCGCCCACACTCACCACTTCTAGATTTAACACCGCTTTAGACATTCTAGTCTCAGCCATTATTTTCTTGGCGGTGACAGCTTCAATATTCATACTATACAATGACTGGATGTCTTCCATTGGATGGTTTGCCTTTTTTATGTGCATAGAAATTATGGCCATGGCACTCTGTTCCTATAGGCATTACCTGAAATGGAAGACGAATCACGAAGCACTGACAGAATCTATCTCTAGGTCAGTGAGAATATTCAGGAAGCTGTCGAACTGGTTCCCGTGGCATCTGTCCGGAGGGCTGCTCATCAGCTTGCCGATATTGGCAGTGCTCATCAATTTCTCCTGTCAGAACACTACAATGACGATCCTGAGAGGTGAACAGTCATTTTACGTTTACCTGCTGTGTATAAGTGTAGTGCATTTCTGCAACTTCACACAGATGAACTGGCTAGTGAAGAATACTCTAGTGACGCTCTACGCTGGTTTGTTCCTATTTTTTGCGGTGCTAGGTTGTCACCATGCTAATACTCAATTGCTGCTAGATGCTGATATTACTTTAAGGCTAAGCCCACAAATGTTTGCTCAGAATATAACCGACTACGGGCTAGGAAATAGTTCAATGATCGACTGGGAGGACATCAACAATGGTACCATAGGATTTGATAGCCACCAGCACAAATTGCATTTGACGGAGCTTTATTTAGATATTGCATTGTTATTGATGCTGGTGTGGTTCTTGAACAGAGAATTCGAAATCAGTTACCGATTGAGTTTCTATAGTAATGTGGTGGCCAACCGCGACAAACAGAGAGTTCAGAATATGAGGAATCAGGCAGATTGGCTCTTACACAACATAATACCGCGTCACGTCGCCGACCAGCTGAAAAATACAGCAAAGTATTCCGAAAATCACAAAGATGTCGCGATCATATTTGCCAGTATAGTGAACTTCAATGAAATGTACGACGAGTCGTATTTGAAAGGGAAAGAATACCTGCGGGTACTTAACGAGTTGATCGCGGACTTCGACGAGCTGTTGGAAAGGCCAGAGTTTCAGCACGTGGAAAAGATTAAAACTATAGGCAGCACTTTTATGGCAGCGAGCGGTCTGAACCCTGACCTGCGGCACGAGTCGCGCGGTACTTACGACCACCTCTACCAGCTGATGGAGTTCGCGCTAGAGATGCAGAAGGTGGTGGATAACTTCAACCAAGACTTGCTCGAGTTCGACTTCATTCTTAGGATCGGGTATAACTTCGGTGATGTGACGGCGGGTGTCATCGGTACCACGAAGCTGTACTATGACATCTGGGGAGATGCCGTGAACATAGCATCCAGGATGGACTCGACCGGCGTGCCAAAGAGAATCCAAGTGGGCGAGGCTTGCATCCCAGTGCTGTCGGCTCGGTACGAGTTCGAGCAGCGAGGCAGCGTGTACGTAAAAGGCAAAGATAACATGAATGTTTATCTCGTCGTAGGTAGAAAAGATACGTAGATAAAAAAATATTCATAAAGAAATATAGAATCTGTGATTTAATTATTTATATTGGAGATGTGAATATATGAAATTCTTATTTATTGTGTGCAGTCTATAAGTGAGATGTAAGAGCTTGACAAAATACTCGGGGTGTTGCACAGGCTATTAATTTATTGTTACTTTAGCTTATGTGAATGAAATGTGAGAGAGTGAGTGAGTGAATATTTAATTTGAATGAGTAATCGAAAACTATTAAAATCTCCTTGCCTATACCGAAATATCTGTGACCAGTGTTCTAGTCTTCTAAATTCGATGGGAATGGTCCAGTTTTTATGATGTATTAGTTTATAGATTTGTATAGCGCTGACGTAATGCCGTGCTTGATTGTAAAGTGAGTTATTTTGATTGACGGCAGCTAAGTTTTTAATTTAAAAATTGGATCATTGCCATTTATATGACTTGTATATTCAAATTTACCTTCTTAATATTACGGAGAATAAAATTATATTTGTATATAAAAAGTGAATATTGACCCACTTGGGCTAGTAAATAAAATTTTATATTTATATAATTGTAATTGAATCGATGTGTTAGCGTTAAGTAAATGGTACTAATACTTTGTAGTGAGTAGATATGTTTATATTGTGTATGTAGTAACGCATCGCTTACCATTATACAACTCTTCTGTCAATTTTATAGATCGGGTTCCGTAGGAATTAGGGTCCGTTGCAATACATATTCAATAATAATATAATGTGATCAAGACTATCTTTCAAAATTAATAATAAGATAACGCCGTTTGCGTATAGAGCACTTAATGTGTTACATGCATTGTACAGATCGAATCGAATAATCTAGAATAGATTATCTTGTATCATTGTCGCTACTACCAGATTATTTTGTAATCAACAAGCGAAAGATCGCGATACGTAATGTTCACAGTATGGAAAATGCAGCTTGAATGTCCGAGCGACGCTACGGTAGCTATTAGAATATGCGTCGTTCCGCCGACAATGAATTAGCTATAAATACTACTTACGTACCATACTTTTCACTCCTGTAGATTATAAATAAGAACTTACGGGACCTCTATACTGTTTGCTCATTGCGTGAAATACTTTAGCGCAAAATACATAGTCGGTGATTTAATTTTACATAACATTCGCCATAAATGTTTATTGGCAATACTTCGGGCGCATCTAGCATTATTAGTGAACTATTTTCCTAATAACTTTGTATTGTCCACGCGCAATATTCTAAAATATGTATAAACGATTTTACACAATTCAATATTTGCCATGTAATGATGAGGTAGTAGGTAATTTTCATACTTATGATGAAAGCCTTAAAAACTATACATTCCACTATGTATTTAATCTATATGCCTTCAAAATGTCTATTTTTTACTTGTAAATGGCGTACTAAAGGTTAGCAGTTTAGCAACGAAGTGAATTAGTATATTTACAGAATGTTGGACCAACAGGAATACTATTTAGCCTAAATAGCTCTCTTCGAAATTTACCTCTTCTTGAATACATTTTCAATTATGACGATTATGATAACTTACATATTTGTGATATTTGTTAGAGGAGTGTTATATAATTATGTATACCTAGACAGATATTAAATAATATATAACATCGATTGTTCTCTCTTTAATAAAGATGTTAGTTTACACCGTAAATAAATATTATTTACATGTATTTATTTATCTGGTCCTGTGTGTCTATGCAGGTTGTATTGAGATAAACCCACGTTGTATGTTTTGTAACCGCGTCAGATGCTACTATTGCATAACAGGACTAATTCTCTCTGCAACCATGACTATTTAGCGGTCGCCAGATTGGAAATGCATACCAGATGCGTGCCATGTCACTCGTATCCGATTTGGAGATTGAAAACAGTAACATTTTTAACGCGTAATTAGCTGGTGGTTTGGGCGACCGCAGGAAATCGACATGTGTGCGGTCAGGGCAATGTGCCTCGTTGACGAATTGACCGACGAAATTGTATAGAAACATCGACTTTGTCATACATTGTAGCACAATATTGCGCAAATACTAATTAATAAGTATTACATAATACGAGAATTGTTTACGAAACCTTTTTTAACACGGAATTTCATAACTAAAAATTATACCTGCACCGTGTTTGAAGTATGCGTCGGCGTTTCTATGCATTTTGAGTTTATTTGCAATAATTAGTTGAGTAGGTACGTACACGTATTTTTATGTTATCGTCAATGAGGCTACCAATTTTATTAAGCTGTGCATTTCTGTGAGGAAGACTTAGCAGCCTTTTGTTGTACATACTTTTCTATTTATTCTCTCGTCTTTTGTGTATTTACTGTCTCGTTTACCTAGTAGTCGAAGATGCAGCTTTTATGAATGTCCTTTTTGGGGTTTTGTTCCCACGTCTGGCAGGCTTTTATTTTAAGACTTAGTCACGCCCTTAAAGTTTCCTAAGGCCCTTTATATATTGCGACTTCTTGCAGCGTACAAACGCACGTTTGACAGCCGCGGGATTACATTGCGACACACGTAGATTTGACTTGCATCTGCAGCTGCATCAAGACTGAATCGCGTTTGTACAGCGCTGTTAAAAGTTCCAATGTATAAAGGGCCTAAATCACTCAATGCACAGAGTACCACCAAAAAACAGTAAGGCCTATGGCAATACTAAGGAATGTTTTATACTTTGTAAACTTATATATTTTGTATAAAAATTGTAAAAGCATTGTATTTATTAATCGTAAGATCAAAGTGTTCAAGAGTTCCGACTTCAACAAGATTCACTATACCTATAACGGCTTTAGTTTTGAATATAATAAAACACCTGAAATACAGTTACTTCTATTTATTTCTACCTTGGACATATATTCGTAATAACATTTACGATTTTACGAGGTTCCATGTGGAGTCGAACAATAGAATTCTGATAGTCCTTCAAATGATATTGTGGACAACATGAAAACATTTATTTCTAACTTTCCGTTAGCAACAATGGACTATCGCGTAAAATCGCGTTCCTTCAATATTCACACAATATTCATAAAAGGGAACATTGTTTCTTGTTTTGTTTCTAAGTTATCTACAAAAATACATTATATCTGAACCTACTAATTTTGTCTACCATGAATAAGGTATACCTTCTACTAAAAATAAAACATTTAGGTACTTGAATAATAATTTATAAATTAGGTACCTACCACAACATACCTACTAACTGATATAGTACCTAAAAGACGACATGGCTAGAAAGGTGATGAACAATGAGTTGCGGATGACAGAAATGTATGACGGCGTTTATACGCTCATTCTGGCGTCAGTTCAGTCTGTGACCGTGATCACGTATATAATGGTTGAATGATGGATTGACAGGTGGTATTAGACGGTAAGTCAGACTGACGATCAGTCCAACCGAAAACTTCTACGCGTTAGCACGCATAATTTGCGTAAGGTATGGATTTTAATTAGAAAAAACCGGCCAAGTGCGTGTCGGGCCACACGCAGTAGGGTTCCGTAGTAGGTCTTAGTTAGTCGACTATAACTCTGTAACCGGTGGAGCCTACTTAGCCGTGATAGTTTTCCTTGTAAATTCATTACATGTACTAAGTCTGTGATTTTTTACATTTCTAGAGACAGCCATTCAAAAGTTAGAGGGAGGATGCTCGTATCGAACAAAAATTTGCACTTATAGCTAAATATTTCGCCAATGGCTCACTTAAGCGAAAAATGGTCTTAACACACCTATACCTACGCCACACGAAGGTGTACGCGAGAAAAAAATATGCATCCCCACTTTACGTGTTTGGGAGCTACCCTAAAAAAAGTCATTTAACCACTTTCTCGGCGTGATCAATATACATATCCATAGGTACCAAATTTCAGCATTCTAGTAACAAGAACCTCGGAGCTATGCCGCGGACAGACAGACAGAAGGACATGGCGAATCTATAAGGGTTCCTTATCGGATTACGGAACCCTAAAAAAGCTTGTCAAGCGTTAGTCTCACCAGACTGACAAAAATTATTAAAATATTTAAATAACCATCATTCTGGACCATCAATCCATCAGTCTGCGCGTATACAGTCAGTTTCCCGTCATTCTGACATCAATCATGGACTTTACTGACGCCAGAATGAGCGTGTAATCTCCGTCTTAGGAAGAACAAAAAGTGCAGGCCAAATTAATATGAGATTTATTTTATTTAATGATGAAAACATAGCAGACACACCAACAGACCTCTAGGTAACCCTATGGTTACTTTCGCATTTCTTAATATTAGTAATGAATCATTACTAGTTCCATATATTGCACACACAGGATGTTTTTCTAAACATTTAGTGCATTTCAGAAATCTTAGTAGGTACCTATCTAATGAGACAAAGTATTCATAGGGTTGTCACTCCAAGCGAAGTCGTCGCTAGAGAACGCGTAGACCATCCAATAGAACAGGTTTAGTAGAGCAAAAGACGCCGGGAACATGACACGCGCAGCCCTATCAATGTGGGACACGCTGTTGATGTGGCCTCGGCTACCTGAAACGAAAGAAAAGTTCAAATTATAAAGCCAAAGTACCCAGTACACCATGTCATACAACCACCATGCTGGGAGCGTATCAGGCAAAAAAGATTCTTTGTATTAAAACGTGTGAGACTATGCCCTAGCTAGACCGTTTCGTCGCCGACCGACAACGGAGCGTGCCATGACCGGACCGTCAACAATTTGTCGGCGAGAATTTTTTTGCACGGGTATAATACGTTTTAGCAGGCATAGTAGTCCGTTTTATTCATTCATCTTTGAAAGAACTATAAACGTATAAGGCACGGAAAGAAGTTTGTTCAATCTCGGTCTGGGATCTTCGGTCTTTACGATCATGGTATGGTATGCTATAATGGGCAGACGCTTTTATAATATCATTCAGCATTCATGATTATTCATGATTACTTATATAAAAGGTAAGTTTCACCTAAACTCGCCGTGTAAGTGTCCCAGTGCTACTGAAACGATATACATTGTCATACCCGATCGTTAGGCCAACTAGGGTTTACTTTGTTAATATAGGCCATTTAGCGAGCCACTCAAAACACACAAAAAATCTTCAAAAACGGTTCCACCATTTAGGAGGAATTCATTGACAAACATACGTACATCAGAATTATATCAACTATCAACTGTTTCGCAGTTTAGTTAAATCTTTATACATACTACTACTAACTAGACTCCACAATTATAATAGTATATGTGGTGAATATCATTGCCACATTGAGCGCATCTTTAAGTACATACCAGCTTCAACCTGCCTCTGCCTCCTGTACCGGTCGTCTCCAGCGAGACAGTAGAGCAACTGGCGCCAGCGCGGCACTCGCCTCTCGGTTTGTGTGGTGCGTTCCATTGTCAGACGGACAGCGGTCTGTTCAGCTGGGCCCCCGCTCTCTTCTGTGTTGCTTTGAGCTGGTAACGTGAAGCTCTGGAATTGTATTTTGGAACCCAATATAATTTTCGTAAAGAAGCGGCGAATTTTCAAAATGAAAACAGCCCTATCTTTTACATAACTATTGTTTTTATTATTAGGCAGCCACCTACCATTGTTTTACCAACGAAGTATACCTACTTAGAAGCTGTAGGTATGTACAAAATATCTGAATGCATATTGTTTCTTCCTCTACCGTAGAGATGAAAAAGGTCTTCAGTTATCAAAAAAGTTAATTACAAAGTTCGTAGTAGATCGAGCTGAGCTGCGTCGGCGCACTGCGAGCTGTCGAGCGGCAAAAGCGTCACCGCCCACTTCCTCAATTAATTCTTCCCATTCTGCATCATCAATCACGATCTCGCCTGAACCAACCTGAAATTCTTACATATCTTAGTACTTATAAAACATTCAGAAAGTATCAAGCCAATTTGATAAAGTCCACAATATTAATAATTAACCTTAGTAAAATAATGCACGCCGGCAAATTCTAAAAGTGTTGCGATGCAGTAGAAGAAGCTCATCAGTAAAAACCAGTCGAGAGCAGTTGCATATCTCACTTTGGGCAAGTCCGTGCGAGAATCTAAACTGATAGTGGAGAGGGTCAAAACTGTCGTTATACCGAGCCCGACCCGGTCCGAAGTAGCCTGCAAAGTGCAAAGCGAATGTTTACGATTTACCCATTGTATGGCTACCGAATACGAGTAATGTGTTCACATGTTACCTCGCGATGAATCCAAAATGATACCCATGAAAGGACCACGATGAGTATACAAGGCACGTACACTTGTATGAGGAAATAGCCTGTATGACGCTGAAGATTGAAAGATACCTGAAGAACTGAGAATTCACCTAAAAAGATTTTTAAACTTGTAGAAAATATGTGAATGAAATTTAAATACCAACATAATAATCGTCTGTTACTTCTATTTCAATACTTCAGGCTATATAGTATAAAATATACTACACTCTTTGAACACAAAAAGCAATGACCACTTTCGTCGTTACATATCTGAAGCCATTTATGCGAATGTAAATTCCTTGGCGCGTAAAAGCCGATTCGTGTCATTGGCGCGACGCGCTACAATTCGTTTGACATTATTTTGTATTTGCCTTCAAGACGAAATAAGTAAATCATATTTATAAAAAAGCACTTGAGGTCTGTAAGGCAATTTAAGATAAAATGCTAAAGCGCGACGGGTTTCGAGCATAGACACTTTCGGAAAATAAGAGACGGGTAAAGTGAGTGAGTTTTCCCGTGAATGTTGAAAGTTGGTTGGGCCGTATTTTTTATCGGTCTATTCACGAATAAATGATGGAGATGTTTACTCATTGAACACATACAATATGCAATTCTATAAGAGCTGCATATCAGAAGATTTAATGAATTTCGAAATTCACGTGAATATAACATTTATAAAGTTTGGGGAGGTATTTTCCATACTCAAACCCATGTGCGCGGAATTACATTAAGCGGTAAGCGGATAAAGTGCTGGCGGGTCGTGGGAGGTACGCTCCTGGCATGATTAGTTCAGATGAAAGCACTGTTATGAGAGCCCACGCCGGATCGGGAGCTTTCAGCTTGCTAGCGCCAATATTGATAACGAATTTCAAGTTTTATTGTTAAGTTTTAATAAAAAAGAGATCTTATAGAAACCTCTTCATAATTTCGTCCAATATAATATATAACCAAACGAGAATATGTCGTCCCGCGTGTACAAATACGTTTCTGTTTGTATAGGGTGCGTAATAAGGACGGTTATTCTTGTTTGCGTCACACAAACTTTCTTCCTAAATGAGTAGAACTTCTTTGTACTTAATCCGTGCAGTCATGCGCAATAACTATTATAATGTTCTTATTTTGTACGAACAGAACAAGTACGTAAGATAATAAACGTGATGCATGACCAGGCATGTATGATACTTAGGTATATTTCAAGTAGTACCTTCCCGTCGAGTGAAAGTGAAATTTCTGTAAGGGAAACTGATGAGGTCAAACTGTGAGAGAGTCATGCCGGGAACAAAGTTGACACTTTCAGAGTTTTGCCACTGGTATACCAGTTGCTGGTTAGAGTATGCATCTGTAATAAAATGCATATAAGATCAAGGTCAATAAAGAAAAAAACTTTAATCTTTATTACAACTTATTTTATTGTAAAAAAACTTACAGCTGCCAAGAATAAGAGGACATGATTGTCTGTCCATTGGAAAATTGCGGAGTTCCATGGGACATTTTGCTTTGATGGTTAACCTGGAAACATACGTATGTTATTTTACAAAACACTATTAGCTGTAGAATTATAGGATAATTTAATACAGGAAAGTTCGGAATAACGTAATAGCAATGGTTCACGTATTTGCAAAGTAGAACAGTAAATAGCTCGAAACGTTTTAAACGCTTAAACTAAGGCGTTAGATTAACTAAAAGGATCCTCAGAGCCTGTATGTCGTGTTCAACGAAGCAATTCAGCGCCCAAATTTCGTCCGAAGTAAACCGATTAGCTGGTGGCCGACTGCATATTCTCCTAGTATAATTAGATTGACTAATCTATTCAGTTTTATATGTTTGTGTCGCTAAAATTAAACAAGAAAGTTT